>JANZLQ010000089.1:5979996-6040434 GCA_026212715.1 Elanus axillaris | reverse complement strand
GGGGCGGAGGAGCATCGCGCTCCGCCCCGGGGAACGGGCAGCAGGGAACCGGGGAAGGGAAAAAAGGAGGAAGGGGGGTGGGTTGCCCGGTTGTGGGGGTTGGTTTGTTTTTTGGGTTTTTTTTCTTTTTTTTTTTCCTGCGAAGGGAGGAAAGGACAGGCTGTGGGTTTGCGTGGCAGTAGGATCTGGGAAGTGGTGTCTAGTTAAGCAACGTGCGATCGCGTCTGTTAACGCGCAGGGAGTGAGGAAATACTTCTTTTTCTGAAGGACAAAAGAACTGGAACACAGCAGAGGGTTTGGCTGTGCCGTTAGGTTTGGTCCGCCTCGAAAAGCGGATCAGTAAGCAAAGTTGTTCTTTAAATTCAAAGAACGCACTTCAGAGCGTTAGATTAACCCATTTATACAAACTGGAGTAGTTCCCAATGAATGTAAATTGGCATCACTCCTTTGACACCACTGAGGGAGTGTTAATGGGCTGCAGGCGAAGCTCTAACGAATCCCCCCCCCAGACATAAACCGTTCACTTCGCAGTAACGCACTCACAGAGCTCATGTATAGCATCTTGGAAAGTCACAGGACTCTGGTAGCGGTGGAAACAGTCGCTGTGGATGTGCTGCTTCGAAAGAACGGGCGCGATTCCTTAGCTGGGGCCCTTCTGCGGTGTTACTTACAGCCCATAGGCAAGGCTGCAGCTGGAGGCCAACCTCCATGGTACAGAGATGTGAAAGCAAGGTTTCCTTTCAGATTTTCATTGCAACCTTAGGACATAAGAGTAGGAAGTAGGAAAATGACTTTGCCATTGGCCGATTTTGTCACTCTACCTTTTCAGATGCTAATTCAACATTAAGCGGATGCAAAAATGTGGGGGAACCGAATTCATTTGAAAGCTCTTTCTCATTCTTTTTGTACCAAGGGTGAAATGCTGAAGCTCAGGATTGGCAGTTATGTACCATGATGCTGTTTCTTGTAAGCAATACGCCTAAGTCAAGCTTGCAAAAGAGCTGTGAGTTTGCAGCTCTGGCAACTGAAACCCCGCTGTTTTTCAATCATAAGCACATTATTGAAAGAAAACAAGCCCCAGCAGAAAAGGGACAAGAGAGAGAAACAGCAGAAGCTCTTTGTGGAGCTGACGTCAGATGACCTAATGTCTGTGCTTCTCTCTCTCTCTCTTTGCTTGAGTAAGCTATAAACAGAGCTGAGACAATTTATACCAATAAAATGGAAATGTTATCATCATTATCTGAAGTATGCGCTTCCCTAATCTACCAAATAAGGACATCAAAGTGACATTAGCAAGACACTCCCTTTGGAATTAAAAAGTTTAGTTCCGTTCCTGCATATTTACAGAACCAAGTAATTCACTGCTTGTATTTCAGAAGTTTCTTGCAACCAGGACAAGAATTGCTGGTAATTTCCCAGTAGCACTATTTTTTTCTGTCCTGCCCCATACACCCTGCAAGCTACCAAAGCTGTCCCCATAAACCTGCAAGATCAGAAAGGTGAGAAGAAAAATAGCCCAGTGTCTGCAAAGTAGCACTGTAGCCAACTCTTTCCCAATCCACTGAGATACAACAGACTACGTCAGGAAGAGTTACTAGGTTCCCTCTTTCACCCTTAGCCTTTCTTATAACATACTGGGCTGCCCTGTGGGAGGAACTGAGCTCTGACCAGACCTTAACATTTCCCCTATTGCTCTTTGAGTAGAAGAAAACGGAATTGTCATGAGGGTCATCCTTGGACCACACAAAGACAGGTGCCCCTGCTCTCAGGTGACAAGGACTGTAAGTCCCTTTCTGCATGGGGACTTGATAGGGCATCTGGTGACAGCAGCTCTGCTCTAGTGGATTTTGCTACCAGAAGAGCTTCTCAGCAAACACAATGATGTTTATGTAACATTTTGTGTAGATGTTTCTAATCTCTATATTTGAGTGTTACAGATGCAGATGTGTTTTTCAGTACTCTGCATATTTTTAAAACAATTTTCAACCTATTATGGAGGGAGCAGCTTCTCTTTTTTACAGAAGGAATAACACTACCTATTCAAAGAAGGCATTATTAAAGACCAAAACATTAATATTCTTTATTAAAAGCATAGGTAATCTCAGGATGCTTTTAATAAAACTACTTGGTCCACAAGGAGTTAATTCTCTCCTGGATTTACCCGTTATCAGGAAGATTGTCTTAAGAAAGTTCCTTGTCTGACACTCTTTTGCTGTCCCCTCCCTTCTTTGTTCTCTTCGTTCTCCGATTACAGTTCCAAAAACAACACCCAACCCCCTGAGGTCAATGGTTAATATTCCCGAGTGTTTATATAGTCTCCAGCAGCAGAACTCAGGCCTTTCAGCACTGGGCTAGCTCCATCATGGCTGGCTTCTTGCAGATGACCCTAGCCTTCAGGAAATACCTGATCATAGTGTTTGTACCCCTTTTGTTTCTTCCTCTGCCTCTGGCTGTTCCTACCAAGGTAAGAACTTTTAAAATTGAATTTGAGAGCCAAATCTCCAAATCTCTCCTTAGAGTTGTTCTTTTCAAGTGACAGAGCTGAAGAGAACATACAGATTCTTTCTCAGAGGCATTTCCTTCATTATTTCTTGAGGATCTTTTTTTTTTTTTTTCTGAGCAGACCTCTTTGACTACCAATAATAGGGGAATATAAAAGCAATAGGACATAGAGGAATGAACAGATACATCTGTGACTGTGTATTCTAGAAGAATGCTCAGTGACATGTGATTTTATAACTTTTGCTTTGCATCTAACTGATTTAGTAAAGATATTTCTATGCTGAAGCTCATATATGTGAACCTAAGTTACAGTGTAAGGCTCAATTTTAATCCTCCTTCTGATTTTCTAAGAGTATCCAGTTCACATCTTGTTTTCATTTTTTCCTTGTTGCCGTTGCCAGATAGAAAAGGCATTTTTCTTGTCAGGTGGACAAAGCATTCTGATACGTAAGGATAAATAATATGTATTTCACTCTTCTTTTAGCATATTTCTGTAAGAATCTTTCCAAACAATGATTTAAAATTTAAAATGTCAAGTTTAGGAAGACACCTAGCTTAGGATTCCTTCAGAAAAAGTTAACTAGAAAAACCTGTAGTAGTGGGCAGGTATCTCAGAGAGATGGATCATTTAAATACAGCACTGTGAGCAGGCAGACTGCCAGTGTTCTGCTTCTTCTTCACTTTGGCTGATTTCTCCCACTCCCAGTCTCTTCATGCAGACATCTAATCTCTGTTCTTCATGTCTCTTATTAGAGTCCCAGCATCATTAAATAGCTAGTCCCAATCTACCTCTCCTGTCACTGCTCTTTGGATGTCAAGTCCTAGCTCTTTCCTCTGGTCTCTGCCTGCCTGCCTGCTTGTCTCCTGATCACTGCTGACTCCCAGTTTCTAGTCTCCTTTGCCAAGCTTCATTCTTCGCTCCACTAGCTCTTCCTTGTCTTTTTGTGCAGCCTGTCCCAAAGTTCTTTCTTCCTCACAGCTCTTTTTTCTGAGTGTTATCAGAGACTTTGGAGCTATGACCAGAGGATTGCAAGCAAGAATGATAGAGTGGCACTGGCTTGAGGTGAAATGTGGTAACTGATCAGGCATGTCCTCCTATTCCCTTGCTATGCAAATAAAATAGCTTAAACTACCACTGAAAAGCTTACTAAGAAGAAAAACAGAAAAAGTACTTTTTTGCTAGTTAACTTTCCATAGGCAAAAGAGTTACTGAAGTTAAAAGAGATCTGGATCAGAAAAGTTCTAAGTAGCCAGAAAGAGATTTTTTTTTTCTTTTTTTTTTTTTGTCCTGAGGCCACAAGTTCAAACTTACTTGTTAGAGTCATAGAGTCATTGTTACCATACAGTAAGTCCTTGGTATTGCTTGTGGAATGATTTGGCAGTCTTGGTTCAGTTCCTCTTTGAAAATGACACTCTCTGGTTTCTAAGTAGTCAGCTACAATACAAAAATTTGAAATGCCCTGGACTTTTCTGTTTCCAATCTGTAAGATTTCTTGTGTTAGAATTGTGCATTGTGGTACTGCTAAGCAGGAAAAGCAGGTACCTCAGCATGCAGAGTTGCAAGTATACGACTTAGAGGATGGAATTTCACATTTTTCTGTTCTCTTGAGCTATTAACCTGCCCCATAATGACACAGCGCTGGACACTAAACTATTACAAATGAGAGCAGACAATGCTAAAGATTTTGCCTAAAGACAGAGGAATGTCCTTACAGGACAACTGACTTTGAGAAAAGCCTTATTCCAGCTTTTACTGTGAGCCTGTTCTCAGCAGGCTGGAAGAGAGAATAGCACTGTGCCTGTGATATACGTTCCAAAGCCCTGCTAGGGTCTCTCGAAAGGCACCCACTGGCATCTCTTAATAACAAAATGGGAGAAAAAGGATCATCAAAACGGAAAATGGCTTTCAGTGCTTGATGGGATGTGTAATTAAGGTTCTTAATGCTCTCTTTCAAAAATAAGGCTCAAAAAAGTATCTTTTCACCTCTTCTTGAATCTCTATCAGCTTTACTTCTCCAATCCTGCTGCTTTGGTAATTTACCACCTAGGTTGCTATCTTCTTCTTTCCTCCAGACTAATCAGCTCCCCTGTTCATCCTTTCCCTTCACCAGCTCTGTAACTTCCGTGTCATGTTCAGAAGTCCTGAGCATGTTCTAAAGCATCACAAGTTTGATCCTGCCAGCCATTATTCCATCTCCTTGGTTTAAACTTCTGTAATCTAGCTATTACAATTTCCATCTCTTCATTGTTTCCTCAAGAAGCATCACTACATTTTCATTCATATGGTCCAGTATATTTTACTGGACATCCTTGATCCAAGACCACACAACCACTTTTTTCTTCCTTTGGATTTGTTGGTGCCCATTATTGTGCTAGTTCCAAAATGAGGAAGACGCTGTAGCCTTCAATGTTACTTTTCCTTGCTTTCTTCATCAGCCCAGACATATGAAAATCTGCTGTGATGTGTTATTTTGAATATTTTTAGTGTATAGGGACTGAGTTAAATATTTCTATATAAAATTTGGACCAGTTGTCCAAAGACAAAGTCAGCGGAAGCTGAACCTGATCTGTGACCAGTTTGTCAGTGAGCCTTACAAAGTCTGTACTAAGCTAAAAATCCAATGAAAAATAGATAAAAGTACTTACAGTACGAGGAATCCAGGCTGTTGAAGTTAGTTGGGGTTCATCTGGGCCATGTCCTGAAGCATAAAGGTGGAGAAACCTTGACTGGATCAGTAACTATTTCTGCAAGTCAGAGACAGAAATATGTAAAAAGAAAATACCATCACCAGCAAAATCAAGAAGTCTGTACAGGGACTGCCAATCCCTTATCATGAAGGGTTCAAAGTAATAAATTTGTTTCTTTTCCTAAGTTTCTTTTTTTCCCCCATTGGAGGCCCCCAACTTTTCCTCACAGTTGTTGAAGAGTTTGTCATTTGATTAGGATCTACATGGGTAGGAGGGTAGATGGGAAAGAAAGATAGAAAACAACCTTTTCTCAAATCCTTTTATCACGCAATGAATATAATTGTGGGCTGTTGCCTTCTCAAAGTCTAAGTGAGAAGTACAGTCTGTTCTGATTGCATGTACTCTTCTTCTGTCAGGAGGCCCGATGTGGTTATGTTATCATAGTGATGGCACTGTTTTGGTGCACAGAAGCCTTGCCGTTGGCTGTCACAGCTCTCTTTCCTGTCCTGCTGTTCCCACTAATGAATATCATGGATTCAACAACAGTAAGAGATATTACTCTATCTGTATGTGCCTATGTATTTATTGGTCAGCTTCTCTTATTCGGGGATTATTTCCAGGGTGACTTCTAGAGTGCGGTGCAAAGAAGAGAAAATTGCACTATCGTTACACAGGGAATCGGGCTGTCCTCTCCACGGGAGAGAACTTGCATGACCCTAGAGTGAACTCTGGGTGGAGCTGGTAATCTGAAATCAAAGCAAATTCAGTGTTTAGATGCAATCCATAGTTACTATGTGCTAATGCCTTTGGGAAAAGACCGTCCCTCAGAAAGTGCCTTCTCTCTAAACATTGGCTTCTTGTCGCCGTTTTCTCTGCCTTGTTCCATATTGCAGGTCTGCCGGGAGTACTTGAAGGACACCAATATGCTTTTTATTGGGGGACTGCTGATGGCCATTGCTATTGAGAACTGGCACCTACACAAGCGTGTTGCTCTGCGGGTCTTGCTTATCACTGGTGTCAGACCAGCCCTGTGAGTAACAGTTGTTAAAATGCTGTGGGAGCAAGGACTTCCTGGCATTAGTTCCTGTCTCAGAGTTGCCTGTAGTCTCCTATGTGAACCTGAAAATCATATCCTGCAAATGGTTTTCTACAGTCCAAGTGAGTTAGTGCCTAAGCAAACCTTGCAAATGAGGATCCTTTGATGTGTAACAGACCTGGTGACCCTTTTTTGAATTCCAAATGTCTTTAGGTGGAGAAATAGCAACAAGAGAGTCAATGCTGAAGAGGCAAGGGTGCTGCTAGGCTTGGGCAGAAGCACAGCTTTAGACAGTCAGGAAAGACCACAGTGGAAACACAGAAAACATACACTAACTGTTATACTGTTTGCAAAGAGAAGAGAAAATATGGGGATGCTCGTTTTGAAAACAACAAATGTTTACCAGACTAGAACCTTAAGCTATGCAGAGGATACATGGCCCTATTTAATTTGTCTCAGATCTTAAGAAGATGGAATACTGAAGGAAATTACAAAGCAATAGAATAAAAATGCATACAAGATAAAGCCCTTTTCATCTGATATATAATCTACATCTCATCTAATGAATAATTTTGAGACAAATAACAGAGTTAATACTGAAACAAGTATTAGAATTCTATATGAGTAAGAAGAGAATCTTAAATAATAGAGGTGGGATAAAATGACAAAAAAAAAGAGATCATCTTATGGCTTAAACTGATTGCCATTTGGGATCAAATTCAGCTTGCAATTCCTCTTAAAAATATATTATATTACATTAACATGTTATTGAGATGGTATGTCTTCCTTGGAAGCATGCAGAATAAGCAGGATACTGAAGAGATAAACTGTTTGCTCCAAGATACTAGCTTCCACTTTACTAGTCATAAGAACGTAAAAGCACAATTGGCTGAAATTGCAAAAAGAAAAATTTATTTTAAATCTTGCCATGTCATTCACAAAGTGGACTAGGATAAGAAGTGCTAGGTGTGAATTGCTAAGCATTTTCCAAACCCAGCATTTGTAACCAAAGCTGTGTAACAAAAAAAGGGCATTGCAGCACTGAGTTCTGAACTGACTTTTTCAAACCTTTTCATTTCAGACTCCTCATGGGTTTCATGATTGTGACCGCCTTCCTGTCGATGTGGATCAGCAATACCGCCACCACTGCCATGATGGTCCCAATAGCACAAGCAGTGTTGGAACAGTTGCACAAGTCAGAAATGGAGTCTAGCACAGCTAGCCAAGCATCTGAAAACATCAACAAAGCCTTTGAACTTCAGGAAAACTCAACTAAACCAGATAGCTCCAAAGAAACAGAGGAAAAAGGTGAGTGGGTTATGGGTGTCTTTGCAGTAACGGAGGATGACCTGATGCCTTCTTCACTGTCATAGTTACTAGTAAATTCAAAAAGAAGAATGTGCCTAAAGCATCCCAACTGTATCAGACAGCATTTATGAGGCTCTTCCATGAACCAGACAAAAGCACAGTAAGATCTACTGACTTGGATGAAATGAGAAATAGATTAAAAATATAAAGCAATGATAACTAACCAATAAAACAATAAATTGTATAAATTCTCTGTTAGCTGAAGCCTTTACATTTGGCTTGATATTTCCCTATATATTTATGTTAGTTCAATTATTATCTACTGTGTAACTTATCAGATAATAGGGAATACCCAAGGGAAAATTTCTGGCCTATTTCATGCCAGAAGGTTAGGGATTAAAATGATCTTTCTAATCCAAAGATACACAATCATGCAACAATATCTCTTTATCAGCTGTCTTGCCCTCTTCCCACCTTTGAGACAACTCAATTGTTTCTGATTGTAAATCCCAGTGCCAGCAGTCAGGTGGTGGTACAGAATGAGTTACCTTCAGTCCTACTCCTCTGACTCTGTTGTGCCTCCCTGAATTCTTGCCTCCCTTCCCTCCATGTGCAGTTCAGACATTACCCTAGTTCACCAAGACGTGTCAGCAGTATGTTCGGACTTTTTCACAAAATTCACCTTTTCTTCTGAAAAACTGCTCAGCATCAAGGCAACCACTGCAAATGGACAGAAGATAAATAATTAACAATGCCAGCCTTAAAATGAGGAAATTTGGCTCCTTCAGCTTTGAGTCCATTGTGTCCTAGCATTGAAATACTGAATTACGCAGGCACAAGATCTTTTCCTATCCAGTCTAGCTTCTGTAACTCTTTTGTTCCTGTCTTGGGACCTAGGTAGTAGTCATGTCCTGACAGTTGAGGAAGACAGAAAGATAAATGAAAATCTGCAAGAGGAGAAACACAAGAAATTCTGCAAGGGAATGTCTCTCTGTATTTGTTACTCGGCCAGTATTGGAGGGATTGCAACTCTGACTGGGACAACACCAAATCTGGTACTGCAAGGACAAGTCGATGAGTAAGTCTGGCTGAATTTGGGATTACATACGCACTAAACTGCATCATTCTGCTACAGCTGACTTCCAGCCAACACAGAAAAGGAAAATACCAATTTGGTAGCTTTGTCAGGAAGTTAGCTTGTCTTCCTTAGTGGGCCTCATAGTACCTCCTCTTTCCTGAATCATTAATTACAGAAGAGAGTGCAGAATTTTGGATGCTAACAGTCATCTACATTTTACAGGCTCTTTCCTAACAATGGCAATATCATCAACTTTGCATCTTGGTTCTCCTTTGCCTTCCCCACCATGATCGTGTTACTGGTTTTGGCGTGGATTTGGCTGCAGATACTGTACTTGGGCTTTAAGTAAGTACCCTCTACACACTGTAATACAGCTGACAGGCCTGTTAGTAAGTACTCGCTACATTTTGTAACGCAAGTGATCCTTTCATTGGTAAGCCTAGGCTTGAAAGTCAGACAGCAAGTGACAAAGTCCTCACATACAAGAGACCAGCAGAACAGCATACCAAGTATCTGTTAAAATATTGCAACTTTTCCTCTGAAGAACCCGCTCAAATCCCAGCTAATGTACTCTGTAGATGAAAATAGGAAGTTATAGCTGCATATAACCTGTTCTGCAGCATTGCTTTCATGTCCTGAAAGATTGTTGTGCTTCAAACCAAGAAACTGATCTGTACATATAGCTGGTCAATACCTTTGTGATGGGAGTTGCTATAGACTTAAGAGAATTAGTGTCATGCCAGTTCCCAAGGCTAATCACCCCATACAAGCAGCTTGCATTACCTTCCTGTTTAACTCTTAGCCTACCACTACTGTATTAGGCCCAACCTCCTTTCTTTTAAATGGAAAGAATTCTGTAATGCCCACAATGGTACTTTCATCTTCTAATTCCTCTTTTAAAATTCTCCTTTTCTGTAATTTTAAAAAGCTTGGCAAATATTTACTTCCTGGAGATCATACAGTCTTGTCAATCACACTAACATTGTCATTATTTCCCCATGTGTCCAGATAACATGCCTGTTTATATTTAGATCATGAGCTTTCAGGGGTAGGAAGCTTCTTTCTGATCATCTTGGCAGTGCACAGTACAATGACGTTACTATCAACACCTATGGCTGCTCATGCTATGACAATAATATATATAATTTCTATATGCATCTATAAATACATATATCTAAAAGACAATATGACCGAGTATAAAATTTGGATTCTTAACTCAGGATATCTGGCAAATTTCTCTGACATTTCTTGTCCATTTTTTTCTAGTTTTCAGAAGAATTTTGGTTGTGCTGCAAATGCCTCTGCAAAGGCTAAGGAGAAACAGGCCTATGACATTATCAAGGAAGAGAGCAAGAAATTGGGCTCAATGAAATTTGCAGAAACAACAGTTTTGATCCTCTTCATACTACTGGTACTGCTCTGGTTTACAAGAGACCCTGGTTTCATGCCAGGTTGGGCAACAGTTCTTTTCAACAAAAATAATACAAGGTATCATCACTTCTCCTCAATTTGAATAAAAATTAGGTAGGCTAGATTTTATAGAAGTGAAAACACGGCTAGACTAAATATCTGACTGATCTATTTCAGCTATGTCACTGATGCTACAGTTGCCATCTTCATTTCAGTTTTGTTGTTCATCATCCCTTCTGCCATTTCTAACAATGACAGAGACAAACACCAAACAGGTAAGATGACTAAAGGCATCAAAAATCACCTGTCAGAATAGGTACATGGGAAGTTTTACATTTTAGATTTACAAAGGAAATTTCAAACGTTAAACAAGATTTCAAACTGCTCTTCCTGCATAGCTACAGCTGTATGCTTTAGGCTAGGCAAGGCATACATCCCATATAAGTTGTCTGTTTCTTGTAATTTAACTAAGTAGGAAACCCTTATCTCAGCAGTGTTCCAGACACTAGTATTATACATATGTAAAAGCTTCTGAAGCTGGAGTCTTCAAGAGAGAATACATGACTTAACAGAAACACATACAGTTCTGCAGATACGTTGCCATACTTTTAACTCACTCTTACCTGTATTCTACTATGCCTCTTGGAGCAGCTACAAATCATTCATTAGTACTTTTGCAAGCCAAGTTTTAAAACCTTCGTTGATGAGGCTCTCATCATGTGCTTTAGGAGATAATTCCACAGTCTACTTGATCTTGCTGACAGAAGTGTTTCCCGATGTTCAGACTAAACTCACCTCCCACCAAAAAGTCCTCCTTTCTTTGGAGAAATGTAACATGCTTACAAAATCTTTTTGGATTTTAGGCAGCAAGTCAAAGATCCGAGCACCTCCAGCTCTTTTGGACTGGAAAGTAGTTCACCAGAAAATGCCATGGAACATTGTGCTTCTGCTGGGAGGTGGCTTTGCCTTAGCCAAAGGCAGTGAGGTAACATTCTTCTGCTTACCTGCTGTTTGTGTCCTCCTAGGTGTTTTCCACCTTGTTTGTCAAGCGTGCTCTCCCAGAACGCAAGAGGGCATGCTGGTAGCACCAAACATGCATTTCCTCAGCTAGTGGCAGTAGGACAGACTTCACCATACGTAGGAGGAGTCCTGTGATTAGAACAAATCTTTATTGTTGCCTATGCAACTGGGATGGTACTACCAATCAAGGCAGCATTATTACCTGTGTTTCTAGAAAAGTGAATGATTAAGAAACTACACCAACACATTAAAGGTTCTATTAAATAAAACTTAAATCGATGCGGCAAGCATGAGGAGATAATGTGCCCAGGATGGGTCTCCAAATTATTTCGAACAAACTACTTATGGAAATATGATTTAAATCAAACTACTAGAAGACAAATGTAGAGCTAGCTAGGGAACCTTCAGGAGAAGTTAAAAACATCTGGCTGTCAGACTGAAGGATGTACTGATGTACTTCTGCAGGCATCTGCCAGGAGTCCAGTGCTACAAATTACTTTTCAGTAATGACTTAGATGATGGACCAGACAATACATTTATTAAATCTATAGACAATAAGCAAATTAGAAAAGGCTTCAAGTGCCTGGAAGTACTGGTTTAGAGTTCAAAGATCTGTAAAAGTGTTTCTGGAAAACAAGGATGCAACTCAATATGGGAAATAGGAAGAAATAACCAAGTATCACAAATGCAAGATGTGGAAATGACTGGATAAGTTTTAAAGCCACTCATACACTTTATTCTAGTCAATATTTTTATATTGCTACTGAGAAAAAAGCAAACAACTGGAAACATAGGTAGCACCATCATACATAAACCATATAAAATATAATCCTTCCACTCAGGACGGGTAAGTCCCCAGCTACAGTACTGTATTCAGTTTGGGGTATCAGTCTTCAACAACATGTGGGCTATATGAAGAAAGTTTAGAGGAAGGTAGTAAGAATGACTGGATCTCTGTGAAACATGTTTGGAAAAGGAAAGATTCAAGAAAGTATGCTAATTCATTCTAGAATAAGTCATCAGATACATAAAAGCTGCTGCAGAAAGGAAGATAGTATACTTTTTTATATTCTGATGGTGCTAAAGGGCTTAAATTGCAGCAAAGGAGATTTAAGATAAGCAGTAGGAAAATGTTCCAACTGTAAAGATAGTTAAGAACTTGAAAAAATTATTGGGGGAGATTTTGGAAACTTCATTGCTAGAGATTTTTAACAAGTTTGAAAAAATCTATCAGTAATAATTTAGGTAGAGCCGATCCTGCCCTAGAACAGGGAATTAGACTAGTCCTTTCAAGACAGGTTCCAACCCTCCCATGAGATAGCACTTTTCAATGTCAGAAGGTTGAAGTAACCAAGATATGAAATAGGGAGGACATGAAGAACGGTGGTTGCAAAACCAGTAAGAAAGCTAGGCTATAATGCATGAAGCAGCAAGACAGGCACAGTTAGGATATGTTCTTAAGAACAGCTGAATAATAATGATGCCCAAACTACAGCCCAGAATAATAGGGGAGAAGCTGGTAATTTCTAGTTACGGAGAAGGATGAAAGGTATGAAAAGCTTTAGATAGTTGATCATGATCTCAGACAGTGTGATGAAATTACACTAAATAGCTAGAATATCTGCTAAGGTATATGAAAAATATTGGTCATGTACAACTAATGGCCTGAACAGAGAAATAATTATTTGCTATCAGTACTGTACTGTACTGTAAATGTAGTATCTTCTTCTTTTGAATACTTTGGAAGGGAAAGCGCATTTATTTTTATTTCACCTACTGAATTATCATGTCTATGAGCATTGCCTCTTACATGTTTTTCTACAGAAAGCAGTTCATATGAGAACTCCTATAAGAAGGGAAGGTAGAATTGGTATGAGAAAAGTAATTGGACTGTGGTGTGGCTATTTCTTCTCCAGCCTACTATCTTGACAGATCTCTTTCCCCTGTTACAGAAATCTGGTCTGTCTTCATGGTTAGGTAGCAAACTGACTCCTCTGCAGCACATCCCTCATCCAGCTATTGCTCTCCTGTTGTGTCTCCTTATTGCCACTTTCACTGAGTGCACCAGCAATGTGGCCACTACTACCCTCTTTCTCCCTATTCTGGCTTCAATGGTAAGTTCCAGCATTTCAAAATACTCTTATGAGAACAGCTTTCAACTCTTCTGCAAGCATACACCTGCTCAGTCATAAAAACTAACTGGCTGATGTAGCTAAGCACTGGTTCATGTAGCCGATCAGGAATACAAGACTTAAAATATGTGTGTATATATATATATATATATGTATGTGCATGTATATATATTCACACACACTGTGCTTGGTTCAACCTTTCTAAAATCATTGCTGGTGAAAAGTAAAGGGATTAAATTCATTGGCATATTAGACTTTGCCTTCTGGCCTAAACAACCTCATGAGGTCACTGCCAGCTGTACTTGTTTTTTCCTATTTGTTCTGCATAGAGACCGCAACAGCAGCAGCATTTGCTTCCCTGCAACATTCCATTACTGTATTTCACTCCGACCACTAGCCTTCCAGAAGTCTCTGAAGGTGATAGCATTAGTCAAGCTCCATGACCTAGTTCAGACTTCTGCATTTCCACAGGAGATTCCTGTTGCTGGGGTAGACATAGTTCTGCAGCATGAAAAGCTGGTTCCAGGTAGAAACTGGAATAAGCTCCACCAAAATCTTTTTGCATAGGCCACAGACTCCAGCTAACCCCTAAACTGATCCACTCACCTTCAGAGCTTGGGCTACCCTGTTTCCTCTGATAATTTAATTTTGTTCTTAACTGGTTTGAAGCCACTCTACATTTCTGCCTGGTTTTAGAGTTAAATACAACCATTATTACTAATTTATACTGCAGCAGTGATCAGATTCCACAATCAGGAACACAAAGCACTGACCACAAATCAGTTCTTGCATTTGCTGCATAAAGACATTGGCTAGAGTTTCTAAAGCAGAACCAAAGTATGAGTGGCTGCAGTCTTTGTGAAAGAATGAGGTTTCTGACATGGATAAGTACAATCAGTCTTCCACCAGAAGATTTCTATGCATTTTTTGTATATTGAAACCATCATATTTGCTCTCCCTTCTTGCATAGGCTGAAGCGATCTGCCTCAATCCACTCTATGTCATGCTGCCCTGTACACTTTCTGCATCATTGGCATTCATGCTCCCAGTGGCCACTCCTCCTAACGCCATTGTCTTCTCATATGGACAACTCAAGGTTATAGATATGGTGAGCAAAAGTGCATTCTTTTCAGAATTTTCATCGCTAGTTTTGATCTTCCCTTTTTCTAATATTGGTTCTTCTTGGAAGAGTTCTAGAAAACTCACTGTACTCAGCTTTTGTCAAATGGAAAGAAGAACATATATGTGTGAATTAATAAAGGGTCACGCTGACTCTAATATATATTCAGAGCCTTATAAAGATGCTATTGAGCTTTTAAAGAACAGCCAAGGCCTCTTGAAGATGTTCTAGCAAGAGCTTGCTGTCAATGAGAAATGGCAATGTCTAACTGTTCGAAAAGCCCAAGTGTAGATTGTAGGGATGTCATAGTCCTGTAACCCAGACAGTCCTTCTGCAAGGACTAGGAAAAGCCTAGCACATCTCACTAGGCTGCCCTGATGCTTCTTCTCACTGTGTTAAGGAAAGACAGACAAGGATGCCATGTCTCTTGATAACTTTTCCAATTTATAATTGATCCAAGAAGAAATCTGAAATAACATTAGAGACAGATGCCAGGTCAGAAGAGAAGGTCCTATATAAGTGGAGTAAAAGGATTTCAGAACTTCTAGTTTAAGAGTTTTATCCAATGGAAACTCATTTTCCCCTAATACAAATTATATTTGTGAAGAAAACCAGCTTAAATGTAATTTGATGGAGTTCTGATGGAGTTGTAAAAAAAGGCCAAAGAGAAAATCTAACCGTACAAACAATCCTAATTAGCGAGGAAGGAAAAGAGTACTCAGTTCAACTAATAACCCTTCTCTTTTGTAATTCTAGGCCAAAGCTGGGTTTGTACTCAACATCCTAGGAGTTCTGACGATAACTCTATCCATCAACACCTGGGCTTCATCTTTGTTCCAACTGCAAACTTTCCCATCTTGGGCAAATAAGACGGGTACATGCCCATAACATGGAGAGGCAAGGGAATCACCAACTGTTTCTGTTAGAACTGCAGTGAGAGCAAGACTATAACCTAAACAAGTTTTGCCGAGGCAGTGGTTACAGGCCTGTTGTGTGGAAGAAGACAAGCCACCTACAAGGAAAATCATTCAGTTGATAACAGCAATAAAATTGCCTAACAGTGCTGTTTAGTAGGCAATTGTGTTACCTCAGCAGTAAGACGAGGTAACCTTTGGCTTTTCAACTGTTCCAGGTATCTTTAGATTTTCTGTCTCTGCAGGGGTAGATTTGCCCCGAGTGCTAGCTACGTTGCTTTTCAAGCTCCACCTGTAAAATCTGAAATCTGCAGTGAGAAAGAACTGTGTGTATAAAAGGTGTGTATATAAAAGGAAGGAGAGAGACTCTACATTCCCGATTTCATGCATATATCTGTGTATTGTCAGAACTAATACGACTGTTCACCTGTATATGAGTATACAGGCCTCAGTGTGTATGTTCAAAATGTACATGATTGTTATATACTCCATGGGCATTCACAGGAAGGCATGTGTTGTATGATTACAGATAAATCACATACTGTCAGCCCATTCTATTACTTTGAAACATATTTATTTGCAGTCCACTTGTTGTGAATGTAAAAGACCATTTTTTTTCTTAGAACACCTGTCCCATTGTTATTTATGTAAGACTACAGCCTGCAAGGTTGTGATAAGAATAGCAATATTCTCTTGAGAAGGGGAGAATCCCTGTGTCCTAAAAAATATATGATTGCATTAAAGATTTATTTTTTTTATGTACCCCTGTGTTATGGAGATTTTTCCTATTATATATCATTGCTTCTACTTCTGTCTCCCATGTCTTATCAACTGCCTGCCTGTGTGTTTACTTAAAATATCTTGAAATAATCAGAAAAGTTAGCATATTGATTTTCTCTTATCATTAAAGTAATGATTACTTTATTATTAAGAGTCCAATTTTCTTGGAATCTCAAACCCAAGATCTTCCTTTTCAAAAGCCCCTAATACCATTAAATATTTAATCCCTATTCTGCTGGAACTGACTTTCAGTAGCACGTAGACTCCTACTGACCAAACTGACAAAGATAGTGGAATATCCAAAGATGCTTTGACAAATTAAGCGCTTAGTACCATAAATGAGGTTGGGTTCAGACAGCTCAGTTATGCAATATGTGCCTCTGAACCCTGCGCTAAATTCTTTGTTCTGTTGTTTTCTGCCTAAGTTTTACACTAAGTCTGCTGTACTCCTGAAATCCTACTTGAACCATACTGGTTCAAAGAGAGTGAATGTGAGTGAATTTCACTCTAAAATAGTATGCATGCTCTTCAAAAACTATTTTCTTTCTTTCTCTGTCCTAATTATTAGGAGACAAGGACAACGTGCAGTGCACATTTGATTTATAAATTGTTAGAATTCACTGACCTGTGGTAGCTTCTTTCCAGGTCCAGCTGTCAAGACAATTCTGGTATCAGCTGATCACTGATTCCCTTTGCCCTGATAGCTTCATTAGCCTGACAAGCACAGTTGCTCTGGAAAATCACTGTCTCAGAAAGAACAGTCTGGTATTAACCCTTCAATGGCTTTGAAAGATAGTGTTTTGATTTGATGTGTGATAGGGATCCAACAGAATATCCACAGCACAAGAAGTAAGGGCATTTATTCTCTTTTGCTAATGAGCTCCTGGGTAATTGATTTCATTCACATAACGACTTGCTGAGGTCACTGCTAGACCACTCACCTTCTTTCCCTTTGCATTTACCTCTATCAAATAACATCCACATCTGTCTAAATATTTTCATTGCACTGCTCACCCTGTGTCTGAGTACCTAACAAAATGACAAACCCAAGCAGATGATTTGCTGCAAACCTCTCCCTTCTTTGCTCTTTGTCTACAGCATCAGGGCAGCGTGCACAGCTTTTGTTTGCTTTTTGTTTTCTTTGAAATACTTGCACATAGTTTACATGTCCTTCTAAATTACTGCTTAGCTAAGCAGGAAATATTGAATTCTTATAACATTTCCCATCAGCCTCTCCTTCCAGCCCTTTAAAACTGTGTTATGATTCTTTGAAGTCTTTTCTATTAGTCTACATTATTCAGAGGCTGTGGTGTGCATAAGTACATGCAGGAGCACAGGTGCAATCTTTATGGCAATCTCAAGAAGAAAGAAGAGAGACATCAAGTAGCACAGAGTGTCATGGGGCCAATGCAATAATGCTGGGTGTTCCATGTTCATTAGCATGCATGAGTATATAGAGACTTCCCAGAAAATGGCCGCAGCGAAAGTTACTCAAGGGTTATACAAATGCCCAGCTTCCAGCAGAATACGGGCGAAAAGCTGTAATCTGTAGACAGAGAAGAGAAGCTAACAATAATACCAGGACATAAAGAGAACGGAAAATTTCATTAATAGTTTCCACCTTGAAGTGATGGTAGTAGCAAGTACACACTGGGCAGTTTATTGCCTTGGGTGTGTCTCAGTGCAGGACTAGTTGAGGTACAGCTAAATATAGTGTGCTTGTGTAAAAACCAGTAACACTATTAAAAATGTTCATAATTTTCTAAGCAAAGCAGGAAGAAAGTGTTTCTAAGCCCCATTATTACACAGATCACCTCTGAAGGGTGGTTCCCCATTATGTTTCCAGATATTGCCCTCAAGGAGTGGCTCTATTTCCCATTGTGTGATCAAATTTCACAATCTTCTGTGAAACTGCCAGCTCAGCACCTGTTGTAGTTAGGTGTGATTTCCAATGCAGCTCTTCATTTCAGAGTTGACACTAAGTTTGTTTTACATAAGAGTTGTAAGTGATAAATTTGTTAATGAGAAGGGGATGTCTGCCTTCTTGCCTGTCTTGTCTAAAAAGCGAGTGCTCTACAAAACCACAAAATACAGGTTTCCCACAGTATATGCCAGTGAGTAAGTGGGTGACTCGCAGTCACCTCCTCCATTTTCCCTGGAGTTATGGTGCTGTCTTGCCTTGCCTTGCCCAGACACACGCGCACACACACGCACACATACAAGTTCTACAGGCACATACATGTACACGTAAGAGAATACAACAGACTTACCCTGGTAAACATACACATTTCTACGACACATGACCACACCAGAAAACCAGATGAATTTTAAGCAGGCTGTTACAACAGTGAAAATAGCTTACATTGAGAAAGGCACTTCATCATAAACATCTTGACAGAAATTTGTAAAGTGGCATGTAAGTGATGCAAGGGTCACTTCATCAAGCACTGAAATCATAAACAGATTTAACAGAACACATGGCAATTTTAAAGCCAAAGCAGGATTCTAATCCTCCAGCCGGTTCGGAGAAACCAAGAATTTGCTCCCAGTCACATGAAAGGTATTAAAATGAACTTTAAGGAAGCCTTGTTGTATAGCACTGAAACCTTTAAATATATCTAGATCCTACAATTTAATTCCTAAGCTTTCATTAAAAAATAAACCCAAAACCAAAACCTGCTTTGAAGGAAGCCTTATCATATAATGGCCATAAAATAGCTCTCAAAAAGATGAAAAATATTTTCAGAAAACAAAATACATACCAACAGAAACATGGAGGTCCTGTGTTTTATCTAACAGTCATCAGCATGTATGTAAATATGGACCTTTCTCCAGAAGCTGTAAGAGCAGTTCCAGAGGTAATTCCTCCCTCAGATAACTATGGCATGTTGGCAGTAGTGTGCACCTTAGCGCAAAACTCCAACTCTCTCCATTTGGCATATTTGTTCTAGGAATTTGTTCTTTGCTCTCAATTAGCATGCTGGTTTTAGTGTTTGCAAAGGCAGAAACAGAGTTTAAAATTTCTGCAATGATGAATAACTAAATAAAGAATAGAAAATAGAAATGCAAGGTCTTGGGAAATACATAACTTTAAATCATCAAGGAATTTCACAACCCTCAATTTTTTTCCAACACGGAACCAATAAAACTATTTACAACTTGATTCACTGAACTTTATGATTTGAGTTAGTAATGACCAAGGTGCCAAAGTCTGGAAATGAAGTGGTTTGAATGTACTAATCACCTGGTGTCCAAAATAACAACTGTTTAATAGAACTTAATCACTACTGTCAATGCTGTGCATTTTCTCCTATTAAAGAAACATTTAATATTATTTATCCTTTAATCATACTAACAGACGTCAAGTTGCTATTCAGGATGTGCAGATTGCCTTGCAATGTGCCATCTACTGGCTGCAGACACTCCACCAGGGCATGCCCAAGGTTCCTAAATCCAGGCCAAGCACCTAGTCTGGTGTTGATCTTCCTTGGAAAACACCCTTAAATCGCTAGGGGGAAAGTAATGGAACAAGAGGAATACTTTTCAAAGGCAGTGCATGACAGTGTAGCTGCAACATTAATACAATTGACTCAAATTGTCAGAAAGGGGAAAAAAACAAAGCATAAACTAACTTGAAAATAGAGAAGGAACAGAACAATTAATTCAAGGGTTCAACCCTTATATATTGTTATGCACGATTTAGACGCAACTGCTTCAAGGCTCAGACCTTGTATGCCTGTGTAAGGTATCTATCTTGATAAAGCATTAGTTGTGACTACTTTTAGATGGCACTGTACTTGAAATATTAACATTAAGTATGATCAACTAAAACATCAAAACTTTACAGTGCTTGAAGTTTACACTATTCAGCCGACTTCCGATTAGTATTAAGGTGTTCTTGCCAACCTAACAGCATTACAGGAATTTCCTCGTTTCCCTTGATCCCTGTCCAGTCTATGAGAAGCAGAGCAATTTCAAGTTTTCCCCAAAACCTGCCACTGGGACCTAGGGCCTTCCACTCTTTGGAAGGGAATGGAAAGCCCTAGGACACCAAATTTTATTAATTCTGATTACAGAGCTTCTCATTTCTTTCTATAAAACAAAAGGAAAAGTGGTCAGAATTTTCCATTAAACTAATGTCCATATTAATATGGAATTGCACAATGTCAGAAGAGCAAGGTGTGTGCAAATGCAGAAGGGGAATACAGTCTCAGTACAGTTAGCTGTTATGGCACCAGGTTTCCTGGTTGCCTATCAAGGGGATCTTAGACAGTGAGTAGTGGTTATTCTGGGGCAGTTGTAGTGACTGCAAAGGGAAAGTCACATTTCCCTTTTTGCTGTAGGACTATCCTGATGAGACTTGCCAGAAAATTCAAAAGGATCCTCTTTATTTTTAAGATGTCTGTCACCCGAAGGGAGTTTGAATTTTCCTCCTTATTCTTACCTCTGGCAATATCATTCCTGCTACATGAAACATGCAATCATAAATCATTTGTCTGCATTGCAGATAACACGGTTGTACAATGCAAGCTTCCTCACACCTGTGCTTTTTCTTTTCTCCTTAGACCTAAGCAAGTGGTGTTGTGGTATCAAGAGCTACAACCAGTACTGAAGAAATAGTAGCCTCAGAAGATACTACCTAGCCAATCTGAAATAATCTTTGTAATTCCTTTAGTGTTACATCTTTATCATCCAGGCTACATAGAAAATAGTAACATCAACAGAATTTGTTCAGATGACTTTTAGAGACTTGCAAGCTTAGGGATGAAGACAGAACAGTTTTTCCTCTAATTAGTGGTGAAAGCCAATGACCACAGCTAGCACTACAGTCCTTCTGGGTAGTCACAACAGAAAGATCGGTGAATGGCACAGAAAAAACAAACTCCACTTTCATGCTCATGCATTATCTCTTAATTTAAGATGCTCTGACAGGTGATAGAAAGCATGGTGTATGGACAAGTAAAAAAAAAAAATTCTGAAACATATTCAGAAAAGACTGAAGTGTAGCTGCCAGAGGGGCAGGTTCTGTCTGCCATCCTGGCTCCAGAAATAGAAGACTTTCTTCCCAGTGCTTGGAAGTGCAGGAGTTCATACTCTACATTTCTCTATTTTGGCAGAGATACTCTGAGAAAAAAAAAACATGCAGCTTATTAGCCTAGAAGAAAAATCTTTGGTGTGTTTACACTGTAACCACACACCTGTATCTCAGAAATATGAGACAATTGATGGGGAAAGGGGAGGGGACTGATATCTTTAGTTTCCTCTGCACCAGGTGCAGTCAAGTATGTAATATCTTTTTAGCCACTATTTTGAATCAGTGCCACTTTTGGCCTACTGTACCTGCTGAACAGCCCCTGCAGGGAATGACTCCAAAACATGCCCATGCTCTCTGCTCCAGCAAGATCAGTTCTTACCTGGAGCCCTGGCGGGTGCATACATAAGTCAGCCAAATCCTGAAACCATGCTAGCACAGCTGCCGTTCCTCCAAGTTACAGAAAGACAAAAACACTAAATCTTGTATTAAACCATTGTGTCAATTCATTTTCCTTACAGGACGCACCACTTAATTTCCTGTTGCTGCCAGTTTACGTTCCATTTTTACAGGACATAAATGTGACATTAAGGAAACCTGTTGTCTTGTCACAATGCAGCCCTATCATAAAACATCTAGGTAGGGGAAAGAGACAGAGTTGGTCAAGAAGAGTGTCCTGTCTCCTTAGTTCCTCAAACTAAAGTATAATACCATAAAATCCAGTTGGATTAACTGTAACAAATCTAAGTGTCTGGTTCTCCTGAATATGATTGATATTCCTGGGCAAATAGCGAAGCAGAAAAGAGGGTTATGTATAAAAAGAATAAATTTATTTTTTTTTACAAAAACAACTTCCTTTGTATCATGAGAATAGACAAACATGCTTCATGTTTGTTGAGACAGTAGCCACATGACTAAGAACAAAGCAGCTGCTATTGCAATAGTGATTACTTGAGACCAACATACCACTGGCCATGAAAATAGCAAATTTATTTCCAGCTCTATTCCTTTTGAATTAAATTCTTCTCTTTATTAATAGTGTGACGTGAAATCGTTCCGTATTTACTGGAGCAGAATAAGTAATGTGGAACTGTTTGAGAAAGTATGTTTTGCTACACAATACATGACAAAGCAAAAAGCATGACATGCTTTATCAACTGTTCTGTACAGATGGTGATGGGTGGAACTGGACTGTGCTTTTCAAAAGGGATGGTATTGCATTAGCCCATATCGAAATGCACATAGTATTTCTATCTTTTTTTTTAACTTGTATCTGATTGCATGCAGCCCTACAAACCAGACAAAGCAAAGTCTCTATGTTTAGGAACTTAGAACTGCAATGTGAAAGAATATTTAGCATTCCTAGGTGGTGATTAACACGAACTCAAGTTAGTTTATAAATATGATGAGTCTTTAATTTACACAATAAGTAGAGTAATAAAGATTAGAGGAAAGAGCTTGAGAAGGAGGGAGAGATACCTCCGTATCTAACTTAGGCTGCTAACACACTCTAATTACAACTGGTCTCACAACAAAATCTTTCAAGAATCAGTGTGTTTCAGCTTAAGATCTAAAAACAGCCAGGCGCCATATACACTATGTTAGCACAAAGAATTATCTAACACATACTACAGCAAAATGACTGTTTTTCCTTTAAATCTTACTCAGGTCATTTTTTGTCATGAAAGAAGTACCTGCATCTTTGGCAGTTGTAAAAATATCAAGCATGGCACCACCTGCTAGACTAATAACAATAATTAGAAATGTAATAAACTGTTCATTGGCAAGGTAACAAATTGTCTTATCCTTTGAAAGTCACACTGGCCTGAGGCAATTCCTCACAGACATTTGCCACTGATGTCACAAGAGCCTGAGTGAAAAGCATACTGTGCAAAAAAACAAAAGAGAAAAAAAATTAAAATAAAAAACCCACACTGGCAAAGAGACATTCAAACAATGTAGAGTAGCTGCAGCATATTCTCATTTTACTGAGCAAACCATTAAAACTAAGGACTTACAACAACTGAACAGTGAAGGTGAACAAATCCTGTTGCTTCCTATGAAATTTACAGACTGCAGCATTTGGAAAATCACATGAACTCATAATAATCGCTTGAGAAGATGAAACATTTTTAACTGAATTTAGAATGAAAACTTCATTTGCAATTACTTCTTTTTATGCTCCTTAATTCTTTTCATCTTTTGTACAATAATCTTTCATAAAATAATTTGTACTGCATACTTTTTACAGTGGATTACTCTGACTCTTTTATCTCACACATTTAATTTTAAACCTGGCAATCTGAGATCAATATTTTGTTCTCACTGAAGATTCTCTAAGTGCTAAAGCAATCTCAATTTGTCTGCCAGATAGGGATTAATGGCCTGTTCAGGATTTTTACCTCCCATTATAACTTTCCATTGAACAGACCACACAATTTCACATTGCTTGTTTTCTAAGAGAGTGTTTAAAATCATCCTCAGCAATGAAAATGTGGTTTCATATTTTCGTGACCTTATAGTGTTTATGCCCCTCTTCCACACCATATGCTTTATGTCTACAGATCCATTTTCAGTTTCTGAAATGTAAAAGCCACCCAGAAATCTGTGAACATAAAATATTTGCTTCAGTCCATGCCCTTCCTCACCCATCTTCCAGAATATATGCAGGCATTCAAGAGAACACAGCTACCGGTTCCATGCTTACAGTGAACTGAAGAGAAGAAAATCAAGCCATAAATGCTGCATAAGCACTTCTTTCTGAGGCTTCTGATGATTTCACAGTCCCAGTAAGTCATCTAGGAGGGGCCCATGCCAGGCAGCAGCCTGCTTTTGTTCTTTGCTTTGTACTAAGAAGGGAGGGACATTGCTGAGGTACAACACTTTGAGTATTTATATGATTCATTCCTTCTTTCATTGAATCATTTTCTAGTTTCTGAGATAATACCTCTGAGATGATTTCAAGTGCTGTTTGTGGAAGCACAAGGTTTTATGTTTTCCACTACTGTGTGTGAAGATAAAGGTGAAGGAAGGATCACCCAAGCAAGATGTGAAAAGGTTTTGGACAGGATGGGGGAAACCTCTCCTGCACAGTTCTGATTACTGACCTGATGCTCTAAAGCCTTGCATACAGGAGCTAGGAAGGTCAGCTCAGAACCCTGCCTGACTACCAGCCAGGTATAGCTCCATAACCTTCCTGCTGAACGTGCTGCATAAGGCCCCAAATCCAAGCAATGTCCTAGACTATGTCAAATAATTCATCCCAGGCTGTGTTTGCATGATAATTGGTTAGGAAAACCTAAGTATGATAGTCCTTTTGAATGTCCCAGGTAAACTTTTTCTTTCTGCTTCACAGTCAATACAATAATAGCTGGTAGAATTTGAGATAACACTTTGGTGATATTAAGCATCTGTCAGCTTTGCCTATAAATATTGCAGACATAACTATGTTCTCTTAATGAGCTCATAAGAAACTCACGTTTCAAGAGCTAAATTTGAGTTGTATTCCTAAAACAGTTTTTCTGCAATACCAGTCTACTAATCCTGTTTATAGATCTGTATTTCTCATATTAATATTATCAGTGCATTTTGGGAAGGTTAGGACAAATGTCTCCCCAAAGTCTATGGAACTGGAGAAACGCTAAAAGGGCGTGCATGTATTGGCACTAGCCGCTTATGGAGCACTGTAGTTAGGAACATGTAAGCACACTCCAAGAAAGGAAGAAGACAGACCAGTTGTACTGGTTATTAGACATGGTTAAGGGGCTAAAAAAAAAAAAAACACCACCAAACCAACACACACACACTTCTACCAAGCCAGTTATAAGAAGATAATCATGTGCTAGCCTAAGCCTCTGGCAGGAGTAAAACACTGTTAGCTGTCTTCTAGTTAGCTAAATATTAATCATCCTGTTTAGAACCAATCATGTCACTAACTGGCTAGAAACTTGGTTAAAGGTTGTGGTACAGAGAAGGTGTACTGTTTTATCTCTAGCTTCAGTATTCCTAGACTTCTACAGAAAATATGTTGCACAAAGCAAATACAAAAGCAATATTCCAGTTGTGAGCATATTCGTAAGTTTTTTGAAAGGGATATAGGAGGTTCTGCAAGCGGAGAAGTACAGCAGGTTCTGAGCGCACTCCACTGTTCTGAGTGCTGCACGAGAAATCCTCAATTCAAAACAGATTCTCTTCAGCTGCTGTAAAGGAATGGTGCAAGAATACAATCTATTTCATCTTGGGTTGCAGAGTAAGTACAGTAAATTGCTAACATCCTCCATCTGTACCACAAAGCAACATCGCATGTCATTCACAAACAAATGTTGTTTCTAAGCTCTGTCACAGCTCCAGAAAGGATGCTGCATGCTCATGACAGAATGTCAGCAAGGAGGAACAGACCAGAAAATAGCCCGAGAACTAAAAGATTCACACTATTTGGGGTAGGTGTGGGTTATTCAACACCTTTGAAATCATCTTGCAGCTTAAAATAAATGGAAAATAAAAAGAGCAGGCAGCAAGCCTTAGAAGCAATAATATGAAGTAATGTATGAGTGATCATTTCATTGCTTATGCCTTAGCGCTAAGTGGCCAAACCTGCATAACAGAATCATGAATGTGACAGGATCGGGTTTGGAAGACTCATACAGTTCAAAGGCCTCACTTGTAGCTCCACATGTTCTTGAAACTCCCACAGTCCCTCAGGGCCTTAAAACCAGGATGCAATAGCATTCTCCTTTGAATCTTATGTGGTCTGACCTTTAGAAAGTCCTATTTAGACAGAGGAGTTAGAGGTGACTAGACAGAGGATCAGCCAACTGTTCTTTTCTCTCCAATATCAGTACCAAAGTTTCCAGTGTCATTGTCAGGTGGCCTAATGAAACACTGCTAGGAGTTAGTAATTTGTCTTCTGACATTGGTCACACTCTTCTACATTCTTGACTCTGACAGAGAATGCATTCATCAAATTACTGTGCTCTGGAAACTGACGTAAAGTAGACTTTCTCCTTATTATTGTCATGTCACCAAAACTCCCTCAATAGCCTCACTCTGCACAACTCTGTGATGTTAGAAAAAGCCAGGCAGCCAAAAATGAAGCCATAAGACCAAACAAACAAAGACAGCCTGCCAACCTACCACTTATCCAGCAGCTTCAGGCTAGGAAAGTTTTCTCTCTTTCTGCTAACCTTGTAACAAAAAAAGGGAAGAAAATCACAAAAGACTCTTTCTGAAGTGCAATGTCAATAAAAAAGGGAAAGTTGACAGAATGCTGCCAACTATTCACAAATTACAGTCTGTGAGAAGAGAATAAAGTTTATGATACATTACAGGACATATCAACCTGATTCTGAATCTGAAACTTTACATATATACAGCAATCAGCTCCAAGGAGGAATGAGCATTCCTTCCTGAGGACAGGAGAAAGATCCAGCCGCCCTGGCACGATACAGGGTCCTGAACATGTCATATGATACTGAATAGTTATAAGGAACAAATAACTAAGCACAAGACAAAATAAACCTGTGTGGAGAATCAGACATTATTACTCCATTAGCCCAATATCTCTGTCTTAAATTAATTACCTCCCTTCTGTATTGAAAGTTGCATACTAATAGCAGTCTTGTCAAAAAAGCAAAACAAAACATATTGCTAGATGACACAATGACTATAACACGTGTCTAGATCACCTACCTGAATTTCACCTAGAGCAGAAAGGCACAGAGTCAAGTCTAACACCACGTCTTGAGCTCATCCTCATTTCTAAAATAACAATAATAGCTTATAGTGGTTGTCACATTGCTACAGATGCTATGCTTTATAGGCAACACTAAATCACTGGTCAGGAAACAATATTTCATATATAATAATGGTTCTTTATATTTTAATTTAAGATTAAACAATTAACAAACAGAAAGTTCTGCAAATGCCAACAAAAGAGCATCTTATGGGTGTGCCAGATTTAGAGGCTATAATTCAGATCTCCCTGGTGAATTCAGATCTCCCCGGAGAAGACTTCCCTTCAGTCTTCCCACTGAACACTGCAACTCACAGCTCCTCTAAGCTATAACAACAATAGGGCAGAAGATATATTTTGTCAAAAGAAGGGCCTCAGAAGGGAATGAGAATGATACTCTTAAATACATTGAATGCTGACAGTGGTAAGTTCAGTTTACCAATATGTTTTTCTAGACACATTAAACTACCAGATAAATGCACTGGGATTATTTCTTAGGGACAAAAATGGGCTGAAGTGTATGTAGGTTAAACCAAGGTGTGTATTCCCTAGGGATATCTCAGAAGATAAAAAGCAAGCCCTGACTACTATTTAAAGGCAGCACAGCAGACGGTTAAGTTACACCCAGGTGTGTCTTCCCTCAGGTGATCCCAAGGAAGAGATGCTGGGCCACTTTTCCTATTTAATGGTGGCAGAATAGCTGGTTAGATTACGTCTTAAGTCATTTTGTAAGCTTATCATCCAAATGTTAGGATACAAAAATTGTAAGCCTACAAAGCTATTTATGATAACAAATACTGCTGCCATCACTGCATAATAAAATACAAACAATGTATTAAAAATAAGCAATTATCCCACTACTACATTAAATAAGAATATTTTATCAAAGGAATGAATTTATGCTCTGGTTGGGCACAAAATGAAGTTCATAGGGAGTACTCCTTGCTGACAAATTTCCAGATCAACAAGACAGTTCTTGCCAATTTTAAATAGCAAGAGGGGTTTATAATCAGGTCACAGTAGTTTTCTGTGTAAGGGAGCCCAAGAACATTTTATGTCAACATTGATCAAACATTCTGAATTAGACACAATGTGTCGTGCATGCCATTGAGCTCAGCTTACCCATTTCCAGTGCTCTGCTTTGAAAAGCACTAGCTAGTCCAAGAAAAAATTTTGAGTCAAGGATCAAATAATAGAACATAAGAAGATAATCATATTTTTCCAACTTCTATTACAAAATAACCTCATATACCAAGATGCCAAAATGTAACACTACAGGAAGCAGATCATGTAGGATGACTCCCCCTAAGCAAGGGAAAAAATATGGAAGCAGGCTCTTGAGCCACTCATTGTGGACTTATAAAGACATCATGCCATGTCAGTTATGCAGACTGCCATTTCTTTTCCCTCTGCACTACTGCCTACCAAATAGCACTGCCACTTTCGTAATCTTCTATGGGCAGCTGAGCCCTCATGAAAGTAGATAGGAGCCATTTCCACCTGCTGACATTATTACTTCAAACTATAGTCTCAGTTAGACATCACTGAATTGGTTCCACTGGCTCGCATTTTGAATATTTACTTTGCAACTTTGATGGCTGCAATTTTTTTTTTCCCCCAAAAAACGAAAGATCAGACCTGGAAACAGAATTTAACAGTTTAGAACAGCTGCCAGTACACCAACTAAACACCTCAGTCTTTCAATAAAAGCTCAGACCAAGAAGAGATACAAAGCTAACTCATTACAACAGTCTAGTCTGGATCTGACAAAACTAAGTTTGTTCTGATGTAAGCCTCTTGATCTCTTCTGTTCTTTGCTTGTGCCATATGGCTTCAGCTCCTGAAGACCAAGCTGGTTTAGTTTGACAAAACTCTTCAAGTTGACTATAAGACAGCTGTGATTAAAAAAAAAAATAAAATGTACTGACTTTAAATTCTACAAAACTATTTTGCCAGTCAAAAGGAGAAATCCTACAAAGAAGTACAGCTAGATGGGCTGTGCTATTTATGTCCACGAAAATGGATGTTGAGGTAGGGTTGTGATACACATTGGTAAGAAACAGAAAAAGACTGCAGCAAATAATGATGCCCCCCTTTCCTCTAGGTATTTCCTCCTGATAGTTATCCCAGGAAAGAGGAGATGATGCTTGCCAGTCAGTGGTTCACTTTCATTCAGGATTTTATCTCTGCACTGCAATCGACCTGTGACGCCAGCTGAAGTAAACACACCCAACAATTTAATGTTAAACTAGCCAACTTAGGTACCAGTAACTACATAGCTGCAGCAGTCTGGATGTCAAGGCAGGCTGCAAAGCTCCCTACAGAGACTGGGTTAATAATCAGGCCATTAGTCTACTTTGGTTCTGGGCTATTGCAGTTAGTATCCAAGTTACTAACATAAAACCATCTCAGATTTGTCTGTCTCAGCCATCAGAGTAAGAACTGTAAATTGAGGGTAGTGCAGAATTTGGGAATAATTAAGTAAAGATGTCAAATGTAGCCCACACCATCTCAGAATCTTCCCTGCCAGCTTTAGACGTGTAACCCTGAGGAACATCAAATGCGAAAGCCCTTGGAAAGGACAAGTAATTATCCAGCACTATCTCTGAGATCTTCCAGACAGGAAAGAGCGTATCCACCAACACTTCCATGACCACTATCTCTACAAGATCCAGCAGATAAATTGACAGTCTTCATTTCTGGTGTCAGAAGTTCCTGATAGATCTAAGAAAATCAAACTGGCAAACTCTTGATAGGAAATAATTCATCACAGGTAAAAACATGGCTTTTCTTCCACCAGTTCTATTATTATGACATGTAGATGCCGTGGTAGATCTTTTCTATCATAAATCTGTGTGAAGTATTCTGCAACAAGAATCACAAAAACACTTCATGAATACCATGAACTTAGCATGAATATAAATATGTCCTCCAAAGCAGAGAGCATGTTTTTATCAAAGTTTCAAGACCTTATTCAGTATCTTACCATAATCGTGGGAGATAAACATGGGTGTACCTATACAATAACCTGGGGGCCGCAAAGATGTTTCTACTGTTTTGTGGAATGACGATAATTATATTTAGCACTCATTCAAGGCTTTTCATCTTCAAAGCACTTTACAAACATTAATTAATCCTCACAACACCCTATGAGGTAGGTAAGTATTATTACAGTAGGTGTGATCAGGTTTGTGTAGGGGACTGTAGAGTGTGCACAAAGCCAGGTAAGGGTAGCAGAAATACATATTCCTGCAACTGCACATTTAAACTCATATTCATCTCTACATACCTGCACACAAAAAACAAACCTCTCCACATAAATATATATACATACATGCCCACACAAATGCATACACTTCTCTGATCTAGTTATATTTTTATGACTGTGCTAAAGCAATCTGTTTTGGGGAAGGAACATTACCTTGAGCATACTGGTCTTGTAGTGTTCCTCTTACATTTAAATGGTGCAACATGTTTTGACATTCTATGGTGGAGCCACAGTTCCTTTCCATTATGAGAGTTCAGACTGAAAAAATGCAGGAAAGATGCCTATTTCTGGTAGCTGAATGCTTTCTGATAATATGGCAAAAACCATGCCAGGAAAGAGGTTTTTTTAACAACCACAGGTGGATAATAGGTTTGCAAAACACAGCAACAGACAGGTATTTTAAATCAAAAGAAAAACAGAGAGGTTGAGAGGGAGCACTCTCTTTCCAGACAGTTAGAGCTCAATACCTGCCCAACTTCTCTGAAGAATTACCAAGAGAACAAGGAAAAAAAACCTGCAGCTTAGTCATATTTGTATTCTTATTAAATGCAGGACTGCCTGAGGCGAACAAGAGCTGATATCATAATTATTGGCTTGCCTAGCCAGCTGCCTTCTCTCACCTGATGTAAGATCAGATCTTTCCAGCCTTTGGAGACTCTGTACCGCTGAGCCTCCACTCTCTCTGCAGGGCTGTTTGAATGACCTAATCCTGTCCTGGAGCAGCAGCACGCCGTTTTGCTTCAGTAAAAAGGTAAGAGGAAACCTCTGACAACTTCATATAGCTTTTTAGAATTCAGCCGTGAAAGCCAAACGGAAGGGGGAGCAGAACTCTTTTGCCTTGGCTCATCTATTTAATCTGAAGTCCCTGAGGCTGACTTTGAAGAACTTCAGGCTGAGGCAAGGGGAAGGTCAGCACCTACATCCCGTTCCTCGGCAACTCCTATAGGTACTTATCAGCCGCAAGTGAAGAGTAGCAAGAGAAGAAGTCAAGAAAACACCAGGTAAGTTAATAGATCCATTGGTCTAGTACTGGGAGAAATGAAGACTGTAGGTGATTTCCCAAAGCAAAAAGAAAAAGATCCTCCTGTCTCAGGTGTATACTAGCTTAAACTAAACTACTATCTGTTCCATGGTTACAAAGAAAGCTGGAAGTGTTTACCACTACCTGGGGAAAAAAAAAATAAATTAAATAACAGAAAGACAAACGAAGAAAAGTATTTCTAAAAAAAAGTGGGAAGTCTCATGTCTCACAGATTCATAATAGATTTATTTTAAATTTTTCCAGTGGTGAATCAAAAATTTGGAAAGTTACATGTTTTGAAATCCAGCTTGCTTTTACTACGGCCTCTGTCTCAAATGTTACTTTTGCCTCGTATGTTTTGTAGTAGTAGATGAAAACTTTTTTTTAGACTTACTCCTATACTGAAATGTGACTGAAGTGACATCCAGAAGCTAGGATGTGTTAACTGCAGAAATTACTAAATCTGAGTACTGCAAATGGAAACTTGTTTCTTATTTCTTTATATGCACAGGAAGTATATCGCTTTCTTTTCACTTCTTAGTTTCAAACTGTTAGATTTCCAGCAAGAAAGGAACTGTTTGTGTTGCAAACACAATAATTATCAAACCTATAAATAACAACTAGCCATTATTCACTGTTGGCCCACCTGCAAATTTACTGGACATCAGATTAAATCTTGGGGAATTAGACTTTGTTCTATAAATGTTTCACTTTGGTTTACCTGAATCTTATGTTTCTAACTTGAATACTGATATGCTCTAGGTTGAACTGGATGAGTTTTAGGCTGAAAATTTGTGTATTTTGTTTATAACTAATTATGAGCATAGAAGAACAAAAAATATTAAATACCTAGAGTGCATCTTTCTTAATGAGTAAAGGATTGTGTAGTTTGCTTTCAGCCAGGTGATACCTTGTATTATATATGCAGCCAAGAAAATACACAACTAAAGCACATTGTTTACCCTTCATCCCAGTGAGGGGACATGAACATGGGTAGAAGTAGTATTAATGTGAATGAAATAAGGGACTACACGCTGGTAATTTGAGCATCTACACTTGCCTCAAAAGGTAAAGTATAGTGTGAGAAAGTACTACCTTGTACATGAGCACAGAAACTTTTATAATATTGCTGTGTTCCTAGATATAACTGGAGCCACATGTCAGTTACTGAGATAGGAGTCAGTCGAGTACTCCAGGGAGTAAATGGAAATATGTGTATGCCACTGTGACAGGTGTAATATAGGAACCTGCCAGGAACACATGAAGACACTTGCCATTACTGCAAAACACTGAGCTGAAAGAGGAAAGCGTAGAAAGAGGGCCACCTACATGAAGCAAAGTCTTTCTGATCCATTCCTTGCAATAACAGGCTTTTTCTTTTTTAGAAGAATAGCTTGCTGCTCAAATACAGTTTTTGAAGGTAATAATGAGAAAGACACATAAAATAAACCAGGAAATGCACTATGTCCTTTTAGAGCATCTGTTTTGTAAAAACAGAAGTAGAAAGAAAATATAATTGTTTAGGATTTCTGGAAACTAAACGTTAACCACAACAACAACAGTCTAACCTATTTGGCTGCAAACTCCAGAAATTTAACACAAGAAGTGGTGTCATGCAGAACTACTTTCAATCATGAAATCACTCCCATAACCTAGTTTCATAGCTGTTAAATGACCAAGGACAGGGAGACCATGATATGGCCTCCAAAAAATCTGAAACAGAAATTTCCAAGTCCTGCAAAAAATATTGATAATTGATTCACATTAGAATCAAAAGAAGCCTTTGATTACAGCCCGGAGTGACCACAGCTAGGTCTGAAGTCAGAAGTTCTGCAGTAATCAATGCAATAAAATTTAAAAGGCATAAAGTTGAAAACAAAACAAAACAAGCAAACAAACAAAAAACCCACCATGTGTTTAAAAGGTAGGGACTCAAAGCACTGAAGAGTGTATAGTGAAACATTTTTACATGTACTACTCTGTCCTGCTTATAAACCAAACAATTACAGATGCAAAATATTCTAGCAGCTTACACCGCACTCATGCAGAAACTTTGGAAGCTGGTTCTTTCTGACTGTGTCCATTGGAAAGTAAGGAAAAGCGTTTTGGATGTGGCGTAAGTGAAACAGTATTTGGTAGGTCAGTGTCTACAAGCCATAGAAACAGTAAATGGAGATAACTTCCAAGCAGATAGGATTTACTGTTTGTGGCCGTGTCCTCTATTGTTACTCAGAAAGCCTGAGCTTTATGATTTGGGTCAAGCACACCTCTCTGCTATCCTGCACCTCACAAATCATTAGCTTGAAATACAAAGAGATTAATTATGGAGATAATGCAGACTAAGCGAGAGGTACAAATAAAATCCTCCTGTCATACACCTGTGAGTATGGCCAGTGCCACATGTTTCCAAGGCAATTCTTCAGTTAGTTAAGATTTGAAAGCAAGGTGGCAGTTCTCAGAAGCTATGCAAGGTTGAAAGGCTGGAATACCCTGAGTAGGAGCCCACGAATAAATCACCACAGAATGGCATCATGCTGTCTGCCTTAGGAAGCAGAGCTGTGAGCTGCTGCTCTTTCTTCTGAGTCACTATTGAATCAATGCCCTAACATGGTGCTAAGGACAGGATGCTGCTTACATTAAGGACTTGGCCAATTCTATTTATCAAAGACACTATGCCACTTTTAATAAGATTAGGGAAATAATTAACCCTTTTGCCACATTTCAAACATAAATTCAAGTCATGCCCTCATAATCGTAGCCAGCTCCTCTGCTATTTCCCTAACTGGCTCCTCACCCCATAGACAAACATCCTGGTTTTTTGTTCTTTTCTTTGAAATCAATTAAGTCCTGTACCATTTTTTGCACCCCTTTTGTGCAACTTAGTCCCCTGGTCATACATGAGGGACTACCAGTGGTTTCTTCCACAATGCTGAGAAAGCTGAGACCCCTCGCTATAATACAGCATGCTGTACTTGCTAGCTTCTTGCAAATACCTTCTTCCCAAGTGTCCTATATGCCACTACTCTTCCTTCACATCAACCCTTCAAAGAGCCATGTATTCCAAACAACTACAATAGAATATATTATTCTTTATTTTATTCAGGATGCAAGACCTTTAGAGTTGTCCACAGAACAACGTTACTTTCTGCATTATATAAACACAACAATAATACATAAGATTACTATATGTATTTTACCTAAATTCCCTAACATTTTCAAATGAAACCTGCATTCTTTGTGCCTTGTTAAATCTTGCCGAGTATTGAAGGGAGCTACTAAACATGTGGTTAGTAAAGCGATCCCTGTATAGCCTTTACAAATCTCAACAGTGTCTTTTGAGGCTCAGTAAATATATGTAAAATCTTTTTAAGATGTTTGGATGAGACAGGGCTACTGCAATCCAGAGCATTATTATCTTTCTGTTGGTGAAGTGCTCAGAAATGAATGAAGCATATAGGGTGAGGTTCCATCAGTCATGTAATGAAGCTAAACATGCTGTCATTTTAACCCAATTTGTTTCCCTCTGTACTGCTGCCTCACCAGTTTGTTAGAGCCTCTCAAAGGAGCTCATCTAGTGTCAGCTTACAACTTCCACACCTAGCCCGTACTTTACTCCTGGAATGGGTAGGTATCCCTGCCCTGCAAACTCTTAACTGCTGGTTCAACAGACCTGCCAGGACAGGTCCCTGCAACATTCCCCTCTGTGGGCAAATGGTAGGATGCCAGAAATATTAGACAGGAACCTGTTCTCCCAGGAATGTAAGTAATTCATAGAAGGAAATAATTTACTATTTTCCCAGCTGGAATAATTAAACAGCTAGGCACTGTCCTCCCAAGCAGCAGAAAAGAAGAGCAAACGCGCAGGGAAGAAAGAGCTGGAATGTCCTTCAATATAATTTCTCTTCTAGACAAAACAAACTTAGTTCTGTAAATCTTTCCTCATAAGCCACATTTTCTAGGTCTCTGATCATGCTCACTCCTCTCCTATGGACTCCAAACTGGAGTCCATTGTTTCAAAATGCAGTGACCAAAACTGGACACAAACCTTCAGCTAATACTTTACCAAGACCAAGAGGAGTTAACTTCACAAGTCTCACAGAATACATTTCTGTAAGTGCCTTATACCTGCTAGCATGTCTGCCTTTTTCATTACGGCATGATGTGGCTGATATAGGTTCAGCTTGTAACCCATTAAAGCCTCAAAATGTTTTTATGCAGCACTGCTACCTAGTCACTTGTTCTCATTCACTATCTGCAGGGTTTATTCCTGCCTAGATGTTGAACTTATTATTGAACTGCATTTTACTTTCTTCAGATCATTTTTCCTGACTCCTTTTGAATATTAATCTTGTCCTCTAAATACACATGCAAAGCCTTCCATCTTCACCCTGTCGCCAAATTTGATTAGTGTTCCTCTCTAGTCTATCACGCAAGTCATTAGTGAAAATACCAAGTAGTATTAGGCTCTTTAAGAAATCTACTCAAAATACCCTTTCATTCTAACAACAAACAGACAGTAACTACTCTTAATGCTCTGTTCCACCCAGCTTTACCTCCTCTCTTCTAGAGTTTTATCTAAAATAAATTTTCTTAGTTTGCTTATAAGAACATCATGGGAAAGTGCATAGAAGCCTCACTAAAGTCAAGCTGCATTACCTGTACACCTTCTCCTCTTCTTGCAAGGCCAGTATACAGGGAAACTACACAATAACAATTTATTCTTAGCAAATTCATAATGGCTTTTACTTTTGCCTTTTTTTCCTTAGTTTGGTATTTTGGTGTATTTATAATTTTGTACTTTTCTGAGAATTAATGTTGAATCAGCCATCTATAGTTCCCTCATACTTTCTAGTTTCAAGACAAGCACTACATCTACCTCCTTTCAGCCTTGTATATGGCACTCATACTCAGCAAATTCTCAGACAAAGACCTGCAGCTCTGCAGTAATTTCAGCTGATTCTCTAAATTCACTAGAATGAAATTAATTGGGGCCACTGAACTTGAAGACGTCAAAAAGCCTCAGCCCTGTCCTCTGGGAGGCGAGAACACACATATTCTTCAATGTATGAGATCAGAGGCAAACATCATTAATATTCCAGAATTTCTCATACTCTGACTTGGCATTGCCCCGTTAGTTTTCCATTGTGCTTTAAGGTCACTAATTAATGTATGCCCTACTTTTCCACCCAGGAATAGATTTGGGCTGGTTTGTTTTTTTTTTCTTTGAAATGCAGAGTGTCTAGAGAGCACCTGATCTACCATATGGGCTTGGGGTCAGCTTTGTGATACCTGAATTCTGTTTTGCAACACACAAGAAATACTATTGTATAACATCTTTTCTAAGAATCTTTCAAAGCACTGAAAAATCACACACTAGGACCAGCATTTTTAAGATCAGCCATTAATGCAAGGTACTCTGTTTGGGACCGTCTGCACACAGTCTTCAGAGGTTTTGAGCAATAATACCACTTATTTAAACCTATGCAAATTTACTGTCTGTAAGTATATATCAGTTCAGTACACAGCATAAAATACCTGTACTTGTATGGAAAAATTCTTTGCCTCACAAAATTTTCATTCAATGGTTAAGACTTACTACAAATCTAGTAATGGCTTCTTAGATTTCTGTCCATCCTCACATAGGTGAGAGCACCCTGCAGCCTAGTATGACATGCCTTGGCTAGCACTAGTTTTCAACAGACAAACTTAACAGCTAAAAAGCAAATGGGGCACAGCATAATTCAGTCACACCCGTTCTTTTTTCCCCTCTGACTCTATAAAAATACAAGAGGGCACAGTTTTCAACAGGCACATTAAGACAGATTTATCTATGCATCTATGTGCTAAGTGGCTCAAGAGGACTGCAAAGGGGACTGCAAAATTTGGCTCAAAGGGATGGTGTTCTTCATTGTTGAAAGCTTCCACAGAAAAAGTCATTTTTAAGAAGAAGACATTCAACAAAAATAGGAAAAGATCAGGTATACATGAATAGAAGATTTTCCCACATGTAAAGATACTGCTAAGCTAAAAGATTTGAGAAGGAATGACAAGGTAAAATTTAACAGAGAATGAAAATTTGGAAACTGGAAATACGTGTATACTGAAACTGAAGGTAGGATGTACCAGGAGTGAACTCCTTGAATATAACAATATGGATAATCAAATCATATCATCATGGAATTCTGAAAAATAAGGATATGATAGAACTATGATACTTGCTTATGGTTTTAGACACTGTAAGAATCAAGTTTCCTCCTTTTTTTCTTAACTACCAATGCAAAAATATGCATTCCTGACAAAATAAAAACTGTGATTCTTGTATACTCACTATTCCAGCAGCACTGAGTTTCTCAAAAAATATAAGATATGCCAAGAATCACAGTAAGAAAAGTGATAACTGGCAGTATTTATCTTGGAAGGAGAGAAGGAAAGGAATACTTTACAGAAAACCAAATAAAGAGAACCCATAAGAAGAATTCCTTTGCCCTAGTTTAGCAAGTCAGATTTGATGGTGTGTTTGTTAGTGATGTTTAATGTTCAAACAAACACGCATGTTTTTTGTAACAGATATAAGGCCTAGATTTCCCTGACAGAAGAAACTAGGCATGTGCTTTTTATTTTTTAGCTGGTTTCCTGCTGATACTCTTCTCTCTACTTTAATCTAGCTGACCTGGCGTTGAGCAGAGTGAGTTGAACTAGATGATCGCTTGAGGTCCGTCCCAGCCTCAGCTTTCCTGTGACTCTGAATCTTTCCAATGGTTTTCCTGCCATATAGGTCTTGTTATGAACTGGAAACAATAGCTGTGAAAACCAGGCACTTTATAGCTCTGCTTTGCAGACTCCCAACCCCGGAGAAAAATGGTCTTCAACCATAGCACGAGATCTGCCGTAGGAAGCTACCATCACCACAAAACACTTGACAAAGAAAGCAAAGTATGAGGTTGCTTCCAGTAGCTGGCTGGCCTCTTCAGCAGCAAACAATAACTAAAGCTGACAAAAGCTTCTCATATAGACATTCACTTCACACAGCCTCAGATAAAACTAATCCCAAACACAGATCTTCTCCTTGACTATAAAACATGTTCCACACATCATAACTGATAGCTACCACAATATAAAATGCTGGGTTCAACAGGAAAAAATATTAAATCAGAGGGCATAAATATGTGAATGCAAAAAAGTCTAAAATGAAACACGTTGTTTAATTTCAAGACATTACTTCATGAATAAACATCTAAAAAGTCTCCAAGCAACATGCTTTTTATTCAGGACTCTACTTTCCCTTGCTGCCATCTTTTTTTGTTCTACGGAATCTGTAACACTATGTTCTGGTTTTGCATTAGAACCTATAGTCCCCCCAAATGCTGTAATAGTATAAATTTAGTCCTATACTTGTTTAGTCAATCTGAAAAAGCTAAAACACTAGAACGAGTGAAAAACTGTATTACACATAGAGGTCTTCAAGAGGAAGTAAAATGCTGAGCTGTTGCTGTTATGGGTGCTGATACAGATCTGTGAGGGTTTTATAAATTATAAATATATTTGAATGTATCAATTATCTTTTTTCTCCTGAAAGCACTATTCTGAAGACAGGGTTAGCAATAATATAAAAACGTACTTCTAGTCCCTTAATGAATATTCTTTATCAGCTGTGCTTTAAGCATTGGAAACAAACACCTATAAAAAGTTTAATTTGCATTATTTTTTATGTATAAGAAAACAGAATGGTTTTTGTAATATGTTTAGTTTTACATCTCTTTCTTTAATGTGGTAATCCCCTTAGATTAGTTAATTATGTTTTATTTATCACTGAAATGTAATATTTTAAGAGAAGAAATGAGCATACTTTCAACCTCTTTATAGCTGGCTGCTCCCAAAAAATGTAAGATTCCATTTCAATAAAGGGGGTAATTTTTCACACTAAGGAGAGAATGGACAAAATCATTGTTAGAGTCTTCCAGGAAGAATCTCCTGTGCTTCATAAGCTGCATGATGTTTGTGTGTGAAATGTAGCATGAGTACAGGGGAAGAAAAATGCAGGATTTATTTGATTCCTGTTTAATTTCAGCCTTTTTCTTGTTTATAATACTCACCTCTATTAAGAGTTTTGTAAAAACATCAAGGTTGTGTATAAAATTCAATACACTTGCTTCAATGATGCTTCCTCAATGAAACAGAGACTGTTTATTCAGACTGTTTATTGCAAAACTGTTTCTGTACACACAGTTTTTGGATGTTTGCTGTCCCTGTGAAACTACTATCCTTTATTTCAAGGGTGTTATTACCTCATGTTTTATGTGAAAGAAATCTCTGTTTTCTAAAGTCACTGGGGCCTTCCTATAAGCAACAGGTGGGGAAGGCTGCTCATTGTGTAATAGAACTGAATTTCTCCTTAAAAAACTGTGAATTTCACATTTTCTAGTTTTCATAGTTTATTTAATCTAGTTTTAGGGTTTGGGGTTTTTTTATACTTTGCCATAAGATATTTTAATTAACCATAATTTGGGACAGAAAGAGTTAAAAGCATATTTATTGTCTCAGTTATTAATATAGTAGACACGCTTACCCTGAAGGGATCAACTCAATAGATGGGCAGCCACACAAACAGATAGAATTCAGAATTTGTTAACAAACACTGGAAAGTAGATATGTGATTTTGAATACATATATAGCTCCTGAAGGAGATTCTCTATTGCTTCAGATATTCATAAAAAAGTTGAAATATTTAAGCATGGAAAAGACTACTATCATGGTCTCCATTTCTTAGATACTGTATTGATAGAATATTTTTGAGATTTAAGCCCTGAAGAGGGGTATGCATGTCACAAATATCTGGATTTTCTTTTCAGTCAGTGTTTTTGAGCACAGGGACCATTAATTACTTAGTACTGCTCTCCTGTTCAGTCAGATAATAGCCAAATAAAAAATGAATATAAAAGCACCGCATGTTTCACAAGACAGATGGACCTGGCTGAAAATTTTATCCTAGATGAACAAATCACATTATTTTGCCAAAATTTTGCATCAAGCATTTAAGTCATGCTGGCTTGAACAATGTACTTTTAAACAATGAGCAATAAAGAGAACTGGGGAAAGAAACTTAGCTTTGATTTGCTCTTCTTTTAGAAGAAACAGTTTTCACAAAGCTTGAAGAATTTTTCTGAAAGAGTTAAAATAGCATGAGATGAAGACTTAAATAATACTAACTTAAAAATCAAATAGCTGTTCATGATACTTTTGCTTTTAACAGTAAGGAAACAGTGTTTATAAAACAGAAGTAGACTCTAGGAATAAATTAGGCATTGGGAAAAAAGGTGGGTGTAGCAGAGGAGCGAGTACTTGGAAAGTGGGGTGGGTAAAGGGGAAGAACAACCATTGGTCACTTTGCAGTGAAGCAAAGAGAAGGTTAACTGGGTGAATAAACTTTGGTGCAACTTAGTCCATCAGATATGGCCATATTTACAGTTTTTAGAGACTCTTATGCTGGTCTCATATCTCATAACTGTAAATAGGGATGGCTTTAGCTGTGCCTATTCTGTCATAACTTCCTTAATTTCCAGATTTTTTTTTTCTCCCTGGGAACTTCCTTTGTACTTCTATTAACAGCAGACATTAAGTTTTCTGAGGCTTACAAAGAATGGACATAATCCTTCCCGGAAAGTTTAATGCCTTCCTGTGTGACTTCTTGTTTTGTTCATCATGTTAGATTTGCTTTTCCTTCACCCTTACCTCTTCTTCTAGTCTCCTAATTTCAAGTCACTTGTATCTCATCTTGTTCTCAGCAGTTATTCCTTCCTAAAGGATTAGCGTATTTGTATGTTACTCGTTTTGCAAAACAATGTCAGGCCATACTTTCCCATAAGGTTCTTTAATCTCCAAACTGTCCCTCATTTATTCTTCAGTCTGTCTGTCTCTTGCTCCTCCTAGTATTCCAAAGAAGATGCTTTGAATTACAAAACTAAGTTGTCAGCCTGATGCTGGGGTATGAATGACTTCATAATTTTGGGGCAGGGAGAGAAGACTGTTGGGATAATCAGGCATTTGCCTTTTGATTTCCTCACCTAAATTTTTCTCTCTCCCTTTTTCCTAACTAGAGTGTTTGCTTCTGCAGGTAGGTAGCTATATCTCTCTGGAAAGATGTTACCTTTTACACTGGAGAGAATTCATGGCATTGAGACGTGAAACATTCTCAACTGTGCAATGCAGTGCACATGATACTGAAAAAAACATTATCCTGAGTGAAACCAAAGGCCCATCTAGCCCAATATCCTACTTCCAGCAATAGACAAGACTAAATGCTTAGGGAAAAGCACAGAGACAGCATAGTTTGCAAGTCACAGACCTCTTAAGTCAGAGCTGGTGTCCATCTATTTAATAAGCCACAACAGATTTTCCTTTCCATGAACTTTTCCAGCTATCCCTTGAATCCATGCAAGTTTTTACATCTACAGCACCCTGTGGTAGGGGCTTGCACAGCTCAGATACACGCTGTGTAAAGAACCACCTCGTTTTGCTAGTTTTGAATCTCCTTCATATTAGGCTTATTTAATGGTGTGCAGCTGTTAAATTAGAAAGAGACTGTCTTCAAAGCCTATTCACCCTCTCCATGCCACCTGTGATTTAATACACCTCTTTCATTCTTTCACCATCACCAATCACCTTTTTTCCAGGCCAAAGCCCACTCACTCACTCATTCCTCATACGGAAGCTCGTCCAGACCTTTGATCAGGCTTGCAGCCCTTACCTCAACATATCCTGTACAACCGTCTCCTTTTCAAGATGGGGAGAACCAGAACTGCACACTGTTCAAGGCGGCAATGCATCATGGTTTTATACTGTGGAAAAAAAATGTGTATCTGTTTGTTCTGGTTTGCCCTCACAATTCTTACCATTTGACTTTGCTTTTGTGATTGCTATTATTGTTGAGCTGTCATTTTCATGGAACCATCCATCATTACTCTTTCCTGAGTTTTAATGGTCAGCTAAATGCTTTTTCTTTTTTCATCATAACTATTCAGAATAACAGTATCATCTTGCAAATTTTGTCATGGTGATTTTCACCTTTTTTTCTGTTTTTTTTGTGAATACATTAAGCAACACAAAGTCTCAGCAGACCCCTAAAGATCACCCCCAGCACTGGTGACCTCCTTCCTTGTGAAAACAGATCGCTCACCTTTACTTTTCATTTTCTATCTTTTAACCGAGTATTTATCCATGCAAAGACCTTTTATGGGGATATTCAGGATTTCAGTGGATATTTAGTTCCCTTAAAACCTTGTGATGAAGCATCTTGTCAAAAGCTCTTTCTGGTAACCTAAGCAAATCACTAGCCCAATTTCCCCAGTATACCTGTTTGAAATGTTTGAAATACTTTTACATGCTAGCCAGTATTGACCTCTGCATATATACAAACAACACTTAAGTTTTGTGGACAGAAAGGCTATTGCTAGGACTGGAGGGTGGGTTCTCTCCAGAGAAATAAATATCATTCTCCATTACCTGTTCCTCCATCTTTACTACTTTATATGCAACATTTTTCATGCATGCCTAGGAATAGGTGTCAGCAGAATACATCACTCCAAATCAGCTATGCTTCTATGAGCTAGCTGAATTAGTTACTAGTTGCTAGGTGGATGCTCAAAGACCTTTGATCTTAAGAAGCCAAAGTAGGAGCTTGAGTCTTGGGGGTTTTTTTGGTTTTCCTTTTCAAAGGTTTTCCCAGAAACTAAATGCTTGAACTAGTGCTGCATTACTTCTGACTGCATACAATTTCTTTTCTTCACTCAGAGTCTTAGAGGCCTGTGTAAACTACACTGCATAACCCAGACTAAACATGTAAAACAAGTACAACTGTAGTTTGCACTGATTCAATTTAATTCAATGAACAGCTAACAGAAACTTTTCTAGTGAAAACTGCAATTTACAGCAGCTTTGCCTGCTAACATTAAGAACTCAAAACAGGTGATAAAGGGTGAAATTCCCCTTTGTATACATGTATTGTAGTCAGACATTTCCAAAGCAAGAACTCCAAAACCACTTCAGTTAATTAGCCCCTGAACTTGGTTATCTGTGCCTCTGCTGTTTTTCTACTTAACACATCACTGCTCAGTGAATCAGTCATTCAAAGTTTTTTGTTTTTTGTTTTAACATACTCAGCTTACGACTGTGCAAATAAGATTCCCAAATCCATTCCTCAGATCAAATAAAGGTAATTACAGAGCTTACTGTGGGCGATTCCCAGTGGGAGGGTGGGAGTGGCCACGGGTGGGGCTGCAAGGTGAATACTGTACATGCACAACAGAGAAAATGGGAATGTACCACACCCATCATAAAACATGCTGCCACAGCCAGCAACAGAAACCATTAGGGTGGATCATCATACACACCTTCTCATAAAGACAGAAAGATGGCATGAGATCCCAAGATGAACTCTCAAGTCACAGGGAGATGAGCATGACTCACTGAGAGAGAAAAAGAACATAAAACAAATTATGAGACTACTGAAGGATCTATGCCATGTGTCCCCCACGTTCTCCCTACATGATGTTCCCCAAAGAGCATTAATAGGGTACACTGTATTGCATACAGCCCTTAAGCTATCAATAGGTAATTCAGGGGAACAGCTTACTGTTAATCACATTTATTACACCAGCACATAAGAAGTAAGGAACAGGGCCACAACCTGTTATCTGTTGGATACAGAGTAGCTGACAATTCCTGACCCATGTTAATTATATCATTCATGGGTTCTTACATTTTTTGAAACTCAACCAATCTCATCTCTCAAGCATTTGTCTTGAAAACTGACTGACATTTGCCTCTCAGTTAAAATTTAATGGTGAACTCTAAAAAAAGAGATCTTTCAGAAAATATTGTGGATAGCCTGTAGACCACATTGGAAACCAGGAACTAGAATAGCCATAGTAGAAGGGAAAGGGCTATGTTGGAATGTATCAAAAGAACTAATAATTTGATAGAAGAAAGTAAAGTGACATGGACTTTCATTGCAGGGAGAGGAAAGGAAAGAGCATGGTTAAAGGAATACTTAGAAGGAGATAACCTACATAATGACAAGAGAAAGGGACACTGAAGGGAACAAAAGATTTTGATAAACAGGGCTATAAAAATGGTAAGAATGAAGCACAGATGCAGGGACTGTGAGGCATACCTGGAGAAGAGCAAAGTGATAATTCCCTAGTACATTCTCCTAGCTTTCAGCAATCTGCAGTTCATGAATTTTTGAGCCAAAGAAGGTATCTCTTTATCTACTGTTCAATTTAATAGCTACAGCTGCTTTATTTTTGCTTCTTCCTATGATTTTTTTATACATCACATAATTGTACTGATAGCTCTGCTATATTTGTTGTATCTATACATTGTCCTCCCCAGACCCGCTGCACAGGAAAACTTTGCTCTGAATTCAGCACAAAGAATTCAGTTACATACTTGCTATGATCAGCCCATGAACGTGCTACGCCGTTATCTCTTGTGCTGGTTTGACCTGCCAACCAAGTTGGTTATTCATGAAAGAATCACACAGTTTCTGTATCATATTAACTACTTCAACTCTTGGAACTGTGTCTGACTTCATGCTTAGATGTCTAGTATAAAGCAATGAAATTTCATACTCCTCATTCAGGAAACTGCACAATCATTCATCCAGAAAACAGGACAGAGTATGCAAAGGATAGGGTTTTGAAAATACCATCAGAGTTGCAAAGCTGGTAGGAAGAGCTATCATTTTTTATTAGTTAACTAGTGTAGTTGGAAAGATGTATTAGTGTTCATTATGACAAGGAAAAAGGTGCGGGAAAACCAGGTCCAAATGACAAGTTCATTCACTTCCTTAGCTAATTTTTTCCATGCTTGGTTTCTGTCCAATGCTGAGTTATCTTTCTGCTGAGCTAATTATATTGGTTCAACACCTGTAAGGGACTTTTCTCTATCAAGGGCTTCCCAAATGACGGGTCTGCCCAGTCTGCAAGAAATATGGAAGTTCTTATAGTGTTACCTCAGCCATACTGCATGATTTTCTGCTATGTTTTCTATTTCTGCATAAATGAATACTTTAGCATTAGAGATAAAATACATGCCAAAACCAAATAGGATATGCAGTGCAGCTGAGGAGAAACGCTATGATCTGGTTTTCTCTATTTTGAGTGAATTGCTGTGTACTTGGAGAATATCTGCTGCGTAAACACCATGGCATTTCTACATCTTGAACACTACATGTAGCTTTGGTCCTCCCATCCCAGAAAGGTGTTAGCAGAACTAGAAGCTGTTCAAGGAAGCAGGTATAACCAAAGGTCTGGAATGGCTTCAGAATGAGAAATTAATAAGTAAGTTTCAGCCCAGAAAAGAGGAAAATATAACAACAATGTAATAAATCAAAATCACAAAAGTCTTCTGCAGGGACAGACATGCCCCTCCTTCCTCACAGTTAGTGTCAGAAGTAACAGATGCAGGATAAAATATAAACAAAAAAGAAAAGTTTAAATGTCGATGTAAGGATCGGAACCTGGTCTAAAGACCACAGTGATAGTAATATTGCCTGTATATTTTACTATGTTGCACTTTGCAAAGAAATGTCCTGAATCTGCTTATCTGCTTCTTAAAATGTTGGGGGTTTTTTTCCGTACAATAGATTTAAGACAAATGCCTGCTTTTTTTAAAGTTTGCCTATACAGATAGTTGTAGTATTTTATAAATGTGTTCCTATAGCAGATTAAAAACCTGCTGCAAACACTCCACCTACCAGGAAGCACCTGCATGCTGTAGAGCTCCTAACGACTCCTGCATGAGAGCACATCTGGACATGGTCGCAATAACCCTAAGTCTCTCTATAGTACACAGTGATCACTTGGTATTCAACCTTGCCTATAGGTAGCCCTTAATGAAAAGAAATACACCCTAATAATTCAGGAATGATGTCTTAAAAAATGGCATCCTTCCCTTACATGAATTCAGTTCCTATATGTAGGTGACCCAAAATTTTGGTAGACTTCTTGATGGCCTATGATACTGCAGACCACAATCTGTCCATCACTCTTAAATTTCTCAGAGAATTGCTAGATCCAGGCTTCTACATCATTTGCTATTTCATAATGTCACCATGCTTCTATCACCCAATTCTTTTTAGTAATATTTTGTCTTAATGCACAATCTTAATTTACTACCACATGTGGATGTCATGAACCAATTTACCTTCTTTCAAATCTCTGATGAAAATAATAAATAACATTAGACTTTATCCTAAACCCTGAAGTACCCCACTAGACAACTTGCCCGGTCTAGTTTCATCAAATTAAGTTCATCATTATTCCAGTCACGTGTCAGTTCACATAACAAGTCTCAAACCCAAATTTACATGGAATTATTCCACCACCAGGTCTACTTGAGTAGAATCTACACTTCTACAGGGTTCTGAAAACTAACTACCTACATGTAAACTCATTCAGTGTTGTAACAGTCAGGTTATTTACATCACTCTCAGAATAACTATTCCATAGGAATTGATTCACATGGAGAGATGTAACATCAGGCAAGTGGTAATGCAGCTATAGCCAAACTTCTTTCCTTCCCAACAGTTACTGTTAAGAGGGTAGCAAACTCATCCCATGCAATATGATGGAGAAAAGGTCTCATGGTTGCAAACTTTCTTCACTCATACTTGAGATTATCACTGTTCTGGCCCCAATGAATTAAGCTTATTTTCCACGTGCTCCCACTAAATATGCAAAAGGTATTTCCAGTGATAGCGAAATGTGGGCAGTAACCACTAGCTAACCATGAAATAATTGAGCTCAGAACCCTTGAATAAGAAAGCAAAAATAGCATAGTTATATTAAACAAAGACTCACAAACAGATCCAAACTCTGAAAACAAGAAAACACAGTCCTTAGAAGCTCTGTAAAAGCTATTCAAGTATCCTATAATCATGGTCCAATGCATACTATAAAGAGAAGCAAGAAAGCAGTAAGAAATTGCTGTGGCTAAACCAGAGCTTAGTCCTGTGCTGTGCAGATTGAAATCCTGCTCCTGAAAATGTCTTCCGAGAACAGGGCAAGCCTTAGTGACAAGAAAGTTAGAGATCAACAAAGCAACCATAGCTATCACCAACCATGATCCAGCACAACCTTCAGTGTCAACCTGTCAGGAATAAGCTTAGAAAGGAGGTATTGCATTTATTGTAAGCCACAAAAGTTTCTGATTCTCATTAATAAAATCCTTTTCTTCTGTAAGTTTCCCACATAAATAATTACACATAGAAATATTCCCATATACATGGCAAGTGTTACAAAATTTTGGCCACTTTACAATATTTGGAACTTGACATTATTGGGGGGAAGATTTTTAACTATAAACTGAAAAATGGAATTCTAAAACCTCATGGCTTCTCTGACTCCTTTCTCATAAAAGACTCAGGAAAAAAAAATCCCAAATAGTTACTCCTTTCTTGCTCTGGAAAACATCAGTGTGATTTGGAGAGGAAAAAGATGATTTAGTGTTTTGGGGTGAGGGCAGAGAAGACAGTAGATCACACAAGCCAGTGTCAAGCAAGGATCAGTGAGCTGCCTAAGGCGTGCATGCAGAATGAATTACGAATTGGGGAACATCCAAACACACCTTCCTCTCATGAAAACTGATCTCAGCCCCAAGGGATGGAGAGGGCATTTACAGTAACATACAGCGTTTAGAGCAGTTCAGATTGCTTAGACGGCCCAGTGCCGAGCTCTGGTGAAGTGTATCACCGGCAAAATGCCCTTCGATATCCAGAAAAGACACAAAACCAAGAATTGTTTAAACTATGGATCGCTGCCACAGGACTCCAGTCATGCAGAGCTAATAGATCAGCTGCTGCTACCTTGCTTATCCAAACGCTCAGCTGAGGTTACAGTTTCTCACTATTTTCTTTTTTTAAAGATAGTTATCTTATCATAGGAGCCTAGGATTGTCACGCAACATTTACAAAAGTAAAAATGACATGGGCTGGGGAGAAATGGTTCCAGCTACATCTGGGATAATCAGATACCTTTTTCCAAATCAAAGCATCATTGTTTTCTTTAACACGTCCTACATCTAGGCAACCCACAATTTCCTTAAGCTCCTAAGTCTCCCAGGAACACTTTATTGTAAATGACTTATTGTAATCCTGATTATTGACAACCTCCACTGACCGTAATTTCTTCTCTCAGAGAAAATTTGTCAGTAAGTGGTCTGATTTCTCTTTGCTAAAATCTACGTCAACAATGCAAAGTGGTGTGGTTTGGGGTTGGGTTTTTTTTTGTTATATATTCTTTCTACAAAATAAAGTTAGTGTCTCTAAGGGACATTTTAAAACCAAAAAATGAGACTTAAAGGACAGTAACAGCAAAGATTTTTCAGTTTGTTAATTTGGCAGTTTCAACTTACCTGTACTCATAGCCTGCTGTGATACATATTAGTGAAAGTAAAGTTGCAAATGGCTTTTGGAGCAAGAAGTCTGGATTCCAAGAAAAAATGAGAAAGTCGGAAGTACATGGCCAGCGGTTTTTCTCTCACAGCAAGCCATATCCATAGAATGCTATTTCTAGGATAAGAGGCAGTTATTACTGAGCTGCTGAAGTATGGTGCTGATCTTAATGTGAACACTGAAAACAGCGCTGTGACCGTAGACTTGGGATTTTTCCCCATATGGGAGATCCCTCTGCAATGCATCCTCAACAAAGGCATTAAGTAATCACCATTGAATGCAGATTATCAGCTTGACATTGTTTTAGTACAAGGCTACTTCTCATTTAATATTCAGTAAAACGCTTTCACTATGCAGGGGGGAATTTTTATAGTACTAAAATGGCAGTAAGACTCCTCCTTTCCCATCAGCCTCCATGAGACAGCAAAATTAAATTCAGAAACAGAACCTGGCAAAAGTCTTAGAGGGAAGGAACAATAATAGCTGGACTTTCCTGGACGTTTAGTATTGACTGTCCAAATAACCATGATATATTCACTTTGTTTTCAGAAAGGAAGTCTGATTGCCTTCAGTAAGCAAAGCCACACCTTACTGACCTGTTGAATTAACCCTTTAGATAATGCTTCTTTTTATCTGTCATAGATCCTAATGTTAAACATAACAAGAACAGAAAATCTTCAGGCATTATTATACTCTGCAATCAGAGCTTTTTGACTTACCTATTTTCTTATTTTCATTAATCTGATTTTCTTGAAATCAAGCTCCTCCTTTTTCTTTATTTGTGACCATTTGTCAAATGTCTCTTGTAATGCAAAAGTCATTAGGCAAGAATCCTAACTGTACAAAAGCTTTTAATAAAATTCTAATGCTTAAGACCACAAATTAGGCAGCTGGGTTGAAAAACTGCATTATAAAAGAGAGGTCAGATGCTGCTTTGTATAACCTGAAGATAAGTGGGAAACCAGCTCTAAGAGGGCAGACAGCGTGGAACACTTACAAATCTACACACACATATATTTCCTAGTTGTTAGTTTTCCCACCTGCTTCTTTCAAGATGAGCATCAGTTAGAAGTATATCTCCTCATCAGACTCCAGTAAAGCTGCTGGGAGAAGAGTCTGCACCTAAGTCACTTCTGAACTTTATCTAACATCATTTTTTCCTGACATACTACTATAGGTCTCGTACTTGATTTCCAGTCCCCATTGTGCTTTATCTTTATCTCCTCGGGCAGTGCAGTCTAACTCATCATAAATATAGATTTCTCTTTGAACTATAAGGGCAGAAAAGGTTTTCCACATTTTTAGGTGATTTATCTTTGTTAACTGAACCTAATAAACCCCTAAGTTATTTACCTAACAGCCATTTAAACACGTGGCAAATTAACTGTTGAATTAAAGTGGCTTTTTTTCCCCAACGTGTACACCTGAAATCTAAACTGAACACAAGACATCTTTACATAGGTGCATGACATAAGAAGAGGATGCAAGTTCTTCTTTTGTATTTTTACTGTATGGTTACAGTGAACAAGGACTGGGAAAAAAACATGGTAGAAAACAAAATACTAGAAGATTAAATTTATTCCTCTTGATCTGAAGAACACCATCAGATATGTCTCATACATCCAAAGATCAAAGATTGGGAACTTGAGAGGAGATACAACTAACAAAAATAGGTATGGAATGATGAAGTTATTTCCATATCTCAGATACATTTAATCATGCAAAACAGAACAAAAAAGCTGAAGGGATTGGTCTTGATAAAAAAGCAAAAGCAAAAATATAAGTCTGTAGTAACCATCAGCCTAATGATAGCAAAAAGCCCTTTTATTTTATATAGTCCCACTGAAAGCAATTGGGGTGTATTTATATTACAATCTCTCATTAAAGCAATATTGCTAAATTTGCAGAACCCCAAAGCAATAATAGTTCATTAACTTATGAACCTACAGAAAACAAAGTAATGACTTATTTTTATAAAAATTGTGTGGTAAATCCATATAAACTCTGTATCACATCTTCATTGTAATTGCACCTGCAGAATATTTCTTTAAGAGCTTAAAAAAAAATTTCAGGATGGGTTATTGTCCAGCTGCATATCTAACACCGTCTAGTCATCTGCATGTAACAAGATGGTTTCTTTTACAGTTTTCGGTTTAGAAAATATTTATTATAATTTGATTTTGTCATAACAGGATTTCTATCTGACGTGGATTTGGTAATGGTTTCATTACTCCAAGATCAATCTAATATTAAATTTTCTTCTTCGGACACTCTGGAAAGGGATCAACAAGACCTCATGAAGACACAGGGGGATTCAGTATCCCCAGTTCAGCAAACTGTGAGTAAGACAGCCCAGTTCTGTTCTATTTTTCAGACACACAAGTTCATACACAATATTCAGCAATTTCTGCACTAAATCTCAGCATACTTAGCTGGTAACAAAGTAAGCACTGAAAGTTTTATTCTTGAAGAGTAGAAACCTGAGTTACTCTTCTGAGCTAATCTTAAGCTCCACATCAAATCTCCTATTTGATTGCTTAAAATCCTATTACTTTAAAAATAAAACAGGCAATCCATCTAGCTACTAATGCAGTAAAAATACTACACTTAAAGTAATTATCATCCTGTTTCTAAAATAAATAAATAAAAAAGCAGACAGACAGGGAGACATCAGATCCTTTTTGCCTACTCCCTGCCACTAGAGGATACCTTCAAGCACTTCAGAATTCCTTGGTACTTTTTTGGAATAAAATATTCTCTCTCATGTTGCCTGTATATTCATCATGTTTACCTTCCATAACAAAAGTAAAACTGAGAATAGTGTTCTTCATCAAACAACAGCTAAATAACTGTTGTCATACTTTTATTATGAAAATTTCAGGTGGAGAATTGACAGCACTGCCATACATACAGCTTTATATAACAAAATGCAGGGGGGGGTAAAATTTTTATTTAACAAAAGATATCATCAACATGTGTATTAGGACTATAGAGGAGAGCGAAGAAGTAAGAATCAAGAAGTTACAAACCGAGCAAGTTCATGTTCATGTGAGAAGCCAAAAGCGTCATGAGGTCAGATTTGCTTTCTGCAGGAATCCACGACAAAACAAAACATTAATAGCTTTGACACACAGACCCATGTGCAAATGAATGAAAAAGCTGTGCCATGTTCTACTCTGCAGAAAGCACTGGGTTTTATGCTAACTTCCCTTTGGGATGTGAAATATGGTTCTTCCATGAAGCCATATATTCCTTTACCTGTTCTCCTAAAATACTGTAAGACCAGCTTGGATTTGGAGGAGGAAGGAGGAAAGGGACCACTTGATAATCTAGTGTGACTTTTTGTGTAACACAGAATATTACGTTTTCCCCTTCACTGAACACAATAACCTGCTCTTGACTTAAGCATGTCTTCTCAAAAGGCATCCAAGTTGTTACTCATCCTTGATGTCAGGGAAAATATGCGTAATTTCTAAGCTGAACGTGTTCGGCTTCAGGATCCAGACACTAGTTCTTGTTAAGCTTTTCTCTTCTAGATTAAAGAGCACTTTAGTAGCTGCTATTTTCTCTTTGCTAAAGTGCAAAAGGGAAGGGAGGAGATGAGACAGGAAGAAGGTTAAAATGTCTGCTTAGAGCCTACCTGTCTCACAGAATGAGTGTGGCTATGTTAATGAAAGGAAGTGATGTAACTAGCAAACATATCTGGCAGCTTGTAACACCATCAGAGAATGAGATCAAGCTTATTTGACTAAACTTGTATATGACAAGACTTGCACTTATCACATTCCTGTCATTTAATCTTTCATCACTTGATCATACATCATCTTTTCTCTGAAACTGTCAGACCAACTAGTCAATAGTCACCTAAGACGTCCTGTTTTTCCAAGATAGTTCAGTCTTGTCAAAGCTTTTACTAATTTACTTTTGAACAGTTTTGGATACAGAGTAACCAGAAAACCCTTTAGATCTTTTAGGGCTTCTCTGCATGAAGGTGGCTAGGACTAGTAATTTTATACTTTACACCAATAATATATTTTAATGCACTTTTTTTGTAAATAATGAAAATAATAAAAATAATAAAATATTTGCTCATACTAATCCTAAATAAATGCCAATAAATCATTGCAGGATAATCCCAGCTATAACTGCCAAGCATATGAGTCAGACAGCAGGACGGAAAGGAAGAGTTCAGAGTCTTCTCACAGCCCCAGCCCTGCTTCTCCAGCCCAGGATCAAATTCACGGGAGATATCCTACAAGCCAAGGAATCCACTGTGGGAAGAACAAATTTAAAGCGTCTTTCAGTACTGAAAAATTCAGACGGTACAGTTATGAGGAAAGTACTGTAGGAAATTATGACAGGTTTCTCAAGAGCAGCAGAAACCCCTTTCACCCTTACAAGAGGCAGATCAGCGAAGATGTCTTCCAGGAAGCACATCAAGCCCTCCCACCAGAAGGTTCACCCTTCAAAAATGCTAGAAGCATTGATGGTTTTGAGGGTCTACCAGGATCTACAGGTCCTGACGAGTCAGAATCATTTCCTACACACATTCCAAACATCTCCACAGAACAACCATGGTGTAACAGCATCCAATACGGCACCACAGGTCAAGATCACGGTTCACAAGTCATGGTCAGTAATTTTCCTATTTTTCCTGTTTTCAATGACAATAATGTACTTCTGTAATTATTTTCGTATCTCTTAATGTGATTACATGGCAATTTAGTCTCTTGTCAAGTTGCAGGGTAGAGCTTGGGATAGACATCCACATTTACTTGTCAAAGTTCTCTATTTTATGGCCTTTCTCTACTGAAAAATAGTCATCAGAAAGGTGCACAAGGACAAACGATTTTCCATTAGACACAATACATGAATCCTAAATATCCAAATTCTTCCTGACAACAGGTTTTATATCAGTAGTTGTCATCAACTAGTATTTTCAAGGAACAAAAGTTCACAAAACTGTCTTTTTCAAGCACAAGGGCCTGTGCATCAGATTTGTTACAACACCTCGGCTGACCTGCATCTTTCTCAATGCAAACAGAAGAGCAACTCTAAGACATCAGTACTACTTAAAATTAAATATAAGATCTGTTTATGGTATGTGCACTGTAAAGGCACCTGGGCTAATTCACATACTGGATAGAGGTGACTGCCTATTTAGGGCAGCACAGAGATCCCTGAAAAGTAAGGTAAATTACCCTCCAGTATCTCCACAAGGTATCTCTGCTGTGACCCAAAGTGTAAAGCATATCTTCATAATCTAGTGCAGAGAAAAACAGTGACTACATCTGCCAGGAGAGGGCCCTAACCACTGGTTCTAAATTGCTGTGAGGCAAAGAATTCGAGGGTTACCAAAAGAAAGAGGGTTTAAAAAAAAAAAAACAAACTTAATTGGATTAAGACAATTTACCAGGGAATGGAGGGATGTTGTCAGGGTACATACCTGGGGATTGAAGCCATTCAGGTTAAGGAGGAAATTTATCTAAAGCTCTTATTTCCTGGATAAATACTCATCTAGGTCAGATGAGTTTAATGTAAAATCTATAAGCAGTTGAAAAAAATTCCCATTTTCTTCCCAAATCCCTGGGCTGCAAAATATAGAGAATGTAAAGCTAGCACTGCAGGAGCCCTTTACCAGTATGTGTGACTACTCAGGAAAAGGCTTGCTACTTGTTAATGTCTCCACTGGTTCAGTCAGCATGCAACTTCAAAGCTCTTAAATAGCTTACACACTGCTGTCAATTTGACATTTCCAAAAAACTTCATCTTATAGTCATCAAAAGAGCATGGACATTTATTAATACCGGATGTGGCATTTGCTTGATGCCAGGATATCAAATCAAGTCTAATACGTACCCCTACACTAATTTATACCATAAAAGATGGTCATTATGGTCTTGCTTTAAAGCAGAAGGGTAAGTGCTACTAGTTCCTTGAAATAGTAAGGTGTCTATGACACCAGCTCTCAGAAAAGAAACCCTGGCCATCAATGTTAAGTGAGGGAAGGAACCTGAAGTCAGTCACCAGACCTACGAAAAGGATGCTGCTTAAGAAACATCATTCCCTGCACTGTTTATTACCAGCTAGAGCTCTATCTAGCTCTCTGCTTAGCACGCAGTTTGTTTGAATTGCTTTTCTAAAGCAGACAGGATTACCACACACACTGTATGGCATACTCAGCATTCTAACTAAAAGACAACAACATTTAACATTCAGCATTCTGAGCCCTTAACAGAATCAAGCTCTATATGGAATCCAGGACTAGCAGCTGGGCAGACCTGTGAGAAATTAAGACTTGAACAACTTCTCTATGTTTATTTCCACAGTTGCAGAAATAAATCACATACTTATTATATTTCCTGTATCTTGATCAAATTCAGTAGTCAGCCTAGTTTGATTCTTCCCTGCCACCTCCTTCCTGTGCATTTTAGACCTCACCCTCTACGTAATAACAAAACTCCAGCGTCAGCTTGAGGTACTGACAGTCTGCAAGATAAAAATCAAGCATGGAAAAGAGAGAGAGACAGAGACACATGTGCACATTCAGGAATGAAAGCTGGAGTGTGCAGTTTGTGTGTGTAGGGGAAAAAAGATAAACAGAAACTGATCTTTTCCTAATTGCTCTTTGCTGGAATTTGGACTGGGATTTTCTTTTTTAAAGTAGTAATTATACCAATGCAGGAAACAATGTTTCTTCTTGTACCACTAGAATATAAAACAAATTCTATGTAGCACTTAACTGTGACAGAATTAAGTCCGTAGGTATAATGAAAAACAAATCGGAACTAACATAATTTACTCTATTTTAAATTGGAGTGTTTTCTCTAATAACTCTTTCCTTAAACATTTTCTAGCAGGATTCAGACATCAAGCTTAGGACATCCCCACTGGAAGGACAGCCTGGTTTGTATTGCTATCAGCCTCAAGTGCAGCAGATGTATTGCCACTCACATCCTTTCCATCAGGTCAGTACAATATGTAGACCAAAATCCCCTGTATTTCTAGCACTATAATGGTATAGTAGTTATGGTAATAATACAAGAAGACAGATGAAACAATATCTGCTAAATTTGTGTTTGCAGGGCCATGTTTGTGTACATACATTTTGTTTATGACAATGAGATCTTAAAAGAACCACATCTAAATACAGTTTTAAATGGTCATCCAGAAGAAAAAAAAAAGAAAAAAAAACCTTGTAAAAATGGAATCTTCATACTGCTTCTTTATATTTTCACCATTATGCTCAAGAAAATTGGTTTTGAAACCAGAGAAATTATTAACGTAACTGTTGGCATTTCAGGATCCCAGGGAATTAACTGTACTTTAAATTCAGAATAAAAAATTAAATAGATGTGACTGTATACTTAAAATTCAGACCAAACATAGAAAAACACTTTTAAAACAAAATTTTGACAGCAAGATGATGCTTGCTTTCTTTGTGCTTGATGGCACACACATCTCTTTTGCAATCCTTTGACTGTTACATCATCCCCAGTGAAAGATTATTCAGCTAAAGCATAATTTACAATAATGCTGATGATGCACGAGAATGCACAATATTAAGGTTGTTCTTCCGTAATATAACCATATTATTAATACTAAAAATGCACAAGAGTAACTGACACCTTGTTTTTCTTGAGTGTGTTTAGATAGATGTCATTTGAATACGTCAGTTCATATTTTCAAAGCAGTATACACACAGTATCTTTGTAAAATCATACATATATTCCTTAATCTTACATGTGATCCTAGTACATATTTATAGAGTTTAGCGAGTGTGGTCTACTGAGCTTTGAAAACTTGGCATAGAGGGAGGGTGTGTATTACAGAAAGTAATTGTCATGACTCTGAAATGTCTTTAAATAATTTCCTTTAGATATAAATGGTGGTACTGTTCCATACATTGAAATTTTCCTCTTTTATGCTCAGTTTTCTGCAAAGTACAAAATTTTCAGTAAGAATGACATTTGAGGAGCAAAAAATATGCTTGAAACACCCTATTTAAAACAAACAAACAAAGGAAACCCCAAAACTTATTTAAGGTGAGATTAAGGCAACAAGGATTTTGCAGATATATAGGCAGAAATCCAAACACAAAAATAGCACAATTACAAGAACTCCTAACCATTAGAACTGAATTAAGTTAAACTTACACAAAATGCATATATATAAAAAATTTGAACATAAAAGATCATACTTGAGTTATGACTCCTTTGATTGCAGTGATTGATGACTGATATTGTGTAAACAACTGTACCATCCCATTCAACTTGCTCAAGAAGTATAAAAAATGTACTAACAGAGCAGTGATTTAAAACTGTGCAAAGAAAACAAAAAAGAGGTTACTGTATATTTCATTGAGATTGTTAATTCATATGGTGTTACTAGTCTGAGTCATTGAAATAGTAATCATACCATTCATCATCAAGATTTAGTCCCTCTTGAGGAAAAAGAAAGGTTATTTTTGGCATTACTTTCTTTAATAGGAAATTTAAGTAACTTCTGAAAAGAGATGGTGAATGACCATAAAAAACCAAGAATAGACATATGTTGGAATTTTACGATCATTGATAAAATTAAATCATCCATCACAGATGACTTTTTAGGAATTTCATTTATTAGAGTTTTGTAAAACATTACTAAGGAAGAATCAAAGTATTCCATAACTAAGTAGTGGATTTTCATATTTTAAGTGTGTATTTCTTATATTTATAAATACCCCACCCGTCTACTGAAATTTAAAGGAAGATGTCTCATTATTACAGTATGTAACCCCTCAGATACAGAGAGGAATAAAATAAGGACTAACTGTATCAAGCACTTGAGAGCTTCAGGGACTTCTACAGCCTTTCTGAACTTCTAGTGTCTGGGACCATTAAAATGGTCAACAGGATGGTGTGGCAAGGCAGCTCAATAAGTACCCTCAAGTACCAACTCTTGTATGAACTAAACTTCTAAAATCAGTTTCCTATTACTGTCATCTTCCTCTTCCTGCTCCCTCAGCTGCAGCTGGCCCCTGACCACTAACTGGACTTTGTATTTAAATCAGCTTAGGAATTCAGGGGCACAGAGGTTCTTCTCCAACTAGGTGTTGCGCAAGGACAGACCAATTTGTTTAGGGCATCCAGGGACAACTGAAGTTCACACAGTTTCAATATCACGGGCTTTTTGTATTGACTGTCCTCAGCACATAGCCTTGTAAAGCTTGAGAAGTGTACAGATGCTAAATAGATGTGAGAAGGCATAGATAACAGAAAGAAGAAGTTCTCCTACATCGAGTCAGGAAGTATGTCTAGAGAATAATCTCACTCCTGGCTTTTTCTTTTACCTGTCATTCTGGCATTCCACTAGCCAGAATTTACTGAACGTTTTTTTTTTTCCCCATAATGTGGCAAAAAGGCAACTATCTTTTAAGTTCTTATCAACACCATCATAATTAATTTACTTGTTTTTTCTTGTTAGCCTAAAACTCAATAGAAGTAATAAAAGGTAATAATAAAATTAAACTAAAATAAAAAGAAGTGTGATATTACACTGCCATCCTAATTTACAAATTCATTGATTTTATTATTGTTATTTTAGAAGAAAAGGGTTGCAGACGAAGGATTAACTTGCCACAAAAGCTCTGCTGCAAATATAAACTAGTTCCCCACTGGGACTGCAGTACAGACATTGCGAATGTGCCATACATCTCACGCACAGTATAAATGTCAGGTTTGTGTGTTGCTTTAGTAGAAACTCCAGTTACCTTGTTAATTCATTTGAATATTTTTTAATTTATTTATTCATTCTGAAGCAGGCATCCTCCCCCTGTCACTGCTGATTTGATACCAGTACTATTACTATACATTGCCATTAACCATATTCAAAAACCCTACAAAATCAAAGCTGAAATACACCTTCTGGGAGTTGCTAGGCAAGATACAACAAGCACTAAGAGGAAAGTCTTCCATCCACCTGCAGGCTGGCACTGTGACAAATCTCTTACATGCAGCAAGTTTCTGTTAGACTTTTCAATATTTGTGCTTCTTAACATTACTACAGTAAAAATATGGCAACATGTTCTACTACTCAGAGGAAAAAAACCAATGGGTATAAGCAGCCAAACTCGTAACAGGTAGAATTGCTGTCCATGTGCCATGATCAGATACTAGGAAATGAAAGATCATGTGATACAAGACTGAGAAGAAGTAGAATAACATCTTTTGCATGAAGCAGCTCCAGTATTAATACTTAGCATTTCAAACTTGAATGGAACAGTGCAATTTAAATCACTAGGAAGTTACATTCAAGAGAACGGGCCCTTTAGCCTGAAGTGAATGATGTTCAAGCTACGCCTCACTTTTCATTAGAGGGATGAGAGAGATCAACTGCTTTGTTAATTTTGTCCAGATGATAAAATGGCCTCACCTTCCCCTTTGCTGGACACAACAGAAATGATGACTCATAAGAAAAAATTACTTCTTATTGACCTGAAAGAAATAGGAGACACTTACAGAAGTCACTTATCCACCCACCATAAAACACGGACACCTTTCATGCCAGTTGTGCGACTGTAAAACCAGCTCAAGCCTGTCATACCAGACCATTCCCCGGCCTCTGTTCCCTCAAAAACGAGTAATGAATCCAATAAAACAGAAATAATCCTTAAAACGCCCAGTTCTTGCCTTTGGTGATGACACCACAACCAGTCCCATCTTAGTATTCTTTCCTTTCAAAGAGCCATTAAAACCAATAAAATCAAAATTATTGCACAAACTGCTCAGTTTTCTACTCTGGTGAAAAATCTACACACAATGCAACAAAGCAGACAGCACAGAACTGCACATGGAAATGAGTTCATGGCTGCTCTGGAGACTGAAGTTCTGCCCAGTATTTAGTTTAACAAGGCAGGACATGATTAATTATGTACATCTCATTTCTTTCACCCTGCTTACTGTAGCAAACAAATTAGTGTACTCAGTATGTTTTTCCACATTCCATTTCAGGCAGTTCAATGTTAGAAAGATAAAAACAACCAGGCAAAAACTCAAGCAACAGCAATAAAATTACTGAGAAACTGAAATAAATTATTCAGAATTCAGAATAAATAAATAAACTTTGAACATTTTGCAAGCACATGATAACCTCTCACAGGCATTTTAAGGGGACAAAGACCAAGAGCAACAGAAGCTATTGGCCCAAATATAGGAATGACAGTAAGAAACTCGGAAGACGTATAAACTAATTATCAAGAAAGTTTTCCCAACAAGGCTCAAAAGCTACACTACAATCTTTCAGAGGAACATAAAAACCTCATGACACTGGACTTCTAGAGCTAAGTAGTAAAACACTAGAGCAGGGCTCAGCAACCTTTGAGTACTAAGGAAGGCATGCAGGTAGATTTTTTAATAGCATATGACATGATTCCTAATTTTGGCCGTGCCCTAGCACTGGCATCTGGAAAGATTCATCTGTAAGAGGCAGAAATTCCTCTCACACTGAGCTCTGAGTTCAGTGGGAGCCTTTGCCTCACAGAGAGCCAACTGATGGTATCTAACCTTAGCAGGGTAGTGTTTCTTTGTTCTTGAAAGTTGCTTGCCCGCAAGTTTAAACTGTAATTTGGAAAATAAAATATGTGACAAACTGCTGTGTTAAAAAATTGAGAGCATACCTACAGAAACTCTGATGCAATCGAGGCTATCTATAGGTATTATCTCCCTTCCTTCACCTATTTTTTTGCATTGGCACATTTCTATCATGGTGATTGTATGATAGACCAGCCACTTCTTTAGTGTGTCTTGAGAGCCGGACAGGCTTAGAGATCTCTCGAAGAGATATATTAGCATTTCAGTTTCAGGTAGCATTCTGCTGCTTGTCCCTAGCGGTGGGGTGAGGGTAATAACATAAACTGTATCTGATTTTAGGTGTCCTGGCTATTCTTTTTAGCTTTCTGATATGGGG
>JANZLQ010000089.1:5962785-5979896 GCA_026212715.1 Elanus axillaris | reverse complement strand
GGGGGGGGCAGGGAATAAACTGCTTGAGGTGGTGGTTAACGGCACTTAAACTCCCAGCCTCTTGGAGAAGCCTGTTTCTTGTCATTGACTATGAGGGATGAGGGAACCTACACAGAGTAGCCTCACAGCTTCAGCACAAGTCAGGAAATGTGAAAACCACCTATGAGAAATGTCTCATATGCCACCCTCCTGATCCGTGGAATGACATGAGTAATTTATTCTAAAATAATACATTCACTTTATATATATTCTGATGCCATTCGTCCACTAAAGCTTTTTTTGTTGTTGTTTGGTTTTTTAACTGCCTTGCCTGATAACAGCAAATTGAACGGTTGCTTTGGGATGCTATTGTCTTGGGAGTAGATTTTATACACTTTGAATTTTTGCTTTGTTGTATCCCTCTCCACCTAAAAAACAAAAAAACAGCACACAAAACCAAACAAGGCTTAGCCAAAACTTCCCTGTTTCTTCCTATATTTTTAGCGGCTTTACTTAATAGGCTTATTTTTCTATGGTGCACATTGTTTGAAGTACTTTATTGGGGGGGATTACTATTTATATAAATAAAATTACACCATTCATTTACTTGTCTACATAGTGCAATGTTCAGGGGAGGCTGAGCAGGCTAAGATACTTCAACTGCAAAAACAGATGGCTGAAGGGAGGTATGCTTTAGGTCTATAAAATTATGAATTATCTGGAGACAATTAATAGGGTACAGTTACTTGCATTTTTCACAAGAACTCAGTAGCATAGTGGGCAATAATAAAAGAAAGCACTTTTTTTACATACTTCAGTTTGGAACACACTGCAACAGGATCTGCTAACAGCCAACACATCAGTAAGTTCCTCCTCATACATTCCCTGTTTCTTCTACTTCTTAAGCATTAGGTAGTAATATTAATGTTTTCCAGTGCCGTCCTAGAAAGACTTTAGGTCTGACTTGGCATAACAGCTACTACATGTAGGCAGAGGACAACATCCTCAGAACTGAATAGTTTAATACTGTTATTAAGAAAGAAATATTTTTGAGAGCTTGTTGCTAAGCCAAGTAACATCTCTTTTATTGTATCATCAGTATCCCTCAGGAGGCAGCTATCCTGTGACTTATATTACTTCTTCACACTACCCTTACCAAAGAATTGCTCCTCAAAGCAGTCAAGAATCCCAGCAGCCTCTATTTCCCAAACCCATCTACTCCTACAGGTAATAAAATATTTTTTCAAGTCCTAATGTTACAGGAAATACACTGTTTACCCATGGCCTATTTCCAGCATCATTTGCAATAACATGCTTACTCTTATTTGTCTTGTTCTGAGTGTGCTCTGTCCTGTTTGTATGAATCACAAGATGTTCCAGACTCTGGGGCCAAGGCAGAGGGAAATGAAATGTTGTAAAGCATGTGAACAGTCTTGATCACCCCCACAAAAGCTAGACATTTCTCTAATACAAAATCTTAGGTGTTGCAAATTTCATAAGCACAAGACTAATCACACTTAGTTGTCTTTTCAGGACCTGTATTAAAACTAATTTTTTCTCCAGTTACTAGGGCAAGAAAATGCCTAGAAAACATATCAGATATGCCAGTCACCACACAGGTTTAGCCCCCAAATAGCAGTCTAACAAAGTAGATCAGACGATTAAATTATAATTATACCTTCTGTCACTGTCAGTTTGGTATTCTCTTTGTGTCCTTTATCAGTTTAAGCATTCAAACACAACCTTAAATAAATACACAGTAGCAGGATTTGAAGGCTGTGGTCTTGATTCCACTTTCTATTACTTTATTTTAAACCCAGGTTGGGCCTTCTATATGTGCTTTGAGAACTACCTCTAGAAGTTAAGCAGTGTAAGGAGCTTGCTTATAAACAACTGAGTGGAAACTTTAAGCATCATTGGTATTCATGCTATGACAGTGAAAGCCAGAGTAATTACATGCACTGTGAAAAACAGTCTTTCTTTCTGCTTCTGAGGAGTGAAGCTGAACAGGCTAAAATACTTTTATTTCTCTCCCTACAGCATCCTGATCTTTATGGCACTCAAAAACAGTAAGACAGGGAGTTTGCCAGTCAGCGAGATTTACAATTTCATGACGGAACACTTTCCTTACTTTAAGGTGAGTTCCACAGGGAGGGGGGGAGAATCTCTCTCTAAGCTTACCTGGCAGCAGAGGGAATAAGGGAGGGGATTCAATCTATGAGAAAGGATAATTTTGTAGTAGATTAGTATCAAATCAATTAAATGCTATATACCTTCATGATCACAAACTACACAGAATTTTAGGCCTAGGCAGAAATGTGAACATGATACGTGGTAATATTTAACACAAAAAAGATATTAAGAACTGTTCCAACTTTGAGTTGGTGCAGGTAACAGTGGCCATTCCTGACTAAGAACTCATAAAAAGGATAAATGTTTTTAAAAACACATCCATTCCTTCCTCTCAGATCTCAAATACAGGCAGAACTGGTCTTGTGGCTTCCTCTGACATCAATAGCACCTCCAGACTCATGTGGAAGCAGAGGTTCAAGGTTATCTTGCTCTGTTCTGGAGCTGGGATATCCGTCTTAGGCAACTCCATCAGTTGCATGCACTCTACAAAGGAAAGTATATGTGATAAATGGTACTAAGCTCATAATTATACAGTAATGTTGGTGAAGGTAAGGGTGTATGGTTTGCAGCAGATACTATTGAAATTTAAATCCATGCTGTAAGAGAAAGGTTTCTTGCACTTGGAATGCAAGTGGAAAGTGATTAGTCAGCACATGATCCAAGAGCAGAAGGATTACAGTTAAGATTTTAAAAAGAGTTATGATAGAATCGTCAACTGCTGCTCAACACAGAGCTTTGTTATTGCTGATTCTTCAAAAACATCTCACTAAAAGTCCAGATGAGGTGACTGCAGCTGTTAGTAAGGCCCAAAAATGAAAATAAAGCAATATGAGTCTGTCATGTTTCTTGCTGCAAATAAACATGCAGCAATTAAACCAAATTTAAAGCAGCTACAGGAAGGCAAGTCGAACATTTGTATTAAGAAAAGAACACTAAGAATAACTAAAAATAAATGTTCTAATACAATTTGGCAATGATTTTGGACACTAACAGAGGATAATGCCCGCAAAAAAAAAAAAAAAAAAAAAAAGAACATGTCAGTAAATCAGAGAAAAAGAATACACATCATGAAGGAAGAATGTTAGTATCCATTACACTTCTGTATTCCCAGATTTCCTCCCAAGGGAATCACTAGCTGCTCTTACTTGTTACAAGCAAGAGAAGGCAGAAAAAATAAAGAAATGTACCATCATAATTCAAGAAGTATCCCATCACAACATGACTGGTCATAATCCACTGAAACAAATCTGAAGGACTCTGACTTTGTTAAGTCACAGAGACACAACTGATTTTTAGGCTAAACACACATGAAATTAAGTAATGATAGTACTCTAAAAAGGGAAAGGAAGAAGGGTAGAATGGCACACGACAAGAACATAGCAGCTGTAAATTTTTTTTAATTTTCAAAACAAGAATAAATTTTAAGATTTGTATTTTATCCCTAACAGAAGATTAACTCTATTTTCCATGCATCTACCACTAATTGCAAGAAATATTATCAATTCAATGGAAAATAGTTTGAGGATTGTGAAAAAGGTCCTAGGCCACATATCTTGAAATTGATATTTTGTAGAACTATGCTTCTTAGCATAATGCACAAATCATGTGATCTACAGGAAAGTAATACATTCTTACCTGATTGCTGTTTTCTAGAAAAATAGCATGAGTTTCAAGCAGAGGTGGGAATATTAAAAATAAGTTTTACAGGCATGCCCACTTTTATTCATCAGACCAAACTGAAACTAACTTTCCTTTGTCTTACAACACAATCAATTATAAAATTAATCCGCAGCTTGCAAACCAAATGCTGCTGCTGCCAATACGCACAGAATTTCTCAGACTCAAGACTGTGGCTCTACCAAGTGTCACCTTCCTGGTCCTGAAGTTAAAGTTATTCTGACACAGCAGATACATTAGGGAGATACACAACATTTCCTCAACTATATATTGTGTTTAAATATTGTGCATTGTATATATTGTGATATTTTTTGTGTAAATGTGTATAGATAGGTGTGTGTTCCTATGTCTGTCCATGTGTATACATACAGACATGTATACATATGCTTATCTGTATAGTAGGTACACTTCTACCACAGCTTTAAATAACTGTTTTATACCTAATCTAAAATTTCCCCTTCTTATTTATCCAAACTTGCTTGTTTCACAGGTAGGGGGTTTTGGTGGTGTGGTTTTGTTTGGGTTTTTTTCTGCAGATTGTCATGTCTTTTTCTTAATTCATTTAAAAAGTGATGAAAATAAGGTGACTACTGTCATATGCATTATAGGAAAAGAATGGTACAGGGGGTACTACTGGAACATTCACTATTTTGTGCTGCCTTTATTTTTGCATTTTACTTACAAATACAGTCAAATGATTGAATAGTTGCATCCCAAACATCCTTAAAATAAGCAGGGGAGAATAAGCAAGCAAGTATCATGCTTACCGCACTAACCCCTGTCTACCTCTGGTCTTTACAGCAGCCCACAGAATTATCAATATATGGCAAAAGCTAATATCCTCTATCCTCCCTTTTCTGGAGAGTCTTCAGCAAGACAAAGTAACATAAAAATCAGCAAAGAACATTTTGTTGCTGCTACCAGAACTCACTAAACAGCAGGATACAACAGGGGGAGGGGAAGCAATTTAAGTTGGAGAGAAACAGAGTACAAGTGTACACAGAATCTTGCTGGGAGACATTGGATGATACAAGCCTAGTCAAATTAACCTGTATTCGCTGCCACAGCAAATTTAGTTTCTATGATGCAACGATCTCATTTCTAGTTGAAACAGAGCAATCCAACTCCTACGTCCTAAAAAAAACATCTACGCAGCTAAAGTTGAATTACTCTTTGATGTACCTCTCCCTTCTTTTGAGACCTAGATTTAAAGAGAAAGGGTTTTGCAAGATCACTGAACTCTTTAAACTTCAAGAGGCGGTCAGGATCAATGGGTCTGTACAATAATATTTTTTGCTTGTCATCCTTTTTCTTCTTTGTAGTGATTAGTGAGTCTAACAGAAAGCTTTAATCTTGTTAATTGGAGTTATTGCCAGTGGTCCAAGAGGTTAGAAAGGCCTGTGGTCTGACAGAACTCATACCAGCAAGCATTCTCTTGCAGTGTCCAACTCCACACAGCTTCATTCACACTACGCACAATGCAGCAATGGCAGAAATGAGCCAGAGCAAGGAGATTCCAACTACACAAGAGCAACTTCAGTAGCCAAAGCTCAGTTCATTAACAGACAATCAAATGCTAACTTAAAAAAACTGGTGACAGTTGTAACATGAACATACTGCTGTAGTGTTCCTTCAGGGCCTACCTAAGTAAACGACTATTTTTCCGCTGCTCAGCAATACCAAGTGTAATGCAAGAACCTGTTCAACTCTTGGCAGCAGTCTCCAGAATAAATTCATGTACTTTTTGCTTTTACGTTTCCAAAACTACCTCATAGTTTACACCCCCACACATTCTGAAAACCTCTGAGAAACATATGCCACTCCCATCTTCTCTGGTGCTTAGCAGAAACACTAATTATCCTGTCTAGATACAGAGTTATATGTAGCCTCATGTGCAGGGCAAGAACCATGAATATTCTTTCAGGTCAGCTTATTCAGTAGCTAAGTACACATCTTACCTAGAAGGAACAGTTTTATTCACTTTTGGAACTGCCAGAAAGAAACTTGAATATGATCTGCAAGGGAGACAAACTGATTCATCATCTTTAGTATTACCTTATGGCAGAAAGAGTTTTAAAGGGGTTGTCTGGGGTTTTTTTTAAATAGAAATGCATGTTGTCTTACCTATGGGACTGGCTAACAGAACAGTGAAATGCTGACATCAGGTGGGCCAAAAGGGTAGAAACTATGCTGCTATGAAAGGAAAATAATTTCTTTTTTAGTAAATACCATGTATTTAATTTCCACAACTAATTAATTTTTTAATGAAAAAGCAAGTATTAAATTTGACCCTCAGATTCTTAGTAAGGCTTTCAATGCCTTAACTCATAAGACAGGCCTTCACAAGTTAGAAAGTAAGAGATTTTACATTCCTGATAAAAGTAGAATTTCTGTCAAAGTATGTTCAAAAATTAGTCGTGTAGCATGTGAAAGCAAAAAAGACAAAAGTCCATTTGTGAAATGTGGTCTTAGAGGAAATCTCTTGCACTAGGCAACAATTAGAGAAACTATCAAAAAGCTGGCTTTCTATGAGAGAAGGATCCCTATTAATAAAACATAAAAATTGAAAGGAAACAATGCTCATAAAAGGTAAATTTTAATTTTTAACCTCTTTAAAAAGACTATGGAAAGTCATTTATTTCTTGTGCTCTCTGTTCAATAATTCTCTGTGGAATTTTTTAAGATCATAGTACAGTGGCAATGAGCTAGGGCAGTTCTATTCAGATATGTAAGAAACAGCATCATACAGTACCTACCAAAAGAAAAGCAATGAAGCGACACATCAGGAATTTACTATAGGAATCTTCTGGTATGAACACACATACCAATTTACAAAGCCTTAATGTGATGGGCAGTATCTTCTGGCTGCATGACTAAGTAAGTAGAAATGAGTGAAATCAAATAAACAAACACCAGAAAGACTTATACGCAATAAAAGGATACAGTGCCATTTCTTCAAGATCAGTATTTCAGGCTGGTGAGCAAACAGGCATATCCCATCAGAATCTGAGCATGACTGTTTTGCTGGATATTTCTCTCTTCATCCTCTACAGCAATATTCATTTTCAAAGTTCTTTTACAAGCAATCAGGGAAAAAAAAAAGTTTTCAAAAATTAAATTGTATAAAGAGTGAGTTTGCACTAGGTTTTCTTTTCTTTCCATTCTTGCAGTTGGATGCAAAACTGTCCTCAGGGGAAGGAGGGAATTTTGTCTCACTCATTGATCAGAAACAGCCTAAATAAAATAGAGGAATCATTTTAAAGAAGCTTATATGTATCGTTCAGTTTGAAAGAACCTTCCAGCTTCGACTACTGAGTTAAAAATAAATGCAAAGCAAAAAGATGCAGTGATCAGATGTTGAAACCTGTATCTCATCTGTAGGGCTTGTGATTAAATCATTTGGTTATATAATTGGCTAGCATACAAAGTTACACCTACAGTAGCATGCTAAAATTCTTTTGAAGTCTGCCTGGACACTTAATTTGAGTCCAAGTAGCATGTAGTCCTTCAATTCAGTGTTTGAAATTTTTCTAGGTGTTCCAAAAGAGATTAAGATAGATTTCCTGTTAGTTCACAGCTCTAGAATACAATTCCTTACACACTTGATTCTTGTGATTTGCAAACTCAAGTCTTAAAAATTCAGCAGCACCTCTGACAAGGCCAACCTTCTTGCTTAGAAGATCAGTTACTATTTTATCTGATTCCTCTCTTCCCGCACAACATGACTGTAACATTTTTGTGGCTTCCATCTAACATACAAAGTTTCATATTGTAGAAAGTATAATCTAAACAGCATTTCTTATAATCTCACCAGTCAAAACAGAGAAATATATTTGTTTTTCTTTTTTTCCTTGAAGTGCCATTCTTAGACTGGATTTGTTTTTCCAGACAGCTCCAGATGGCTGGAAGAATTCTGTACGCCACAACCTATCTTTGAACAAATGCTTTGAGAAAGTTGAGAACAAGTCAGGCAATTCTTCTCGGAAAGGCTGTTTGTGGGCTCTGAATCCAGCCAAAATTGATAAGATGCAGGAGGAGCTTCAGAAATGGAAGAGGAAAGACCCAGTTGCTGTAAGGAAGAGTATGGCAAAGCCAGGTCAGTAATATGTTAGTGCATTAGTTCTCAGACAGTGGTCCCCAGAACTTTTCTTTGCAATAGGCACCAAGCTGTATAAGAGAATTTATACATGATTTAGGAAAGCATTTAAGAATTTTTCCTGGTTATAAAGGTATTGGCAAAACAATAAAAAGCAGAATTAAATAAAAGCTGGTTTTGCAGGAGTGCTTTCAAATAGGTACAATGAAGCTCCATCAAGAAAACATTCTCTCTTGACAACTCACTAAACTTTAAGATAAAAACAGCACTGAATAAGTACTATAGAATAAAATTTGAAATTAACTGGTAAGTATCCAACCACTAAACACAAAAATGCAATTTATTATGTACTCACTTGGCAGTGATAATTTAGAAAAAAACACTTCAGGCTTTTGGAGTTCTTATCATATATGGGCTAGCGCTTTTGTCCGCCATTCCACTTACCCATTTCCTGAGGAACACTAAAATTGTAGCTGCAAGCTATGAAGGTTAAGGCTCTGTTAGGAATAAGTAAGTCATGGACTTTTGTTTTGTTTTGTTTTGTAGAAGAACTTGACACACTGATAGGCGACAAAAGTGAAAAGCTGCGATCTTCAGTCATGTCCTGCAGTCCGACTGGTGTTGCAAGTGCATCCCTTTCCAGACAGATGGCAGTCCAATCCCATTCCTTATGCGAGCCCTCTCTTTCCTCCGGTATACCACAGCCATTACATAGTATCCACGCATCAGGAGCTCTACATGTCAAGAACCCATTACCAAATTTGCTCGGAGGGCAGCAAACTGCGTGCTATACATCACCACAGGGTTTTCCTCAAATCTCAAGTACATTAATGCAACAGTCACCTGATCCTCAGACCCTATTTCCTTCTGGGGAGGCTCAAAGTGAACTCAGAACTCAGCCCAGCATCACCCAGGATTCTCCACTGCCGGCTCAGACCCCCCCCATCTGTGGTGTGAAGATGCTGACAGAGCACTCTACAGCCAGGACAATGCAAGAAACGCTCATGCAAGAAGGCGATCTCAGCAATGATATCGATGCTCTTAATCCATCCCTAACTGATTTTGATCTCCAAGGTAGGTATCGAAGGCATTTTTATTTTGTAGACTCAGGCTTACTACACCCAACCGGCATAAGATGCATTTATGTCCTTCTTTTTTAACTACCTGATCTTGCCACTGCTACAAAGACCAGCTTACTTGGTTACATTATTTTGCACAACAGGTAATTTTGCATTGTATCTTTAAAAAGTTTCCCAAGAAAACTACAAATTTACATCCAGAGTTTAAAAAAAACCTGCTTACTCTTGACTACGCCTGCTGATATTAAATACTGCAAGACAGTATTCAGAATGTATTTTTTAAACTTCAACATATTTTCCACTGAGAGCTACTCAAGCACAAGTATTTGGTGCATAGCAAGAGAACTGTCATATAAGGAGCACAAAGAGAAATAATTTTGATTGAATTAACATGTTAACATTTTTCTTTATAAATATTTATTCAAACACCTTCCACATCTTTGCTCAAACGAATGCTATTTACTCCTTCACAAGGCATTCATATGATCTATGAACAATTATATTTTCTGGGGTGTGCTCTTAAACACTTAGTCATGTAATGCTGACAGTAAAGTTCCTGATATTAAATAATTTAATCATCTTCAACGGACAGGATTTTGAACACAATTTTCCATGCAAAAATAAGAAAAAAAAAAACCACCAAGTTTAAGTGTGTGTGTGTGTGTGTGTATGTGTATTTATATATCCATACATATAAAACAAAACCTGTAGGTTCCAAATGATAAAGTTCTTGCCTTCCTGCACAGACAAAAAGTGGTACACAAGGCAACCTAAAAGACAGAGAAAAAACATGCAGTCTTAATCATCTACACAACTCGGTGAATGCAATTGCCTTGCCATTGTACTATCACAAATAATCAGCAGTCCTGCCATGCCCAGATTGCTTTACTAATATAAACAACACAGTTTCTTGAATCCTCAGCTTTTTTCTCTTTCAGGCAGCCCGAGCTCACATTCCATTCATTTCTCTTAACCTCTTTCCATTTTATTCAGTTAATCTGGAGCATGCTCATTTGTACTGTGAATATTCTGTATACTTCACCAATATGGCACGATTCCAGTTTCACTCTGTCTTTGCCCTTTACCATAAATTATTTAACCTTATCTAGGCTTTTTACCTTCTTTACTTCTAAAATTACCAAATCTCAAATCAGAGGTCCTAGAACTTAAGACAAGGCCTGCACACTTGGAGCAAAATCATTATATACACACATACATTTAAAAAAAAAATTAGAAAAATCAAAAGGGCTAAGTAGTATCCCATTAGATAGTCTGCAGATGGTGGGTATAGCATTGGAGCAAGAGTCTCCCTGCCACCACTCTCCCTGAAGAAATCTTCAATGATGAATATGAAAAATCCAGTCCCCCTGCAGTAACTTAGTGCTTTCACTGTGATACGCATGGTCAATGGAAATAAGAGAAACTTTTTGGTACGCATCAGAAAAAGGTAACACTTCAGATCTTTTGATTTGTCAGGTCAATCACATATCCAGTAATTTAGTTTGCAATTCAGACAATGCTACACCATAAGAATATCAGAAGTCCAGTTGTGCAGTAATATTTGCAGATTTGTCTCGTAAAATGCCATTAGCTCTTCCATATCTTATAAAGATAACAGAGGCAATTTCCCCTTTCAAAATTAGTAGGGTTTTTCAAATAGAAATTATGCTTCATAAGGATACATATGCAACAGAATCTTGCCAATTATCAAGTAAAATAGTATTGTTAAATTAATGCTGCTTTCTCCCCAATTTTAATTTATTATGCAAACAGACAAATAATAACTATCTAAATAATCTTTTTCCTTTCTCAATCACAAGTGATTAAGAGTACCTACACGTACAGCATACATTTCTGTATAATTATGACTTCCCCCGTAAAACAATGTTTAAAAAAGTATATATAAAGAAAGTTGAATCAATCCATTTTGGTTTGTTATAGGAAATCTCTGGGAGGAGCTGAAAGATGACAGCCTAGCTGTGGATCCTTTAGTTCTCATTTCATCATCCCCAACGTCTTCCCAGTGTTTCCCTTCTCACTGCCAGATGGATAACAGCAGCAGCAACAACGTCAACATCCAAAACGGAGCTCCACACAGCAGCTTACCCGACCTACAGCTCACTACTCTTTACTCTGCCTTTATGGAATTGGATACAGTGTCTCCTGCCTACCTAAGTAATTCTGGATCCAAACCTATAGCACTAATGTGAACCACGCACCATCGTAATTATTATTATTATTTTGTCGAAGTACAGTCCTAACCATCACACACATTTACCTATCTGATTTATGTCAGCTGAAACTGTGTCCATTGGAATAAGAATAATCTTTTTCCAGAGCTCACCTGCAGGATATGTAGCTTTACTATGATAATTTTCTACAGACAGATACTAAAAAAAATGTTAAAACTATTTAAAGATAACATTGTTAACGGCTGAACTGGTAAACACTGTTTTATCAAGCCACTCATCTTCTGCATCTTCCAGAAACAAATGACTATAACAGGAAAACAAATTCACTTTTTTCTTCTTCTCTTTTTTTTTTTTTTTAAATGAAAGCTGCTTGCAAACAAACACAGAAGTCAAAACACACAATAATCTAACTTATTTCTTGGAGCCAATGATGACAACAACATCTGCCACAGACCACTCAAAAAAAATATCTGCATATTAAAACATTTATAGTCCCCTTGAAAGAAGTTCTGGGTTTTGGTAAACAAGAACATAAACTGAAAATTCTGCAAGTATTAGAAGATAGAGGACTAGCTGCTGACAGACTAAACCAAAGCAACAAATATACTTCAGTGAAAAATCTAAGTTTTGCTGTGTTTAAAAAGAAATTTAAAACCCTGCTTTTTTTAATAAAAAAGAACAAAACAATTTAGTAGAATTTTTACTTGGCTGGAAATTATTCACATTAATTCCTTTATTTTTATCCATATAAGCTGAACAGTAAGATGAATTATTCAACAGTTAAATCATGATTTTGAAAAATATTAATAAAAAAGCAAACAGTAATTGTTGCAGTTAGCCAAATCCAGAGAGCATCTCTCTTTTAACATCCAGCTTGCATCTGAAACATCCAACACGGTTTATTATGATGCTGAACTAGCCCTTGCATTAGGATAGCATATGGTTCCTAACATGAACTAAACTAAGGGATTTCAGTAGCCAATTTCTCAGGAACACGCTTCCCTCTCTGACTTACCATAAAGGTGCTGCCTGTGACATGACAGAACTGTATTTTATTCCAAGTGAAGAAATCTAAAGACAAAGCAATTTGGAGCAGGAACCTTTAACAACACTAAAGAATATAGTCTACAAACCAAAAAATATCAAAGTACACTTTCTTTGTTGACATGTCTATTCACTTATTACAGAAAATCAGAAGAAACTAAGGAGGTTACAATTTGAGTCAGACTGAGCCACTTACACTACAAAAAAGCAGCAAGGAACTACAAAGAAAAGTACAGAGCGGGTAGAACAGCAAGATAGTATTGTTAAAATAAATGCATGCAGGTTTGATTAGCCTGCTTTCTCACAGCAAGGTGGGAGTACTGCCAGTTAAGACTGAAGCCAAACCCAGGTTCCAATCTACACCCTCAACCATGCCTACTAGGCCAGACTTAAAATCAGATTAGGGGCAGACGGATAGAGAAGACTTAGGAAGAATACACGTGATGCAACTTTGTAATAATCCCTTATGCAGCTGTCAAGAAATCCTCACTTGGCTTGAGGCCTTCTTCCTCTGTGTTCCTGCAAACGGAATATGCAGAGTGAGAAATGCAGTCGAGTTTGTCAAGCTCTTATATGCAAAAAGACAGCAGGTAGACAGTTATGCAAACATGCTAGAGCTAAGTGAATCAATTCTTGACCATCCAAACATGCACATAAAGAAGTAAGGAAAAAATCAAGTATGCCACATCAGTAGAGATGAACATATTAAATGATAAGACTCAAGCACATAGTAAGTATAAAGCTGCTAAACATTATATTCAGCATAATTTAAGAGTTACTGAGTTACAAATAAATACCTACCAATAATATTATCCTAGATACCTTTTTGGAAAAAAATCAAACAAATATATATCCTAATACAACCATACACTGAGGAAAAGCAAAACCAAGCTGATCCCCTGCCCTGCACTCGGGCAGCATGTTTTTGTACTCCTGCTGGCTCTGCAACACATAGCTACTATTATTCTTTAAAATATGTCAACATCACTCTTAAGCCAAAAATAATAATATTTGGTAAATAATGTTATCTACAAATATTAGACTGTTTACAGCAGATCTGGCTTGCACTTAGAGATTGGTTTCCACAGCTCTGTGCATTTGTATGCTCTCTCTCTGACTTCAACAGAAGACAACAGGACTGTGCCAGCACCCCGCGCCGCTGGGGTAGGACCATCTGTCCAGACGCTCTCAAACTCCTCAAATATATTTACTTAACTTCAGTGAACAGCCCTTCAACGCCAGCAGGACTTTTGCATACAGCTGCCTATATTGTTAAGGACTTTTCAGGATAAGATTTGCTCTTTTTTGAAGTCCTTCACTGCAAACACCAAAGAGTTGGTACACAGATCAAAATTTTCACAGGCCTGAGTGAGATACTCAGTTCCCAATTACTTTCAATCACCATTTGCATCAAATCCTTGTTAGCCCTTTTTAAAATCCTTAAAATGATACATACTGAGTAACATACAGTGGTTCACATTATGGCCAATATACAGAATGATACAGACCTTTGCAAGATTATTACCCTACAAAATTAACAAGCTTCCCAATATTTTATATTTGGCAGAGGATGACAAGAAAATGCATGAGAACATACCAGATCAAGGGCATCAGGAAGGCACATCACTCTAAAAACACATCAAATTGTAGTAAAATATTTGTGATTAAAGCAATTCCATGGCACATGAAAAAAACTATTAAAATTGACAGTATGATTCTGGATAACACTTTATTAAGATGAGCTACATATCTGCTAGAGAAACCCCTAATTCACAGATTTTAAATCAAGAAAAGATAAGCTTCTTTTTCTGTGTTAAAGATTTATAATTTATGGGCATAGCAACTCATTCATGATTTGTAAATTCATATACTCTGTGATCTGTGTTTAACAGGCTAGGGCATTCTCTCAGATGCACCAATATATTCCATGCTTGTGACCATACACATCATCACAAGGTGGAGGGGGACGAAGAAATAGAGAAAGAAATCTAAGTGTCGTACTGTAGCCTATATTTTTCTTGGTAATAAGTCTTTGAAGAATGATCAGACATAAAGAACAAAAGGGAAAAGAACACTGTAACATGTTTTTTCTTGTGTTTTGCTTGACTTTCTTGACATACTGTATCTACACAAAAGAGGTTTGTCATCCCTATATAAAGTTATTTATTCTAAGCACCTTAAAGTATTTTTCTCCAATGCATTCCATATTTAACATGGTTGGACATTTCAAAGATAAAATTCATTACATGATTTTTCTTACATTAAAAAAGTCATGTTAAAAAAAAAAATAAAAAGACTGCAACTTATTAACTAATATAAATTGCCTGGGTTTCCCATCCCCTTCAGGCTCTTACATCTAGAATTTTGTCATGCTTCAGTTTAGCATTAGTGATTCCCATACACGCGAAAAAATCTCATTGGAATACGGCTACATGAGGAAAGAGTCATACTATATATTACAATTCTGGAACAATTATTTTTTAAAAAGTAAAAAACTATATTTAACTACTTTTATTTAAGTTTATATAGAAGAATAATCCTTATCTTGTGCAATACTTATTTGTATCTTTATCTTTTAAAATAATTTTTGACACAGTCATTGATAGCACAGTTAACTTTCTCTTAGAACTAGTAGAGCTGGCAACATCTTACTTTGTACCTACCATAAAACTTTGCAAACCTATTTAAGATACATTTGTATTAAAGACCATTTTAAGTAGTACTCCGAAAACAGAGGGAGAAAGAAGGAAAAGAATGATGTTTGCTTAATCAGCCTAAACCAAACAAATTACGCAAACAGCTATTTCTGTCTAGGAGAAAAAAATTCTTAAGTGTAATCATCATAAAAATACCTTATTACCAAACAGAAGAAAGTGTTCACTGTTGCCCTATCCAACACAAGATTAGGAAAAATTTGTATTCTAAAGTTTAAGATTTCTTAGTTTAACCTTTTTTTTTATTGCATGTTTCAACTAAACTTCAGAAAATTCAAATAGTGATTTGTATTGGAACTATGTTTTCAAGCTCTTTTTTCTTGACATGAGCCCAAATTTACTGTTGCAAGACTTCTGGCTAAAGTAGGCTGCCTCTCACGTTTTCCTGTGCTTGGTATAAAACCATCACCCCTGAAGATTCATTTGCTTTTGTTGATACAGTTCTTTTCAGATATTTTCACCCCTTTGCACAATCTTTCAAAACCCTGGCACAGCACTGAGCTACTTAAAAACGACAGTGATTAATAGGTATTATGGAGCAGATAAAGTATTAAACAGCATGTCAGTGTTACTTTACATCTCTAACTTTGTACAGAAAGCTTCAGAAGAAAAGTGCAACTGACTTACTGGCTCTTTCAAGTAAGTTTAAACTACCGGCTGGAACGCCTATCTGGATTCCAGAACTTAGTTTACCAGTGCTGATGCTCCATTTTTATACTTCAATCGGACTTCCAGATCTGTGTGTAAATGCTTGTGTTTAGACTGCTACGTATCAAAAATGGTAAACACTTTTACATAAGCTTTTTCTGATCTTTTAAGCCATTTCTAGTCTAACGCAAACAAAACTGAAACATTCACTAGCTGAAGAAAACTATATGGCTCACCATGCATCCCCTCACTGCAACAATGTAAATGGAAGCTTTAAAGTAGCATTTCCCCACGTATGGCCATAGCAAAAATATAATTGAGAACTACTGATTTGTACTGCACTAAAATAATGAATGATAGAGTTAGTTTATAAAATAAAATTTAAATTCAGTCCTTTCAAGAAGCGGAAAAGGGCAAATTTTTTTTGTCCATACAAAGAAACAAACACACACAAACAATACTTGTTTACACTGAAAATAAACAGCAGTAGGAACACCGTTAATGCATATTGGATTTATTTCCCCTGGCTGCTTCTCGGTCAGCTAGCACATTGATTAAAAATCTTAGATACTAGATATCAATATAACAAATGCTGAATGGATTATGAACTGCCAGATCTCAGCAAACGCACATCAGTGTGAACCCATCACCAAATAACAGCCCTCTCTGTGGGAAGCTGGTAGCTAGTGCTATTCAGCATTTTGTAGTAATGATTTTTTGTCTTTCGTTATCTCTGTGTCAAGACCAGATATCTCTCTAGTACCCTTTAGTTACAGATTCCTAAGTTTGGTCTCAGTATCGTGAGGGACAGAGATAAGTAGGAAGCCAGACAGCCTAGCAGCCTTTTCTAGAATTATCTCTCTGAATCAAAGGGGCATGAGATGCCAGCAAGTGCTGGAATTAGTTTCCAAGATCTCCCGAGTCCACACCAACTTTGCTGCAAATTATTTTTAAGCATAGAAAGCACTCTCCAGGCCTCAAGGCCAATAAATGCTGACAAGCAGACTGCAGTTGCTATTAAACCTCTGTAATTCAGCCATCTGAATAACAAAGCGCTGAAACACTTTGCTGCTTAGATGAATTGAAGAGTTCCTATTCCGAATCTATCTATTTTTGACCTGGGCACAGAAGAGGCAACTAAAGCCATTAAACATTTATTCCTGACAAAAGCAATGAGGCCCGATTCCACAACGAAGACCTTAGAAGTCATTAGCCGCATTACTCAAATTTCTTATTCACACGATCGTCATCGGAAAAATTAATTACGTCAGCTAACGAGCAGCAGGCACAGGCGGGGCGGATGACAGCCTTCCAAGCCAGCCCTGAGGTGATTTACCGAGACCCACCTCGCCGGCAGCAGCGATCCGCCCCCGCCCGACAGGGGAGCGTCCGAGCCGCCGCTCGGCCGGGCGCCGTGCCCGCGGAGCCGCCCCTTCCTGCCGCCCGTCGTCTCCGGTGCGTCCGCCTGCCTTGCGACAGCGACCGGCCCGGTGACCGGGCGCCCTTGAGCGGCGGCCGACCCCAGGGACGAGGCAGGCGGGCGGCCGCC
>JANZLQ010000089.1:5949473-5962778 GCA_026212715.1 Elanus axillaris | reverse complement strand
CGCGCGCGAGCAGGGGGCCGTCGCCAAGGGGGGGGGGAGGGGGGTCGCCCAGCCCCGCCCCGCCGATTGGCCGCGCCGCCGCGGCCGTTGGGATTTGAAGGGGAAGGCGGGAAGGGCCGTTGGGCGGGAACGGGGTTCGCCGCCTCACGTCGCCATCATAGCCCCGGGCGAGGAGGGCCGCGTTTCGTGCGCTGAAAGTAGAGGTGAAAGGCCTGGCAGCGAGGCGCTAAAAACAAGGCAGGTGTGGCTCTGGGTTTCCTACAGGCTTTGCTTTCCCCCCCGCCCCAGAAACCTCCGGGGAGGCGGTTGCCCAGAGGATTTGTGCTGTTGAAGTGAGCGGGTGCAAGTGGCCACGCACCAGGCTCTCTGGTAGAAGCAAATCCGTAAGGAAAAAAACACGAGAGAAGGGCATTTATGTGATTTGGATGAACAAAGAATTTAAGATCTCACTCATCAGGCAGCTCTTGAAGAATTTAATTTCAGCCACATGAAAAAGCCCAGCATGTTTGTGCCTGTCTGAAGCACCAGGCTTAAATAATTACTTAAGGCATTTAGTATACTTACCTTTAACTCTGTGACTTTAGAACATCAAAAAAAAAAACACCAAAAAACCCAACACAACCTACAGAAAAATATTTTATACCAAATACCCAGTTAATCTAACGCAATAAACTGCAATGCTTTTAGTGCAAGCTTTTGCTTTGGCTAGAAATTATCTTTCTCATTTTAACTTCTCTTACAGAATGCTAGCTGAAGTAATAGTCTTTAAAGTTATCTAAGTGGTGACAGTTGTGCTTGTGTTTCCTGCAAATGTCTCTTGCCAGATAGCCACAGGAAGTGTATGCATATATTTGTCAGCTGCAAAGAACACGGCTGGACTGTTATTTCAGATTTAGCTTATGACGAATGCCAGCTAGTGAACTCCAGTGGGGCAATGTCTTTGAAAGGTACATGACATCTCAGTGCTAAAGAGACTTGGCATGTCTGGGGCAGAAATTTTATTTCCTCTCAACTTATATTCAGGTCTCAGTGCACGCTTTAATTTTAGGGGGACATAGTGTACCCTCTGTTGTCCTGACTTACGAAACTGTACAGACATCAAAGCAGTCAGCAGGTTTAATTAGACACTTAATTATATATAAGGGTGGCAAGGTATGCATTTGGGAAATAAAAACATGATTTTCAAAACTAGTTGAATGCCAGTAAACAGAATAACATTTGCATAACTGTGGTACACCATACCTTTCACAACATCATTCATAGAGAAAATGTTTTGGGTTTGAGTTTTGATGGGGGTTTTTTACTAAAACATGTTCTAGATACTTCTAGCTTTCTGGTCTGGTGCACGTACCACCTTTCATAGCTGACAGGGTCTGTGTACACATCCTCAGAGGATGGTTTTTACGCCTGTTTCTTTGCTTGGCTGCATACTCAGGGAAATAGGCTTTACAGCATACACAGGACTAGCAAGTGATACATAAATGTAACTGTTTGATATTTTACTGAAAACTTTACCTATAACTGCCAGACCTTTCCCTTTGCTCAAACTTTGCTACTCCAGTTTTCGTCTTGCCTTTCTTGAAAAAACAAAAGCTACATATACATCTATAGCCAAGGAAGTCCAAGAAGTATAACTTTGTGCATAACTGTTCAGTAAATATGGTAAAACTGGCAAATTTTTTACTCTTTATAGCTAAACTATAAAGATTATCAAATACCCAGTTTGCAATTCCCCTCTTCTGACTCATTCTGTCATTCGGTAGGAAAGGAAGAACTGAAAGTGTTTAGAACTCTTCTCTCTGGTATGTGTTAACTTCCTTTCATAAAGTAAATTTCATTACGTCTTTTCTATATTGCTGTTTGTAACTTCCCTGCCTGTGTTTATTTCTTGCTACAAATTACTTTCATATGCAAGCATCATTAACATGGTTTACGCCCTCTACTAGAATAATTAAATGATTATTAAATAAAACAGGCCTTTGTTTTTTAAGGTCCCATGTCAGTTTTCAAAATAATGGCTGGGAATCATCCAACTGCAATTATGCTCTACCTACCTAAATACTCTTTGTAGTTTTAATTAAAATACATTATCCAGCATGATTTCACCTCCTATTTTAAGTTCTTGTATAGCACTGGTTAAGGAAAAAAATGTCTGTAAAGCAATTACTCCTTTTTGTGGACTTAAATAGGTAGAATAAATACCTTTGTTTTATCCTAGCATGCAATGATAGACTACTGTAATCTCTAAAATGTTCTTTAAAAATAAGACACATTGTCTCAAAAGTATACTTTGGGCAACTTGGAATAGTATATCACTGGGAGTTGTTCTTACTATAGTTAAGAAATGTTAAGGGAATGCAAGTCAGATAGATGAATGCTCCTGAACAATGACAAAAGAATTAGAAGCATGTGTGAACACGTAAGATTTGCCACAATAGCTAAGCAGCTGACTGATGAATGCCGTAAGAAATAAGAATCTGAGGAGAGGTACAGAACATCTCCAGGATGATGAGGCATATTTATTAATAAATGAGACTGACATACTAGCTAAGGAAGAAAAAATGAAAAAGCATTAGTAACAGTATATTTCTGGCAGACATTTAACACTGGGAAATTTTCTCTTCAATAAAATTTGGATTTTTTTAAAAGGTTCTCTTCAACCTCTGAAGTTTTTCAACCAGTCTAGGTAATTGTATTAGAGCATCAGAATCAGAGAGACTGTTTAACCTGCCTTATTAGAGTTATTAGTACTGATTTGCTATCGCTTCTGTTTAGGTATTCAGTGAAGTCAGCATCTTGTCCTTTCAAGAACTCTGAGAAAATAGAGCTGATGCTTCCAGTTGTTCGGGTAATTCTGAGAGTAAGCTTAATCAGGAGAGAACATCTAACCACAGAGAACCTGTACAGACAAAACCAGAAACTATCCTCAGATTTAGAAGAGCCTGTAAAAGAACTGATGTCAAACTTTGAGTTTTCAATATTCATTGCAGATTTCAGATCAGTGATAGCTGAACAATAGTCACATTACAAACCTGTGCTCAGGTCATCACCTTATTGCAGAACTCAGTGCAGGTATTTCATGCAGCTCCAAGTAATAGTCCGAAAGTTAAAGCCCTGTATTGATAAATTTCTTCCACAAGTTTCAGTAGACAATAATTGTTCTGCTGGATACTGTGTTACTAAGGCATCCCCAGTAATTCTGAGGAATCAAAACTGAGTTACAGCAGATATTTTCAAACAAAAATATTATACTTCTTTCCTTCCTACTCTGAGAGTAGCTAAGTTGTTCTGGTTCACAGAAAAATACAGAGATATCCCCAGGATTTTTTGACTAAAATATCAAAAACATCAAGAGAGAATTAGCCCAATACAACTCACTTCGGTCTGAGCAGATGTTTCAGTTTTACTCAATATGGCAGAGACAGCAATTGCAGGTGTCATTAGTTTCAAAAATTGATTCTCCATAGTGCAGCTGGCAGAATTCTCAAAAGCACAACATGGTGTGTAACTGTGATCTGTGGATCTCTGAAATTCTGTTAATGTACTTTGAAAATAATTTATTTTAATTATGCCCCAAGATATTTTCACCAATCAGAAAGCTGAATCCCATTTAAGCACTTTTAATGTAATTGTTTTACTCATGTAACTACGCAAACCACTGCAGAGTTTTCACATGTGCACTGCTTAGGTTATAATCATCAGAAAGTGAAGCCAGTTACATAAATTTGCACAAAACTGCAGTTCAGATATTGATGGAAGACATCTGAAATGAACATTTGAATGTTTTTCATGTGCCAATACAAGTATTTAAATAAAATAGGCAATCACCCTTATTTCTAGGATCAATAATTTATTTAGTTTTATTACATTTTGCAACTTGTTACAGGAGAAGAAACACTTGCTAATGAAAGTGACATGTTTTTTAACCATTTTCCAAGGTAATGGAAAAAGTTAAGCATATTCCCTAGTATGCACACTTATGACTAAGCTGCCAATATTAAATAATTTTAAGCAAGTGTACTCCCTATTTAATCCTTGTATAAATTAATTTTAGTACTCTCCTTCTCCTACAGGAAGACTAAATTGTAGCATCTAATTTTCTTTATCCTGAAGTCTCAATCTTTGCTCTCGCTACTTATCTATCTGCAAACAAGTCAAACAGACTAATTACTGAAGCCAAAGCCACAGAAGTGGATTTGGTGCCAAGGTTCCTTTTCCTCCTGGCAACCTACTCCATTTCCTACTGTCCCAAAAGGAAACAAAAGACTCCCAGTTTTCTGAAAACCAGATTCTCTGCATGACAGTGCATTGCATTGCCACTAAACGGGCCACAGTGAATGTTCTTATAGGAAAGAAATCAGGTAACTAACAAGATACAAAGAATTATAAATGAACTTGGTAAAAATGTTTCTAACATTTTCCCAATGGTATATTTACTAGAATCCTACTTTCCTTCCACAAAAAATATATATTTTTTATAAATACATTTTAATACAGACAATTCTGATTCTATGCAAAAAAGTCAATGTCACATTCAAACAGGTTTTCTCAGTGTAGCATTAAGATACAAGCGGACATCACAGTAGGCATTAACACAGTGATCCTAGGGAGGCAGTTAACTACAGCTTGTGACAGGTACACAAACACACAATTTCACCTGCTTAGTCAGACTGTCCTGTGATTTAGAAAGCAACTGAGCTGCAACTTGAGGCCTAGAGTATCACTGTCTAAATATATTCCCATGTTCAGATAATTATATGAACTGTCAATGAGATTTAAGATCTAATTAATATTGAAAGGTTTGTATAAACTTAGGTAGTGCTTATGCTGGGGGTATAGAAAAGAACTGCTAACAGAAGCTACCAGCTATCTCAAGCTCAGGAGAAAAAGCGTTTACACTTACCATGGCCTTAAAGCTCTTGCTTCCAATTAGCTGAAATTAACTGTTTTCCTGTCCTTGTCCCTCTCCCTCATTTTTTCCCAAAGATAACTTTTACCACTACAGTCAATGCATGTAAACCCGTCTAGCTTTTGTGCAATACATACAGTTCTAGTCACCCTCCCTTGCCCCTTCCCCCCATAAAGGATAGTAATAACCTTTATAGTTTCATTCCTAACCAGATCTAACTAAAATTGAACTGTTAACCATATTTTTTCAGGTTATGAATAATTAATAGAACATTTTAATAATACTTATTAAGTACGAGAGTTGGATGTTAGCATTTCCTTACCTTAAATAGCCCCCAAATAATCTTTGCATGATTAAGAGTTCCCTTTAATTTTTGTCACGAAGATTGGAATTTAGTTTTTATGGGTCAGCATGTAGCACTATTTCTCAATATTCTTTAATAGTCTGTTCACTCAAAATGAAAGAATTTGGAACTTGGTAGCCTGCAATGTTTCACACACACAGCCACTGCTTTAACACTCTACACAAGTTTTTGAAATGAAACTCAAATAGAGGACAGAGGTGGTAAATAGAGCTATCTTACTGACCTGCTCAAAAACAAGATGCAGTGGGAGGTTATGAGCAATAACTAAACCCCAACATGTTGCTTTCAAACCTGAGAAGACTTTCTACATTTAGCAAATTAAAAAAAAAAAATCTTATGAGTCAGGGAGAGTGGATTATTCAGTTATTTCATAAATGTCACCACATAAAGGATACATTCACAGAAACAATTCTGGCTTTTGTCACTGATCTGAGAACAAAATTCCTACTATTTAAACCACACTTATACTTGGTGTGTTATATTTTAAAAATAAATTGTTCTCTTTCTGCCACTGAAGTCAGTGAATTATTAGACCACACAGCATGGCAGTTAACCACAAATGTATTACGGTTGCTTTTCTTTAAAAAAACTAAGTTTAGAGGAACCCAAGACTGATAAAGTGAAAGAATGTGTTGAGTTATAATTTCCTTGTCTCTCAGAAAAAAATTATGTCACTATTAGCACTCAGAGACATAGCTTCTTTTTCCAAGATTAATTCACCCTGTAAAGTACACATATAATCCTGTCTTATGACAGGAAACAGCTAGTCATTACTAGCAGATAATCTCGGTTAGCTCTTAGATGTTTTCTTTCACTTTCAAAAAGTCAGATCCTGAATTTCCAGACTAGCTTATTAAAATAGAGTTGTAGTGCTAATTAAAATAATTTTTAAAATTAAACTAAAAAAATACAAGAATACATTTTCCAGAGCCAATATTTGGTGATTTTTTAGATGAACTTAGAAAGTAAACCCAATAATGATTAATATTAAAATACAAAATAGTAACTAGTCAAGGAGACTAAGAAATTCTGTGAACAATGCTGTTAAGATTTGATTTTCAACTAGTTTATAATAAGAATCAGCTGCCAGTTTAAGAAAAAAAACACGGTTTCAATTTTACAACTGACCTGAGGGCTCTCGGCTCCCTTTCAGATGAAAAGTGAAGTTGTTCAGTGCTGTACAAAGTGTGGTCTTTAACATTAAATTTTGCATGTAGTTTTAATGCAAAATGATGCAAATGCAATGCAAAACAGAAGTGGCATTCGAACAGCAACTGTACTGCAAAAGTTTTGGAAGATACACTCTTCCAGTGCTGTTTACGTGCAACAATATAATGTCTGATGTCAACACTACACATTATACTGCTGCATAAATGGGTAGAAAAGGAATGGAACCTCTCCCTTGGACAGCGATTCCCACATGTTTGTAAACACTGTGGACATAGATGACCTTAAAGAAATGCAAACAACCTGTTTGAAGTGAAACAGGGAGATAACAGTGTAACTGTTGCAGTGGAATACAGAAAAATGCACCTTCATTACACTTCCCACAGAAAGTTTTGTTATTTGGCTTGGTTTAAGAATCAGAACTTGTAATTTGTAGCCAACTGTGGGGACTTTTTCCAAAAAGTAAAATTCCTCAAACTGAAACACTAAATCTAAAAAAGGTTGAAATTTATTTTATTCAATATGTCCAATATTTGTTTCTGCTTTAAGGTATTCCTAATAATAGAACACAACAAATTCACTCAATAAAATATCTCCTGTATGATTCACACTAAATTTTCTGTTGGCCTGAAGTTATTACCCATAGAATCTGAAGTATAAGAACAGCTAGCAGAATTCAGGAGGATCAGTAATGGATAGTTCATCCTCTTATGTTTAACATCAAACCTACTACAAAATGCAGAGTGTCATAAAAGTCCATTCAACAACATACTACACTATTGGGAACAAGGTAACTTCCTCTAGGTTCTTTTTTGAAGGGGCACATCTACCACTCAAGTTTTCATTGATTACAGTAATATTTTTATGGAATTACTTTTGTTTTTGAAGTCCAAAGTCCTAAAACGAGGTAGCATAAAAAAGGAGCAGAACAGGACTATTTCAGACCAGCCGACAGTGATATGCTATACAGGGAGGATACCCAGGATGATAACCCAAGAGTATGCACCAAAGTACAACTGCTCTCACCAAAATATACCAAGATGTATATTTCTGTCTGAAATGTACAACTGGCAATTCTGGGCAAGCACCATTGCTAGAAGTCTTTTAAAAATCTAATGCACAGAAGGGATTATTATGAACAGCAGGTGAGAGTTGAAAGATACCCCCAAAAAAGCTGTATAAGGTACTACTTATAAACACACATACTCTCTTCTGTCTTCAAAGGGGTATATTTTCTCCTCCAAGAGTTGGAACAAAATTCCTAAAAACTTAAACTTACAAAATGTCATTGAATATATAGATAGTTTAACAGCCCTGATGCAAAAAAAAAAAAGGGGGGGGAACCCCCGACTTTTTGAAACTATTTTCACCTTTAGTAATTATTGTGCTATAAAACTCAATGACCAGTAGCTCCAAGCATTGTACAAATAATAAGGAAATTCTTTGTAACTCTCAAACAGATAAGTCAGCCGTAGTCTAATTCTATGATTTAATACACTAGAGACAAAAAATAGTGATAAATACAAGTCTCATTGTGGTAATTACTACAAGATACTAGTTGTGTAAAATCAATGAACTTTACATACTTCCTTAGCTATCAATCTTAATAAAAAAAATTCTGTGCTGTAGCCTAAACTCACTGTATTTTCTTTAGAAAATCGAATCTCTTTCAGAAGTAAAGAAAGCCAAGCCAAATACAAATGGTAACACATTTAATAGTGATCGCAACCCCAGTAAGAGCACAAAAAGCCTCCCTTTTCTTAGGCAGATGGCTACATTTGGAACCATTTGTAGTTCTGTTTGACTTAGGCTGTGACTAGAAAGATGCTAATCACAACTGGAAATGGTATTTTATAAAAATTATTACAATCACACCTATCTGAGGCTAACATATAATGTTCCACTTAAACTCACAGAATTAGACATGGAGACATCAAGTATTTATAGAAATATCTACAAACTGCAACTGCCTTTTATTTTTTTAAAGTGTCGGTGAACTGACCTTTAGAGTAAGGGTTTCATGACAACAGCCTACCCCACACAGCCTTCTCAGGTCTTGTTTTGCGTACACTGGTTTATTCTCTTGACGTTTCTACTTCTTTGCACTTCTATCTTTCTAAGAAGCACATGCTTAGAAACTTGGGCAAAATTGGCCTTAAACTTCTTACAGAGTCCGAAGAGAGAGCGCTTGCTAAATTTTTGCTGTGCCTTAAAGTCCTACATTATTAGGCTTACTGTTTCACCTGTACTAATATCCAATGCGAAACATTTTTAACAAAGGGAAAACACTGTCATAACATTCTTCAAATTCAGATACAATAGAGAATTGGAAATTCCACACTCTCCAACTGCCCTAGACAAGTGAAAGCGTTGCTCTAGCAAGCAATGCTGAAGCCCTTATCTTAGTATTGAGCAGAGATGAAACAAAATAGACATGAAAAATGTATAGCATGCATAGGCTGAATGTTAGCTATGTAAAAATGCCAAATAAAGCTAAAATCCTTCCATTTCTCCTGATTATTCTGCAATCAGTTTGCAAAAACTGAAATTAATGGAAAATGCTTATGAAGGTTCATAGTCACTCACTCAATGCTATTTTGCCTTCATCTGAAATGTAGAAGGACAGTACTTGATTAAAAACAGCTCTGTCATTGAATTGCTGCTCTTCATTGAGAGTTTCAGAGTTTCAAGATTAAATAGAGTATTACATAGAAGGAACAGAACTAAAGGATGAAATACTTATTTAGAGAACTAATCTAAAGATGAAACTTGCTTTTGTAAGATGCTATGCTCAACAATTTCAACTGGATGTACAAGTTAAATTGGCCATGCCTTTGAAGCATTCACAAAGAGAAACAAATAAACAAAACTCTGCATTTGCATCCATCCATTCACATGGTTTCTCAGATTACATTCTTTGAGAAAGCAATCGTGTCCTAAAAGATACTTGAGGGCAAGAACACAAATCTGCAGAATTAAAGCAAAATCCCCCAGGTCCCACAAGGCCATTTCCAAAGCAGACACTTAAAGAACTTAGGGAAGTGGTATCCAAATATCATTTACCATTGTAGAACCACTTAAAGTTCTGAAGAATTGGGTCTGCTTCAAAGCTCAGAGAAGATGAGACTGGCAAATTTAGTCATGAAACTCCTACTGTGGCAAAGAGTCCTTGGTTTGTGGATCCTTGTCCAGTTGACATTGTAGGCAACGGAACTGAAGGTGTTGGTATCCCTGACAACTTCGATAGGAAAGGGAAGGCCAGCACAGGTTGGCTGGCTGTCCTGTGCTCAAGGTCCTCCACTGTATGAATAATCTGCCTTGTTGTGCATCACGAGCTTGTTGTCTACAAAGTAGAAACTGTCCGACTGTGTCTCATATGGATGAAGGATCATCTCTCGAACTGCAGGGGCAAAAAAAAAAAAAAATTAATTGTGTTACACAGAAGCCCTACTGAGGCAATGCTCGGACTGGGTTTCAGTTACGTTTAATAGTATTGCTCAGAGAGCAGCAAATTCTCAAGTGAAAAACCAAAACAAAACCGGGAACCTACCCAAACCATTTGATGACAGTAGCTTTTAAAGAACTCAAACATAATCGAAATATGTTAAGGCACCATATGAAGTGCAAGTGCTCTACCTAACCTCAAAACAGTATCACTCTAGAGTTTGCAGTTTTTTGGTTAGTTTTTTGTTATTGTTGTTTTAAAAAAGGTGATAAAACAGTGAACTCAAAATAAGTTTGTTCTGGTGTGACAACAAGCAAGCAGCAGTGCACCACTGTATTTTCCACAGACTGTAATATTAGTGCTGACATACATGATTAGGGGTTGTAAAGAATATAAGATTACACAGATTTAGTACTCATGCTATTGTATCTTGGGAGAGAGGAGAGAAAATAAAAGTTATGTTCATACTAAAACTAAAACCTCTCCAGCTATCAATATGGCACATCAAACATTAAAACAGAATGTGACATTTAAGTCATCCATTTATTGGATGCCTTTTTAATCCTATTTTTTTGGTTGTTTTATAACACAATTATCTTTTTTCTCCCTGACATTGAAGCTTCCCTTTTAAGAATTAAAAAAAACCCCAACAAACAACTGTCTGGTGTGTGACAAGATACATGCTACTAGAAAACAAAATCTGTATTAACACACAGACACAAAACTACCCGGAAGTATTCTACCCTACCCACTTTCTATAGAAAGCTTTTAAGAAAGGGCTTCCTCAAAACACCTTAGATTAACATCACTGTGTGGTAACCCAGTAATTAAATAGAGCTTACTGAGATCCTCAGAGAGCTGTGGGAATTCATAGATGTGCTCACAAGTATTTTTACTGCTGGGGATGCAGAACCCAAATTCAAAATCAAAACTCTTAAGCAATTGATCCCGGAAGTAGTGCCTCTCAATCATGCGGAAGTTATTAATGGGTTTGTCCCCTACTGTGAATTCCACCCTGAAAAAGAAAGATAAGATTGAAGTGAGCTTTCTTCCCTAAGGAGAATTTTCAACCATTCCTGGAAGGTAGAAGAGAGCTCTTCTAAAAAAAGCCAAAAATCCAAAGCAATGGTACTAACCTAATTATCGTTTCCTCTTTTTCTTAAAGCATGCTATAGGGACACAACATAGCAGTACAAATCATAGATTACACTATATTTTGATTCGTTTCACTCAAAAAAAAAAAAAAAGACACACAAGACAATTTTACATTCTTCAACTCATCTTCAGTGAAGAAAAAAATCCCTCCAACTATACTGGATAGGCACTTCACTAGATCACTCACTAGACGTATAAAACCCTGAAGCAATAAGGAACAAGTTACTTTAATTCTTCTGGTGGGTACTAAAAAAAATGTCAGACCTACAGGTCTTTCTTCTGTTCCTGCTTTGTAAGTGGTAAAGGGGGACAAGTTTCAGTCAGCACTATATTCAAGTTTCTCTTACCAAGAAGCATGACCTCTTGGAGAAAGATAGGAATCAGTTACCTATGATACACTACGAGTAAGCCAGGAAGACACTGTTACTAGTCTGGCACAAATCAAAAGTTGGGTATTTACCATTTTAACCAAATAGTGGCCAAAGAGGTGCTTATTGATCCATAACTAATTTTTCTTCCAAAACAGAATCTAAATGGTGCACAGCTTTAAGATGAGCAGGAAATGGTAATATGCATCTTGCTCTAAATACATTCTCTGACAACAAATTTTAATTCTTTTGCATCATAACCAAATGCTGGATTTCAATCAAGCTCTTGAAAATACTTTTTTTTTTTTTCCAAGCAATGGTACTGTACATCAGTTCTTGTGAAATACACATTTGCAGCTGAAGGCCTCTATCAAACTGCACTCCAACGTATATCCAAACTAGTGATTTCTCTATACCTGAAACAAATAGGTTTGCACTGGAAACTGTAACTGATGCTCGAGTATAGTATTATGGACTTAAGGACATAATAGCAATGGGCACAAAGCTCTTCATTACATCTACTAATTTAAACTTCAGTGAATGTAAAGAAAAACAAAAGACAACAAAGAACCTGCCATGCTATGACCCAATACCCTTCTAAAATCTCCAGTAAAGACAAAGAAGCCCACCGCCTGCTCTTTGGAGGGCCAGAAGAGGAAACACAAGCTGAAAATTGCACCTCTCCATGCATGCTATTTAACTGCAGATAAATCTGTAGTTAAGTTAGTAGTAATAGCATAGTTAGTAGTAATTACTACTAACTTTTCCTAAAGAAACAATACACTCTGTCACCTGTATTACAGGAAAAATAACTTTGGCCTAAAGCTTTACAGAAGGTACTTTAGGTGTCACATTTTTGGTGTGGTTTACTGATAGGTGCAAGCAGTACTACCAGACATGTCAAAGATCATTCCAGTACTTAAAGAGACAAACATTACTTCAACATTTCACGTGCGTCTAAGGATTAATATTTTTGGGGGAATGCAATGTGGAAGACCGCAGACACACCTTCCAAAACTGGCAGAGCCTCTGACAAACAAACTATAGTGTGCAGAACAGCTGGAATACCTGCATAGTCTGTCCACCTTATTTTGCCGCTTTTAGCATTCTTCTCTTCAACCCCATGCCTATTCCTGAGGTAAATAAGCTAAAGGGATGGAGAAAGCAAGGCACCCAGCAAAGATGTTTGGAGATCTTTTAATAACAAAAGATCCCTATTAAGTCAACTTCCTGGCAGGATCCACAAGCAAGTGCCATTTTTTAATAAGATTTCAGTTGTTTCCTGTGCTAGAAAAAGTACCACAGGAGCAATTACTTACGTGGCTCCCACTTGCCGAAGTCTAAGAAAAGCTGGGGTAAACTGATAGCGTACAAACCGTCCGGCATTGGGGTCAATGTCCTTCTTGTCATTGTGTTCACGTTCTGGAAAAGCACAAAGTAAAGCTCCGTCACAGTCGTCTGAGAAACAGAAACTCGGTGAAAACACTTGCAGTCGTACATTATTGAGTCATATAAGCCAGGGAACTATAGAAAAGCCGATGATGTGCTTACCCTCTTCCTGTCCTCTCTAAGGCATCCACTGCTGGTCACTCAGAGACAGAGTATTGCAAGATGGCCCTTTGGTTTGATACACTTCTTATCTTCTGACGTGACTTACTGCTCCTACCTCTGATTCAGGATTGCAGTGTGACTCTGAACAAGCCATTTCAACTTAGCATGTCTGCTTTGCTGTCTATAAGCTACAGAAAACCTCCTCTCACCTGCAGGGAGGTGGGTAAGATTTAGAAGAGTGCTTGATCAGGAAAAGAACAGTTGCCCCGGGTTTTTATTACCACTGGCAACAGGTAACACTTTGAGTGTTACAAGTAACGCCTGAAAATTATGAAGAGGGGGGCGG
>JANZLQ010000089.1:5930652-5949467 GCA_026212715.1 Elanus axillaris | reverse complement strand
GGAAGCAAATTTTCAGTTTGTCTAATTTGCACAATTGACCAAGTTTCTCCCTTTTGGAAATACCATTTTCCTGACTCCTGAGTGAAAGATGTTAGACTAGCAGTTAAACTATGTACAGGGGGACTAGCTGATGAACAGCCAAGAAGCGAACACACGGTGATCTCCTCCTCCTCCTCTGCTTCTGTTTACAACACCCATCTGTCCTTTCTCATCACAGATGGCAATCATCAGAATACAGCAGCAACAAGTTCTGTTCAGTGTGTTGGTACAGAGGGACGCCCGAATAGTATTTCTGCTGTAAGCTGGGAATCTAGCCCTCTTGCAGTTGAGAGCATCTCCTGTTTTGGGGAAATGTATTGAGTAAAAAGAGTGGGAAAAGGCAAAAGGAAGTGGACACTAGCATTTGGTTGTTCATGAAAACAGTATTTTGTGCATACACTCACCTGAAGCTGCTGGTTTGGTGATTTCAAACAAGACTGTGCCAGACTCCATGTCCCGGATTTTGAACCTGGTAAAGTCTATCTTGTAAACATTTTCTTCTGGAGTGCACAAATAATCTGCAGAGGAAAACAAACTTAAATGAAGGCTGTCCAGAACTACCAGGTATTTCTGGCTATTCTCTGGAGGTCACAACCCCAAATGCATCTCCACTACTACCCTGTTTTTAATCCAAAACTGATGTCTGGGAAGACAACCTCAGTTCTGAATGCTGACACTGCCCTGCTTGGACAGGACAGGGACAAGGCTTCTCTCCCCAGCGCTCTGAGGTCATCACCTTTTTCCAACCCTGTGCCAGCATCTTCTGCATCCATTTCCCCTCAGGGTATTGAGAGTAGTCAGCACCTCCACCAAATCCTAGCCTTTTCAGTGTAAGAGGCTTTGCCTGTTTTAAAAACTGCCCTCTGGCAGAACACAAGTGCTAAGCAGCTTTGTGAGCACTAAGCTGACTGCACTTAAGTGGAACAGGAGTGACCTCCCTTGTGCCACCTCCCCTATCTCCAGCCCTCCGCAGACAAAGGACGGCCTCTTCTCTCCACTGATGCTTGTCCCATGCAAAGACTTTTTTCCTCAGCGCTGAAAAGGGTGTTGAAGCCTTTCCCTGTATTAGGAAACCAGTCTGGGAATGGAGCCCTTCCCTGCTTCCACCAGGGTCGGTATTGTTGGGAGAAAGTCCTTGTTTCTTAGCTTCAGCCTTGCTGTGCCCCGAGACAGCTTCCTGGCCTGCGTATCAGCCTCCGCTGTGGGGAAAGAGCAGTGGTTCTTCATTTTCACCACGCATATAAGCACAGATTGACAGCAGCTCCAGTAACTTATTTTATCCTGACAAAGCTAAATAAATGCTGTATGTATAAAAGCTGGGTTAGCTTTTGAACAACTGTGCATCTGCAGGTTGTAGGAGACTTGTTTGGGAGGTTCCAAGGTGAAAGTAATACTTTAACATTCTAATTCTAAGCCCTTTCTCGGCTACTAATTCCTGCTGTTAGTCTGGGTTAATCACTTCTGTCTGCTTTCCTATTTCTAAAATTCAAATATATCCATCCACCTAAGGCTTATTCATTGAGTATATGAAAACAAGTTGCAGTGTACTCAGAGATCATACCTGCCCATTACAAGCCCTACTTCAGCACCAGTATAACAAATCGGGTACCTATATCATGGTCAGGGATTACGGTTCATGGGCAGTGGTTAGCAGATCCCATGGATAAGGAGTTAATAAAAGATTGCTGTGGCGTAGTAGGAGAACATCCCAAATGCCACGCATTGCGACAACCAGACAGCAAGGCCCTCATGCTGGGATCTGTAATTAAAGAAATCAGGCCCCTGTGTAGTGAGAGACAAAGCTAGCTGGAGTCAGCACTATGGAAGATTGCTCCTAGGCACTGCTCAGCATGAACTGCACATCTAGCACCTGTACTTTCCTAGAAGCCTTCTAGTCTTTGCAAATCTCCTTAACTTGGAGAACTGTCCCAGTGCTCACTGGTACAAGGAACTGAGGAACTGGTACAAAGAACTCTGGAGGGTTTTACTGCTCTCCATCATCACCACCATATGGTGAATGCTCAGAGGAATGGGCTTTAAGAGAGAGGACTGTGTTTGAAGCATCTCTGGCATTTGGCAGGGAGGTTTCCTTTTCCTATCAACTCAGCACAAAGAAAAACTAACACCAGTACCCACGCTATCAGGAAGAACAAGATGAAAACTCAACCTTCTTACTACCACAAGAAAATGCAATCCAACTCTTAGACAAAATAGCCAAAGAACTGCACAAAAATCTTCTTTTCCGTCTTTCACAGCAGCCAAGGAGATGGGACGGAAATTTAAATCAACCCCTTGCCTTAAGCCCAAACGTTTAGCAATCCTCAGGTAGACGTCCTGCAATTACACGATAATTTTAGGCTCTAACACATCAGCCAGACCGAATTCTTAACCCGTCCCACAACTTTCCCGCTCCAAACCACCACATGCAAAACACAAATTGCCAGGCGCAGGCACAGCTTCCCACAGTCCCGACTTCGCCTCCCTCGGCCGCGCTCGGACCAGCTGCTCTCCATGAAGGCAAGGGGCTGTACCAGAACAGGCTGGCGGTCGCCTGGGAGCCTGGGACACCTTCCCTAGAGCACGCAGGCAAAGTCTGAAGCCTCGTTTGTCTGCAAGTTAATAATTAAGTGTTTTTCCTCTTGCAGAATTCCTGCCCACCCAGCACCATGGCAACAGCTTTATCCCCCTCCTTGGCAGTACCGTTGCTGCAGTAACAGTGTCCATGACTCATCTGGAAGAGAGGAGAACCAAGCAGAGTCACCAAAGAGGAGTAAACCCCAGGCAGAATCCCTACGAGGCTCATTGATATTTGCACCCCAGCGCTATATTTTCCAACTCCTTTTGCACTGAAAATATTTTAAACCTTTTTTTTTTTTTTTTTTTAAATCAACATGCCAGTATGTAACTGGATGACATCTGGGAAGAATAGCTGCCAGAGTACTGCAATCAAGTGGGTTATTTTCCTCCTCTGGCAGTGCCCCAGTCTCCTAGCAGGAAAAAAAAAAAAAAAAAAAAAAAAGAAAAAAAAAAAGAGATGTATATATATTCCTCAGTCTGCATTAAATTTGCTTGCTGCAATTCCTGTTCAAAAGTCAATCAAAGTAGCCACGTGCTGTTTTTTCCCTCATCTGTAACAGAAGCCTGCAGCTACATTGGAAGGTCTTATTGGGAATGGGCTGCTTGCAATTGGCAGATACTTCTGCTTAGCTGAGCACTGTCAAATTTACTAATCTTATCCCAAACACACTTATTTTTAAATTACTGTAGGGCCCAGTTGCCCACACTTCCGTGACACACTTAAATGTATCATCTGCTTTCATTATCCTAATTCACCATCAGCACAATTTGGGGAACGGAGGCAGCATCCGTGTCTATTTTAGTTAGACATAAGGCAGCTCAAACCTCCATCGAGTGAAGTGGATCGTTACAGGAAAGGTAGGATTGGTCTCTCAGGACAGAACATTTTCTCATTTCTCCCACCTCCCCTGAAGCAGGTTGTGTTGCTTCCCCGTTAATAACCAAATAATCATGGTATCTCCTGAACAAACCTCCAGTACTCACCTCATTCAGGGCTGACAGAGAGCACACTCTGAACAAGGGATGAAGGGATGGACACATCATCACTGTCTTAGGAAACCCAACTGATTGGCTTTTGCTCTGAAGTACCCACATTAAGCAGTGCAAAAAGAGGTCACAAAAGAGGAGCATTTCCTACTCTGTCCTAAAGCCCAGTGAATTTCTGTATCCCAGACCTCCACACCCAAACTCTTCCTGGAAGGGGTTCACCAACTGAGTTGAACTCCTTCTTGACGCAAAGAGCAAACTCTTGCAACTTGGCCAAGCCTGGTATATTAGCAGCTACTTCTCACTCACACATCACTATTCCTGCTCGTGCTTCTGCAGCTTCTTTCCCATAATCTCTGTATCATGCCCAAAGATCTGCAAATCCCCACTATTAGAGACATTTTCTATCTTAAGATCTACCATGGGTTTGAAGTGTTTGGAAGCACAGCTAGCACCACTGTGGTGCTCTGAGGAAGCAGCAGAGGTGATGGACTTCCTGAGCCGGACACAATGGATTCCTTCGTGAATTCTCCTATTCCCTTTGTATGAAAAAGTGATTCCAAAAAAACTCCAAAGAGCAATCTGTAGCAAGGCATTCATTAAGAGGTGTCTAGCTTTGTTATCAGAAACAGTGGATGCTCATTCCCTGTTTACAGTTCTGAGGTGGTACCTCCGCTGTCCAACCCAGGGAAGAGCCGGTTCGCACCCAGGAAACCTTCCTCCCCTTCCAAGAACAACCAAGATTGCAAAAGAAACCGGCAAAACAGCCTCAAAAAATGACAGCAGGCACTGCCTATTCTCTTGTGAACAATGGTACACTGTGAACCCTGGTGTGTACTTCCAGCTTGTATTTTTGCAAGCTGGTGTTACAAAGAGCACAAAAGGTGAGGGAAATACAGCGCTAGACAATAGAAGAAAGCTAATGAAGGCGCTTTCTCCTCTTGCCCCTCTCCCTGTTATTTCAGTTATCCAATGGATGAGATGAGGTGTTTGATCTTCATCAGAGAAAGCTAAAAGTCGATCCTATATTTTCAGATTTCCTTTGCAACCACCCCACCAGGCACATTTTATCAAGAGCAGTTCACGGGCAATAGGGTTAACACTCCTTGTTGTGCTCCTTTCAAGATCCCGTCTCCTTCTCTGCAACCAGGAGAGAGCACGTCTCCTCTCGCAGGCATTACAGGTATTTCTGCAATGCTCATCAGAGCGTCTAAGCTCAGATCGGGCAGCTCCTACTTTAAGGCTTTAATAGCACACAAAGGAAAGCAGAGTGTACCTGGGGTAAGAAAGAACTCAAAATCTGGTCATAAAAATGGGCATAAATCAGGAGAATACTGTACAAGAAACTGATGCAACAGCAGTGACTTGTAGTAGGGTCATGTCCCCCAACACAGGCAATAACAAGAATTCGGGGAATGAGAAGGCTCCTGTAGCTATGCAGGCCTATTTCTTAACAAGCATTAGCCAACAAGGTCAGAAGCTATTTTGAAGGCAACTCCCAAGACATTAGCCAGGTATAAAGCAAAGACAACTGCAGATGAATTACTAGGAACTGGAGATTAGGAGATTATCAGATTGAAGAGTCTCCGGAGGAAGCAAGCAAAAATAGCACGAACCCCATGAAGATGCAGAGCAGTGACGCAGGACAGAGTGCAAGACCTCGAGGGGAAGGCAGGGCAAGATTCAAGCAGTACTGATATGCCTGCTCAGACAACTGGACTTCAATTAAAGAAAAAACTAAACCATTTCCCCTGCCCTCGCCTCAGGAGTTCACGTCCCATAAAAAGAGGGGCAGGGAAACAAGCTTAAGCCAGCCAGGATCCACTCCATTTCTAAAGCCCTGGGGTTTGGATAAGCAAAGACAGTGGGGGTAAACGGGGAGGGAGGTAGCAGCCCTCCCGCCTAGCTCAGTATTTGGGCTGCTGTGAATACCCCAGAGGAAAAATCTCACGCCAGGAGGATCCTGCGAGAGTTTCTGTGCGGCGGCACATTTACTGACCAACACTGTGAATGAAGCCGAGGGGTGCAGCCCACCGGGCTCTGAGCTGGGGCATCTGCAAAGGTGTACCCACCTGGCAGCATGCCTTGCACCGCATCCCACTGTGCCGCTCACCAGGCTCTGCTTTTTCTGGCAGCCTGCTCGTATTTTTTTATATTTCTTTTTTTGCTAGAGCTTTCCAGACTTCACCCTCTCACAATTCATTTGATCACAGCCCTCCAGGCCTTGTAAAGGAAAGATGGAGCTGCTCTTCCCCCATCCCCAAGGCATCCGGAACACTCTTTCCTGCCCTCTAGTTCATGCCGATTGCACTCAAAGTCTGAAAGCACGTGCACAACCTTAACAAAATAGCTCATTTTGCCCTTACACAAAGCCAAGCCAGAGCAATCAAGGCCCTGCCCAAGCCCCCAGGCTGACACCCCCCCAGCGTATACCACAGCTTCCCTCTTACCTTTGCCACTTCCACCAGGGACGGCCCAAACCCACAGCACTGGCAGAAGGAGGAACCCACTCAGCTGCCAGCCCGGCACCCTGTGAAACACACACGCCACGTGCGCTGCCCCTGGAAATCTTAACAGTCCATATTGTACTGCGAGACTACTAAAAATACCCTTCGTCTACACAACACTTCGAGTCGTGCATTATCACAAAGCCTTGGAAAGGTTCATAACGTACGTGGTGTTGCCGAGGAAAGGAGTCACGGCGAGAGCAGCTTGACACAGCTCTGGGATATTGCTCTGACAAGAAATCAGCATATCAAAACGCTTTTACACATCACAGCCCTGGAGAACTCAGAACAGTGATTCATTAACCTCCTCACAAACAACCCCAGCTAATCAGAACTCCTCATACAATAAATTTGCCCAATTAATTGGGGAAGGAAAGGGAAGTCACGGTCCAGGAACAGCTTTGAAGATTGATTTGCGCAACTCAGCTTCCCATTAACGCTACAGGGAAACTGGTACGAAAGTCACCCACGAAGGGTCTGTCCTGACCGACCCGTCGAGGCAGCCCTCTGCCAAGCTGGCCTTTAGCTAAAGCTGCCAAGAGAAGTCTCACAGAAATCCTAAATGACAGCTCAGGGAAGAGATTAGTTTCAGAAATGATTAAGAGTGTGAGCGTTCCTTATTTTTAGGTTTTGTTTTGTAATTGTTTCCAAGTATGTAATCAATTAATTAACCCGTTGGTTTGCTCAAATAAAATAAGCTTTAGAATAAAGCTTATAATATAAGCTTTAATGTAGTATTGCAAACCGTACAGGTGCCTGAAGCTGTGACAAGCAGTGCAGTCTCAGAGGCTGAAGCGTGCTTCTCCTTACGTATTATCTGTTTGAAGCCTAGTAGCAGTATTGCACACTGGCAAAAAGGGGATGGCATTACCAGGGCTGTAATATCATCTTCCTGCTGACCACCCATGACTCTAATACCAAAGATGGAGGAAGAAATTAAAGCTCTGCTTGAATTAACCTTGCCCTGCAGCTAACGTGGGAGTAGCACAGCGTGACCCAGCAAAGCTGCGAGATGCAGCGTGGTCAACAATATGAGGAACAGTGCCCAGGGATGACAGGCCCCAGCTCCTCAGCTGGCTCCATGAGGCAGGACATGGCGTTTGCAGACAGCGATATCCCAATAATTGCAGACAGACTCCTCCGATCCTCTGGCTTCTTGGGTAATTAATTGCAATTTGAACTGAGCTCTGCCCTGCTCCTTTGCTAATCCTAAATTAATCGCGTCATAAGGTTTTTCCTCTTTTTGTAACTGCAGTTGTGTGAGCAAGTAACAAATCTTGCTAATTCCAAAGAAAATGGTTCATTCGCCTTATGTCTAATCCAGCTGGAGCAGCGCCAGAGCCAGCCCGGCCAAAAGGCCCAGATATTCCAGGGCAGCACCCCAGGTCCGTCAGGCTGGACCCTAGCGTGCCTGGAAACGTTATGGCCCGGAGCTGCTGGAGAATTTAACATTGAAAGGACGCAGCACATGCAGGACAGTTTGCACAACTCCCCCTTTAAGCCTATTAGAAGCACATTAAGAGCAGAGCCCAGCTGGCTTTTCTGGCTGGTTACAGACGGGGTTTCTCTGGGTTAGCAGTAAGCGCGCTTTTGCCACAGAGCCACATCCTGCATCTCCACCCTCCCAGCCTGAGACATTTAACATTTGGTCACTTAATCAGCTGTACCTACTGGAAGAGGACAGCCCAGCTGCATTTCCTGATGCAAAAGCGAAGGCTTGCCCTGGACCCAAATGCCAGAGCAGGGCTAACAGCCTGCCTGTAGCCTGCCTGCGTGCTGCCTGGCCGATAGATAGCAACCACAACCAGCAGTTCGGCTTCTCAGGGACCCAACTCTTCCAGGGCTGAAGGGTGAGCAGATTCACCCAGCGTATCAGGAAGCATCAAGGAGCTCCACAGCAGGCAGAGCAAGCATTAAGATGGCAAACCCTGGCTCCAAAGGAGCATCTGGAAGATCAGCACACCCCAGGCACATGCAGCGCTGCAAGGGCCCTCCCAGGTCGGAGCACGGTGCCCTGCTGCCACAGGCAGCCACGTTATGGAGTCCCTTTTGGAACTGGGTCCATACTGTGCGCCATACAGTAGCTAGGATTCTGCCTCTCCCCATGCAAGCTGGAAGGCCATTCAGAAACACACAGGCTACGCGTGGTGTAAGCATTGCTAAAACACACATTCCTATAGTACCAAGCCCTTCTCCAGCATGGTTTATCCTGGGCTCTGTCTGCTGAAGCAATGTTAAAATGTGGCCAGACCGCTCCAGTTCCCTGGGCAGCACACAGCTTAATCACAGTCCCTCAACAGTGCGAGCTACCGTGTTACTGGTCCATGAGTTTGGATAAAGATGAATCATACTCCACCTGGAACAAAGGACATCCAGGGCACCAGGACATTTCTGCTGCAACCCCACTATCAACTCCCCTTTCAACTTCAGACTGCCCGGAGCACCACAACTTTGGGCATCAAAAACAGAATTGCTGAAATAGGCGTCATGTCTGCCTTGACTCAGCATCTCCAAGGGAGAGGTTGGAGCTGGGGTAGCCATGAACTTCTTTCCCGCAGTCTGGTCCTTCCTCCTCCCTGCAGCACCCTCCACTCGGAGCAGAAGACTGGAACAGTTTCACTTTGGTATTTTTGGCAATCTGTTTTTAAGAGCTTACTGTGGCACGTGGAAATGAGAAAAGGCCACAGAATGCTCGAAGTAATTATTACGCATTAAGGAACAGAAAAATATTCTTGTATCTTTGCTCTTTGTGTTAAACCTACCAGGTGAAAAACCGAGCTTGAGAAGGGGTCCTGCAAAATACTCCTAGATGATAAGCTACGATATGCTCAACCTGTATCCCCAAGCACATGTGGGGATTTCAGGTGCAGAGAGCATCTGCTGGCTCCCATATACCCAGCAGGACAGACAAGTGCTTCCCATGGGAAGGCATTACCCATGGCTCATGACAGTACCTGGTTCTTATTCGGCATGACCCATCCACACCCCCTGCACTCCCAGCAAATCTTATAGCAGGAGGGGAGCAAAACATTTTAATGCATTTCACATCTTCCTTGTGCTCCAGAGAGCAATGCCCCGTGGTTGGAAGAGGCAGACGACAACCAGCTCCATTCCCAGCCTGGCTCTGACGCCAGGGTGACCAGCTCATCCTTCCCTGTGCCCTGGGAACACAGGCACTTACCAAGAGCCACACACCATCCACCCTGGCCAGAGCGATGCCACGCGAGGTCTGTGCACCCCAGGAGTGAGGGAACGGGGTGGCCATATGCCTGCAGCCCCTCCAGACAGCACCACCGAAGGCAGGGACGTACAGGCTACCCTTAAACAAGGGTGCAAAGTGCTTAACGCGGCCACTGCTTGGATTCACCACCTAACTGCTGCTCCTCTGAGTATGCCGGCAGTAACGCTTCAGTGCCTGCTGCACAGCTCTCCCTGCCACAGGCAGGGGATTTCTGGGCCTGGGCAGTGAATCACTCTGCTGCGGCCCATCAGAGCATCTCAGCGAGGAGAAGGGGAGCCAAGGACTCCCCAGCATCAGCAGCTCCTCCTTGAGAGAAGCCTCCATAACCCCTTCCCGAGGGCTAACACCAAGTTGCCGCAGGGCTTTCCTTCCACCCTCCCTTCCACCCTGCTCACCACACACAGGCCCACGGGGCCGCCTGCACGAACCGATACTCACAGCCGCATCCTTCCTCTCCACAGCTCGTCATGCCGCACGGCCTGGCTTGCGACACGAAACCTGCTTCTAACGCCACATCGCAGAGCGCTCCCAGGCAAAGAGGAGCATGGCCGGACACCCAGGCCAGCCCCATCCTCCCTGCCAGAAGTCTTTTCCCCCTGCCCAACCTGCTGCCCGCAGACAGACCACCCAAAGGTCCCAGGACATGCAAAAAGGTCTTCTTTGGGGACAGCGGGGGCTCAGGCCACCCCTGGGCATTGCTGAGACCAAGCTGGCCTGGGGTACATGCCTTCTCCCAGCCCAGCACGCTGCAACCCTGGCAGGTCCAACGCAGCCGCCTGGTCCCAACCGAGCTGCTCTGCCAAGCACAGCAAACCTTCCAGCCGTGCCTGCCGTCCCCTGAGGATGCTCTCAAGACCAGCGGTGCTATACTGGGGAAGGGGAAACTGGGAGAAGCGGGGGGGCTGCAGGATGGGGCTGCAGTGAAGCCCCCTCATACTGTGGCCACGGATCCAGTCGGCATCCCCCCCTCCATACCCACTGCTGTGGGCACAGGTTAGGGGCTCAGCTTGGCCCAGCCCTATCCACAGGGGCACAGATACAGGAGAGGGGCGATGGGGGGAGCACGGAGAGCCGCCCCCGCCCCGCTCCGGCAGCTCGGGCAGGCAGGGAGACAGACAGCGTCCGGCAGCGCCCGCTTGCCTCTCCTGCCGTGCCGGTGGGTCAAAAGGGCGTTAGAGCCCCCCTCCGGTGGCCGGTGAGGGACCCCACGCGGACGGTGACAGGGCCAGCGCCCCCGGTGCGGCCCCGTGAGAGGAGGGGCTGCACGCGCAGCGGGCGGGACAGCAAAAGGGAAAGGATGGCGCGTGGGGGAATTAGGACGCCGGGGATGGTCACCCGTGCAGGTACAGCACAGGCCGGAGGGCGACGTCCTGTTAGTCCAGTTCCAGCCTTAACCGCAGCTGAAACTGCACCAGTGATGCACAGGGAAACTAAGCCGAGGTGCTCCACGAGGTGTGTCCTTCGCACCAGGACAGCAGCAGAGAGCAGAGATGTAGGTTAAGCCTGCCTAGCAGCTGCAAAACCTTGCCAAGGGAGCCGTATTTCCCTAGGAGTGCCAAGCACATGGAAGAGCAGGCAGCTTCGAGTCTCACAAAGCATTCCCCCACCCAGCACTTGTTGCACGTGCTCAGCCAGCTGCTGATCTCCAGCTAGGCCGACGACATTCTTTGCATCTGCTGCTGAAACTTCAGACAGCGAGCATTACGCCTTTTTCTACAACGTCACATTTGAGGTGGAAGGCTGTGGCAGACAATTGCTTACAGAGCAACTGACAGCCCAATCCACCTTGCCATCCATCCCAAGCCTTCCATAGATGCATAGCACAAGGGATAAAAATAAGCATTACAGCGCACAAGAACTCCACCTGGCCGTACCCGTTAGCAAGTTTCTTTTCCCTGCACACATGGTCACACATCTAAGGGGACAGAAATTGCTTCTTTTAACCAGATATATACAGAATTTTTCAGTTATGCCTATTGTTTCCTATACCCATAGGCTGGTGCTACTTAAGTTATATTGCCAGCTGCCATACAGCTAAGTTGGTAGTAATAGTTGAGAAGAACTAACCAGATATTCTGGTGGGAAGGGACTTGAGCAGCCTCAGTTTGTCGTAGTATAAGCAAATATTATTCTAGAATTTTATCCAGATTTCTTGCAGAGTCACTCGACAGCCAGCTGCACAGGCTACATTTTACTTCTGAAGGTGTGTTACCTGCACATGAGCATGTAACTAAGGAGGAAAGTGGTTGTAGACAGCTGTAGACAGTGCTACATTACACCCAGCACCCATTACACCCAGCACCCATACTCTTCCTTTTCCCACCTGCTATTTCACACCTTTAACTACCAGATCCACATGATTACAAAGGCAGCAATCTTTATTTTCCAACACATTAAAATTCTCACACTTAAAATACCCCCAAAACATAAGTTTTGAAAAAGTTCAAGAGTTCCAAATCTAAATTCCTGATAAAGAGAATAAGGTAAATGAGAAATCATAAGCAAGATGATGTTCAAATCCCCAGGCAAAAAATACTCTCTTACCACCTTCCTTTGGCCTCTAACCTTTAATTCCTTGTAATAACCATGGTCTCCTGGGCCCCTCTGCACTGTAGCCTAGAATTCAGGCACCAGAGTGATTGTGCAAACCGGAGGGGAAGTCCTGAAAAATGCTTGTTGGAACAACTTGCAGCTCATGTATATATGGGGGTGGCTCACCAAGTCTCATCCAACCCTCAATTAAGTGACACTGCTTTGCACACAAATGTAGCTTCCTATAACAACAGGGCTCTTCTCATTGTCACCCTTTGGGAAGGGAATGGAAACATGGAAATCAGGCCCCACATAACCTCTCTTGGTGGCTGGCACTTTCATGAGATGGGGTGAGCAGGTCTCACAGCCCACGACCCTGTTTCCCAGCATGCACTACCATTGTTCAATTCATACTGGCTGTGGGCTCAGCAGACTGCTCCATGGACTAAAATTAACCCATGTAACAGGGGGAAAAAAAAAGTCAGAGGAATCATTTTCTACCAGATGTGAGTTGCACCAGAAACAAGGAGGCAGTCACACAACTAGAGGGAAAGCAAGCCCTCCTCTCAACCGCAGTAAGCCATTATATTGTCTCAGTTGCTCGTGACATCTCAGCTTAGGCTGCAAGTTACAAAACTTGTTTGAGGCTTCCCATACTGAACGTGTACTTGTAGCTAACACTTCAAACCTTACAGCACCAGGCTTTATTTGCCTTAGTGCTATGGGGAAACTGGCATTTTATTTCCTGAGAGGGATTTAACAGATGGAAAACAGCTCAAAGAGCAAGTGATCCAACCAAGAAAAGAAATTTAAGGCATTAATGATACATTCGTCTCGACTCTTAAGAAGCTGCACAGCACATTGCTGGGAGTAAGCATAAGCTGGCATGTTTTACATTCAGAGAGAACAAGCAGTAATGCCACACTGCAGTCAGAGCCCCTGAAACAAAACTACAGCAAAAAGCAGAGCTGGGAAGAAAAGAGGGCTTTATCTCATCTGTCTCCTTATCCATTCCTACTGAGCCAACATCACAACCTCCATGCAGTCAAGAGTTTCTGCACATCTCCACTCTCCAGCTACATTCCCAATGAAAGTGTTATGAAGAGTGCCACAGCAGTACTGCAGACCTTGGCCTTTCTGACAATAGCCTCCAAACTTGCAAGAGCAAGCAGTACAGCTACTCAGCTACCAAGGTGTATTTAGACTCTGCTTCTCTAAGTACTCTGGTTAGTGGCCTTAACAGGAGTGGAAGGAAGAGGAAGGTAGTAATTTATTGCAAGGTGAAACCATAAAAGAAAGAAACAGAAAAGAGGAACCCTGTCACACTGCAACTGTGAACCCGAAATGTCAGGTGGGGGTGGGGATTACAGCCAGAGGGTTCAAATCAGTTGTTGCTCTTACAGTAACTAGCCAAAGACAAGTTACAATACTTGCCATTTCACAGGTATCCCAGTTAAACTGGCTGAAAAAGAAGTGGAAGGTTAAGATACAGGAAAATGGTTTCTCTTTCTTCTACTAGATGGGCAGGAAACCAAAATGAGAAACAAAACAAAACAAAAAAAATCACTGCCAGCCTTTTAAAATAAGACCATAGAAAATTTAAGTCTTGGAGATCAACCTAGTGGTGCCAGTAACACCAACTAAAGGATGGTTCCAAATTAGGGGCCTAAACCAGAATTAGAAATAAAAGGGGGAAACATCCAACCATTCACCCACATCCTCACGCTGGAGCTGCCTGCCCCACAATGGGCTAGGGGAGGTAGCAGTCCAGGCAGGCTTGACATCCATAATGTCCACATGCCCATCTGAGCCATTCTGGTGAGCAGATGGTTTATGAATTCCACAGGAAACATTCTCAGTCACTTTCAAACTTGACAGAATTGACTTGGGTTGATATAGTGCCCCCACGGTAGCTGCCTCGTTTTTTCTTTGTCTTCTCATGGCGGAAAGATTTGCCTTTAGTGAATTTCAGGATATTGTTAGCCTTCTCACCCCAGTCACCAGCTGCTCCTTTCTGTGAGGGATGAAGAGGGAGAGGAAAAAGAAATTCAGGTCAGTACCCAAGAGAGCAAAGGCAATGCTTTGCACTTCATCCTACCCAGCAAACACCAGTGCATTAACACTGGGGCTGGCAGCGCTCTCCCACACGCCTCCTGCCAGTGCTCACACACTTCCTAACAGCACCTCCTGGTGGAAAAAGTTCCCACCAAAAAGACTGCCCAGAAGCACACCAAGGCTGCTCTGCTGACCGGCATTTGTGGAGGCCAAGTGTTACCACTCTGGGCACTACCTAGCCCTACCTTTGCTTCAAATGAGTTATCAGCAACACGGGCATCCAGCTCAATCTCTTCCTCCCTTACACGGCGGAATGGAGAGGCTGGCTGTTAAAGAAAAAGAAAATGAGATACAGGAAGCACATCATACTCCTTTAGTGACAACCTCCTTCCCTCCTTGCCCTGCAAATACAGAGCCCTGTTCATGTCACCTCAACCTTTAAGTGTTTTTCAGATTCATAATTCTTCCCCTCCTTCAGATCAGGCAGCTCAGGGATGCTCCCGTGCAAGCATATCCTATCAACTTTTGCCAGAATAATATTACGCACATATGTGCACTCCCTAGGGCTCTCCATACAAGGTTCAAGTGCTCAAGGAGGGAGCAAAAATACAAACAAACCTATGGGCCCAACCTCCTCCCAAAACCCCAAAAAAGCCTACTTGTTCAGGAGGCAGAGATGTGCCTCTCACCAGTCACCACAGTCCACCCTCACTCACCTGTTTCACCTTGGGAACTGTGTGTGGTGTTTTGGCTTTGAGCTTTGCCTTTTTACTGTGTGGTGTCTCTAGCTCCTGAACATCTTCCCTCTTCTGTTTCTTCCCAGTTGTGCCTGTTAGATGTACAGCAGTAAAACTTCAAAGGGAGTAACTGCAGCATTGGGAAAGACAATGGCATCTCTCCCCCAGAATGCGAACACAGTCCTTGCATTACCTCACCCAGAAAACAGACTGCTGTAACAGACACTAACAGCCATTATGCATCAGCAAGGATTTTGCCATCCTATCCTAATGGATAAAGATAATTTTGTGTAATAGGGTACCTCTGTATTAATGATTTAGTGCACTTGAGAAAGTTCTGTTGGTTAAAATTTGCCAGTTCTTGGGAGTCACACAGTGTGCACTTGCACACATCACTAGTGCATTCAGAGTTGTTTTCCTGGAGGGATAGAGATTGAGATTGTGCATCACCTATGGTGTCCCACTCAACAAAAAGTCCTCCAGCAGTCTGCCTTGCTGTCACCAACAATCTTGTTCATGCCCAGATGGCAACTGGCAACAACTGTACAGAAAAGTACTTCATGTTACCACAAATTCCACTGCCAGCAGATATGCAGTACAGACAAAAAGCATCACAACAAATTAAAAACTAGCCCTTCCCACTCAGTACTGCACCAGATGGCATAATCTAGTAGCACACAGATTAGATTGAATATTGTTTAGGAAAAGCTTCCCTCCAATGCTTACTTAGCTCAGTAACATTGCCTGACAGACCCACCTCCCAGACTGCAGGTAATACCTCCATTGACTTTTCCAGTCTCTTCTTCAGAGCTGCTATCACTGCTGCTACTGCTGCCACCAGCTGGCTTAGACTTCAGGTTGTTTGCTACTGGTGTGGATGCTTTTGCTTTCTCTGTGATGGCAGTGGTCTTAGAACTGTTCTGTGCACCTTTCCCTGCCTTTTTGGGCTTCTCATCCTCTTCACTGGAACTATCAGATGAGCTGCTACTACTACTAGAAGCAGCTGCCTTCTTCCCCACAGTTGCTTTTGCTGCCCCTGTAGATTTGGTGGCTGGTTTCACTGCTGGTTTCTTTTCTTCTTCTTCTTCACTGCTCGAGCTATCAGAGTCAGAAGTGCCTGCTTTGGGAGCTGGGGCAGAAGGTTTGGACACTGGCTTACCCACTCTGCCAACTAATTTAGCTGGAGTGGCTTTCTTCTTTTTCTCATCCTCAGAGCTGCTGGAGCTGCTATCTGAATCAGAGCTACTTCGTGCTTTCTTTGTGGCAGCTTGTGACTTCTTCGTTGCAGGGGTTGCTCCTTTAGTTGTGGGCTTCACAGGAGCCTTCTTGTCAGAGCTATCAGAATCTAGAATGGAAAGGAAAATAATAATCAAGGCTAAGTCCCATTCCTTCAACATGAAGCTAACACACAGATTCAATGTTGATACACAGTCCACTTCATCAGCTGCTTGAAACGACACTGCAATGGGTATTCCTGTCCAACTGCACCTCATACCCTACCTACAAACACAGAGGTCTCAGCAAGCACAACATGCATGTGGAAATTCTCATTTTTTCCTACCCCAATACCTGAGCTGTCTGAGGAGGAACTGGAGTCTTTCTTTGCTTGTCCAGGCTTGACAGCTACTTTTGCTGGTTTGGAAGTATTCTTTATCACAGGTTGTTTAGCTGGGAGCTTACTCCCTACCTTCTTCTTGGCATCTTCAGAGCTGGAATCTAAATATTAAAAAAGGATGTTAAGTTAATAAGCTTCTAGTGCAAGTTACTTTAACAAAATCATGTATGTAACTCATGGGGAAGTGAAAAGCAAAAAGTGTTGTGGCCCAAGGCTGAGCCACTAGATAACTAGCAACAAGCAGCATTTGACAAACACTTGAATGGTCAGGGGACAGCATCCATCTTTCCATGTATGTTCATTGTTGGGAGGAAGTGGAAGCAAGCAGTTTAAGTTCTTCACTAATGCACGCACAAGGAAGCAGGTATTTGTAGAATAACACAGGAGAAGAGGTACAGAATAAGGGACTGGAGAAAGTACAGGTATCACCAAGAACAAACTCAGGGATCAGAAACATTGAGAACAGAAGCTATGTGGTAAAGATCAAAGAACACGCAAGAAATTAGGAGGTAAAATTAAGAAAGCAGGGAAAGTGAGGCAGCAACAGCACAGTATCTCATTTTAGCTTTACACTTCCTGCATCATATGTGTTTTGCAGCAGTCTGAGGATGGACTGGAGACTCCTGTGTACAAATACGGCTTTCTATTGTGTCACAGCAATGTGGAATGCTAAGCCCTATCTATTCCAACATTTCTGAAACACTTCAATAACAGTAGTCAATATCTTGTCCATTTGTGAGGAACTAGGCAAGAGAACCAGAAAACACAGAACTCAGGCCACTTGCTGAAGGGTAACACAGTCTAGTGCTAGCTGTCTGCAGATAAGACGGGTAGCTGGCACCCACAGTTCCTGCCAATATATAACAGGAGTACCTTGAACTTGGAGGGGGAATGTAGCAACAAGGAATTTACACAGGAAATACAGCACTGCAAACCTTAAACCTGATCAACAGACGACATGAAGCACACTGCCCCTAGGGCCACATTAGGAGAAGGCATCTTTTGAGTCTATTTTGAACTTGGTATGGTGATAACATTTTTTATTTCAGAAACTTCTCCCCAACACAATGGGATAACAGAAACCAAAAATCTTAAGACACAGATCCTCAATAAGTGTAACCATTAACATTTCTGGAGAAACCTGATACACATGATGCCCCACCCTTTCCATCCAGCAACATTGGCATTTGCCAATGGTCTCACTGGTGTCTCATGGTCAGACTCCACTCTGCAATAGCAGGTTGCCGTTTTTTGTTTTCACATCTTGTTAGCTATAGAGACTGTGAAGCTTTGGAGCTCACATGCTAAGGATCTTAGCAGATACACCACTATACAGCAACCTGGCCAATAAAAAATTAACACAAAACCCCCAAAACTTTATTTCTTGAATTACCTGAGTCACTGTCAGAATTGCATTCAGCCTTCTTGGTAGTCACAGTTTTGTTTTGGGGGCCAGGGATTGTTTTAGATGCTACTGCTTTGCCTGCAAAAGCAAGTTTAAAATTAACAGGCCACATCCACACCAAACCTTTGTCCCAAGATCCAAAACTTCCCAGATGTGAAAAAAACTCCTCAGTATACCAGCCATTGAACCAGCACATCAGAAGCCAAGCAAGGACCTGGCCAGCTGCAGTAATGGGCATGGCTTACTCCTGCTAAACTAGACCCTGACGACTTTTCAGACCAACACATGCAAAGCAATGCAACCTGCGCACAGTTTGTATCCACAGATTGTATACACTGTTTGGGATGCCTTCAAATTACTCAAAACTTCCAGAGAAGCAAATAGGAACACAGACCAAAGTCAAATGGCTTTCTCAAGGAAATCAAGACATTGCCAAACCATTTTCTGCACCATGTAGTACTTCCTCTGCAGCCTCCTCTCCTCACAACTTACCTGCTCCTCCCTTTGGGGGCACCTGCTCTGCCTCATCACTACTGTCTGAAGAGTCACTGCTCTTGGCCTTTTTTGCAGGAGCCTTGGCAAGGCCCTTCTTTGTCTGTGTAGCTTGAGGAGGTGGTACAGCACTGTACTGACCTATGAAGACAGACACAGCATTCAGGTGCCTGCACGATAATGCAAACAGCACATAGAGATGTTTGCAGTAATTAGAATAAAGCACTTTTGCAATTTGGTTCCATTTATTCCCCTTCTGTAGCTACAATCAAAGACATTAGTTTATAATTTCAAAGATATTATTTTATAATTTGAAAGATTATTCCCACCCCACTTCTACCTCCTGTTTCTACTGTGAGTTGTCATGGTTTAACTCCAGCCAGCAACTAAACACCACACAGCCGCTCACTCACTCCGCGCCCCCCCAGTGGGATGGGGGAGAGAACTGGGAAAAGAAGTAAAACTCGTGGGCTGAGATAAGAATGGTTTAGTAGAACAGAAGTAATAACGATAACACTAATAAAATGACAACAGTAATAATAAAAGGATTGGAATGTACAAATGGCGCACAGTGCAATTGCTCACCACCCACTGATCAACACCCAGTAGTCCCCGAGAGGCGATCCCC
>JANZLQ010000089.1:5891700-5906237 GCA_026212715.1 Elanus axillaris | reverse complement strand
CACCCCCCCACCCCACGCTCCGGGACCGAGCGCCGGGGCTGTCCCCTTGCACCAGGAGCGAACGCCGGGACAAGCTTCTGCACCGGGGGGCTCTTCCTTGCACGGGGTGTGAATCCCGGGACACCCCACCCGTGACTGATCCCCAGCCCCCGCTTCTGGGCAGGGCACACCCTCCGGGACCCCCCCCTTACACACTTTGGGGTTCCCCCTTCAACCACTCATCCCTCCCCTTGCACCCCGCTCTTGCCACAGCCCCCCTGCCCCGGGGCAGCCGGGGGGGGACCTGCAGCCCCCACCAAGCTCCAGGCACCGATGGGGCTCACAGAGGAGATGGGAGAAGGACGAGCGCAAGGGCTGAGCCTGGGGTGAGGCAGGTGCTGCAGCTGACCCCCAAGCCCCTCAAAAGCAGGTGCCCTGAGCAACCCCCCGGGAAGGGCAGGGGGTGAAGCTGAGCTGAGAGCGGGGACAGTGCTGAGCCTGGCACTGCAGCGTGAACGGGGAGGCGAGTAACGAGCCACTGGCCCAGGACTCTTCCAAATTAAAAACTCTTTATTTAAACTCTCTCCAGTTCCCCTTTCTCCCAGCCTGGAGCGCGATCCTGCTGCTTCACCAGGCCCAGAGGCTGGGCCCAGCACCCGCACAGCAGGGAGGGGGGAAGCTCGCAGGAGCCCTTGGCACGGGGGTCTGCACCCCACAAAGTGGCCCCGGAGCACGCTGCGCCCCGCATCCCTGTGCTGCTGCACCCCTGCCCTGCAGCGACAGGGCTGCCGAGGGCCTGCGCGTGGCTAACCCCCGCCTTGGGCATCGTCGCTCCCAGCAGCGTGGGCCCCCCTGCCATAGGGATGCCCCTCCAGAGGGGGGAGCACGGGACACCCCAGTCCCTTCCCGGCCTGCCGGGTGCTGCCGTCATTTGCGCCTGCCAAAGATCGACTTCTTGCTGGGGTTCTTCTCACCCACGCTCAGCCCAATGAGCAGACGAGCCTTCTCATCCTCCTCCTGCTGCTGGATGGTCCCGTCTGATTTGTTCTCCAGCTTCCCCCGCGTTTCCGCACCTGCTGCTGGCTTCAGGCGTAGCTTCTCTTTGATCACCTGCCCCAGGATTTAGGGGGTTCAGCACCCGAGGGCTGCACCCAGGCTCCTCAGCATGGGTGAGAGCCTGAGCTGCTGAGCCAGTGTGGCTGCTTCCCCCTCTGGAGAATGTGCCACCCACTGTGGGGTTACCATCCATGTCCTGGGCACAATGGCTCCGGCAGCCTCCCTACGAGTGGGAAGGAGGCACCGCAGGATGGGGTCCCGCGTACCTGTGCCACCAAGGCTTTGCGGCTGTCCCTCTTCACCGCCATGGCGAAGTCCAGCCATGTCCACGTGTTGTTGTGGTACTCCAGGCACGGCAGCACCAGGTTCAGGTCGCCCCAGTCCACACTGTTCTTCTCGCCCTGGATGACAGGGGTGTCAGGCAAGGTGGGGTGATGCCCCAGGCCACCCCCAGCTGGAGGGGCTGTGCCCCCTCCCTGTCACACCCTGTCCCACCGGCCCCACACCTTGTAGCTGACGCAGAGAGGCACCTGCGGGATCTTGATGTAGATGAAGGAATTGTTCATGGCTGCACGCTCCTTCATCTTGTCGATGTCATCCACAGGATGCTGGGGACAGAGCAGGAGCCATGAGCAGAAGGGAAGGAGAGGGGACACAGCCAGGAACCAGCAGGGAAGAGACAGCTGGGCACTAGGCCATGGCATTGCTTCACCGGGGAGAGGCGAGAGCTGCTCTGGCATGGTGTTAGGAAAATGAGATGCTGCAGGGATCACATCAAGTGTGCAGGTGCTTGGTTGTAAAAGGATGCAAATCCTCACGGTGGGAGGGAGCAGAAGAAAATGGACAGGCAAGCGGGGTAGGACACGGCTGCCCAGCCCTGCGGCCGGCCAAGGGAAAACAGACTGGCTGCATAGCAGGGCTCTCCCTGATTCCCCCCTCAGGGCAGCATCAGGTACCTCGGGTGCTTTTCGGAATGATCTTCTGACTCCAGACGTCCGATTCAGTCCCTGAGCGACCCCCTTCCCTGGGCCCAGCGAGTCATCAGCCACGATCAGCTGCCGTGGCTTCACCACAGGGATCCCTGGGACAAACAGGGTGGGAGGTGATGGCTGGTGGCTGGCTGGGGGTTAGCCATGACCCAGACTCCTCCCAGCTTTGCTGCTCTCCCCACCAGCTCCCTGCCCACAAACATATCCTGGACACGGAGCCAGAGCCAATCAAGGACATGGCTGAGGTGCCAGGGAGGAGGGTGACCATAAGCCTCTCACCTGTCGTCACCAGCTTGGACTTGTCTTCCTCATCCCCCACCTCCTCCTCCTCCACATTGCGGCCGGGGAAGAAGAAACCCATCATCCTGTGGAAGAACTGGTGGGTGAGCTGGATGGTGAGGGGTACCACGTTCACCTGCAGGGAGAGAGGCATGTCAGAGCCAGGCACACACTGCCTGTGCCCTGCGGGGACCCTGCCACCTCCCAGCCTGGCCCAGGCACCTCAAAGTGCTCCTTGATGGAGATGCCTCCCACGGGTGGCCGGACCTTGCTGAAAATCCTCAGTGCCAGCTGCCGTCCCGACTGGCAGGAGCTCTGAGGACGCAGCACCACCTGCAGGGAAGAGGATGGGTGGCTGGGGTGAGGACAGGGCACCCTGGCCAGGCCACCCATGGGTCCCCAGGGTGCAGAGCTGCTCCCCGAGCTTGCCGCTTACCTTGTACACAGCATTGGGCAGGAGGTTGTTCATCGTGACCCAACCCAGTTCCAGCAGATGCTCAGCCGTGTCATCAGACTTGTTGACCTGCGCACACAGACCCATCAGCCCCGCAGGTCCCGCACCCCGGCTCGGGGGCTGTGGGTGCACTGGCTGGCTCGGTACCTTGCTGTAGAGGAAGCGCTGGAGCTCCAGCTCGGCTATGCCCAGCTGCCCATCCTCCTCGGTCAAGCGCCAACGTGCCTGAGCAAAGTAGAACTCAGTCCGCCTTGCCACACTCACGTCCTCTGGCTGCTTTCGCAGCTCCATCTTGTTGGCTCGCTGCAGCTGGAAGTCCTTGAAGCACCTGCAGCAGAAAAGGGAGTGCTGGGATGTGGGAGCCCTGGAGTAAGGCGGGGACAATGCTGGGGAAGCCAGAGATGGCCCCTACCTGATCAGTATGTTCAGCTCCTCACTCTCCAGCTGCAGGTCAGCTTTCTCCTGGCTCAGCTGCTGCTGCAGCCTGTGGTTGAGATCGAGTAGGCTCTCGTTTTTGCTGTCATCCTGCAGGGACTGAAGGACAGACAATCCTCAGCACCCTCTGCCCCAGAGCAGGGATCCCAGGGAGTCAGGCCCTCCCTGGATGCGGGCTCACCTTCACATTGGAGTACATCTGCTTCTCCAGCTGCCGGATCTGGGCGACGTGCTGCCTCACAGCCTCTTGCAGGTGTAGGATACTGCTGCGCTGCTCCTCAGGATTGCTGGAGATTTCCAGCTGGAAGCGCACCCGCTGTTTCTTCTCACTGTGCTCCTGGACATGGGGATAGGGGAAGGTTAGGATTGCCCTGGGTACAGTGAGTGACAGGGTGACCTGAAGCCTTGTGAGTACCTTGCGTTTGGGCTCCACGTGCAGCAGCAGGTTGTTGACTATGTCAAGGATCATGGCATACTGCGCAGGGTTGGTGGAGATCTCCAGGTCGTGGTGGATCAGAGTGAACGTATCCACAGCTCCTGCAGGGACACACAAAGGGCAAGTAGGGCCTCAGCGTGGCCAGAAATGAGATGCGTGTGGGGGCCAACCAGAGATGGAGAGGGATGGGGAATGAGCCAAGGTGGTTACACTGGCTCCAGTGGGCACAGCATGTCCAGCATCATCTGCTGCACTGCCATGTGGCTGGGGACCCCTCCTGTATGCACCCCTTTGATCTCAGCAGGGCCAAGACAGACCATCCTTGAACTTAACCGGCACCTGTGGGTCAGCCCAGAGCTCTACCCCCCTGAGACACACTGCCTGGATGCACCCACCCTCCTGCTTCTTCAGCAGATCCTCCTTCTCCTGGTTGGCGGGAGTCTCAGGGGGCTTTATCTGCGTGGCCAGCTCAGGGTCAATGTCATGGCTGTAGCTGATATAGTACATGCGGCAGCTGCAACGAGAGATGATCCTCTGCACCTGCTGGGTCTGCTGGGCTTCTGAGGGCTGGTTCCAATCTGGGGACAGGGAGGGGGACCATGGTCAGAGGGCCATGTCCTGGCACACTGGGGACCCTTAGGGCACAGGGCTGAGAGCATCAGCCAGCTCCTGGAGTCATCCGGCGACAGGCCAGGCGCTCTCAACTGCACCAGCCTTGGGGTGGCATGCAAGCGGGATTGGGGTAGGCACAGCAGCCAGCTCTGTGGGCAGTACCTGTGGTGGTGCTGACCATGCCCCCCACTGCCTGCCCACTCTCCATCAGCTCCTGCACTGAATCCAGGCTCCGTTGCCGATGCTCCTCAATATTTTTCACCTTGGGAGGCAAAAAGGCACCACTGGCTGTCCCTGCTCTCCCTGCCTTGGCCAGGGTACTGACAGCACTGCCTGCCCCCCACGCAGCTCACACATCACAGCCCCCCCAGCCACTCACCTCCAGCCAGAGCTGCCCGTGCTCCCTCTCAGTGGGGCTGCTCTCTGTTGTGGCAAAGTACTGCATGCCATCCAGCAAGCAGGTCCAGGACGTCTTCTGCTTCAGCGTGTCCCCATACCAGGCAGGGTGATGCTGGCACTGCAGCAGCTGGGCCTTTGCAGCGGACACAATCACGCAGCCCTCCGTCTCCGCACCGCGCAGCACCATCTGCAGGGGGAGAGACCCTGGGGGTCAGACGAGCCCTGCTGGGGCAGGCACAGCCCCTCTAACAGCAAAGCCATGGGGAGCAGAGCGTGGGACAGGCAGGCTGGCCAAGGGCAGGTACCTGGCAGTTGACCAGTTCGATGAGGCAGTTGCGGTTGTAGATGTCATCCGTTTGGCAGGCAGCAATGCCGCACAGCTGCTCGCTAGCCCCTGACTCCTCCTCCGTGAAGACCACGAACTTGTCTGTCTCCTCAATGAGCTTCTGCAGCATGTAGGCCCCTGGGGGAGGAGAAAGCATCAGTGCAAGGCTACAGGGGGCTGGCTAGGGGTGACAGGGTGAAGGCAGGCGTGGCTTTGGGCTAGCACGCACACTGCTGGCTGTGGGTTTCCCCTTGCTCCCCTCCCTGCTGTGCTCACCCCCTGAAGAGGCTCTCTCAGGACGGCCGCTGGTGATGGGAGCAGTCACTCTGGCAGGGACAGAGTGAGAAGAGAGCGGGCCCCGCTTCAGCTTCTTGGCTTGCAGCTGCGTGTCGATCTTCAGCCCCTTCAGGGCCTCGGTGGAGAGGTTGCGTTTAAGCACAGCTGCTTTCTTGTAGCCGTCGTAGAGGCCGAAGGCGATGTCCCGGTTGGTGGTGGTCCAGGAGGCCCGCAGGTCCACCAAGTGCAGCTGGTGTGTGTGGAAACCATCGTCCCCATCCCGCAGGGGCAGCTCCTAGGCACAAAGGGTCAGAGCCTCAGCATGGCAAAGCCACTCCCAGCCCCTGCCCATGGGCTTCACACACTGGGACTGGGAGCCCTGCCAGTCCCTGCAGGCAGAGTGTGGGGACCAGAGCCCAGGGGACCACCCCAGAGCCCTCAGCGGGGACCCATACCAGGGATGCTGTGGCTGGAACAAGGCGTCCCTTTGGCCAGGCGCTCAGGAGATCAGAGGCCCTGCAGGTCTGTCTCCTCTCCAGCCAAATCCCTCCCCCACTGCACCCAAAGACCAAGGTCCCCTTGTCCCAGGGGGATGCCATCAGGCCAGCACAGGCTGCATGCCCTACGTCTTTGCAGTGGTACCTCCTCAGCTGTGCGGTTGCTGTGCCGCTGGTAAGTGAGGGAGGATAGGCTCAGCAGATGGGTTTTTTTCACCAGGGTGTCGAGCCGGTGGTCGGCATTCTCATCACAAGTGGAGGCCATGAGGTGCACGGTGACCTGGCTCAGGTCACTCACCATCTGTGTGATGCTCCACTCCGAAATGAGGCGTCGCATCACTGTGCCAGCTGGGGGAGAGGGAGAGGGGTCAGCCGGGGCCCTGCCCTGCCTGGAAGTGCTGCCGGCAGGGTCACCACTCACCTTGTGGGATAAGCCGCTGGGTGCCACGAGTGAAGATGTGCCCCTGGCAGCACTCCACCTGGATCCCCCGCTGTTGGGCAAAGGAGGCCCAGTAATGCACCTATGAGGGAGCAGAAAGCAGGGGCTGAGAGCCCAGCACAGGCAGAGTGGGGAGATAACACCAGACTCCCACCCCCAGGACTTGCCTGCAGCCGGGGGAAGAGCGCAGTATAAGACAACTGCTTGTAATGCTGCCCCAGCTTCTTCTTACTGGGTTTCATGTTGTTGAAGAGCTTCCCGCGACAGATGGGGCGTGTCACGCTGGTCCATGTGGCCCAAAAGTTCTGCATCCAGCGAAGGGTGCTGCTGTAGAGCAGGATCCGGGGCTGGGAGTGCTCTGAGAATACACCCGCAGTCAGCCAGCACTGCGGGGCAGGGACACAGCAGCATCCAACCCAGGACTGATAAAGACTGCTAAAACCAGCATGCCTCAACCCATCCTCCTCAGCCCCAAGGGATCCCCTGTGCACTGTCACCCACCCTCACTGGGCCGTGTCAGGTCCATCCGGATGGAGAGGTTGAGGTTCTCAGAGCGGAAGGCACGGTAGGAATCGTACTGCTGCCCCACCGGCACCTCGGGCAGGAACTCGGGGGACCGCAGCACCACACCATGGTGGTCATGGGGGTTCCCGTGGCACAGCCATTGCAGGTCCAGTGTCATGCACAGATCGGGCAGGTGCAGGAAGCAGCAGTCGTCGTACCTGAATGGGGAAAAAGACCCCGGTTATCCCCCAGCACTGGTGGCAGCCCCCGCACTCCTGGGCCCACACTCACTTGGAGGCTGTCCGGACGTTGATGTCCAGGTTGCCCTTGAAGACAAACTGCCCAGGCTTCCAGTGGAATGAGAGGTGGCTCCATTCCCAGTGCATGTTCTCTGTGGTGTTGTAGGGGTCCTGCAAGGACAAGCATGGGGAGAGGCAGGTGTGAGCCAAGCCCAGGCCATGCTCTGCTCCCTACCCCGGCAGTACCCACTTCAGTGGCCAGCTGGTGCAGGTTGGCCTGTTCAATGTCCATGTGCCAGTCCCCGTGGAAGAGAAGGCGGCTCTTGTCCCACCAGGGCAATGGGGAGCTGGGGTCCTCCGAGGGCTTGGTGAGGAGATCCACACATTGGCCGATCAGGGTCCAGGCTGGGTCCCAGCAGGGCCCCCAGACAATGGTGTACTGGGAGATCTCAGCTGGGGACATAGAGGTTGGCTCAACCCTTTGCATGTCCCACAGAGCCCCGACTCTACCCTGGCACAGAGCCCCCCTGTCCCTCCAGCTCTTACAGTGGAAGTCGTGGTAGAACTTCAAGGGTGGCATGTTCCTCTCCACTGTCGCATCCCCCCAGGGCAGTCCCAGCTTCAGGACCTGGCGGCGCCGGGAGCAGGCCTGGCCACACTGCTCGGCTCCGATCAACCGGCCAGAGAGCTGCCAGTTCCGGATCTCAAAGAGGTAGCGAGGATAGTCACGGATCCGCACTGCAGAGCAGAGGATGGTCTGAGAGACGGGGCAGTGAAGGGACACTGCCCCTGTTCCCTACTCTGGGCCATGGCAGGAGCCGCTGTCCTGTCCCATCTCTGCTCCCTTCCCACTCCCTTGAACCTCCAAAAATCATTGCTCCATTTGGTTACACATCACGTGGTGCCAGCAGGTCCCTGTTCTGGGACCCCAGGCCACACAGCCACCATGCTGTCCTCCAGGGTCATTCTCATGCAAAGCAACTCACCAAAGAAGCTGCCAACTCTGCCCTTCATCATGCGGCACCACTGGGTGACCATCTCCAGGCCCTCAGGGGGGAATGGGCTGATGCCGTCAAGGTCCCTCATCTGTTCCAACACACGCTCTGTGCCGTGGAAGGACTCGTCAGCCATGGCCACCAACTCCAAGTGGGCCAGAGTCCAGGTGAGGAGGGCCCTTCGCATGGGTGTGTTGGCATAGAGGCGCCGCGAGCGCTGGATGTAGATCTCTATGTTCTTCTTCTCCAGTGAGGCGTAGAGCTCTTCGATCTTACGGGCAGGCAGCAGCTCACCGTGCTGCTTGCGCAGTGCAGCCACCTTGGTGTCCAGCAGCTGCAACCGCTTGGCACTCTCCTTGCTCTCATCTTTCATGAGCTCGTAGTTGTCTCGTAACTTGACCTCAAAGACATCGTCCAGGAAGACCCAGGAGAAGTGCGTCACTTTGAGCAGGAGGTCGGGGGGCAGTGCCGTGCTGGCAGGGTGGCCATGCCGATGCAGGCCTTTCAGCCACTTCTGCACACCCACAGCAGCGTCCAGTGTGTGGGAGAAGTCGTACTGGTAGGGGAATTCAATGGTCACGCTGGCAAAGGAGAAGGCCCAGCCGCGGTTGCGGAGGGTGCGCAGGGTGGGGAAGGCGCAGCGGTGCAAGATGACCTCCTCCAGCTCTGGCAGCAGCTTCACCTCCACCTCCTTGAAGCTAAAGATGCTGTGTCCATCAAAGCCAGCGGCCAGCTCAGGGCAGTAGCCATGCAGGGCACCACCGTGCCAGCTCATGGAGGTCCGTTCGGCAGCCAGGCTGATGTAGTTGGCCTCAGAGACAAAGGCTGTGAGCTTGGCAGAGCTCAGCTCCAGTGACAGGGACAGGAGTCTTTTGGGGGAGGTCCCATCTGGCTGGAGGGGCCCTGGTGTCTCAGTAGGCGTGACTGGGTGGGATGCTGGGCTCTCTGGGGGCAGGGAATGAGGCGTCCTGTGGCCGAGGGCGCTCCGCAACGCTTCGTGGCACTGCAGGGTGGCCAGGATGTGATGGTACAAGTGCATGTGGTCAGGCGGGCTCCACAGCACCGCCAGCCCCTCGCCACACTGCACCTACACCGGAGAGAGCAAGCAGGCACCAAGTCACCACCAGGTCCGGTCCAGCTCAGCCCCATTCTCCTCTCCAGCACCTTTTGGTGCCAGCCAATCCTCCCCCTGCCCCATTCATCCCAGTACCATCAGTACAGGATAAAGCAGAGACCTGACACCCAAACCAACCTCCAGGGACCGGATGCTGCTGTGGTAGGTGACAGAGAGCATGGAGAGGTTGGCCACCGGATTGGGGATGGCAGGAGCTTTGCAGCATGGCTGCATCTTCTCCGTGATGCTCTTCACCAAGGCCAGCACCATGCCCTGGACGCTGACCGTGCAGCTCTCAGCACTCCCCAGGATGGTCAGTGTGTCCAGCCGCAGCTCCAGGGCACCTAGAGAGATGGCACGTCAGTGCTGGAGACACAGAGGAGGCACACCACGACATGCCACATTCCTCTGACTGTGGGGCTGTTCCAGGACAGCCATCTGGGATCTGCCAGGATGCTACTTACCCACCAGGGCTGAGAGTGTGAAAAGGTTCACATCCTCCACCTTCAGATCCACCTTCCAGAGCAGCCCCCAGGGCTCAGCTGAGGCAGAGGGCAGCTGCTTGGCAAGCTCAGCTCCACTGGGCCTTGGGCAAAACAGGGGCAGGACCCTAGCCAGGCACTCTGTGCAGGTGTCTGATGACTCCACTTGCAACCCCCGGATGGTGCAGTCCAGGAAAAGCGTGTCCGACTGGGCACTGGACATGCCCAGGGGCTGGTTGTAGCTGCCCTGCAGGACAAAAAGGACGATCGCTCTCAGGATGCAGGATGTCCCCATGCCACCATGTGTCCCCATGTTACCCACACTAAGCTGCAAACAGGCAATCCCCCCCTCCAAGAGCCACCCCTTGCTCCCTCAGCTCACCCCTCACCTGCAGGTTGAAGGAGTCGAGGATGAGGGCTTCTCCCCACACATGCATGTTGGGCGGATGTGGGGCACGCTGGATGTGTGAGTCATTGCCCACGCGCCAGCAGAGGTGGTCCACAGCCAGCACCGCTCGCTGGTGCACGCTCTGTGGCCGCAGGTGCTGGTAGTCTGCAGGCAGAGAGTAGGGGGTAAGTGCAGGCAGGGCTCGCTGCTGCCTGCTCAGCTGCTCCTGAACAGGGGCAACCCAGACAAAACCAGGCAGGAGTCCACAGCCCCTGGCCAGACAGAGACATGGGCTAGCACAGACATAGCATGGCCCTCCCCACTTTTGTCCTGGTGCCTCTCTGACAGAGCCACCAACCCCCAAGAAGAACCCAGCAGCCACCCTGGTGCCAGCTGCCAGCCCATACCTGCAGAGATGGAGTTGAAGCCCAAGGCAAAGGGTGGCGTGTCCCCCAGCTGCACTGACACATTGACATTGGACAGTGAGGCACACAGGATGATGGGTGCTATGATTTGGGGATAGCTCCTGCAAGGGGCAAGCAGGGATGGGCTGTTACTGGGGTGCTGCATGCCACAGAGCCTGGCAGAGAGCAGGCCCAGAGGGACAATCCTCTCCACAGGGCCCCCCGACCACCTACCACCCTTTGTACCAGCCTCCCCATCCCACAGGCTGTGCACAGGGCAGAGAAGGTGCTGGGTGCCTGGGCACCCTGCCAGAGTGTGGCAGGCGAGAGGAAACAAGCTGTGATACCAGCAGCTGCCCTGAGGCTGAGTTTACCTTCCCTTGTGCCCTTCGCTGGGGACAGGCACCGCCTGGCACCTGTATTCCTGTGCCAACAGGCCTAGCCAGTGTGAAAACTCTTGGTGACGGTAGTGGATGATGCAGGTGTTGAGCAGCACAGCAGCCGAGAGGTCAATGGCTGTGACCTAGAGAAGGGAGAGGGCCAGGTGGCAAAAAACTCATGCCAGGAGCCAAACCAGCCACCCCTGGGGGACAGGAGCGTGCCAGCACTCACTCACCTGCACACTGGTCTTCAGGGAGTTGAGGCACACTATGCGCTGGCGGCTCTGGGACAGGAGAAGGCCGTCTGGGGAGAGAAAGGAGCAGAAGTGAGGGGTGACAGAGGGCGACAGCAGCCCTGTCCCGCAGGCACCCTCCTGGCTACTTGCCCTCCAGCTGGAGGTCTACACTCATTTGGTCCAGGTCTGAGGTGGGCGTGAAGTTGCGCAGCGGGATCTGCTCCTCTTCACGCTGATATAGAAACTGCAGCAGCTTCAGGCTCCAGGTGAGGTGCCTGTAAGAAGCAAGGAGTCACTGCCAGAAGGGAACTGCACCGTTATGTCCTCCATCTCCCCGTCTCTCATTCCCGGCTGACCAGCATGCTGGCACAGACAAAGACACCAGCCAGTGCCCAGCTGCAGCCCAGCCCAGAGCTCTCATCCCATCAGCAGAGGGTCCCATCAGGCTGTCCTACTGGAGAACCAGCTATTGTGCCTTCCTCCTTCCCCAAGAGCCCAGCCCCAGGCCAAGCTCAGTCCTGCCCACCTGAGGTCCGGCAGAGCAGGGGACAAGCAGGGAATGGCGCAGTTGTCCCCGAGTCTGTGTCCCCAGCGCTAATCGGGGCTAGGACAGCCTCCACCTGCCTTCTTACCTCTTCTGGCTGTTCATAGACAGCACCATGCTAGTGTTCTCCAGTTTCACCTCCACCCTCCTGGGGACGAGCTGCAGCGTGTCCCTGCTCAGCAGAGACAGGGACTTCAGGGGCTCCCCTGGGCCTGGAAAGGGACACATAGAAGCATGGGAAGGCTCTTGCCCAAACCCCCACACCCTGCAGTGGGAGGGAACGATGGCACAGCCAAATCATTCTGGCTCCAGTATAAGCATGGGGGCTGCCAGCCCTTGCCCTGCCCAGAGCTTGTCCCTGTCCCCATCCCTGACCTGTGCTCGGCTGTTCCCCCAAGCTGCTGCGCTGGGCCCTGGCAGTGATGCAGTGCAGCAGTGGGCTGCAGAAGAGCCCTTCGTGCAGCTCTGCCTGCAGGGTCTGGACACGCAGCCGGACGCCCACCAGCCGCCGCTTGCTGCTGATCTCCAGTGAGAGGGAGAGTGCCAGGGCCAGCTCTGCCAGGCAGGTGTCATCCTGTATGGGGACAGGGGCAAGGAGTGCACAAGGAGTCACCCAGCTCCCTGCTCATGGATGCTGCAGGTGAAGCACTGAGCGCAGCACAGAGCCCAGAGCATTGCAGCATTGCCCAGCCTCAGGGATGTGCTGGAACAGGTCCTCAGGGTGTCCCAGAGAGCCAGTGCTGAGGCTCAAAATGCTGAATTTCTCCCTTTCCCAGCACTCACCAGCTGACTGCTCCGGAGGACTTTGCTGTTCACCTTTGTCAGGCTCACCTCAGAGGTCAGGCTGGGGAGAGCAGAGAACAGATGGAGGATGTGGGCCCTGCTGCCTGTGACCCAAGCCCCCGCCTTCTCTTTTCTGTGGGACACAGGGACTACAAGTCCCTGCTCCAAGTCCTCCCAAAAGCAGAGCACACCCTAACTCTGTGCACGGTGCAGCAACTCTTAATTTGGAGAATACACAACCTGAGCTTCCCATGAAGGGAAAAGTGACCAGGCCAGCCTCTGAGGAGGTTAATGTGTCACATCACAGGTGACATTGGATGCTGCTGAGCAGGACAGAGAAGTGAGACACCAGATTGGGGTTGGAGGAGCCTCCCTACCCCCTGAGACCCAGAGCCAGGCTAGGGAAGCAGAGTGGGGGCCAAACACAGCATTACCTCTTCCCATCACCGTTCAGGAGGAGACGTGTCTTGCTGGCCTGGATGTGCCAGAGAGACTCTGAGGTGGCCACGTGCAGAACCATGATGTTGATGGAGTCCATGTGGATGGAAAAGAGCTGGGGGGAAGATGCTACTGTGAGGGATGTCCAACAGCAGCACAGCCCACAACAGCCTTTCACTGAGCCAGCGCCTCACCTGGCTAAGGAGCCTCAGCAGGGAGGGTTTAAGAGTCACGTCTGCTCTGCTTTCATTTCCATTGGCTTCTCTGGGAGCCTCTGGGATGGACGGCTGGAACCCAGGGCCCTTCTGGAGATCTGTGCGGATTCGCACCTCACCAAAACACAGCTCAAAGTAGCGCCTGTGGAAGAACAGCATGCACAACTCTTACAAGAGCTCACACATGGCACACCTGGCCCCATCACCAGGGATGCCCCCCACCCTGGGGATGTGCGGGACTGGCACAAGGGCATCCATAAGATACTGCCACCTCAAAGGAGAGTGATTCATTCCCACACAGAGCAGACCATGGGGAAATAGGGACTGCAGAAAGGTGTAAAGGCAGCAGAACCACAGTCAGTGGGGTCAGGGAAGAGCCAGACCCGCCAAGAGAGCAGGGAGGGAGCTGGGGCAGGGGTACATACGGCAGCTCCCGGCTCAGTTTACTGGAGATCCAGACGTTGTCGATCTCCTGCAAGGACACACAGGTAGGTCAGAGAAGAAACAACCTGGCTCTGCCTTCTGATGCTCATCCTGACATTCTTGCTCTGCTCCCAATTCCTGGCAATAAGCAGGGAGCAGCCAAAAACCCCAAGTTTGGCCTTGGAGGAAGGGCCTGGCACCAGCTATGGGGCTGTGCAATGAGAGTTTGGCTGCAGGGATTTGCTGCCAGCCTAGAAGTAACCACAGCCATCCTGCCTGCCCTCATCTGCTGGTGACTGCCTCTTGCCCAGGTACCCACCACAGTCTGCTGCTCCTGCTGGAACTTGAGGCTGATGTTCTGGGCCCAGAAGAAGCCAAAGGACCCAATCTTCAGCTCCGCATGAAGCTTCTGCCGGCACCAGGTGACAGCCAGGCGACACGCCAGCCACCTGTGGAGACAGGTGGAAGGCCAGGGTCAGCGTCCCCACTGGGGACCCGCTTTCCCCTTTGAGCACCAGCCCCAGCACCCACAGCTGGATGGGAGCTCCCAGGGCCCGGCCCTGCCATCACAGGTGTCCCAAGCTTGGGCAGGGACCCTGCAGGGTCAACCCCCCAGCCCTGAGGACCCCCTTTGACCTCCACACCTCATGCCACCCCTGTGGGCTTCCCTGGACTCCTGTAAGCCTCAAGTCCCTGACACCCTCCCACCCAACCCTGTGAGCCCTCCCAAACCCCCGCAGCAACCCCCCATGCCCTGCACACCACCCCTCCAGCCCTAGGACCTCCCCAAACCCCTGCAGGTTCCCACACCCCACCTGACACCTCTCCCCCAGCCCTGGGAGTCACCCCAAACTCCTGACACCCCCCCCAAGACCTCTTTGTCCCCCTTAACACCTGCTGCCCCCCCCAGACCACCAACACTTCATCCTCAGCCCCGTGGGTCCCCTTACACCCCTAGTAGACCCCATGCAGCCCCGTGGACCCCCTCCACCACCCTAGCCAGCCCTGTCACCCCCTCCAAAACCCCTACAGGCCCCCAAAACCTCCTGTCACCCCACTGCCAGTCCCATGGGCCCCCTCTTAACCCTTGCAAGCCCACCCCAAACCCCTACAGGCCCCCAAAACCTCCTGTCACCCCACTGCCAGCCCCATGGGCCCCCCCTTAACCCTTGCAAGCTCCCCCAGCACTGTCACCTCCCCCAAACCCCTTCGGGCC
>JANZLQ010000089.1:5856253-5888831 GCA_026212715.1 Elanus axillaris | reverse complement strand
AGCAGAGACGGCAGCGGAGCCGGGGGCTGGGGAATATTGCTGACACGGTAGGAAAAGCCGGTAGGTGTGAGATGATGGATATGGAAAAGCGTAGGCTTGTTTTTCTGGAGGGGGGTGTCCTGACCTTTGTTTCTCAGGTACGCTGGCAGTCCGGATCGGCTCCTGCTCTGCAGGTGTAATTCCTGGAGCCCTGCCTTTGGTTTTGCAAGCTTCTGACAAGGTCTTCCATGAAAAGCCGAGGGGCAGCAGCCTGGGAAGGCCCTTTTGGGGATTAATAATTGATTAAAGGGTGGCAAAAAAAGGTAGGGATGAACGATTGGTGCTCACAGTGGAGTAAGGTTATTGTGGAGCTTCACAGTCATCTCTGCTGCTTTATTTTTTTAATATTGTGATGTGGAGAAGGAAAATTTAATCCTAAGTTATTTAGGATAGCTAAACCAGACTGTGCGAAGGTGCAGAGACCGGATAATACTGAGTGGCTGAGTGCTAATGTGGTAAACAAGATACGATGGTGATGGGTGTAATGAAGGTAACAAACACTGCAGCGACTGACTCTACATCAGCTTTTAATATTCAGGAAAGAGCTGTTGGTGTCTCAGCAATTGTTTCTTTTAAAACATTGCTTCAATCCCCCGCCGTAGCCTAAAAAGGATATTTTGGAATTACTTTAAAGGAGCGGAGAACAAAACAGAAAACATCATTATGCTGCTGCATAAATGGCTGGTAGTTTGTGCCCTGGCTGTTGCTGGCAGTTCTTGTTAGCCCATATCAAAAGGGGAGCACTGGAAAAGGTAGGGGCAGGAGCAGTGCAGATGAGCAGGTTTCTGGGCAAGCAAAGCCTTCCTTTCCTCACCTTAGGGGAGAAGCTTGCTGACAGGAGATACGATGCAGGTGCATGAAGTCATAGGCAGGTCAGAGAAAGCGAGGAGGGAACATCAGTTTACTGTTTCTTACAGGAAATTACAATGCAGCAGGTCTAAAATAAACAAGCGGAAGTGCTTTTTTCACACAACATGCTATTAAACTGTGGCACTCTGCCACAGGATGTTCCACCGCCTGGTAGCATCGGGGTGGTGGGACCAACGGGGAGCACTAAAACTAGTGAAGCAGGTATGGGAAGTTCCTGAGCTGCAGTGGCTGGCTGGCTGGACTTCCCCTGTCACAGCATCATTGGTCTCCAGTTGTCATTTTGCCCCCGTGCTCCTTTGCACATCTACCACCGAGGAGGGTGGGAATGTCTGGTTTGGGTCCCAACTTCAGAAATGTATAAAACAGCTATAAAAGCTGAGTACAAAACTATATATTACTGATGCTGTATCGGGGCTGGCAGGCCCTGGTGGAGATCAGCCCTACAGAAGTCCCTGCCTGTGCCAAGGAGTGGCTCTGAGGAGGAGCTCAGCACTGATGAGGTGCCTGTGAGGGTAGTTTGTTGTGATGCAAGTGCCTTACAGTGCTTCATGGGGATGTTGTTGTTAGGCTCATAAGCTTCAAATTAAAAGATAACAATATGATCTTGTCTGAATTCTGTGGTGGGATGCAGCCTGGAGATCATTGCTTAGTCATTAGTGTTAAATTAATGCATTCTGGCTCAACTGTGACTTTTTTTTTTTTTCTTCAAGAAAAGCAAAATTTATTTCATTCTGAGAGCTTCAGGGGGTGGAACGGTGGCATTACCTTTGCAGTTCGCTTAGGTTTTTCCTAATGAGCCATTTCTTGTCACAGTCTTTTATTCCTGTGGATGTACTAGGGCTGCGCTAAAATTAATTTAATGAGCATTTCATTGACAAAATGAGGAGATTGGGCTTCCTTAGGCTTTATGTTTTAGTTGAGTCAAGTTTCCTAGCCTTATTACTCTCAGAGTGCTTTCTGAATCCTCTCCAATTTGACTTTTCAAAGTGTAGACGTGAGAATTGAGTGAAACTGTTCAGTGGTGGCTTTGGCAGTGTGATTCCATGGACCTACATGATCTTAAGTGGATTGTGAGTTGAACCATGAAATGGCAGAGATTAAAACAATCCCTGTCTGAACCCTCTCCCCTGCCCTCCAAAAAACCCACAAAATCAGAATTAGTGTGCGTCAAGGCCTTGATGTAGTTTCTCCCACAAAGGACAAGGAGAAGTCAAGGACTTGCTTCTCTTCAGCACCCATGCTGTAGTAAAGCCTAGATTAGCACTTGTTTTTGCTGTTTTGTGCATTGACACCGATATCCTGAAGTTGATTGCTAAATAATAAATGTATCTCACTGTGGGGATACTCCTTGGTTATTCTGTGAGCACCGCTGAGGTCTCATGCCTTAGTTGTCATTGCAGTGCCTGGAGAGCATGAGATGCTTCTGGTTTCCCTCACTCTACACCTGCTCAGGCTGTGAAGCTCCTGTGGGGCGTTGCCGTTCCTGATGCCATCCTGCATGTGGATGTGTCCCTGCCTTGGCAGAGTGCCACTGTAACTGGCAAGGTGCAGGAGCTTTTCCTGTAACATATTCTGATATTTTGCAGGGTCTTCCAGCTTATCTCTATTTCTAAACCTAATTAGTTAAATTTTGCTGGTGTGTGATGTACAAAGCTGTGTCTGCCTCCAGCGCTGCGATGTTTTGGAGCCCTGAGCAGCCAGCAGGTATCTGGATGTGTGGCCAAGGCTTTACAGAATTTGAATGTATGGTTTCCAGAATTCTCAGTTCCATCACAAACCAGCACTTGTTCTAAAGGTGCTGCCCCACCTAACCGGGGCAGGGGCTGCCCATAGTGCCTGCAGCCGATGTCCAGCCTGGTCCTGCTGACCTGATCAGAGCTCTACAGTCTTGGTATTGACAGTGAAGAGAGCTATCTTCTCAGGGTCATCTCAGTTAAAAGGAGCTGTGGGCTCTGGACAATTGCCACTGTGCCCTTGAGCTGAGCAAAGTGCAGATGCCCCTGGTAGAAAGCAGAGGTCATGTAGTTGCTCAGCCCTGAGCTGCTCCAGCATCGCTGCCGAGTGGGAGAGGCCGTGCTTGATGTGGAGGCACCTGCTCTTCCCTCACCTGCTGGCGTGTTTGCTGTCACAGCGCTGCTTGCTGCATTGTTGTTGTCTTTAGTCCGTCTTGGTCTGTATCTAGTGGCTGTAGGGCATCTTTGGGGTAAAGCTATATATATCGCCTATAGGAGCCTGTCTGATTATGTACAGGTAAGCATGCAGGATTAGGCACAGTCTCCCTGCCTTTTTGGTGTTCTAGTGCAATTTAGTACTTGCTCCCATGCTGCAGCAATCTCTGACCCTCTCCTGGGAGTGTTACAGGAGCAGGGATGCTGCTGTGCCGCACTGAGGAAAGGCCCGTAGCATGATACTGCTGGGCCGGCCCAATGGTCCTCAATCTGGAGACTCTTAAACCCTCCCCAAGCCAGACAAGCTGTACTGCTAGAGCAGAGCTTTCCCTGTGTGACTGACTGCTTAGGGGACTCCTGCCAGGCAGCAGTGCTGGTCTGAGCTCTGCCTCCGCATCTCCATGCGCACTGTCTGCAATCTCTGCCTGCTTCCCTGTCCTGTTTTATTTCAAATGAAGGCCTCTCTGGTGCTGAGGGTGGGAGAGGCACCTTTAGTCCATATCTGATTCAACATCTCCGTGGTAATAGCTACCCTTGCTTCCATTTGCCATGCTAAGTGACATCCCTGTTGTCCTGAGGTGGATTTCACTGGAGCTGAAAACACCCAGTTTCGTGGATGGTTGGCTTGTGTGGAACCTGTTCAGCTGGATCATTAAATGAGATGGGTTTCTGAAGTCGTAGCTGTTCCCTGTGTCCAGAGAAATTTGATTTGACATGAACTGAAATTGCTAGGAAATGCTAGAACAAGCGATGAGGAAGAAAGTTGGAATTGTGAGTGAAACACTTCACTGGCAGAGAATAGCAAAATTGTGTGTGGTGCTATATTGTGTATTGATCGTGGACAGGGGCAAAATGAGGTTATTAGACTTGGAAACACTTTAGGAAAAGCCACTTAGCCTGCAGTTTTATGTATGTTAATACACCCTGATGGATATGTGTAGAAGAAGAATTGGTGAGAAAGTGTGAAGTTGACACTTATATTGATACACAGGCTGATAAACATAACAATTCCTGTTCCTCTGCTGTATGTAGTTACACAATTCATCAGTGGCGTTTGCTTCAGGAACACGTATTTAACTAGCATCCGTACCGCCCTCTGAAGTGTTATTTCTGAGAGGGATGCTTATACATGCGTGTGACTCCTACAGTGTCCTCTCAAGGATGGGGATTACCCTGTGCCCACACACCAAGCCAGAGCAGCCACGTCCAGTCCAGGTGCAGAGCAGTAGCCTTGGCCCACTGTGATTTCTGCCTTTCTGGAGCATCGTAGATAGATGTTGGTCACAGCCATGTAATCTGCAGCTAAGGATTATGAGCTGCTATCTGCTTGTGTATGAAATCTGGCAGAGGTCTTGCCCTTGTCTTTGTTGTGGGTTTTCTTTAATGAGGTATGGCCGACACATTCCTTTGGAATTGTTAGTATTTTAAGATTTAAAAGGTTATCCAAGAACAGCCTTGAATGTTTTGTTTGTTTTTTTTTCTTTAAGGGAGAAAAAAGTCTCTAGTTTTCTCTAAGTTGTGTTTCTGCACCAGATGTGTGGATCTCGGGGCAGAACAAGAAGTCCTGCACACAAGTAGCATCATGGCAAAGCCTCCATCAGGTTGTCCCATATGGGACTGATTTCCTTCAGCTGTTTTGTTTGCAGTGGGGAAATGATTATGGGAACATTTTGAAGTGTGTTTGTTTAGGTATGGTTCCCTGGTGTATGGTATTATTTTCTCATCTTTCTCTCTTTTTTTTTTTTGTGTGCGTGTGTGTGTTAAATTACATCTGATGTAATTTAACATGGAGGTTTTGGCTTTAGATCTGACACATCCTCTGAGCTTCGTTTTGTACCTTCCAAAAGCCTGGTACTTCTTCCTGGGCTGGCATTTTCATCTTCACAGCCATTTGAGGAATTGGTTTGGTTTTTCTTATAGCTGACTTTTGTAAGCTTCTGTTGTTCTGGTGTATGTAAAAAGGAACTAAAAAAAAAACCCAACTCCTTTGAAAACTTTAAAAACAACAGCAAGTTTTATAACCACAAGAAGTGGAAGCCTCAGAGAGACAGAACTTGAGCCGTGTCTTTATGGGGACACACTTTTTGTGCCAAGCTTGATTTATACTGCTTCCAGAAACCCCAGTCGGAGAAAAAACATCAAACAAAAGGTTCTGGATATAGAAAATACCCTGTTTCTTAGTCTCTTGTTACTTCCTCATCTCTGAACAGAGGCCTGGCTGTGGCTCTGGCTGTGTGGGGCAGTGGAGCTGGGCAGCCAGCAGCCCCCAGCCCCGACCCTGCAGCACTCCCCAGACTTCTCTCCTGTTTGCTCTGTGGGGCTCCGCAGACTCTTGCCAACAGTTTGCAATTGCAACTCAGTCAAGGGCCTTTTCAGGATCACCCTGGCTTTATTAACTGAGTGAGAATTAATCATGTTAAGATCCTAATTTGTTGGACTGTGTGCCTAACACTGTGCAGCGTCGGTGGCAGCGTGGGGTTGCTTTCCTGGCCTCATGGGAGGGTATGGACAGGATGAAGGGCTTTGGCTGCATGCGCCGTTTCAGCTGCAGCCAGGAGCTCGGCTGCCTAACGAATGCTGCTGTGCAGCTCCTGTCCTGCTTGCTGAGACATGATTTGACAGGAGCTAGCAGCACTTGGCTGCTGGCTTCACTTGCCTAATCTCTGGTGACAGGGATGTCCAGGCAAGGTGGACATGGGTAATTCAGGGCCTTAATTTGAAACCCTCTTGCCTTAGCTGTCTTTTCTCCAAAACCCAGCAGGGGGAAGTGCTTGTGTTTTGCTTGCTCAGCTGATGTGATGGATGTCTCTTCTTTCCCCAGTTCCTGTGGAGCTGTGTGTGAGACACTGCAGCCATGTCTGACTTTGTAGAAAGTGAAGCGGAGGAGTCTGAGGAGGAGTACAACCAGGATGGTGAGGTTGTGCCCAGAGTAACCAAGAAGTTTGTAGAGGAAGATGAGGATGGTGAGTCTGCCTGTCTGTTTGGAGTTTGCTGAATTGTCTATGTGCCTTGCTGCTCTGTTTTACATCCCATGACTCTGCAGATGGAGCAATAACTGTGCTATAATAGCATGGCCATCTGTAGTTGATAATCTCAGCTGTTTAAGTGCTTCCCTTCCTCAAAGTGCTTAGGTGGTTTTTATATTTGGCAATAGAAAACACACTGCTTCATCCCCGTGGGACTTGCAGTCACACAATTTGATAGTAAATAGTAAAAGCAGAGGAATTCTCCCAGTGTGATCACTCCACCTGTTCCCTCTGCAGAGAGAGCATGAGACCACAAGACTGGGTTCTGGCATGAGCAGCTTGCTGGGTTCTGTGACAGTAAAAGCATTCAGTTAAAACTCTGTGTGGATAGCGTGAAGGAAGATGCTTTTTGTACAGAGCTGAGCAGTCTCGGCAGATAACCAATGAGTAAATGTCTGACACTTGCTGCTCTCCACCCCAGATGAGGAAGAAGAGGAGGAAAATCTTGATGATCAAGATGAGCAGGGGAACCTGAAAGGATTCATTAACGATGATGATGACGAGGAGGAGGAAGAGGAGGAAGAAGCTAGTGACTCTGGAGACTCTGAGGATGAAGTTGGCCACAAAAAGAGAAAGCGCAGTAAGTTTTGTGATGAATGTTCATAGCAGGCCACAGTGTAATGCTCTCCCTGCCAGGAAGCAGAGCTCTCCCTCTGCCCTGGGTGTCTGCATGGGGTGGGTAAGCTATACCCTTCTCACTGCTTGGTCTATTCCCAGATAGTAAAGGAAGAGTGTAACTCCTCTCTGATTTCTTCTCTTAGCTTTTGATGACCGCCTGGAAGATGATGATTTTGACCTTATTGAAGAGAACTTGGGCGTTAAAGTCAAAAGAGTAAGTTGTGATCCCATGCTGCTGTTAATGGTGTGGTGTGTCTTGGCACGAAGGAAGGTGGGCTCCTGCCTGGAGTGAGCAAGTGGTGCCTCCCATCTGCTCCTGCCCAGGCAACTGGGAACTGGCTTCCTAGAGTTTGCAAAACACTTTCTTCTGATTCCTAAAGTCTGCTGTACTCCTCCCTTCCCACCTCTGCAAGACAGTCTCAGAGGAGCCCATCTTCCAGTAACTTTGTCCTGCATGGTAATAACTTCAAAGTCAGTGCAAGCTATTATGAGCTCTAAAGCTCCTTCCGTAACACTTGCTAGAGAGACATCAAGCCAGGTTAACCCTGCTGGTGACATCATGCAAGCGATGCAGGCCTGGACATGGCGCAGGCCTCAGCAGACAGTTATATTGTATACACACTGTGCCCAATGAGCACTTGCAGTGTGGCTCCTGAGTGGGTGGCTCTTCTCCCCGTGTGCCTGTGCTGTGCTGGGCTCCATCCTGCTCCCACTCAGGTGCCTGTAGAAGTGCAGTTGTGGCCTGGCAGAGACCACACTGAGCTTTCAATGTCTGTGCCAGGAATTACACGCACTAACAAGCTGTTTCGCTTGCAGCAAAAATTCAGACGTGTGCGAAAAATGTCGGATGATGAGGATGACGAAGAGGAAGACTATGGAAAAGAAGAACATGAGAAGGAAGCCATTGCTGAAGAAATCTTTCAGGATGGTGAAGGCGAGGAGGGAGGGGAAGCTGTTGAAGCTCCTGTTGCTCCACCAGAAGAGGAAGAGGAGGAGGAAGAAGATGAATCTGGTGAGTATGGGTGGTCACTTACATCCGAAGGTTGTCCTAGGATTAAAGCAGAGGAACCAAGTGAAGACTTTCTCTGAGCTTTAAGTAACTAAAGGCTGTAGCCCTGTTGTGGTCAAGCTCTGGTTGGTCTGATTAGTACAATCTTTAGAATTAAACATTTCTGGGTGGCAGGTTTAGTTTGTGTCTAAAGCACTATGTCCAGAAGCACATTACATGTGCTGAGGTGTTGAACGTCTCCTCTAAGCTGCCTCCAAAATGGAAATGCTTCAAAGGAAGTCAAGGCACTGTTTAGTACCTAGTAGCACAGTGCATGCCTGCCTGCCTTCTCTTCTTCAGCATCAACCCATCACCACTGCTAGTACCATACTGAAAGAGTTTCAAGAATTCTTTCTGTCTACGATCCAAAGCAATAAGGCCTTTTCTGACTACATTTTCAGTGCACTGGGCTGCAGATAGTTGCCAGGTGGCTTTGCCTGTGTCTGGAAGTTTATTCTAGCTTGTTATTATGGTTCAGGCTCCTGGAATGTCTGAGGTTGATGTAGGAGATGCTGTGGGTAGCTGGGCAGACTGACAGCCAGCGGCAGCCTAAGTCTGTGGTGGAGGCTCATAGTTGCACTGGCTGAGCTGAGCTTTGTCAGAGGTACCAATTGAATATGCAAGTGTCCTGACCACTAAATTGTTTCTCAATGTCCAGACATTGATGACTTCATCGTGGATGACGATGGACAACCTCTGAAGAAGCCAAAATGGCGAAAGAAGCTCCCTGGATACACAGATGCGTAAGTATTGATTGGAAATCGGCCTGGAGCCTCGAAAACAGTGCTCAGCTTACTTGATTCTTGCAACTGCAGAGTGATTCAGCTTGTGGTTGGATACTGCTGGTCTCTTTCCCCAAAGGGACTTGGTAAATTTAAACATGGGGCTTTTAGTCTGTGATTTCTTAAATGTCTGACTCTGTCCTTTCTCCCCTGGATTTTTTACAGGGATACCAAAACCAGTCCCTTAAGAGAAGTATTAGCCTGTAAAGCTCAGACTTGTGTACCTATCCATGTTTTTTCTTAGCCTAGGTGCAAAACTAAAGCTTAGACTTAGGTACTCTGGCCACCTCTGTGTGGCTAGAAGGATGTTCTGTGAATTGTACCATGGGGCTAAATGATAGTTTTTGCTTTCCAGTGCTTTGCAGGAAGCCCAGGAAATCTTTGGTGTGGACTTCGACTATGATGAGTTTGAGAAGTACAACGAGTACGATGAGGAGATGGAGGAGGAGTATGAGTATGAGGATGAAGAAGCCGAAGGGGAGACCCGTGTACGACCCAAAAAGACTGCCAAGAAGCGCGTGAGTCGGCGTAGCATCTTTGAGATGTACGAGCCCAGTGAACTGGAGAGCAGTCACCTAACGGACCAGGACAATGAGATCCGCATGACAGACATGCCCGAGAGGTTCCAGGTGAGGGACGCGGGGCAGGCGTGCAGGCAGAAAGCATTTCAGCTCTCACCGAGTACAGCAGGCCTGGGACCTGCAGGCCGGCTTTTTCACCTCGCTGCTGGCTGGATTTTGGCATCTCTTTTTCCATCTTCGAAGATCCTACGGGTCAAATGTATAGGTTAAAACTCTGCATTCAAACCTGTCAGTGACATTGTGAACTGCTGCTAGCTGTGCAAGCCTGGTTTTAGCACTGGTCGTAGTTTCTCTTTGGCCACTGGGTGCCAGTGTTGCACTCCTGGAGGTGGTGCAGGGTTTGTCCTCTGCTGAGATGTCCATTATGCTGGATGCTGTTAGTAATCCCATCAGTTGTATCTCTGGTTAGCAAGTGTGAAGCTGCAGTGGTGGAGGTTTGCTGGGGTTTTCTAGCCTACGGACGTGCCAGCCAACATGTAACTGTTCAGTACAAGGTGTTTTTGTAACACACTTTAACCAAGCAATTGAGACTTATACTGCTCTCAATGTGGAGATTTGTTTGTGTTGCTAGGAATCATTGTGGTATCTCATATTTTTGTCCTAATTTTGCCCTGTAGTCAGGTTTTCCCTGAACAGTTCATGTTCTTAGATCTCCCTTAAGTGTATGTTAATGTAATTCTGTGCAGAGGCTTGTTACCCTCCTTTGTAAAATGGGACATCTGAAGCTGCCAGCTTTTCAGAAGGACCTTTTTTCCGCGCCAGTGTACACGGCACAAGGGAAAGCTGTGTGTAATGTCTTCTGGCCATATGTGGCCTGTTCAGACATTTTGTCTTCTTCATGGATGTCAGTGATGATTAGAGCAGGCCTTGTGAAAGAGAATTGGCTGGGTCTAAATTCCCAGAGAGGGTTTTGGAGCTGCTTTATGTTCTGTTATTCTATGGCTGCAGCAAGAAAAGTGATAACAAGACTAGACAAGGCACAGATAGACTGGAACAGAGCATGTAGCTGCAGAGTGTTTGGGAGTCTGGTAGGAAGTGGGGGTACCCTGACTTGATCATCACAGAAGACTTCACACTATTGCAGGCCTTTCCACAAGCCTTTTACAGAATTGTTAACTGCCTTTACCTAGTGTAAAGCTGATGCATGTTTCCTGTGTGCTCAGAAGGTGCAGACATTGAAGTGTTATCCTCAGCAAAGCCCTGTGGTGTAGGAGGTGCTGAGACCCCATAAGCAACCTGCAACTCAAAACAATAATTTCCAGGCTTTTTGAAGGCATGGTAGCACAAGCCCTGGTGTTGCACATGCCTCTACTCATCCTGTTGACTTTTCACAGTTGCGGTCCATCCCAGTGAAGAGTGCTGAAGATGATGAACTGGAGGAAGAGGCTGACTGGATTTACAGGAATGCATTTGCGACACCCACCATCTCCTTGCAGGTAAAGGACTATGTCTGAGACTTCTCTCCTAAGAGGACTTGAAGGTGCTGCAGATTTCCAGCCTGGAGATGTTCCAGGAGTCTGCTGGTGCCCAGTGTACCTTTCTTTCTGGTTTTGAGCAAGTCGTTTAACATGCATGTGTCTTTGCTTCCACATCCGTAAAACAGTACAAAAAGGAATGCAGAGGAATTGCAAGAATAATTGTCGAGAATGATTGAAAGATTTCTGAGCCACTGTGTTCTTAGGGCTAAACTAGTATTAGCCAGGATTTCCTTTGAACCATCAATTACTTTGGCCAGATGCTGCTTCTCTGTCTTCCTTTAAGCCAGTCAGGGCTAGGATGCTTCTCTGTGGTCTCTAAAATCAGAGTGTGCAGCTAAGCCTGCATTGCCAGCTAAAAAAGGACCACCATTTTCCAGCCTTAGCCTGGGCTGGTCTTTTAGGGAGTCAGTTCGGGAATATGATAAAGACAGTGTGTTTCTCCTTTTAGGAAAGTTCTGACTACCTTGACCGTGGACAAGCCAGCAGCAGCTTCAGCCGCAAGGGGCCCAGCACCATCCAGAAGATTAAAGAAGCCCTGAACTTCATGAGAAATCAACATTTTGAGGTAATTTGCGACTTGGCTTCATTGTCAAAATAAGGTCTGAGTTCCTGTCTCCTTATCCAGACAGGATCAGCAGCAGGGCTGCTGGAAGCATTTAGGGCAGCAAACTAGAAGGGACTGAGATACCACACCTGGTTGCCTCTCCTTGGACCAAATGGTGCTTCATTGGAAAGTGCAGCTCATCTTATGTGAGCTGTGGCAATGCAGGTTTTTAAGGCCTACTTGGTGCTATCGTCATCTTTCCCTGATCCTGGACAAATTGATGCTAAATGAGGTGGAGGTATTTCAGAGTCTCTTGAGCCTTGCTTGGTCCATTCAGCCTATTCTCTGAGGTGTTGCCTGATGTTGCAGAAGCTTTTTTTAAGTTTTAAGAACGGGGGGCGTGGCTTGGTACATCTCCCACACTGCTGCCTCATTAGCTTGTTCTCCCCCATGGAACTTCAGCATTCTCTGGACTCCTGGCTGCCAGCAACAGCCTGGTCTCCTGCATGGTGGTGATGAGTCTCATTTCTGACCCAGGTCCCATTCATCGCCTTCTACAGAAAGGAGTATGTGGAGCCAGAGCTGCACATCAATGACCTGTGGAGGGTCTGGCAGTGGGATGAGAAGGTGAGGAGTGTTTTCACTGCTTGTTATTCCATCAACATTTAACATGTCTTCCCACCTAGCCTGATACTTTCAGCAGATTTTGTTTTGGCCATGGAGACCTTGTGTGCTTTTTTTAGCCACATTTTTTTGCATGTTTGCTATCATGTGGTGGTAAAGAGTTGTCTGGCAAAAGAGGATTCAAAACAGTCCATCCCCTTCAAGTTCCTTTTGTCTAGTGAACTTTCCTGGAAGGATTGCAGGTGCCTTCTCTACTATCAGGTAGATCCAAACCTTGGTTTATTTTTTTTCTGTTAATATAATCTATCTCTGAGATGACACCTGCCATGTGTGTCACATCTGGGCTTGGCTGTGGATGCAGATTTTGATGATTATTTTTGACAAATATCCCAAGTTCCTGGGAGCCCCTGTTTGGGAAGGGAGGAGACAGATGTGACACACCACAATGGTGTGTTTCACTGGAAGTCTTTTGTTCTCGTTTTAGTGGACCCAGCTGAAGATCCGCAAGCAGAACCTGACACGCCTGTTTGAGAAGATGCAGGCCTATCAGTACGAACAAATCTCTGCTGACCCAGACAAGCCCTTGGCTGATGGAATAAGGGCCCTGGATACTACTGACATGGAGAGGTATGGTGCCATGACTTTCTTATATTCATTCCAAAATGACTTAAAATGTGCATTACCTTGCCCGAACAGCACAGGCTTTCTGGCCACTGCAGTGCATTGACTTTAGCCTTCCCACAAAGCCAGTAATGAGAGATATTTAAAACTCTTCTGGAAGATGAGCCCAAGTGCTCCTTCTGCCTGTCCTGTACCAGGCCAGGTTTCTTAAGTGCTCTGACCACGGCTCAGCTGCAGGCAGGTTCTAACATGCTGGCTTTGCATGCCGTAGGCTGAAGGATGTGCAGTCCATGGATGAGCTGAAGGACGTGTATAATCACTTCCTGCTGTACTATGGGCGAGACATCCCCAAGATGCAGAATGCTGCCAAGGCTGCTCGAAAGAAGCAAAAGCGTATCCGAGAGGATGGTGAAGAGGAGGAAGGTTTGTCCCTAGATTTGATAGTCTCCTAATTGTGGGCTGGTTGAAAATCCTGGTTCAAAAGAATAGTAAGAAAGTTTCTGGAAAAGCCCATGTGTTTGCACAGAGCATCTCTGCTGTTCACTCTATCTCAAGTTAGTCCCAGGTCTTCCAGGCATCTCTGAAAAATTTTAAAGTTTGCCACACAAAGTGCTGCGTTCCGATGGACTGAATGCCACATCTCATGGCAGAGGCCAAAGCAAGGATCAGCCACTTTGATGTGTTTTTTAATGTGCAACCCAGCAACTGAAGAGAAGATAGCTTTTTCAGGGTGTTTTTCTAACGCTGAATAATTTTAAGGCTACTATGACCTTTGAGATGTGTTTGTGGAGTTTAGGGACTCTGTTGCACAATGTAGGTTGTGTTTAATCCCTTTGCTCTGCTTCTGACACACTGCATCTGTCTGGGTGCCTCTAAAGAAGCCTTGCTAAACATATCCTTCCCATAGGTGAAGGGGAGGATGCAGAAGATGATGAGCAGAAAGGGCCTGAGCTGAAGCAGGCTTCCCGTCGGGATATGTACACCATCTGTCAAACAGCTGGGCTGGGTAAGGGCTGTGTTCTGTCATGCTGAGCTTGCAGTGGCCTAGCCTGCATGCTCTTCTGGGTGGTGTGGCTTACACCTGTAGAAGAAGGACTGGTAGTTTTGCTCAGTATAAGCCCTTGTCCTCATTGGTTTTGTGGTTTGGATTTGGGGTTGTTTTTTTAATCAGATGGCCTGGCTAAGAAGTTTGGTCTGACACCTGAGCAGTTTGGAGAGAATCTCCGAGACAGTTACCAGCGTCACGAGACAGAGCAGTTTCCTGCAGAGCCCCTGGAGCTGGCCAAGGATTATGTGTGTAGGTCAGTGTGAGGGGATCTTTGTGGAGGTCCTGCAGCTGTGACACAAAGGAGGGCATCTGGGGGCATTCTCAAGTCCTAAGCCTTCATGTTGCCTTTTTGCTTTTAGTCAATTCCCAAGCCCTGAAGCTGTGCTGGAAGGAGCCCGGTACATGGTGGCTTTGCAGATAGCCAGGGAGCCTTTGGTCAGGCAGGTCCTGAGACAGACTTTCCAAGAAAGAGCTAAAATCAACATTTCACCAACCAAAAAGGGGAAGAAGGTAAGGAAGGTAGCTCTGACTCTGTGGGTCAATTCAGGGAAGGCTCTAAATAACATACAAATGCTCATTTTTGCATCTGAAAACTTGTCCTATGTCAGTGGCAACTCTGAATAAATCTCAGAGCAGCATGTGAGCTGGGCTGTTGCAGAGGCCAGCTCAGCAGCATGCTGCATTTTTAGTCTCAGCATTTCATCAGACCTGATTCTTGCTGTTGAGATGTTGCCTTCAATTATTGGAACAGTCTGTTTCTCTGGGACTGGGAACGAATTCTGCTGTGTCCTGCTGGGGAAGGAAATGCAGACTGGCAGGCATAGGGGTGAGAGGGTATTGAATAAAAACCATTGTGTGCCTCGGTATACAGAAGGGTCTTTCTTCATGAATGCCCTGCATGCATCATGACTGTCTCTCCTCTCTCCCAGGATATTGATGAAGCCCACTATGCCTATTCCTTTAAATACTTGAAGAATAAGCCTGTGAAGGAGCTGCGAGATGACCAGTTCCTGAAAATGAGCCTGGCAGAGGAGGAAGCACTGCTTACTATAGATATCAGCATTGACATGAAAGGAGTGGAGGGGTGAGTCCTCACTGACCGTGCCATTCATGCCTTGGCAGAGTTTGTTCATCCAATGCTGCCATGTTGTTAGAGCTCCTCTGTAACCCAAACTGCTCCTGGAAGTCATGCCCTTAAGCCCCTGAACTTTAAAGTCAAGCAGCCTCTCAGGGTCTTGCTTTTTTCTTCATCCTAGTGAAAACTTTAGCAGAATCTGTCTTACTCATTTGAAGGCAAACTCTGAAGCCTTTAGGATTTTTGTGAAAGATGATGCTTGTTTCGCAGCCACCCTCACTGTGTGCTCCTTCATTCATTCCCTGCACATATGAGTAGCCACACTGTGCAATATGGATGTGCTGGAGTGGCTGTGGGCTGCCCCATGTTGCACTGATCAGGCCTGTCTGTGCTGCCAGCATGGCGTTCAGCTGCGATCTGTCTAGCAGCATTGCTTTTGCAGCTAAAGGAGTGTTCAATGGGAGGATTGGCTCTTGACTAAATTTTCCAGGCAGCTCCCTGAATCTGAGGTGCTGCTATTGCATCCCTGTGCAGGAATCTGCCAGTGGTAGTGTCAATGCAGGTGCTTGGAGCCCTTCTGTATCTCCTCCTCTTCATTTCTTGCAGTTACGGTAGCGACCAGACGTACTTTGAGGAAATCAAACAGTTCTATTATCGGGATGAGTTCAGCCACCAGGTGCAAGAGTGGAATCGGCAGCGTACAATGGCCATTGAGCGGTCCCTCAACCAGTTCCTCTACGTGCAGATGGCTAAAGAGTTGAAGAACAAGCTGTTGGTGGAGGCCAAGGAGTATGTCCTCAAGGTGAGATGGGGGACAGGTGGGTTTGAGTTAGAGCTGGGTTATAAACACTAGCAGTCCTGCAGCATGCTGGGTATAGCTGCTGACAGACCGTACACAGGCTCTTGGGAAGGAGGAGGAGGTAGGCAGGGGTTTGAGTGTGGTTCTTTCCCAAGGATGGAGAGAAAAGTAGGTATCTCGGTGGGAGGGAAGATGGGCTCGTGGTACTGGAGAGCTCGTCCCAGTCCTGGGAGAATATACTGTCTTACTGCCTTGAGCATGACCTTCCCTCTGTGACAAAGCACCTGCAGTGGATTTTCTCACTTCTCTCTCACCTTCTCTGTTCCACTAGGCTTGCAGCCGGAAACTGTACAACTGGCTAAAAGTAGCTTCATACCGTCCTGATCAGCAAGTGGAGGAAGATGATGATTTCATGGATGAAAACCAAGGGAAGGGCATTCGGGTGCTAGGCATTGCATTTTCCTCAGCCAGGTAGGAGGAGAGGAATTTTCTCTGGATCCATGTACAGCTTTAGCAGTCCGCCATGTCTGAGTGATCTCTGTTTTGCAGGGACCACCCTGTGTTTTGCGCCCTTGTTAATGGAGAGGGTGAGGTTACAGACTTCCTCCGACTGCCACATTTCACAAAGAGGAGGAACGCCTGGCGTGAGGAAGAGAGGGAAAAGAAGGTGAACCTTGGTGCACCTATTGTCGACGTGAATGTCTGCACATTGCTTTTGGTACCCTGCGATCTGCTGCAGGCTGGAGAGGAGTAGTCAGCCTGAAGACAGCTCAGGCCTTGTCACTCTTGCATGCGAGACTACTGCCTTTTTCCCACCCTGTAATTATTCTGGCAGAACAGTTGCTTCCAGTGAGATTCCAATTCATCTCTTCTGCTCCTCTTACGGGGAGTGGCGGGGCCTTGCCATTCCTGAGTTCTGCTGGTTGGGGGTTTGTGAGCTTCTGTGGTCGCAGCTACGGAATTTTTCTCCCCTTTCCCTGATCACATTATAATAGTGAGAGGCTGTGGGACCTACTGGAGCTTGGGGCAGGCTTTTGACTTCCAATGCCTACTTGCACTGATGTCCTGTAACACCAGACCATGATGCCATCAGTCTTTCCTCTGCAGAGCTTTCCTGTTTGTCCTTACAGTGCTGAGGAGCTGCAAAGATGGCCTGTGGAAAAGATGTTTAGCCATGTTCATGTCATGGTGGCAGATCAGGGTGACAGTGGGGAGGATTTGCCCTGTGAAATAGGAACCCAGGACCGGTAGCTAGCTTTGTACAGAAACCATTTAGCTTTTCTGACCTGTCTCACTTTCCTTTCCAGGCTCAGGATATTGAAACCTTGAAGAAATTTCTCCTGAACAAGAAGCCTCATGTGGTGACAATTGCAGGCGAGAACAGGTCAGTCTTTGTGTTTCTTCCACTTCCCAGTCTCTTTGCAGTCCTTCCCTTATGCCTGTTGGCATTTCACTGTTTCTGTCTGTGGTGTGAGGTTATCTCCCTAAGTGATTCCAGGACCCAGCTTTGCACTCTCCTCTCAATCCCCTTGGCCATCTGTCTCTAGGGATGCTCAGATGCTGATGGAGGATGTAAAGAGAATTGTTCATGAGCTGGATCAAGGGCAGCAGCTGTCCTCTATTGGAGTGGAGCTGGTGGACAATGAACTGGCTATCCTCTACATGAACAGCAAGAAGTCTGAGGTGAACCTTCTGTTATTCCAGCTTAGTCTGTCGCTCATTTGTGCTGTGTCATCCTCCATTTGTTGTGCTGGCCCGGCCTTGCATCATTGGCTGCCTCATGTGATCCATCTAGACAGTGACGTACTGATCTTTGGATCAAGGCAAAACATCTTATTTAGGCTTCCCTGAAGAGATCAGCACCAGCAGATGTACAAAATAGGTATTGATGTAGTCTGAAATCAATCTTGCTCAGCTGAGTGAGTGAGGTTGTTTCACTCCTAGTTGCAGCAGAGCTCCTGGGAGCCTTTAACCTCAGCTTTCTTTGCCCCAAGCATAAAATGCTTCCCTTATTCCAGTCACTGTCTGATGTGTCTTTGCTACTTGTGCTACAAAGTGTGAAAACACAGTCAGGCTTTTCCCTGATTCTCTGGCCTCTTGTAGAATGAGTTCCGGGATTACCCACCTCTGCTGCGTCAAGCTGTCTCCCTTGCTCGCCGCATTCAGGACCCACTCATAGAGTTTGCCCAGGTCTGCAGCTCCGATGAGGATATTCTCTGCCTGAAACTCCACCCTCTGCAGGTAACTTTTCCTTGTGAGATCCTTGGGCAAGGAAGATCCTTCTCTGCAAGAGGAAGTGGCCTGGGACAGCTTGCTGTCAAAGAAAAGTATTCCAAATTGAACTGGTGCAAGTTCTGCCTGTTCAATGCCATATTCAGGCTATACAACACCTTTTTTTGCCTCCTTTAGCTCACCTGCCTGCTGCCTTTAGGCTGCTCTCAGGGGTAACTCTGAGTTGCAGTACAGCTCCTGAGAGCCAGTGTGTCGGGTTTGGCTCAGCTTGCTTATGGCAAAGTGTTGCACGCATCTCCGTGCGAGGCTAATGCCTCTCCTTTCTGTCAGGAGCACGTGGTGAAGGAGGAACTGCTGAATGCCCTCTACTGCGAATTCATAAACCGTGTGAATGAGGTGGGAGTGGATGTCAATCGGGCGATTGCTCACCCTCACAGCCAGGCTTTGCTGCAGTATGTGTGTGGCCTGGGACCACGCAAAGGCACTCATCTGCTAAAGGTAAGGAGGCTTCTGTCCCTGCGTACAAAAACAGTGCATCACCAATAATGTGTGAGTGCCCTGATGGCAGTGCTGTCACGAGATGAGTCAGGGTCCCATGTGCCAGATGCAGCTGACAGCTTCATTGACATGTGTTTTAGTAAGTCTTATCTCACTGTGCCTAACCCTGAAGTGTATGGACTTATGTCCTTGATAGACTCAAGCAACTCAGCAGATCTGTCAATCCTAGCTAGCTCCTGAACCCACAGGAACAGATGCGCTGTTACAGTATCAAGACGCCTCCGTACTGTAGAAAGCACAAGGCAAAAAGCCCAACGCTTTTCCTGAGAGTTGGAGCCATTCCATGTGGAGTCATCTCCTTTCATACAATGTTGAGATACAGGCAGGGGGCAACAATGTATGAGCTGTGATGGGCTTGATTGTGTCAGATACTTTGAACGCTGCAGCGTCCAGTGAGAGTCCTCTACTTTTCCTGGAGAACCCTTGTGTTTGAATAGCAAGGCTTATCCTATTACCTTTCTGCAGATCTTAAAACAAAACAACACACGTCTGGAGAACAGAACCCAGCTAGTTACAATGTGTCACATGGGACCCAAGGTGTTTATCAACTGTGCTGGCTTCATCAAAATTGACACGGCATCGCTGGGCGATAGGTGGGTATTGGGTTGCCTTCAATGTTGTACAGGGTGCGGAGTTAGCATGAGCAACAGGCTGAAGCAATCTTATTCCGTGGAGTCCATGTTCCCAGAAGTTTGTGTGGCCCCTCTGATCACTGGCCAAGTTCAGGTATTGCTCGTTATTAATCTGATTCTAAAGGGCAGCTAAACACACAGCAGTGCTAGCTGCAGAACATTCATTATATATCTTGCTGTGGCTTTAAAGACCCTTTGTGGTCAAGAGGAACTGAACTGTGGACAGTTGTTCCCCAGCATAGTTGTTGTGCATGCCCGTCAGTAACCCCTGTGCACCTTTGCTTAGTTTCTGCCTAGTCCCACCATCAGTATTTTATTTTTCTAAAGTTTCAAACTTGAAGCATAACTTGGCAATTTAGCTTCGTCTTAATCTAGTAGCAATACTGGGAAGTTTATAGACCGTTAGGTTACTGGTAACTAAACAAGGGAGATGTGTTTGGAGGACAGTGGTAACTTAGTCTCTAAATCTCTGCTTTGCACAGAAGGGTCACTTGTTGGAAACATGCTTTCTCTAGGTTTGGCACAGTATCCTTTTTGCCTTTGAAAAGCAGGTCTGAGAAAGGACAGCCGGCTGAAGCCTTACACTGAGTGATCCAATCCCTCTAGGTCCCTGGTTCTTGCAGGATACAAGTCCCAGAGATGCAGGGGGCAAAGTGTAGCCTCATCCAAAGAGCTAGGCGCAGATGGCTGCACTGCCAGTTGGCAACACTTAATTTGTATGAGGAGAGAAACTGTAGAGAGCCATGTGCTCATAGAGTAGCTATAGTACATAGACTGATCAAATCTACCTAGCATCCAAAATGCCTGGCTGTATCTTTGCAGTGCAGGAGCTGCAGACTGGAATTTGTCATGTCTTGCCCTGGCTCTGGTTGATTTAGCAATGAAGAATTTGCTGTGTCCTTTTTTAGAGTAGTTTTTTCCATGGAGGTCAACTGCAGCAAAGCAGCCACATAGCCAATAGTGGTGGTCAACAGTGTGCTCCTTTACTGGAGGAGGTGATTTTGAGCCCTGCAGAGTCCTTATCTGAACATTGCTTTGGTTTTATTTCAGTACCGATTCCTACATCGAAGTCCTAGATGGGTCTAGGGTCCATCCTGAAACCTATGAATGGGCAAGAAAAATGGCAGTGGATGCCTTGGAATACGATGAGTCAGCAGAGGACGCTAATCCCGCAGGAGCTCTAGAGGAGATCTTGGAAAACCCTGAGCGTCTGAAGGACCTGGATCTCGATGCCTTTGCTGAAGAACTGGAAAGACAGGTGCACTGGGGGTTCCTGGTGCTGAAAACCAGAAACTTTGCTGTCCAGCTCAGTTTTTTAAGTTTTATAGCTGGTGACCCTTATCCATTTTAGGAGCTTAGCATTTAGCTGTTGCTGTTGCAAAACGTATAAACAGCCATGATGAGTATTCAGTGTCTGACAACGGCACGTAGTAAATGCTTACAGAACGTACACTTGGGGCAGAGGGAGGAAGGAGGCAGGACACAGCAATTAGACCGTTTAAGCCATTCTCCCTGAAATTACCTAACTTTTTTCTGAAGGTATTGGTACTTTTGACCTCTTCAACATCCTGTGACTGAGTTCTACAGTTTGATGGTACCCTGTATATCCCTCTCTTTTAAACTTGCTGTTTGATAAGTTCCTTGAGTTCTTTCATAACTTATACTGGATTCCCTACCCGCCTCCTTCCTGCTGCTCATGGCTTTATAACCTTTGAATACCACACAGGGCTACGGTGACAAGCATATCACTTTATATGACATTAGAGCGGAGCTAAGCTGCAGGTACAAGGACCTGAGAACCCCATACCGTTCTCCAAACACAGAAGAGGTCTTCAACATGCTGACCAAAGAAACTCCAGAGACTTTTTATATAGGTACATCCCTGGTTTCTGTCATCCTAAGTCGACTTAGGATGTGTAAAGGTGGGGCAGAGGGGGATCTTGGTGAGCATGATGTTGGGATGGTGCTATGGTTGCATGTATGTGAAGCAGCTTTTCAAATACCTGGGTAGTATCCTAACACTTTCATACACAACTACCTTAGGTCAAGGGAACTGCCCAGCCTGGCAGTTGGCTTTCAGTTTTGCATTCTTTCCTTCTCCTCTCTCATCACACCACAGGTAAAATGATCATCTGCAATGTGACTGGGATAGCCCATAGACGGCCACAAGGAGAAAGCTATGACCAGGCAATACGGAATGATGAAACTGGCCTTTGGCAGTGTCCTTTCTGTCAGCAGGATAACTTTCCAGAGCTCAGCGAGGTGGGGCTGCTTCTCCTAATAAGCCTGCCTTAGTCTGCTGTCAGCAGGCTTGAGGGTTTTCTAGGTTCCTGGGAGACAAGGTATCAGAGCCCAGATTGTGCCTGCAGTGCCCCAGGATCCCAACCTGAATGTGGCCTTTGGCTGCAAATATAATCTGTTCCACTTTTGACTAATTGCTTCAGTATCTATTTGTCAGGTCCTTTATGACTATGTTATGGATGTCAGTGAACTGGGCTAGAATGAAATGTACCCGGAGCTAAGCTGACCAGTTCTTTGCAAATACATAAAGCAGGCTTGTTTATGGTCTAGGATTGTGTTTTATGCAGAGAAACTGCCCGTGACACTGAGAACAGAAGGTTGTTCTGCCACCTTCTCAATTTTAAGAACTTATCTGGACTCCCTGCTGCTTAATGCAGCTGTACCGTAGGTCTCTTCTAAACACTGCTGAATTCCAGCCATGGTAATCCATGACTTTAAAACCCTATAGCATTCATTAGAAACCAGCCCTAGCTGCATGCTTGTGCTCAGGATCTAAAAATGTTCTGACCTTCCTGGTTGCAAAGCCCATAAGCTGAGCAGAACTGAAGTAGGAAGGTTGCGTTACTGGGTAGCATTGATTGAAGTCCTGTCCCCTGCCCTTCCATATGCTTCTGCTAGCAGCACCAGTTTGCTGACACAGCTTTTAGACTGGTTTGAGCGTGAGCTGCCGGGGCTATTTTGTTTCCACACTGAATGACTTTTACTTTTGCCTTCCTCAAGGTTTGGAACCACTTTGACAGTGGTTCCTGCCCAGGTCAGGCCATCGGAGTGAAGACACGTCTGGATAATGGTGTCGCTGGCTTCATCCCAACAAAATTTCTTAGTGATAAGGTGGTCAAGCGGCCAGAAGAAAGGGTGAAGGTATGAAAGCAGTGGATTTCCACATAACCAGCAAGAGCTGGAAGAGCATGGAGCCAATACCAAAGATTCAGAGTTTGGTTCATAACACTGTTGCCTAAATGACTTTTCAAATCTTATTTTTATTTAAGGACTTTAAAACTGCAGTGAGTTCAGGTTCTGGTTAGTGTTGTTCTCCCACAGTGCAAATCTCTCTTGGCAGCTGGTGGGAACCATGTTAATCAGTTAACATGTTGCACTGCGGGAGGATTTATTATAGTCTGGCTAAAGTCTGGGTTTAGGAGACCAGAAGGCATTCTAATGCAGAGCTGCCCTTTGTTTCTGGCTTTCTAAAGAGCTCATGGAACTGCTGTTAGATATGCAAGGGTCACTTTCCCTCTCTCATAGCTTTTTCTTCTGTCTCAGTTCATTTGTGGAGGTCATCGGTTACTGGTCTTGCTCAGGAGAGGGATTGGTGTTCCAAAAGAAACAGAATTGCATATTTTTATCACATGATAAGATAGAGGTTAACATCTTTTCTGTCTTTCGGGCTCTCCCAGACAGCCCATGCAGGTGATTGATAATCCTGTAAGCTCAGAGGTTTCTTAGCATTTATTTAAAGAGTCGTTAACTTCAGCACGGTTAACTGGACTAAGACATTGCATTTTCTGTGGTGGAATTTTCTGTTTCTTGTTTTATTAGGGCAGTCTTTGGGTGTCTTCCCCTCTGTTTCTGAACAGACTTAACTGCTTTCTTGCACGTCTTGAAGTCCAGTTTTGCTGCTCCTGTTGTTAAAGATACATAAAATAGCAAACTTAATTGTCCTCAGCCTCCAGACATGCAGTTTTCTGTGTGTTATGGGGCATAACGCAGACATGCTGGAGAACTGCCTGTTTTTCCTTTAATCTCTTTTGATTCTAGTCAACTTGTGGATCAGTTGATTTTTGTTTGATATGGAAGGATCACTTTTAAAGCTTGTATCAGTCTGAAGTAGGTGAGGTAATTTGTACCTCCTTATTGTCAGTGTGACCCCACACAGATTGCTCTGTAGTGCAGGGAGGTTGGCATATCAGCCTAACGCACTGATCAGCTGTGCCTGCCCCTCTCTTGTAGGTGGGAATGACTGTTCACTGCAGGATTATGAAGATCGACATTGAGAAGTTCAGTGCAGACCTGACCTGCAGGACCTCAGACCTGATGGATAAGAACAATGAGTGGAAACTGCCTAAAGACACCTACTACGACTTTGACTCTGAGGCAGCAGATCACAAACAAGAAGAAGACCTGAAAAGAAAGCAGCAGCGGACAAGTGAGTCTCTAATTTTTCTCTCCCTTGTAATGCCAGCCTTCCCAGTGTGCTTCAGGAGAATAAGCACAATTAGACATATAATTGCAATAAAGCAGTTCCTCTTGGAAGCCTAAACACTCTGCTTTGTTCCCTAGCGTACATCAAGAGAGTGATTGCTCACCCATCATTCCACAACATTAGCTTCAAGCAAGCCGAGAAGATGATGGAGACCATGGACCAAGGGGATGTGATTATTCGGCCAAGTAGCAAAGGGGAGAACCACCTGACTGTCACCTGGAAGGTGAACGATGGGATTTACCAGCATGTGGATGTCCGAGAAGAGGGCAAGGAGAATGCCTTTAGCCTGGGCTCCACGCTTTGGATTAACACAGAGGTAACAGCCTGCAGAGCATGCCTGGGAAGGAGTTGGGGAAGGAGAAGCACCTGTTTGGCAGGGACAGGTTGGCAGATCCTTTCTGTCCTTGCCACTGCTTTCAGATTGTTGGAGAGTAACTTCTGTTGCAGTTCTCCAGATTCTTAGACAATACTCGGCTTTTTTTTTTTTTCCTCAAAGCATCCAGCCTTGCTGTGCAGAATGTATGACTGAGAGCTGTATACTAGAATAAGAGTTCTTCATCATGCACACTAAATACCTCTTTAAATGTGTTTTGTTCAAAGGAATTTGAAGACCTGGATGAAATTGTTGCACGCTACGTCCAGCCAATGGCTTCTTTTGCCAGAGACCTGTTGAATCACAAATACTATCAGGACTGCAACGGTGGAGACAAGAAGGTAGGCCTGCAATGTGGTAGCTCCTGTAGGAGATGTAGGAGCGTTATATACATTTCTTTGCCTCAGGACAGGTCTTAAACTCTTTGTGTCTGGCATGAGCTGCTGCTGAAGTGAGCTCTCTGATCTTCTTGTCTCGGGGCTTGACAGTCACTTTCCAGCTGTAGGTCTCAGAGGGATTTTGTCTGGGAGCAGTGAAGTTAGGAGAGTGGTGTTAGTTGGCAGTATTGTGTGCTAGAGCAGTATGCTAGAGCAGCAAAGGGTTGCCCTGTCAGCAAACATCACTGAAAGGAGAGTAACTGGGTTTCTGTGACCTGGTGACATTTGTGCACCAACCCTGTGCAGAAGTAGTGCAGTTGGTGGTCCTTGTTGGATTGCTAACATCAGGGCTCGGGGGGGAAAAGGGCTGACCTTTTCAGCATGGGGGGAGATAGCCATAGGCTCCGTGTGTTGCTGAAAACGTAGGCTCTCTTTGAGCATTTATCTTCTTTCTCTCTCTAATTAGAAGCTGGAAGAGCTGCTGATAAAGACCAAGAAAGAGAAGCCGACATTTATTCCCTACTTTATCAGTGCCTGTAAAGATCTACCTGGCAAATTCCTCTTGGGATATCAGCCTCGAGGCAAACCAAGGTAAGTGAGAGGGAAGCCCAGCATCTGCAGCTGAGTACTGCCAGTACCACACCTCAGCTTATTGCTGCCAGTTTTGATTCTAGTGCTGTCAATATCCCTGTAAGTCATGCCTCCCTTTACCCAGGGTTTGGCCTCGTGACAGTAGAGGACCCATGTGTAGCAGTAAATCTCACCAGGAGACTCCTGTGTTTCTAACTACCTGGCTGCTACAAGCAGTACTGCCCTGTGCTGGGGGTGTCACAGGAGTATAGGCAGTGATTTTGGGTGGAAAGGCATGGTATTTTGGAGCAATTGTTTGAAAATAAAATGAAAGTGTCTTAGGTAGCTCTGTCTGTTCATTATCAGTATGGTCATCACTGGAGTTTGTAGGCCATGCCTGTTCTGACTGTGACCTGTTAGTGTGAGGGTGCTGTACAGTGGCAGGTATGGCTCTGAAGCAGCCTGTGATCTCTTGTGCTCTCCTGCATTTACTGCTCCTCACAGGATAGAGTATGTGACAGTGACACCAGAAGGATTCCGCTACCGGGGCCAGGTCTTCCCTACCGTGAATGGACTCTTCCGATGGTTTAAGGATCATTATCAGGACCCTGTTCCAGGTGAGCATCCCAAAGCCTGAGTGCCTCAGCTGTTTCTTTCCTGGGTGTCACACAACAGGGACAGTTACTAAAGGATAATGTCATGTTCTTTGTCCCTGAAATGTATCCTAGGATTTTTCTGTATGTGGGAAGTTTCAAAGCAACACTCAAGTGTTTCACTTCCGTGGATCTACTGAGAGCTCTCCTGAGAGTTAATCTTTCAGCCAAGTAGGCCATGCAGCAAAGGCTGGCCTTGTCCCTTTCCTCTCCCCTAGCTTCCCTCGCCATACAAGCCTGCACACACCATTCCCTGGTAACATAGCGTCTTGCCAGTACAAGTGTTGCCTGCATTTTTTCACATCCTGAGTTTTAGGCCAATAGCTGCTCTTCTAGGAGAACTAATTTATCTCTCTTGGTTTGTGTGTTATACAGGTATTACTCCCAGCAGTAGCAGTCGGACCAGGACTCCAGCCTCCATTAATGCTACTCCAGCTAACATTAACCTGGCAGGTCAGTGCAGGCCTTTCCTGGTTGGAATTGGCATGAAAGCTCCTTCTCCAGGCTCTGCTTTGTCTAACATGATGGGTCTTCCTTGCAGACCTGACCCGTGCAGTGAATGCTCTACCACAGAACATGACCTCCCAGATGTTCAGTGCCATCGCTGCCGTGACAGGACAGGGACAGAACCCAAATGCCACTCCTGCGCAGTGGGCATCCAGTCAGTATGGCTATGGAGGCAGCGGAGGCGGCAGCAGCGCATACCATGTAGGTGTCACTGAAGCTTCTGACAGGAGGTGCTGCGTGGCTTTTCCTTCCTGCTAGAAACCATCCCATGGGGGCTCTTAAGTAACCCTGAGGGGTTACTCACTGCCTGGGACCATCCAGTCCTAGTTGCATACCCATGGTGCTGCACAGGAGAGCCTGGATGGATTCTTGGACTAGGTTTCTTCTTGCCTCCTGTGGCTGAGGAAATGAGGCATGTAATACAGCCCTGCTCTGGGGAGAGTTGAAGCAAGTAGCAGATTGGTCTGGCCCCCAAGGAATGTGGCAGGGTGGAGAGGCAGGATCCAGCGGTGAGGGCACACAGCCTTCTGATTGTGCCCTGAATTGGCAACGTGAGCTGCCAGTGGAAGAGATTAGCTGCGAAACTATGCGCTGAGTTTGCAGGGCTTTTCAGCTCAGCGTGCTAATCTCTGAGTTGCACCGGCAGGCGAACACCTCAGCCTGACCGAACACCCAGAGGCTTTGCAGGGAATAAGATAGAATTGGACAGTTTTGGCTCACACTGAAGCCTTTCCTCATGTGTGCTGGTGCCTACCTCTTCCCAGCCCAAGCTGCCAGCTCACCAGCTGACACTGAGGCTAAATCCAGCTGCAGATGGACTGAGGTGCTTGTGTACAAAAACCACACCCAGCTTTTAGAGAGACCTAATGAAGAGCTGCTGCAAGACAAGGCTTGCAGGGAGGAGTGATCCTCTTGTAGACCACCGTGGGAGGCTTTCACAGAGTTTGGCACAGTAAATGCTGAGCTGGGGATAGGCAGGGACTGTGGATAACCCAGTGTATTAATCAGCAAGACAATCTGAAGGAAAAAGGTGAACACGGGGAGGCAAAGACACTAAGCACTGCACTGGACAAATAGTGAGCCAGCCAGCTTTGGATGGGGGAAGGAGCCATCTTGGGAGCTGCTGTGCCTTCTCTGCAGCCCACAGGGGAGGAATTAATCTGTTCTTCATGGCTGCTGCAGGATGTCATTTCTGCTAGCTTGCCCCAAGTGTCTCTTGTGTCCATCTTTTGTGCCCCTTACCTTTGCTTGGCTTAAGCATCTCCCCTGGTACCCTGTGTGGGGTGAGCAAGGAAGGCAAGCTGTGGCAGCCCTGCTGACTCAGGTCAGGTGGGTTATCAGGGGCTTTTAGCGGAACAAATGTCCTGTGCTCAGCAGGGTGTTGCTCCTTCTGCCCTGCAGCCCCCCATTCCCTGGGCAATGGTCACTGCAAACATCTCTTTGCCCATATGAGAAGCTCCAGCAGGGCTAGGAGTGTGTAGCAAGGGTGTGTACCAGCCTCCTGGGCAAGTAGGGCAATGCAGAGCACACCAGAACTCTTCCCCACAGCCTAGCAGGGTTTGTTCTCTGTCCCCTAACAGTATCTGCTCTCTGCAGGTCTTCACGACTCCAGCACAGCAACCGGTGGCCACCCCTTTGATGACCCCCAGTTACTCCTACACTACCCCCAGCCAGCCAATTACAACGCCCCAGTACCAGCTCCAGGCCAACACCACACCCCAGTCCACCCAGTCCCAGACACAGTCACAGCCATCGTCCAGCTCCAGACAGAGGCAGCAGCCAAAGTAAGTGTCTCCAGTGCTGGGTGCATGTATCCATCTGTGCCCTGTCTTGATTGCTTTTGTTGATTTTTGTGGAACCAGCATGGTGGGGTTACCTTGCACCTTCCTGCGTGGCAGCCTTGGGGAGGGAGGGCAGGGAAGATTTCCCACTAGCTTGTCTCACTTTCTGCTTGTGTTGTTTCAGGACCAACAGTCATGCTGCAATCGACTGGGGGAAGATGGCCGAGCAGTGGCTCCAGGAGAAGGAGGCCGAAAGGAGGAAACAGAAACAGAGGTTGACTCCTCGCCCATCTCCCAGCCCCATGATCGAAAGCACGCCCATGTCCATTGCTGGGGATGCCACGCCGCTGCTGGATGAGATGGATCGATAGGCCGTGCTGGACCTGACCTGTAACCTCCGTTCCCTTCTCTAGGAAGGGGGAGGGAGAGTGAACAGTTGAAAACAACTTCCCTTCCCTTAGCCACAATAACTCCTGTTTTATACGTCGTGAGATGGTGGGAAATGACTCTTGGTGACATGCACCTGAGCAAATCAATAGACTTGGCAGGGCTGGTCTAAACACATATACTATATATATATAAATATATCATAGGAAGGGAAGCTGCAGCGGCCTCCGCCTTCCAGGCCCTGGTTCACCACTTTGGAAGCTCGGCAAAGTAATTATGAGGTCAAACGAGTCTGTCCTCGTACATGTACAGCAGTCTGCTTTCACCACAAAGACTAGGAAGCAAACATAGCTGAAAGTGCAGACTATCGGCCTGGAGTGAGCCTGTTTCATTTGGATTCTCCCAAACCCTGACTGTTGCCTCCTCTTGTCCTGAGAGCACAAAGTCATGGGGGTTGTGACAAGCAAACTGGAGTTCTCAAAAAGCTTCTGTTGTTGTTTGCTCCATGTTTTCATGCGTAACAGGCTCTGCGGAGTCTGTGCCAACCCCCAGCTGTGTTCATAGGGGTCTAGCACAGCAGCTCTGGGGCTCGGGGTCTTGCTGGAGAGAAACGCAGCTGTCGTACCAAAGGCTTGCTCTCTCCTCTGGCTTCTTTTGGAACAATATTTATTTAGTTTTGATTTTTTTTTTTTAATCAGACTGCAAAGCGAAACACCAGCCAACGGCAGCTTTCCTGAGCGCTGGACAGATGTGGGCTAAAAAGCTGCAAGAGCTGCCACTCCTATGGTGGAGAACGCGAAGCAGCTGGGAGTGCATGGCATCCTCCTCCGTATCCGCTTAACCCTGCCCAGTTGTAACCAAGAGGGGTGAATAAATAGTTTCTACTGAACGCTAGTTGAGAGGTTTTCTGCCTGCACCCTGTCTAGCCTGCCTGCCCTCTCCTCTTAGCAGTGGATTTGCTTAGAAGCAGAGTTCAGGGGTGAAAGTCGATGCTCTTTCTTCCTTTGTTGCTTGGAGTTGCCCTCTGTGTGCTGAAACTTTCACAGAGAAGCTGATTTCTGTTGAGCTGATAAAGAATAACGTTTTGTTTTGAATGCATTGTATAGAGACATCACACCAACATCCGGGGCACCTCTCAGGGGCCCACATCTCTCTGGCTGGGAGAGGTAGTAGGGGGCCGGGGAGGGGGGCAGGTAACGCAAATAGCTTCGGTCATGTCAGAAACAGCCCACTGCAGTATTGCAAAGCGACTGCCAGCGCTGAGAGCCATTTCTGAACTGGAAAGTTCCTGCTGCACACACTTCTCTCCCCTGCTTTGTTAGCAGGGATTTTCTATGGAAGCAGAGTCTTTGTTCCTTCCAAGTGCTCCTGGTTAGCCTCCTCTCTGCTAGGAAATGAGCAAGAACAGCAGATCTTAAGAAATAAAGGTCTTTTTTGCATGTAAATGCTTTTGAAGAATGGCAGCAACCCAGGAGACAAAGCAAAGCTGTTTCCACAGAGAAATGCAGGTCCTGGCTTCCTTGCCATCTCCTCAGCAGTACTGGGGGCCTGACGCAGTCGTGTTCCTTCCCTGCAACTGCATGGACCAGGCCAGAGGACCGTGCACCAGGGCCTATGGCTGCTGTAGGTTGCAGGTGTACTAACCTTACCCTATTTTTTTTATTTTATCAAAAACTGTATGACAGGAATTTGACTGGGAGCAGCTCCTTACCAGGGGTGTGTCAGACCTGTAAGGGGAGGGGCTAGTTGTGTGTTGTCAGCTCTCCTGTTTGGCTGTCTTTGTTTTTAGTTTTCCCTTACTGTCAATAAAAATTCTACTTTTGGGAAACCGCTTGCATGCCACATATCTGTGCTTCCTGCTATGACGCTGTGGTCCCCGCCAGGACTTTGCGCCCATTAGCAGTGCTAAGAGAGCGTGTGATGCTTCGCTACAACCTTGGTATTTCCCCCCTGGGCTCCTGTGGTCCGCTTATTTTGGGGATTTGGGATTGCACCACATGCTCCTCTGGGAACAGTGGGGGTTGCACGGGGCAGCTCTGCTCTCGGGGCCGCAGTGCTGCCTGATCTCCCAAGTTTGTGTCGTGGCAAAACAGGAGACAGCTCTCAGCTCCTGTTGCTCCAGCTTTTTCCAGTTCTGGAATTTAGTGCTGGTGCAGGAAGGTCTTTCTACCACCCTCACTGGATAGGAGAGGGGCCTCCGTGCCCAGCCACACATCTCCCTTGGAAGCATGTTCCTGGAGTTGGTAGCAATGCCCTGTCTGTGGGCGCTGCCCTCAAACTCTTTGCTACAGGAGCCCAGTTATGGGCAAGAGGAACAAGTCCAGCTGTGGTTGGACTCCCTGGGGCAGCATCTGCCTTTGTCCCAGAACTGGAAAAGCTTCTATTGTCCCACTCCAAAGAGCTCTTGTATGGCATTTGAGGAGCCTCTGTGGAGGGATGAGGCCCCAGTTCATCCCAGCAGTCCCAGTGCAACCCTTGCTGCCATTGCTGGGGGCTGGAGGAGTCGGTGCTGGCGTGGGAGCACTGGGAAAGGCAGCGGGTTAAGTGGAGAGAGCTGGGGTGGTGTGATTCATTAACTGGTCCTCCAGAGAAGTACAACCCTGGGGAGCTGGAGCTCAACCCCTCTGCAGCAGGGGAGCTAAAATGAGGGCTCTGCCCCGTGCCGACACGGGGACAGGAGCTGTGGCCCCAGCCAGAGCAGCGACTTGCTGTCCCCAGTGCCCGGGAAGATGGCATGAGCCGGTGGGAGCGGTGAGGAACAGCTCAAACCCACGGGGCGCTGGGTGCTTCCCCTCCCGCAGCCCCGCAAGCGGGATCAGCCCCAGGATTGCCCCTGGATCCCGTACCCAGTGCGATCCTTTCTCCCCACGGAGACGGGGCCGAGGCTGCAGCATCTGCTCGAGCGACCAACTTTATTACACAGCCAAGACCTGTGAGGGGGGAGTCAGGGCCACAGCTCTTGTGCAGGCTCTGCCTCAGCTTTGCTTTTCAGCCTCTTCTTTCTGTTTCTCTCCTTCCTCCTCCTCTTCCCACTGGTGGTGGGGACCGAGGATGGGGTGACCAGTGCTGGGTCCCTGCCCAAGCCCTCCCAGGACGGGGCATCGCTCAGGATGGCGTTGGCCGCTTCCCCCAAATCCGGCAGTGGGGCCCATGGGTCCTGCCCCACAGTGGGATGAGTGGGGGCAGCAGCTGCAGGACGGCTCGGCTCTCTGTTTTTGGAAGGGTCTTTCTTTTTCAGACCCTTCCCCTTCTTTTTCTTATCTTTCTTCTTCCCCTTCCTCTTCTTCTTGGCTGTTTTGGGGGGGGACAGCGGGCGGGCAGGCACGTGATGCTCCACAGGGATGGCTCCTCCACCCACGCTGCTCCATGGGGGGCTCAGAGGGACCCCCCGGGGCCTCGCTGCCCGGTCAATCAGCTCCCCACCAAACTCATACAGCACCGGCTCCCTGGGTACCGCGATGGCCACCGTGTTGTACGCCTTGCACCTGCAGAAAGTGGGGTGAGGCGAGCCCCGGCGGGGCCACGGGGGCTGCCGGTCCCCACGGCAGGGAGCACTCACCAGACGTAGAGGTAGGGCTCCACACACTCCTCCTTGTAGGCAAACTCGAAGCAGGGCACCTGGATGACGTTGAAGAAGGCTTGGCCCACCACTCGCGAGGCCGTGTCATTCACCTGCTGCAGGCACTCCTTCAACCTGCCGTGGGGCAGAGCTGGGGTGAGGAGGAGCCGGGGTGGGGGGCTGCCAGAGGGGCTGGGACCCCCCCCAGGATGCAGGGATGCTGTGGGGCACAGTCGGGTGCGGGGATGCTCACCTGCGGTCGCAGTCGCAGTGGCTGATGGTGTGCCAGCGCAGGTTGCGGTACCCATAGCGGGCGGTGAAGGGGTGGATGACGTGTTGGCAGTGGTCGTGGTCCCGGCAGCACCGGTCCGTGTCCTGGTGTTCTCCTGCAGGGAAGGCATCGGATGCAGGCAGGGCTGGGGAGGGGGCCCGCACGCATGGGCTGGGGCTAGATGGGGTTGGGATCAGGGCTGGATTGGGGCTGCACTGGGCTAAGACTGGGATCAGAGTTGGACCGAACTGAGACAGGGCTGGGATCAGGCTGGGATGGGTAGGGGCTGGGACTGGACTGGCACTTGGATGGGGACAAGGCTGGCACTGGGATGGGGACTGGGGCTGCAGCAGCACCACAGTGGGGATGAGGCAGGGACTGGGCTGGGATCAGGATGGGGACCAGGACTGGACCAGGACCAAGAGAGGGACTAGGCTGGGATCAGGACAGGGACTGGGAGTGAACCAGGTTGGACCAGCAGTGGGATGGAGACCAGAATGGGAGCAGGATGGGTCAGGGATCAGGCTGGGAAGAGAGGGTGGATCAGGACTGGACCAGCACCAGGATGGGAACAATGATGGGACCAGTGTGGGGACCAGGATGGACCAGCTCTGTGATGGGGAGTAGACAGAGGTGAACTGGAACTAGACTGGCACTGGGGTTGGGACTGAACTGGGACAGACAGGGACTGAACTAGCATGGGGGTGGGGACTGGAGTGGACCAGCACTGGGATGGAACTGGGACTGGGCTGGGGTGGAGCAGCACTGGGCTGGGGAAGGGAAGAAGGGAAGAAGGGAAGAAGGGAAGAAGGGAAGAAGAAGGGAAGAAGGGAAGAAGGGAAGGGAAGGGAAG
>JANZLQ010000089.1:5821900-5837510 GCA_026212715.1 Elanus axillaris | reverse complement strand
CCACGCTGAGGCTCTGTCCCCATCCCCGCAGCATCGTGCACCTCTGCCTGCGCAAGGCCGACCAGAAGCTGGTGATCCTGAAGCAGATCCCGGTGGAGCAGATGAGCAAGGACGAGCGGCTGGCGGCGCAGAACGAGTGCCAGGTCCTCAAGCTGCTCAGCCACCCCAACGTCATCGAGTACTACGAGAACTTCTTGGAGGACAAGGCGCTCATGATCGCCATGGAGTATGCCCCAGGTGGGCCCTGATCTCCCCCAGCACCCACGGCTGGTTGCTCGGCAGGTTCAGGGGATGCCAAGCCTTCAGCTGTCCTTGGGTTGAGTTGCCGTGGCCCTGTGTTCTGCTCCTTATAAATTTCCTGTGCTCTGGACCCCCAAAGAGTCCAAATGTGTCTCTCTTGAACGGACATTCCTGCAGAAAAGGATCTGGAGGTCCTGTTGGACACCAAGTTGACCGTGAGTCAAGTGACTGAGCACTGGCACAGGTTACTCAGAGAGGTTGTGGAGTCACCATCCTTGGAGATATTTCAAAAGACACGTCATGGTCCTGGGCAACCAGCTGTCGGTAGCCCTGCTTGAGCAGGGGACTAGACCAGGTGACCTCCCAAGGTCCCTTCCAACTTCAACCATTCTGTGATTCTATGCCTTACACCTGCTAGTCATATCCAAAACAGATTTCTAACACCTCTGTTGCTGATAAGTCTGCCCTTGGCTTAGGTTTCACATATGTTTCCTTGTGTCAGCTCTCGGCCACGCTGTTGGTCCCACACCTCTGTGTGGAAGGGTGTGATTTCTAATGAGATTTGCTGTGGAGTTTAAGATTAAATCAACATTTGCATGAGGGTTTGTTAAAAGTTGTATGTGAGCCCTGAATGTGGACCTCCCCTTCTCAATAGGGGCCTCTCCGTGCCACGTGGCCTCTTGGACTGCAAGAATTTTCTTTTGCGGAACAGGCTTATCTTGTTCTGCCATCGAGGTTTATGTCCTCCTCCAAGAGCTGTAATTTTAGCGTTTCTTTTCCTGCTGCTTTTGACAATATGTCAACAGTAATTTTTCTCTTGCTGTTTCTTCGTCCCACCAACTGTGTTGCCATTGTTCTCCACACGGTCTCTGGAGCATTGGAGGACGTGCTGTGTGTCCCACCAGGATGTGCTTTTTCCCATGCACTTGGCTTGTTCAGATGCCGTGGCTAAATCCCCTTGGCTTTTGGGCTGGGTTTGCACTGCCCTGTGCAGCCACCCTTGCTGATAGCCCTTTGTTGTTCTTTGCAGGGGGCACGCTGGCGGAGTTTATTCATAAGCGCTGTAACTCCTTGCTGGATGAAGATACTATCCTGCACTTCTTTGTGCAGATCCTCCTGGCTCTCCACCATGTGCACACCAAGCAGATCCTGCACCGTGACCTGAAGACTCAGAACATCCTCTTGGACAAACATCGCATGATTGTCAAGATCGGAGACTTCGGCATCTCCAAAATCTTGAGCAGCAAGAGTAAAGCCTACACGGTGAGTGGCCTGGCTTTGCAGGGGAACTACTTACCACCATGGCAGCAGGCTGGAAACTCTGGACTTGGCTCATGATAGTCCCTTGGAAGCTGCTGTCAGCAGCAAGGTTGGATGTAGCATACTTGCAGTAGGCCACATCCACATGCCACAATGCTGCTTTGCTCCTCGGAGTTTACATAGGCTGATGTCTTCACAGCCAAGTTTGCTGCAGCTCTGCAGGCTGCAGAAAGGTGAGAAAGACCTGCCTGCCCAAGCCTGGGAGAGGATGGGGTGTCTGGGCCCACTGGTGAGGGTAGACAGGGTTCCTCCCACTGTCACAGTATGAGGGGTGGTGTTTGCAGGCTCGTCTGACACATACTTGGCAACTGAATTCCTGCCTGTGCCCCACCACCCTGCCTTGTCTTAATCTCCTTTCTCTGCTTGAGACTTGAGTATCATTCCCCACCTGCTCTAATCTCACTAGACGTTTATATCACACTCGTTGCTCTGGGCTCTTATTCTCTTAAGTGGATAGGAGCAAAATTGGATGTAATTTGTGTATGTGCAAGGGAGGTCACCAGAAAGGCAAATGCTCCTGTTTTTTACTGAGATTGTCAGGCAGATGTTGACACCAGGGAACAAAAGCCCCGCTCTACTCAGCTTTGGCTGGTGGTGCTCTAGCCAACCTGCGCACTGGGCTCTAAACTGAGCCTTTCTCTTTCCACCTCACTGCCCCAGTTTCACAGCATCCTGGTAAAATCCTTTGTCTCTTCTAGGTTGTGGGAACTCCGTGCTACATCTCCCCAGAGCTCTGTGAAGGGAAGCCTTACAACCAGAAGAGTGATATCTGGGCTTTGGGCTGTGTGCTGTATGAACTTGCCAGCCTCAAGAGGGCTTTTGAAGCTGCGGTAAGAGGGGTATGATTTACATGTAGCGCAGGGAGCCGTGGCCTTGTAGAGAGGTGAAAATTTATGCTTGGATCACTCTTGTCACTGAGCCTGGAGGTGTGAAGGCAGAGGGCAGTGCTGAGAACTTCTTGCTGCTTGGTCTCACCTCTGACTGCCCAGCCACTGTATATATGTCTTGTTTTCTCTCCAGAATCTTCCTGCCTTAGTATTGAAGATCATGAGTGGGACGTTTGCCCCAATATCAGATAGATACAGTCCTGACCTACGCCAGCTCATCCTTAGCATGCTGAACCTGGATCCTTCCAAGCGGCCCCAGCTGAATGAGATCATGGCCCAGGCCATCTGCATTCGGCCCCTTCTAAACCTCTACACTGATGTGGGCAGTGTCAAAATGAGAAGGCAAGTGATGCTGCCACCTTAGTGTCCCTTGGGAGGGGCCGACACAGCCCAAAATGTGTGTGACTGGCTCACTGTCCCTGTTACAAGCTCCGAAGAGAGTGTTGTCCCCATGCAGCTCCCCTGTGTTACCCAATGTGCAGCTGCTGCAGGCCAAGCCTGGCCCAGTGGCTTGGGGCCATGGCAGGTGCAGGCTTGTCATGGCAGTAACAGTGAATAGAGAGTTGTGAGCTCAGGGGGAAGCGAACTGATGCCAACTCCCCTCTCTCAGGTGGTTTAAAGCACCTACTGAGGCAATTCTGTGAGCTATTCAGCCGTGGCTTATGCTGTAGCTCTGCCCAGACCTTCTGTGATCCAGGGCACTGCAGGACCTCTGAGGCCAAGCTGAATTAAGGACTGGATTTTGGTTTGGCAGGCCTGAAAAACCTTTGGCTCCGGTGCCAACAGTAACCCACAGCCGGACGGGGGGACGAGTGAGCAGTGCCAGGCCAAGGGGTGAGTCCTAGCACGGTGTGTTCAGCACAGCTCAATTTGGAAGGACCCTTTCCTTTGGATGACAGAGGGTCAGAGAGGCACTTGAGCTTCTGCAGAGAAAATTAAGAGACGTCACCTTCCCTGAGCCCTGGAGCAGCCCACAGGCACCTTGGCTCTGGTGACCAAGCAGCGCTCTTTCTCCAGCTGCCTCTTCTAGGTTTTGAACCCTTGAATCAAGTTTCTGCTGTTCCCAGCAAAGGCTGGGAACCAGCCAGAGGTGCTGAGGGGGGATGTCCTGGTGCAGCACAATGCAGCTGGCACTGGTAAGAATTAGCTAGAGCTGTTGTAGTGCCTCTTCCCTCAATTCTGGGATAAAATACAAGGAGCTGTTCCCGTGTGTTTCTCTCAGCCCTGGCTGGGAGCTCCCCAGCAGCCCCTTGCCAGCCTTGCACCAGTGCTGGTCTGACCCTGCTCGCTGGCAGGCAGCTCTGCTGGCACCCAGACTGGCTAGTGTTGTTTCTTTTCTTGTGGGAGAAGAGTCAGGGATCTACGCTGATGATTTCTCTTTGACCCATAGGTGTTCGAGGTGGTTCAGCCAGGACAGGAATCCCTCCTCCACTGTCATCCATCTACACCTGGGGGAGTGGGATCACCACCCCCCACCGCCTGCCCATGCTTAACACCGAAGTGGTGCAGGTGTCTGCCGGCAGGACGCAGAAGGCCGGGGTCACCAAATCAGGGCGGCTCATCATGTGGGAGGTGAGTGACAGGGAACCTGGTGTGGGGAGTGGCCGTGGAAGCCTCAGATGTGCGATTTCTGAGGAGGAGATCTTTCTGCTCAATGCATGGGCCCTGGCACTGCATCCCCCAGGACCGCTGCCCAGTCCAGGGTGCCGGTAACACTGCTAAGCCTGTGGGAAGGGGCTTTTCTAAGTTCTCCAACCCAGCTCTTGCTGCACGGAGGTGCAGCAGCTGACACGGCTTGTCTCTGCCAGGCTCCCCCGATGGGTGCTGCAGGAGGCCCTTCTCTCCCAGGAGCCATCGAGCAGCTCCAGCCTCAGTTTGTGTCCCGCTTTCTGGAGGGGCAGTCTGGCGTGACCATCAAACACGTTTCCTGTGGTGATCTCTTCACAGCCTGCCTCACAGGTGAGCTGCTGCCTCCTGCCTTCACCTGGCTGAGTCCCAGACCAATCTGCATGGCAGCTGGCTTGTGAATGCAGCATGACTGCCTGGAGAGCCTGCTCAGAGAGGAACTCAGGAGATGCACTGGGCTGGGGTGACACAAAGGCCTCTGTGGCCTCTCATATAACATCAGGTGGGGGTCAGAAATGGCAGGCATGTTCAACCTATGATGCCACACTTGTCAACTTGGTCCCAAAGGTCTGTCTGTTGTGGGGAGGGCCACAAATTTGTTGTCCTGGCTGCACTGGTGCCACCTGAAGCCAGAACTGGCCTGTACAGTGGGGACTGCAGCGTGAGGAGTGTCTGGGCTCTGTCACCTACTCTTTGAGTGTGATGCAGACACAAGCAGTGACCAGCAGTGGCTGGCGTTGCAGTGAGAAGTCAGCGTGAGCTCCTGCAGGGCCGGTTGCCCTCAGCCGCAGGAAGGCTGGGTCTGAAGCCCCCTTAGAGTGGGCCAGGAGGCATTGTGGCTGGGAGGGGAGCACCCACACTAGCCCAAGGCCATGTTTGTGGAGCAAAGCCCTCCTAATGGTCCTCTGGGAGCCCTGTTTGCACTTCTGCTGGGAATCAGGGCAGCAAACAACAGATATGCAACTGGCAAACTTCGTAGGCATGGGTTTGCCCTATCTCTCCGTGGTATTTCCTGCCACCCCTCTGCTGGGTGGCTGCTCAGTGAGCGTCTCTGTGTATTTAACACCTTGACAGACCGTGGAGTTAGCAGCTCCTGCGTACACAGCTGCAATAATGTTATCTCGGCGCTCTCCTATCATCTGCTGTTTGTTTGGTGAGTTGTCGCAGCACATTGAGTCTGCTGCTCTCTGGAAGCTCGCTGAAGGCTTCTGGCCCCCCACAGCAAATTATGAGAGTGGGTCCAAGCAGAGGTGCTGTCCTGGGAGCCATGGCCAGCCCCATGGGCTGTGTGTGCCTTGCAGGACCTCACGTGTGCCAGTAACAGGACTATTTTCTGCTTTACCAGACAGGGGGATAATCATGACTTTCGGCAGCGGCAGCAATGGCTGTTTGGGGCATGGAAACTTCACAGACGTAAGCCAGGTTTGTCATGAGCATGCTGGGTGTGCTGCTCCCCCAGGGTAGAGGATGGATCGTGCCCTCTGTGCCATGTGAGAGGGCTCATCCCAGCTCCAGGGATGTGCATCCCAGGCATGCTCTGGCATCCAACCCCCTCCCCCTCCTCTCCCCGTCACTGTGGGTTTTAAAAGACCCAACCTGCCTCTCTTTCTCTCTCCCCCCCTACACAATGATCCCTTTGAGCGTGGGGGAAGTCAAGAGCTGCCTTGTGGTTGCTGTTGGCAGGCTCCCAGCTTGGAGGCTGCCTCCAATCACACACCTGCCTGCTTCACTCTTGGCCTGCAGCTGCCAGGGTTCACTGAGAAAAGTTATTTTTCAAAAGAGCCAGTATTTAAAGAAGAGCTGTGTGTTTCCGATTGGCTCGGAACGCTAGGGCTGAGGGCCCATCGCTCCCTTCCAGCTTCTTCCTTGCCTGCCCTCGGATGCAGCAGCAGCCGATGGCTTCCAGCCGAGCCTGGGGACTGGTGCCATTTGTCACTGTGGTCAGCTGGCTCGTTTGTTCTTGCTCCATCCAGAGCTGAGCTGCTCAGTACTTATTGCTGGGGAGGGGAGACCAGTTGGGAGCAGCAGCCAGATCCCAACAAATGGTGCTTTTCACTTGAAGAAGATAATGAGAATGAGGCTCGCTGTGGCGAGGTGTCAGATCTAACAGCAGGTCACAGCAGGGGCTGGGCAAAATGCAGAGATCCTGGTCTCTCCACACCCTAACGAATATGTAGCTGATAGCTCACAGCTCCTCTGTACAAGAGCCTTTCAGCCAACGCATCCTGCACCAAGCCCCTGCCTGCTCAGAGCGTGCGTTAACAGCCCCTGGCACTCCCCACATGGGCAGGGGGGTGAATCCCAACCCTTCGGCTGTACCTATTCCCTCTCCAAACCGTTGTGCTGGCTGCTTTCTTCCGCCCCAGAGATGTTTGCATTATCTTCTGTGCTGTGTGCACGTAGTTTCTAAACCCTTTGAAGACTGTTTGGAACAAAAAAAAATCTCTGGTGTTTGTGTTGGATGAAAACTGGGATGCTGCCAGCACTGTGTTGAGGCTGGGGGGGACGGGTGGGAGGGATGGGAGCAGCCGGGCAGGCTGGGAGGTCTCGACTGACGGCTGCTGCTCTTCCCCTGCCAGCCCAAGATCGTGGAGGCCCTGCTGGGCTACGAGATGGTGCAGGTGGCCTGTGGTGCATCTCACGTCCTAGCGGTTTCCAATGAACGGGAAGTGTTTGCCTGGGGCAGGGGGGATAATGGTAAGAGATGTCTGCTTTGCAAAACAGGGCTTGTGCTTTCCATTGCCTGTTCCTACTCCCTTCGCTGGCCCTGCTTGCCTGCAGTCCTCTCCAGATGTGCCAGGCTAGGTGGGTGTGGAAGAGTTGCAGCTGCTTCACTGCACTTCACCAGGGCCCCCGTGCTTTGGGTTTCACTGCCTTCTCTGGCGATAGGTCCCAGGCTGGGCTCTTGCAGCAGCTACGTCGATGCTGTTATTCATGGGGCTGTGATCAGGTTGTGTGTTGCCATCAGCAGTGCCCTGCTCTGTTTCTCCTGCCAGGTCGGCTTGGGCTGGGTACCCTGGAGTGCCACAACTCCCCCCAGCAGGTCACAGTCCCGCCGGAGCACGAGGCTCAGAGGGTCATCTGTGGCATTGATTCCTCTATGGTCCTCACAGTGAAGAACCAGGTTCTTGCTTGTGGGAGCAACAGGTAAGAGGAGTGAGGGTCTGTGCTTCAGAGCTTGCCTACAGCCTCGTGGGCCTGTCTGTTTGTGTCCAGCCCAGGAAGAGGGAGCAAGGGGTTCTAGAAGATATCTCTGTGTGATCCTACTCCCCAGCATCACACTGCTGGTGGTGCGGTTCTGCTAGGGCAAGATTTGTCTCTGGGGTGTCTGCACTTGGCTGCATTCAGCCAGCTCTGAACTGTGCTTTTCCCCATGCAGGTGTAACAAACTGGGCCTAGATCGGATCTGCTCAGCAGAGGAGCCTTCCCCAGAGGACCAGGTGGAAGAGGCCACCATGTTAATGTGTGCCCAGTCGGCCCCCTTGAACCAAGAGCCGATTGTGTGTGCTGATATCGGTACAGCGCACTCGGCTGCAGTCACAGGTGAGGGGCGTGTGCCCAAATCCCTGAGGGGGAACCTGCATTTTCTCTGTCTTCCCCCTGCCTCTGTTTTCCATGGGCATAGGCCTCAGAGAGGCTTGGGAGGCACCCTGCTCCTGATGCTGGAGCTCTCTGGTAGAGAGCAAAGAGCTTTAGCAGCTTCAGTGCATCCTTGGGTGACACCCAGTTGTTTCTCTCATCTCTGTTGTCAGCTTCTGGCCAGTGTTACACCTTTGGGAGCAACCAGCACGGGCAGCTGGGCACCAACTCCTCCCGCAACAGCCGCATACCCCACCTGGTTGTGGGGCTCCAGGCAATGAAGGTCACTGTGGTGGCTTGTGGAGATGCCTTCACTGTGGCCATTGGAGCAGGTGAGGCTGAAGCCCTTGTGTCCTGGGCTGCATCAGGCCCTGGCTTTCTTGCCTGCAGTCCATGCTGTGGCCAAGGCAGGCCTTGGAGATAGCCCAGGACGGTACGAGGGAGATGGGAGGCCTGTTTGCTGGTGAGCTCTGTGTGCAGCAAGGTGTATATATCCCTCTGCAGATGGCGAGGTGTGCACATGGGGGAAAGGAGCCAGGGGACGCCTGGGCAGGAAGGACGAGGAAACGGGAGTGCCGAGGCCGGTGCAGCTGGAGGAGACGCATCCGTACCTGGTGACCTCTGTAGCCTGCTGCCATGGGAACACGCTGCTGGCAGTAAAGCGTGAGTAGAGGCTTCATTACTGTGATTCCTGCCATGAGGGCCCAGCCAGACACACAACGCCTTGTGACCCGAGCTGTACCAAGTAACCCTGGCACGTAAGGTCTGTGTTATTTTAGTCCCCCTAGAACAGGAGATGAATAGAAATAACTTGAAGCCCATAAAAATTTCCCTTCTGCTGTCCAGCAGTGTGACACTGCTGCTTCTGCTGGGCTAGGGGAGCAAAGGGAGAGCAGAGGCGGTCTCGTGCACTCCCAGACAGGTGGGCTGGCCAGGCTGTGGCCGATGCGGAGCTGGTGTGCTGGCAGTCCACCGAGTATCCAAAAAGAGCAGCTCTCTAATTGATGCTGCTGAAATAGAAGCTGAGATTTGAGGCGTCATTTTGGCTGCTGTCTTTCCATTGTGGTTTGGAAAAGATAGGGATGGTTTTGTGGTTCTTCTCTGCTTGGGCCAAAGGCAGCATCATTGCATGGCTAAAACGTGCCCATGGTGTGACCTGCCCTTCTGTTGCCTGGATGTACGATGGGAGCCTGGCCCAGACTGCTGGAGGGGCCTTTCTTCCTCTTCTGCTGGGCTGATTATGGCCTCAGTGCTGGGCTGATGGATTCCAGTCTCAGCCCACTTCAAGGAAGCTAATTACACCCCAGAGGGGAGGAGGCCCAGCTGACTGGCCCCAGCGCAGCAGAATTGGCCATGGCTCTCATTCCAACCCTGTGAGTGCCGAGCTCTCATGTGATGCCTGCTGCCATCTGAAGGGGACAGGGAACGGCCGAGTCCCTGGGCTCAGGAACAAGTAGGGCATTTGTCATGGGAGTAAAGGGGTTTTGTCTCTGCAGTAAGGCTGCAGGCTGCTCTCCCCTTCCACTGCTGGAGTTGCCCTGCACTCTGCGGCAGCCAGTTTGTGGGCTCCCACCTGCAGCACTGTAAGAGCAGGAACTGAGCATGCAGCCCCACTGCTGTCTCTCTGCCCTGCCCAGTCTGAAACCTCGACCCGCCTGTCCTGGTACTGGAAGTACAAACTCAGCAGCAGCAGTGCCAGGGCAGCAGCCTCACCTGCTCCAGCATCCCTCAGTAACCAGGGTGCAAAAAGCATCGAGAGCTCTGTAAAAAGCTGAGATCTAACTTTGGGCTTTCATGCTGCTCAGTCTGCCTGGAAACCTCTCCAGAGAGAACATGAGAACCAGTGACACGTGTGATGTCATTGCTGCTGTCAGCTCTAGCTGTGATCTGGCCCAGAGAGGGTGCTGGCACAGGCGAGCAGCGCTCTACCTTTGGGGCAGCAGTTCTGCACCGCTCTGCGGTTTCCCTCCCATGTGGCCAACACTGTTTTTGACTGGCTTGGGCTTCTGCCCTCTATTGTGAAGCCGCTGCTGCGCCTTTCTCTCAGTCCCACTACAAACACGAGAATAACTGGGAGAAGCCAGGTGTGCTGGAGAACAGGAGGAGGAGGGTGCAAGCCTTGGGAGACTATTTCCTCCTGCTTGGGCTCTGTGTGCTGGGCATTGCCTCCTGCTTGTGCCACTACTGAGGCCTCACAGTGGCTTCCTGGGGTAGCAGGACAGGGATTGTGGTGCTCATGTGTTGGGTGTCTGGCCTGTGTGGGGCAGGGCACTGCTCCCTGTAGCTTTATCGAGATGGCAGCTTATGGCTTATTCTTGGTTCTTGCCCTTTGTGTTTCAGCTGCCGTGGAAGAGTCGCCTTCCCAGTGAGTTTGAGTTGAGAGGGGCCGCATCCAGCCTCGTCATATAGATGCTGGGGCTCCCCCCAGCTGCTTGGCATGCCTGTCCTCTTGCTGCTGCCTGCGACAGCCTGGCTCGGACCTGCCTCCCCAGGCTCGGGAGCTCCTCAGCCATGCTCCGAAGGCGGTGGTCTGGAAGCAGGGAGCCCCTAACGATGGTTCCCACGGAACCGGAGCTTGTCTCACTTATTGAATCAACGAGGGTTGCTGTGAACCTCCAGTGCCTGAGAGCTGCTGCCCTGGACATGCTGTGGGGCAGACGTCCCCAGAGCTGTGGTGCTGCATTCAGAGGGTCACGCTGGGGCTCTGCCCCTCCCTGCTGGAAGTGCCTGTGTAGAAGGGTGAGGAGCACAGAGGTGGTTTTCTCCCGTGGAAAGTGTCTCTGGTTACAAAGCCCAGTCTGACAGCTTGGTGTCTGAGAGAGCTGTCAGCCTTTGCACAGCAGTGTCTGGAGTTAGGGCCCCAGGCGCTACACTGGGTGACTAAGTGCAAACCTCTTTTCTAATTAGAGAAGTCTGTCCTTTCCCATCCCCCCCATAAAATGTTTCACCCGTTTGTTCATCAGGCTTTTGAGGGTCCTGGCCTGCACGGCTGGCCGAACCCATCGCTAGCAGCCTCTCTGTGTGGCACAGCCTGGCTCGTTCTCCTGAAATGTTGCCTGGAGCTTTCCAATTACAGCCTCCCCTGGCCCCAGGAGCTCACTGGAGGATCCTCCAGCTGACATTTGTCCTCAGGCCCCTAAATCCCGCTGCTGACCAGCTCACTGGCTCCCAGCTGAGCTAGCGGAAAGCAGCAAAACACAGTGAGCGATTGTCAGTAATTGAAGTTTTTTAACCCAGATCTCTCCGGGGAGGTGATGAGTTTTCACCAGGGATCCTTTCTGCAGGCAGGAGGGGGCATATCACCATGTCACAGACAGGAGTTACATTTTTTATCTCCAGAAGGGTCGTTTCCTTTCCTTTCCTTTTTTTTTTTCCCTCCTCTTTTTTTAACTTACATCTGCCCTGGGCCATTTTTTGATGAGCTTCTGTCTCTGATCTGCCTGACATTGCAAATGCTCTTGCCTTTCACATCCGTCTTTGTGCTGTTGCCAATCTGTTGTGTATAAAGTCAGTGCTTTCATAAGCTGGCTGAGATGAAATCTCTCTAATTATTTTTGTGATTCTTTCCTGTTTTCAATGAGGGAAGCCTTGCCGGGCTCTGGTAGAAGCCGACTGATCCCTCTGTCATGTGAAAAGTAATGAATTTCTCCAGGTCTCCTGCTCTTTCCTCCCTTGCCTCCCAGGCTCCAGCTGGGGAACGGAGCAGGTCCTGTCCAGCCGGGAGAGGCGTGTGCAGCCCTGACTGCAGACACGGCCTCCCTCTTTGGCTCCTGGCAGGGTGGGTGCATGGGTTTTTCCCTACCATTTTTGTTTCTTGTGGAGCTGCCTTTTCAGACGGTTACACCCTGCTATCCCAGGAAGCTGACTTGCATTCAAAGGCTCTGCCAGTCCCTTGGCACTCGCCTTGTGCTGCGGGTTACAGGGACATCTCTGGCAGCCTGGTGTTGGCGGAGGGGAAGGTGTTCGCTCCCAGACTGACCTGGGCACCAGAATAGTTGCTGGGCTGGGTTAAATTGCCTCGAAGCCCCTCTGAGCTGCTGCCTCCCCTCCCTGCGCTGAGTTGGCAGCAGAACCAGCTCCTACAGCAACAGATTTCTCTTGGCTGTGTTGTGCTCAGCTCTCGGGGCTCCCCCCGCCCCACACCACGTGCAAACACATCCCATAAGAAGGGGGCTGGTGTTCTGCTACAGGCTCGCCAGAGCTGAGGGCTGGCTAGGAAGGCAAGCTGGCAGGACAGAGGTCTCTGCCACCCTTTGTCTTGTCGGTGGTGGGACCAAAGTGCCACCGCTCCAGCGGAAGGGCTCTCCCTGCTCCAGCTGGGCTGCCAAAATCCAGGGGTGAGCCCCCTGGCGACCCCCCTGTTCCCTCTGATGTGCTGGTGTTAGGTGGGTTGTTTTACGGCTGAATGATGCCTTTGCACGGCAGTGCTGGGGTGGAGGTGTCACCAGCTCGAATATCGGGACCCTTCACTCCAGGCAGGGGGAACCAGTACGGACCAGCGTGCTTTGTGCTGGGCCAGGGACTTGCGGCAAGGGCTGGAGCCCTCGGGATTTCGCAGCCTGTGCGCTCTGTGCAGGAGTTCAGCTGCGAAGCCCAGCGAGATGATTTGAATAATTTAATACGAGGCTGTGACCAAGCCTGGCGAAAGGGTAAAGGAAACAAAGAGGCCCCCAGCCCCGAGCAACAATAGCTCTTGAAACGACAAGCCGAGGCATGTCCGCGCTGCCGGAGGCAGAGAGCAGCCCGGGCAAATAGGCCAGTTGCATTCCTCACGTCTGCTGCTTTGTTTCCCTGCAGAAGCTCCCGGTGAAAACTGCAGGTCTCAGGGCTTCTCCCTTTATCCTTGTTTTGTTCCCGTGTTCTGCGGAGCTGGTGGTGGATCAGCCATGTCCCCGTGGCTCTTCCTGCTAAGGAAGGCAAGGCCAGAAGGGAGCGGGTAGGGGAGGCGATGCGGGGATGAGGCTGTCCGGTCCGGTCTTCTGTATCCCAGCTGGTGCAGGTCCTCTCTGGTCCTTGGCACCCAGGGAAAGCCCGTCCCCCTTCCTGTGCTCGCTAAGATCCTGCTGACCTGGGGCCATTGTTGTCAGCAGGAAAGAGGCCGAACTGCCTGCCGATCCCAGACCTGATTTTATTTGATTCCGGCACCTCTGTCGTGGTCATATCCCTGTTCCCACGAGGCTTGGCAGAAGGTGCCGCTGCCGTCTGTCTGTCCAGCCGCCTCCCTCCCCTTACCCCTACCTTCCCTGGGCATGAGTCCCCAGAAGCAGGGAGAGGACTCTCCCCAGCTCCTTTCCCTGGGGCAAAATGCTCCACCTTAACTTCTTCAGAAACCAGAGCAGAGGTTTTCTGTCCCTCCAGTTAAATACAAGGTGGAGGGATGGAGCAGAGGTGCAGGGCAGGGAGAGGCTGGGGGAAAAATGCAGGAGGCCTCCCCGAGCCCAGATGCGCTCAAGGACTGACCCATCACGGAGGTCCGGAGAACATATCACATCCACAAAGGGAATTGCCCTGCCTGGAAGTTGAGTGTCGCCTTTGTGTGAGACAAACGCCTGGCTGTGATGTTGAGTGCAGGGAGGGCTTTTGGTAGGGAGAGGGGAAAAGGAGGGAATCTTTGTTTGCAGGGTCTGGCACCTCCCAGCCGTCCTGCCGACACAGCCAGCGCCTTCTGATGGCTTTGTCAGCTCCTGGCTAATTAGCAGAGATGCTCTTCAGTGAGGTTAGGAAAGAAAAATTTTTAGAACATCAAAGAGAAGCAGTAAATAGTGATAAAACTTGGCTCTGTTTCATGCCTATCATCAGAGATGCAGGCTCTCTGAGCTTGCGGGAGTGGTGTGTCCCATGCCTTCTGCGCAGGAGGCACGAGGATTCCCATCGCCCCGCGGGATGCTGACACACGGGGCCGAGGGCCCATCTTTTTGGTGTGAACCTGGTCCCGTAGCCGTGTCCAGGGATGGTTTTTAGACAGGGCCAGGTCACAGCGTGTTGGGGCGGGTGTTTGGGGTAGAGTTTTTCTCCTGTTGGGAGGTGAGCCTGGCTCCAGGGCTTGCTGTGACTTAGTGCCAGCACCAGACTGACCCGAGGGGCTCCTTGTAGATCCTACCCTGAGGGGGTCACAGATCTGAGCAAACCTGGACCCGGGAGCATCTCAACGCCGGGCTGCCACTCCCATGACGGCTCGGAGGTGGCCGGTGCATCCCTCTGCTCTCTGTACAGTTGCCCACTGTCATTTGTTTTTACATGTTAGCTTTCCAGGCTCTCTGGGAGCTGGTTAAAGTTTAGCTCGGTGCTCTCTGCAGTCCGAGCAGGCTGCCAGGTAGTCACGTCCCTTGGAACAAACCCTGTGGTGGCTGTTCACGCGCGATGTACGCCAGTACAAGCTTCCCCGCTATTTGGATAGTGGGAGCTAAAGCCCTGTTGCTGCTCGGGCTGTGGCAGGGTAACGTGTTTGTTATCCCTCAGGGTAACCCCAGAAATAAGCCACCCATCCCCTTCTTGGCGGCTCTGGCAGCGAAAGCAGGCAGGCTGCCTGCCTGCCTTCCCCCGGGCTGCTGGAGGATTTTATTTTAAGCCGAGCCTCTCAGGGAGAAGGGTAACGTGAGCTCCTTGAGTGACAAGCAATAGAGCTTGTCTTGCTTAGCGTGTCCCCCAGGAATCCCTCTCCTCTGCCATTTGCTAATTGAAAACTGCTAACATTTGGGTCTGGAGCAACTGCCGCCCTTAATGGGAAGCTGGCTGGAGCGTGCGTTGGTGGGACTAACACATGCTCGCAGCCTGTCATCTGCTCGTCTCCATCTCTAGGGAAAGGGGCAAATACTCCCATATGCTGCTCTGGTTTCTGAAAGAGTGAAGTGGGGGCTGGAGCCAGACAGATTTGCTTTTATTCTCCCTCTTCCAAACCCTTGCTCGGCGGTTAGGAACCACGGGCTGGAGGGTGGCTGTTGGCTGCAGTCTGGGACATGAGCTTCCAGCAAGATGAAGCCACAGGAGCGTGTGTGTCCCCCCCCAGCTCCCCGTGCCTGTGGCGTGGGGTGAGGGGGGGCTCAGGGCAGACCCTCCATGTCCTGCCCCACTGCTGCCCAGCTCAGACCCGGCTGCGGGTCATGGCTGGGACACAGGTCGTTCTCTGCGGCAGGGAGCGGGTATGGGAGCCGTGTGTCCTGTGTTCCCCCCCCCCCCCTCCGGCTTAGGCCTCTCTCGGGGGCTCAGTGGCAGCTCCGAGCTGCGTACAGGAGTGGGGGTGTCCCCGTCCCCCCCCGGGGAACCCCGGCTTGAGCCAGCGCTGCCAAGGAGGAGGGGACATGGAGTCAGCAGGGAGAGCCGTGGTGTGTGTCCTCACCCCGGAGCCCTGGGTCTGGGGGGGGGAGGCTAAGGCCGGGGTGTGTGTGTGTGTGTGTCTCTGCAGGTTGTGCACAAGCCCCCCGGGGCGGCTGGGGGGGCTGCGATGCTCCCCAAACTCCCAGCGTGGCTGTCCCCGGGGCGGTGGGTGTCCCCACGCACACCCGGAGGATCCGTGCCCCAGGGGCTGCTCCCCAACCTCCCCCCCCCCCCGCCTTTTTACCAACCGGATGCCGGGACGGCTCCAAGCCCCGGTGCCGAGAGGCGGAGCCCGATCGGGAAGGCGGCGGGGCCCGGCCCCCAGCCCCGGGGCACGGGGCGGTGTCAGGCCGGTTCCACCGCCCCCCCCGGGCGGAGCCGGGCGCGGAGCTCGGAGGAGGAGGAGGCGGAGGAGGAGGAGGAGGAGGAGGCGAGCGGGGCGGCGGAGGAGGCGAGCGGGGCTACGGGATGCCGGGCTACGACTACAAACTGCTGGAGCGGCCGCGGCGGCGGGTGCTGTGCCCGCTCTGCGGGAAGCCCATGCGGGAACCGGTCCGCGTCTCCACCTGCGGGCACCGGTTCTGCGATACCTGCCTGCAGGAGTTTCTTAGGTGAGCCTCGCCGTGACGTCACGGCCGCCCCGA
>JANZLQ010000089.1:5785426-5815490 GCA_026212715.1 Elanus axillaris | reverse complement strand
CTTAGCGCTGGGGCAATTACAGCCCCAGGAGTAGAGCAGACAAGGGGGGGTGGGCAATGGCAGAAGAAGGGGCACTGGGGCAGTTTGGGGGGGCCTGGCTGTATCAGGCCCCAGGTGTGTTGTCGTGTCCCGTTCCCCCCCCCCCGATCACCCCAGCAGCGATGGGGGGGGGTCCCATCTCTGCAGGCTAATCCCGCAATTGCATTAGGGCCACCCTGGCTTAACACAATTAGCCCCTAATTAGGCCCTGGCTGGGCTGGGGTGGGGGCAGCGCTGCCAGGGTGTCCATGTTCCCCCCCAAGGAATGTTCCCCCCCCCCGCCATGGGTGCCAGCCCAACATGGGGGGGGGTGTTGGCCTGGTGCTGCCCGAGGTCGTGGCACATCCCATGGGCTGGGGGGGGCCCTGGGGGATGGGGCGAGCCTCTGGCCCATACTGGTGCCCATTGCCAGCCCCTAATGATGGCCAGTTCATGCCCACACTGGTGCCCATTGCCAGTCCTACACTGGAGCCAAAGGCAAGTCCACACTGGTTCCCAGGGCCACGCCAAACTGGTGGCTGATGCCAACCTGGTACCAGCCTTTTCTGGTGGCCAGTGCCAGCCCGTACTGGTGGCCGGTGCCAGTCGCAGTGGAGCCAAATGCAAGTCCAGTCCCGTGCCTGATGCCCTTCAGTTCTCTGGCCAGGGCCAGCCTGTGCTGGTGCCCAGCGCCGGCCCCAGCTGATGCCCACATCTTGCCCATACAGGTACCCAACACCAGCCCTACACCACTGCCCAGTGTCAGCCCACACCGCTGCCTGGGCCAGCCGGTGCCGGTGCCGGTGCCGCTGCCGGTGCCTGGTACTGTGCTCGCCTGGGGGGCAGCCGGCCCTGGGATGGGACCGAGGGGGTTCAGCCCCGGGGCAGGTTGAGCAGAACCACGGCCCAGCAGCTGCTCCAGCCCACCCAGATGGCACTTGCCACTGCCAGCGCCCACGGTTCCCCCTTTTCTTCTCGCTTCTCCTCCTACAGAGCCATAACCTGCTTGTTTGCTGGGTCAGGACTGACATGGGCCGAGCTAGCTACGGATAAAAGCCTCGACCAACACCTGCCCTGCATACTTTTTATTTATATGTATTTTATATTTTTTATTTTTTAATATTTTATGGTTTATTATATGCATTTATTTATGTATTTTTATATATGGAGGGGTGTATATACACATATGGACACAGACTATATGGGATGTCTCCTGTTCCTATAGCCAGGCCCTACAGCCGGGTGTCAGCAGCCTCTTGTGGCAGGCACACCAGTTACCTTAAAAAAAAAAAAAAAAAGAAAGAAAAATCCATAGATTATTTATGAATTAAAAGCTTCAGCTATTGTGGTGAAGCGGTGCTGGTGAAAGCCTGCGTGGCAGCTCCCGGCTGTGCTCAGCGAAAGCCCAGCGCCGGGAAGCCGAGAGGAAAAACAAACCCCGGGAGCCGGAGTCGGTGACCCTGCACGGCCTCGTCCCCTGCCCAGGGACCTATTGCCAGCCTTCTGCTTTCCCTGCTTGGTGGTGGTTTATTTTTTTTTTTGTTTGTTTTGGGTTTTTCTTTTTCTCCTTTTACTTTTTCCCTCTCCAATCATAAATGTGAAATTTGCCATCAGGTGCCGCTCTCCAGTAGCTCCCACGCCAGCCCAGACCCACCCTGCGTCGCCGAACGCCGCACGACAGCTCCATTTACCGGAGCCGCACGTCTCCGCGCGGTGCCTGGCTGGAAATGTCAGCCAGAGCGTCAAGCACCTCTTAACCTTCACGTGTTTACATAAAAACGGGGAGCAAATCCCTTGCTAGCCCTGGGTTGCGAAGCAGGAGGTGATGCTCTTAATATTCATGGGGGAGAAGGAGAAAAATCTATTTGCTCCTAAATTTAGCTTCAAATATACCTAGTTTAAAAATAAACTTCCTGGAAACTTGTTAGTTTTGAAGATTTAGTCTAAAGGTCCAGAACCTGCCAGCTTTCCCCCTGCTCCATTGGGCCAACGGGGCTCGGACACTGGCCGGATATTTCACAAGATGCTCAAGCCACAGGGGAAAGTGTTACCAAATGCCGTGTACCAGGAGGGAGAGGAGCCCCCCCCGCACCCCCGGGCTGGACTTTGCTTATTCAAGCTCCCCAACCACATTGGGTTTTTTTCTAATTTTTTTTCTAATTAAACACCAAATCCTTTTAACATCATACAAAACCTTTGGGATGCAGACAGGGAGGATTTTTGGCAAAACCGTTTCATCTACTGCTCACGCGGTAGACCCCCGATTTGTGCTGATTATTGACACTTCTTAGCCCAGACGGCTAAACCAGGCCTTAGTATTTCAGCAGGAGAAAAATGCAAGACAAATTTGCTTTGCACATCCTTTATTAAATCCCCAGCCAGGCTTTCCTCCCTCCCCCCAGCCCTTTGCCTCCCCGGGACCGAGGGGACTTGAGGGGGGCGGAGAGGATTTTTACGGTGGACCACTTAAATCTCGGTGCTATTTCACCGCTTCAATTTTTGTGCATCTCTTAGGCTAGCAGCCATCCCAGCTGAATTAATGGTTTGTACCCAATTGCCTTGAAATTCACTTAAAATAATTAGATAAAATACTCCAGTAACTTTATTGCAATTTGGCCTTGTTGAGCATTGGAAGAGCATCCGAACCGCGGCTGCTGCTAGGATGTCCAACATGACCCCCCCCCCCCCCAGCTAAGACCTGAGGACCGGACTTCAACGTGCTCCTTTCCTTTGGCAAATCCACCCCCTGTGGACCCTCCAGGACCCCCCCCCAATGGAGCAGGGCTTCTGATTTGTTCTGCTCCTCTCCAAACGGCCTCCATCATGAGACAACGCGCTGCTGGTTTTCGGCAGAGAACGCCTCGGCGCGTTGCCTGCTTTGGGTCAAACTCAACGTTCGCATCCTCCCACTCCCTACCAGGGTAAGGTGAGCTCAGTGTAGGGGGAAAAGTCCAAGCACAGAAATTAAAATTTTTGGCAGAAACCCCTCTTTGGCCCTGAAGGAGAAGTTTTAAAAGGTTGGATCTTATTCTGCCATCTGCCAGAAGCCTTCAGCATAAATTAGCTGTGGCTGCAGGTAACTCCTTGGCGGTGGCAGCAGCTGCTTATGCCGAAGTCCCCGCTGGCTCATTATCGCACCACATCTTTGCTCTAGTAAACAGGTCTAACTAGCTGCAAAGACGACGTAGAAGTCTCCTGAAGAAGCTTTGCAGAAGGGATTCCTCCTGTTGGGGGGAACGACAGATGAAGAAACCAGATACTGAAGGAGCTCCATCGATGCCGAGTCAAAGGAGAGGACTGTGGATCTCCGTCTCCCCAGGGCGGATGGACGGAGCGGCTGCTGTCGGCATGGCGTTTCTGGATGCTGGAACCGGGACACGGCAGTGCCTGCGGGCAAACAGCTCTTCCCAGCTAAGCTTAGCTGGGCTAAGCTGCCCGGTTTAGCCCAAATTCCTGGAAAAGCATGTGGGAACCAAATACGTTTCTAAGTATCTGGGGAACACTGGAAACGGTATGAAAGGTATTAGTTTGCCATTGGAGGGATTTTGACAGTCAGATGTTTGCAGCGAGCGCAGGGGAGATATGGGTTTTGAGTTGTGTCGTTCTTAGAGATGAAAGCATGCAGATTAAATTAGATGTGTGATCACTGGAAAGGGGAGAAAACCCTCACAGCTCCTGTCTTCCAGAAGGGGGTCTACAAATACTATGAATCCCCTTTAAAATTTTGTACTTACTATTATGTTAATAAGCAAAACTCAAGAGTTTTCTATTAGGTCAGCACTTCGCAGGGCAGCCAGTACTTTCTAGGGAACCTTCCAGGTCCAGCTTTTGGAGCAGCCCTACATCTTCCCAAGATGTTTCCCTCCCGGACAGGGAACGCAGACCTTTAGGGCACAGGATAGCCCTAACCCTCGCAAACATCGTCAATAATCTCTCTGAGTTCACCTTGACAGGACTTAAACCACCACCTCGACTCCTCCTTTTTAAAATAATTATTTCAGCACCTTTCTGGCCCTGAGATTTTCGATCTGTTTTCCCAGACCTTCCAGGTCCTCTTTACTGGAGAAGGGCAGCCAGGCTGTGCCCGACACCTTCATACCCCAGAAGTCCAAGGAGACCCTTCCCCAAATTCCCTTTGGGACAAGCACCCACCCCGTGCCACCCGTGGTGCTGACCACAGCCACACAAGCCCCACACACTTGCACTACATAAAACCAGCATAAGGGGCAGAGGGACCAGGTCGCTCTTTCACTCTTTTTTTTTTTGCTTTTTATTTTTCCTGCAGACCAAAAAAAAAAAAAAAAAAAATTCTAGTTCATACCCGTAGCACATAAGCAGCAGCGTTTATAATCAGTCTGTGGTTTAATGAAATACAGCAGCAATTCCCAGTTCTCTCCCCAGTGAGCCCCAGCAAACATTTCTGTTTGGTTTCTACGGGAGCGGCCGAGTCCCACGGAGACATCTTTCACATCATAAGCTTAAAGAAAATTCAAAAGTGTCTTTATCAAGTGTTAACTTTGGGCTGTAACAAACTGGGCTTGCGATTTAACAGCTTCAAAGCTTCTGCTGGAATGACAAGACACGTCAGAGATGGAAGCTTCCTCGTGGAAGGGTTTACACCACTTTTCACGTTTCTCTCTCCTAGGATCTATCTAATGTCCACCTCCAGCTGGCAAGGGAGTTGCCAGAAACCATCAGACTAACAATGTTCTGCTAAATTAGTGTGGTATGTAAAGGGGACAAATTTCAGTGCTGATGAGGCAGCGTAAATAGTTCAGGACAACATCGGAAAATACCTTACTCTTTCCTCCAGGAGCAGAACTGTCACCGGCAAGTACCCAGGCTCCATCAGGGCAACAGAAGCCTTGCGCTGGAGTGAGAGATCAGAAAGGCACTGACCCACAGACGGAAAGACAAGACAGAAAGGCAAGGCGAGCCCTGCGACAGGAGCAGCACTGTGAACCCCAAAGGCAGGTGACCATCTGCTTTGGGGTCCGGGGCAAAGCTCAGCGCAAAGGCACGGCCCTGGCCTTTAGGTTGCTCTTATTTCTGCACCGGGTAGAAATAAAACGGCATGGGGGCAAACATTTCAGGAGAGCACACCTCCTACCACACACCAGACCACTGGCCTCTGGCTTGGGCCTCATCTGCCCCCTTTGTCACCTTGGAGAGCCGGAGTGCCACACCTGGATCCCCATGGCAGGCACCTACGTAGCATGTTCAGTGTTTGCTCTCAGAAGTTGTACCTGGGAATGAGGCAGGTCAGTGTTTGCGTTTCTCCTTACAGAAGATGTAGTGGGGAAGGAGAGCCAGTCAGCAACAGGCTGCTGAAGAAGTGAAAAGGGTTAGTTTAAAGAAAAATCTCACTTCTAGAACAAAAGGAAATATTTCAGTATATTTTAATAGTAAAATGATTCCTATTTTTCAAGCAATGTCCCACCTGGGTGAGTCTCGGGAGTGTTTTTGCTTCCCGGTCTTGCTGTACCGGGGCAAAGCCTCCGAGGTCATGGCTCTACCTGCGACTGCCCGTGCAGAACAATCCCTGACAACTCGCAGCATGCTGCCATTGCCAACGCAAACACCTCGAGGCATCGACACCACTTCCACAAACACCCCAACGCGGGACTCGACTCAGTCTCTCTCTCAGGAGAAGAGCAGGAAGAAAAAATTAGCTTTTAATAACAGTCTGGGTTGAGATTTGTAGCAGGCTACTGAACAGAGGAGATGCCAATATTTTATTTAGTAAAAAGGTACGTATTCAGGTAGCAGAACACCTTACAGTAACTAACTCGGCAGGAAAGGTTAAGTCATACCACAGCCCTAGATCGATCTGGGGGAGTAGGACGGGGAAGACGGCGGGGAGACTTTAAGGGAAGCAGCTTCAGACTCGAACCTTGGCTTCCAATATAATGTATTCAGAAAAATATTGCATGAAAAGCCTCAGGATTTTAGTTCTTTCATAGATGTATATTTACCAGTTTTCACAAAGACTGCAGGAATACGATTATAAACAATAAATTAGGACTTCATGTTGCTATCATTTGGCATAACACAATCAGGCAATTTTTCCTTTTTAAATATAAGGCAACACAAGCCAACACATAATTTAATCCGTCTTTAGTCAAATTGCTTAACTTTGCTAAAGAGTTACCACTAAAGAACGGTTTATAGTACACTTAAAAGAATTTAAATAATGACATGATATAAGTGTACTAACTTACGCAAGGAGTCAGAAAACGTACTCTGCTAAGCTTTGAAACCTAAATATTTGTTACAGCCCAGGACTACACGTCTAAATTAAAAAAATACAAATAAATGTGTTCTAATTTTTCCATTTACGAAAAACTTTTAAGAATCTCTAGCCAACTATGACGTCACTTCAAAACTTGTTATTTTTTTTTTTTTAATTTTGTATGATGTCTTAAGATTTTAAACCATGCTCGTTAAGGAAAGTTCAAGGAGCAAATACTTAAGGCTTTGTTTTTCAAAGGGCTGTGAGGGAGGCCAGTGGATGGCAGAGGCCAGTGGGTTCACCCATACACAATGCTACTCAAACCCACACTACCAGGCGACATTCATACAGAAATATTACACTTAAAAGTTACAGTGTAGAGCAATATTTTTAGCCAGTGTACATATAAAGAATCAATGCATTTATTTTTTTATTATTATTTTTTTAATTTCCAAACTTGATTGTGATCATTATGTTCAAGTATTAGTCTCATTAACAGAGATGAAAAATTTTCTACTTACAACAAATTCGGCTGTTAGAAAGGAAAGGTATGTTTCAGTACACTGAGGAGAACAAGATGCTGAGGTTACCCAGTAGTTAGTGTCCTATGGTCACTGACTTGACTAGCTGCTGGAAGTGACATGGGAAAGGAACAGAAGGAGTTAGGCACCGAGACCCTGGGAAAAAAGGATGTTATAAATAGCTTTGCTATTTCCCAGGGAGAAGGATTGTTCCGTTAAATCTGCTGTGGCGTTTTGATGGGAGAGGAATACAGGACCATTAGTCCCACAGCAGCTCACGAGCAGGAGCTTTGCTTCAGATTGACCGCCCCCCATCTCAGCAGTACTGCTGCCACAATGGGACCGTAGCACACTGTCCTGCGCACCCGCTCACTGCACCGGAGTGCAGTGCTCGAATTATGTCTCCTCGCCCTGAAATTAATTCTAGCTACTGGAGAAGTGGCTGAACCCTTTTTGGAGTTGTCAGTGGGTCTGGATTCCTTTCACATCAGGACGGCCAGACTCCTAGCAGCAAGGGGTTCAGACAAACTTAGCTCTTACGCTAGCAAAAGGGGAGCGGGGAAGGGAAATACGATGCAGAAAAAAGACAGCTACCAATGACAGCTAAGCTGCCTACGTCCTAAAACCACCATTCCCCCCTCCTCCATACCCTGTCCGCAAAACAAAAGTGTCAGAAAAATCTGCCAGAGACTTTTGACTTTGGACAAAGTCTAAACAATAAATGCAGGCGTCTCGGCAAGAAACAGCTGAAAAGCTTCTTCCTATACTAATGCCTAAATACATACCCCTAGCTAGCTCTTTTCAAATGTAGGCTTCTTTTTCAATTAAATAGGCCTCTAGACAGTGCAAATGGTCAATGTTTAATGCATTAATGAAATGGGCTTTCGAGTTGAAAATAAGCCCTGCTTCCTGACAAATTCTGTTACTCTTAATCTTCAGAGGAAATTGAGATGGAAATTTAAGCAGCTATGCTACCTCGCTCTTGACGGAGCTAGAGAACAGATGCAACTGCAAAACCCTGCAGCAACTCAACATCAGTCCAGCAAGTAGCTACTAAGCAGAAGGCAAAAGCTGCACAAAGGGGATTCTGTGGTGAGGAAAACAGCTGTGGCGTGAAGTAGTGTAATGAAATTCTTTGACACAAAAGGCATGTTAAATATTTGATGCATAAAGGAGATAGATAACATGTAAGCAAAGCTTTTAAATATACAGTATGTCCTCTTCCAATGGTTACTATAATGATCACACAAGTTTGCAAGTTAAAAATGCCTTGCTTATTAATTAAAATTAAGACTAAACCTATAATTTTTGTCTGTGAAAGTGACTGCAGCCTATCTATACCCTGGGTGTTGAATATGAAGATTTCGACTATCGGATGGTTCAGGTGCTCGGTTCATGGGAGGCCGATGGACTTTTCCTAGCACGGCCATGCTCTGATCTCTGAAGCAGGACTGCTGGAAGTCCCCGCTTAGGTAATCCATGGTCTGCATCACACTATTCTGGCTGGATGGGCCAGCTCCAGCTCTGTAATGAGTTCCTCCTGCACAATCTAGCGGCGCTCCGGCTGGCTGTCCCCCATGGAAAGGCATGGCGAGGTCCTGGGACCCAGAGCTGTCACTGTTGGGTGTGGGCAGAATGTTATTCCAGATGGGCTGGAAATAGTGCCCATTGGTATATGGCAAGGGTCCCTGCAACCCATTCACAGGTGGAGAAGGCGTGGGCTTCTCGATGGGGGGCTTCAAGCTGAACGACTGGCCCATGCACAGTTCTTGAGGGTAGTTTGAAGTTTTGCCAGGAAAACTCTGCCCTGCGATCTCTCTCTGAGGGTGCTTCCCTGCAAGTCCAGCAGGCCCAGCAGCATCCCCACACATTTGCTGCAGATGTGCAAGCTGGTGCTGGTTCCATGCAACTGATTTGATTTCATTCTGGTAGGCGGGCGGCACCCTGTTAATATTCACCATGGGCACATTAACAGAGGCAGGAGGAATAGCAGCAGCAGCATGATCTACAGGGTTTACTACACAGGAAGGCATGGGTGTAGGGACATTGTGAGTAGATACCCTGGTACTTGCATTGATAAGCAGGTTGCGACTTATAGGGCTGGGGTTTGCAATCTGTCCCTCACATACTGAGGTAGTGCTAATGCCAGCTCTGGCCTGGCAGAACTGGTTAATCTGGTGCACAATGCTGCTCAGGTCCGGTGGCTGGTTCTGCTGCAGGGTGGCAGCCATAGAGAGGGGAATGGTTGAGGTAGACACGGTCACATTCGGCGGCGCATCTGCATCCGGCATCTTTCTGCTTCCATGTAAACCTGGCTGCAGCAAAGGATTTGGGGGGTGCTGCAGAGTCTGGTGTGCCATGGTCTGAGGATGCTGCAAGCCCTGCGGCTGCTGCATATTCTGAGGGTGCGGCAGCGTCTGCGGCTGCGGTATCCCCTGAGGGTGCGGTAAGCTTTGTGGCTGTGGTATACCCTGAGGGTGCTGCAAAGTCTGTGGCTGCGGTATACTCTGGGGGTGCGGCAAAGTCTGTGCATGCTGGAGAGCCTGCTGGCGAGCAAGCGCCTGGGGGTGGGTTAAAGTGCTAGGTGCAACATATGGTGTGGAAGGGGGATTCATCATTGCTTCCGGCAGCAGACGCGTGCGTGTCCCGTCAAAGTCTTTGATAATTCCTTTTGCTGGAGATTTGACTATCGCCAGGAGGCCTGTTTTTGTGGTGGCCTGAGACGGGTAGGGACTGTACCTCTGGCCCGAAGTATCAAGTCCGTTCACAGTACGGCGTATGTGTTTCCTCTGGGGAACCTTGACACTGTTCGGAAAAATTTTTATAGTCAGTGGATTGTTGGCGACCTTCTTAGCATAAGCATCCAATTCTGCTGGGGTAGGATACTGTGCAGATCTCATTTTCTGTGTAGTGTCCCCTGCAGAGAAAGGAAATTTGTCAATACCAACTCTGGTAAGCAAGGGATCAACCCCAGGGCAAGACAGTTGCACAACAAGGGTAGAAAATCTCCAAGGAATCAAGAGGCAAGAACTTCATCTTCCCAGACCAGCAGATTGTGTACCAGACACCTCATTCCCTTTATTACCTGGTGACCAACACAACCCCCAGTTCAGCTTAAGGCAAGACCTGCCTAGGGGAGCAAAACAAAACCAGTGTTTTCATTAGAGTATGTTTACAGTTGGAGAAAAACAGGTAACATGATATAAACATCAGATTGTCTCCAGCTTGAAATATTTCTTATGGCTTGCAGTGGTGGGCTAGTTTCTATTCTCTCAATTTGAGGCTGCCTCCCTATGGCTCTTCAAGCCATTCTCACTATCTTTGCCTCGTAATTCAAAATCAGAAAGTTATGAATTAAACATTAAACCCACGTAAAGCTGAGGTGGGAACCACACTGTGGTGGGTCAACCCTGGCTGGATGCCAGGTGACCATCAAAGCTGCTCTATCACTCCCCCTCCTCAGCTGGACAGGGGAGAGAAAATATAATGAAAGGCTCATGGGTTGAGATAAGGACAGGGAGAGATCACTCACCAGTTACTGTCACGGGCAAAACAGTCTTGACTTTGGTAATGAATTAAACTAATTTCCCCATCAAAATCAGAGTAGGATAATGAGAAATAAAACCAAATCTTAAAACATCTTCCCCGCACCTCTCCCTTCCTCCTGGGCTCAACTTCACTCTTGATTTTTCTCTACCTCCTCCACCCCAGTGGCTCAGGACGACAGGGAATAGGGGTTGGGGTCAGTTCATCACACTTTGTCTCTGCCGCTCCTTCCTCCTCAGAGGGAGGACTCCTCACTCTTCCCCTGCTCCAGTGTGGGGTCTCTCCCACGGGAGACAGTCCTTCATTAACTTCTCCAACATAAGTCCTTTCCGTGGGCTGCAGTTCTTCATGAACTGCTCCAGTGTGGGTCCCTTCCATGGGGTGCAGTCCTTCAGGCACAGACTGCTCCAGCATGGGTCCCCCACGGGGTCACAAGTCCTGCCAGAAAACCTGCTCCAGCGTGGGCTCCTCTCTCCCTGGGGACACAGGTCGTGTCAGGAGCCTGCTCCAGCACGGGCTTCCCACAGGGTCACAGCCTCCTTCAGGCATCCCTCTGCTCCTGCGTGGGGTCGTCCCCGGGCTGCAGGGGGACAGTCTGCCTCACCACAACCTTCCCCACAGGCTGCAGGGGAATGTCTGCTCTACCGCCTGGAGCACCTCCTCCCCCTCCTTCTTCACCGACCTTGGGGTCTGCAGGGCTGTTTCCCTCACAAATTCTCACTTCTCTCTCCAGCTGCAATTGCGTAGTTTTTTTCCCCCTTGTTAAATATGTTATTCCAAAGGCACTACCACTGTCGCTGACGGGCTTGGCTTTGGCCAGCAGTGGGTCCGTCTTGGAGCCGGCTGGCATTGACTCTGTTGGACACAGAGGAAGCTTCCAGCAGCTTCTCACAGAAGCCACCTCTGTAGCAACCCGCTCCCCCACACTACCAAAACCTTGGTAAACCCAATACACATATAAAGCACTTCAGCTCAAGCCTCCATTTACATCTGAGTTCTTTTCTAGATGCTGACATCTGAAAGCACTTTGAGTGTCTTTTTGTCCATTAGGAAGCCCTTGTCAGTCCAAGTTCAGCAAATGGAAGGAGGCTACATGTGCATTATTTTATGGCTTGCAATTATTTCTTCAGCTGAATTTTCAGCGTGGCACCTAAGGACAGCATCCTTGTATCACACAGCAACATGACGTGATTACCTCACAAGATTAAAAACATGTTACTCCCCAGACACAGACAAAAGACTTCTGGAGGCAGGGGTGTGGTTACTCCAATTCACCAGATACATACCTTGCCCACAAGCTCAAACTGCTTCTGGAAAGAACTTCAGAAATCTAGGGAAATGTTTGTGCCTCTCTCACTACAATCATATTCCAAGCAGAGAGTTGGGCTGTTTCCTTACCACGGCTCTGCTGCATAACTCCTATGGGACTACTGCTTTAGAAGTAATTTTATAATCTTCAAATAATGGCTTGCAGCTTTGACAATCCGATTTTGCTTTTGCTTAATTCCCCACCACCACCACCTTGCAAACAGTTTACTGGAAAAAAACGCCCATCCTTTTCTATGAAATTTTCAGCATCCCCATGCCATCTGCTGCTGTGCTGAAAGACTGGGAAATGTGACAGCCAACTGCTCCAGAGCCCAAGAGCACCCCAGCCCCACATCTGGCCCTCTGACCCAAGGAAGTCTAATGCTCCAAAGAGCTTGATACTCCAAAGCAAACAGTCCTTCCTCTTGAAAATCCACCTCTGCTTCTTTTAAGCAAACTGCCTCCAAAAGACTCCTGAATACATGAGTACCAGCCTTCTCTCTCTCTCTTTGCATCCTGCAGCTTTCAGTCTTCACAGGTGAGGGATGGCAGCACTGCTCTAAGAGCACTCACTTTCAGAAAATAAGAGTCAGAAAATGGAAAACAGGATGGATACCAAAAGAAAGGATAATTATAGAAATATTAAAAATATCTTTTGTGAAATAAGCAGCTTTGCAAGCAGGTTGTGTTGCATCTCTAGCACAGCATCTACCATAGCACTGGTTCTACTCTTACTCCCCGTGCTGTCCAAACACTGACACGTACCACCCTTTCTCTTAATCAAAGGAAATGCTCATTTGATATTAAACCAAACATCTTCTCTGTTCACATCCCTGTACCTGCTGCTGCAGGCAGGTGGTTTGTATCTGTCCTTTTGAGTGAGCTGCTCTGCTCCTAATGGAGAGAAGAGCCTCCAAATGGCATTTGCCAGTACTACCTTGCCTCAACAGCCAAGGCCTTCATGAAATCCCAACCTTTATTTTTAGCACTGCCCACACTCATTAAATTCTGTTTCTTCCCCAAGAGATGACCCTTGCAACTCACCATGAATCCGAGAAGAACCATCAACAATGGACAAAGGAACCCACAGCTGTCTGTATTACGGTTTATGTTACGCTTACAGCCATTGTCACATAAAGCTTCTACTTTCAGATGGAAAATTAAGTAGATACTTTAAGACACCATTACTTTCAAAACTTCCCAGCCTGGTTTACATTTCTGTAGGTATATCAGCAAATTAGGTGGTAAATATAAACACTGAACAGATATACTAAATATTCTTTTACTCAAGCATCTATTTTTCTATTATACAGGAACTGCAACAGAAGCTTTTAGAAAGCAGCTAAACGACCAATGTTTGAACAGGCTGCAGCTATCAGTTACACCACCTTTATAATCCCAAATCTGGAAGAACTCCTTCCTCTGACAAAGAGAAAATAACCCCTCAGTTAAATAACACACCAACATCAAGTTTGTCATCCTAGCAAATGGCAAACCATCTTTTAAATCCCTTGGACAGGATCTTCTGAAACCAACCACCATTTCAAATGGCACCTGTTTTGCATACAACTAAGATTATGTTCCTTTTACTATGGACTATCAGCCATTCTACTTGGGCCTGAAGGTGATGTATTTCTGAGTGCCCCAATGTGCTGCTTAAAAGGCACTTTGCTAGTAGTTCCATAGGCAAGATTCGATGACTGTAATAATTAAGGCACCAAAAAATTAGGAGAAAGGAGAAGGGCATTACAGGGCGAGCAAGAGTCTGAATACCCCATACAAATATCCTACAAACCAGCAAAGAACAATTAGGTCTGGTAAATAAGTGAATGGAAAAGCAGCTAGAGTAGATCGAAAGAAAATGCTGGTATTGGAATACACTCATCATTTGTGTGCAACTGCAAGAATTCTTGATCAGGCCATAAAATGATGAGGCAGATGAACAAGCTACATTAAGAAAACAATGGGATGAGCTCCACAAAGCTACCTAATGGTAAATGCAAGGATGAATACTTTTGTTGAAAAGTAATTATTTCATGTTTATTGTAAGGTAAAGCTGTGCATATGAGCAATTACCCCAATAAATTGGTGAGCTGCAAGTTCACACTCCCTCTAATCCTGTAGCAACCAATTCATCTGGTCACATTCCTGTGCGTGTCTCACCGCTGGAGCTATTTTTATCATGAAATGAGATATATTTCTCTTCCTCACCTCAGCACTAATGTAACATCTTTTAAGTGCATTTCACATTAAGGCTTTAAAACCCACTGCTTTTAAAACTGCCTACGGTTAAATCTTCATTAACATTAAACGAAATAAAAAGAGGCCTTCAGGATTCCTACCCTAATGAGAGCATCCGTGTTGGGACAGGTGAAAAACAGCTGTGCCCACCTTCTGCATAAAAATCTCAGTTGTAGCAGTTTCTCTACAGGCTTTACAGAAAGAGCCCTCACCCCTAGAAAGGACTAGATTTAGCTGATGACCCCATATTCAGTCCCAACCTGCTCCTTGCTCTTTTGTTCCCCCTGCCCTGCAACAAAAGCTCTTCAAGAAGCACCTTTCACCTTGACTGTGCGCCACTGTCATGAGAAATCACCCTTTTTCTCCCAGGCCTTGCAGCACTGCAGCTATGTCCAACAGCAGCTACGGACACTGCCTCAACAGTCTTGCCTCAAGTATCCCAGCTGACTGGTCAGGTTTATACTGGAGTCACTGGGAGGAAGGACAGAATATCAATACAGAGTCAGTGAGAAATCCCTTGCATGGATAGGGATGAATGTCATGGTTAGCCTTTCCTGTGATGCAGGCTGGAATTCAAAGAAAAATACTGAAATTGGAAGTCCTGTAGTGATTAGTTTCTAAAGGAAAAAATACGTGCATATTAAACTACAAAACTCCTACTGCACGGACCACCTTTAAGAAAAAAGTCTCTTATTTGAAAGCGAATTAAAAAAAAAAAAAGATAATTGAGCTAATGTGGATTTTTGAGTATTCATAAAAAGCCTGATCCAGAAAACTACACTTAAAAAATTACTAATACAAACACTCTAAGTCTGAATAAAGGCTGTCATGTGGAGTTCTGTGCCTTTTATAAAAGCAATAGCACCATTATTAAAGCCTGTTTCCAACCCCCCATCAAAAGTCACAAGTCACCGTTCATTAAAAATGCTCATTAACTCAGCTTTCCTTTGGCCAGGGGCTAGACTACTTGTGCATATACAGTATGGAGAGAAATGCACCAATTAATCTTACACACATCTGCAGCAGGGGTGAGCAAGGTCTGTACGAGCAGTTTCATTTTCCATATAAATCAGAACAAACTGGAACAGCTGAGCACTACCACTGCCAGCCAGTGCCTGCCAGCTACTTTATGTCCTAAATTCTTTTAAACACAGTACCCCGAGCTCTTCAGTAAGCAGGATACAGCAATTCTTTTCAGCACAGTGATAAGCAGTTCTCAGAAACAGCATCAGGTACCATCAGGTTAAGAAACTGCCCACATACCAGCATGTTGTCTCGTAAATGTGTAATTAGCAAATACCTGATTTATGCACAGCTACCCTCACATGAACCTCAGCAATTTGCTTTCAGAACTACACTTTCCAATCCACCAAAGAAACTTCACATAATGCAAGGACTTAGGCATGTTCTCACCACAACAGCCTATCTTTTGAATAAGCATGTTTCGGTCAGCAAAGCTCAAATTGGAAATGGAAAAGAGAAAGGAGAGGAATGCCTGGTTTCATGCCATCTAAGGAAGTCCTTTTGTGAGAAAAGATTTCTACTATTGTCAAAAGTGTCATTACAATTACCAAGCCTGTGGAGTTAGCATAAATGCTATGCAAGTGCTGTGGGGGAGCACACGTGTGTACTTGAACAGTGTCATCCACTTCTGGCAGGACCAGGACTTTGAGCATGTCACCCTTAAGTGCAAAATTCTCTTACCTATTTTCAGTAGCATCACAAGCCTTAATGTATTAATAAGTTAGCTACAACTGGATTGTAAATTACTTGGTTTTAAAGAGCAACAAGTCCATCAGCAAACTGAGGGTACGGAGATCTCCCAATACACCTTTCAAATACAAGAGACAGGTCATAGCCCTAAGAACCAAATACACAGATCTTATGTAGAAACCTTAGTATTTCTGAAATTTCAGCTGAACAATCAATGTGCAACTTCAGTGATAAAGAGACAGAGTAAGATTTAAAAAAATCTGCAGCCAGTAAACTTACATTCCCAAGCATAAGTTGTTCTTAAAAATACTAGCATAACTATAACAAAAAAGACTGAAGTTATCAAAAAAGAATTACCAGAGTACTCTGCAGACATATTTTCAGAGGCACCAAAGAGACATCAGAAGGAAGATGGAAACTTTGAACTTTAGTAATTTGGGCTAGATCACTAATATTTGCAGTATATGCCCCAGGTATGTAGAACAACAGAGCTGCTGACCTCAAAAGGTTTGCATTAGCCTGATCCAACTGCTATTGTTGTCTAGGAGTAATTAAACAAATGGAAGTGAAAAGGAGTCAGAAAAAGTTGTGTTAAGAAGCAAGTCAGCTGGCACACTTTTAGCACAAAATGTTTTCAGCAAAGAGGCACGAATCTCACAGAAACCTCACTTGCATTTCATCTTGCTGTGGTTAAAATTAACCTTTATAAAGCCAGGAAGGGGGGAGAGCTTGCTGCACACACGTGAACCTCCACAGCGATTTCTCAGAGCCATTATTGATGGATGCCTTGAAGGCATAACAAAAGAAAGACTAACATTAAATAGTTTTTCCACTGTATCCTAAACGTTTATGTCACAGCTGTACCAGAGCCAGATTTAACAGTTAACCACATCCTGCAGACAAAACGTCACTCACATTTCTGAAGTCCAGTGTTCATCTGCGTGTAAGAAAGAAGCTGAAAGGAGAGGTCACCTGGTCCTGGCAGACAGGCCAGCATGGCAGACAGGCACTAACACAACATGGGGCATTCACTCCTCTGCACACTGCAACAACAGAGAGACAATTCAAAGTTATAAAACAAGGAGGAACAGAGAAAAGAAAGCGGCAAAGAGCCATCCCTGGGTGAAGGCCTGACCAAGCACAGATGCGCAACCGCTGCTCCAGCCCTTACTGCATCTCAGAACGGCAACAGAAATACTTCAAGAAGTGGGTCATCTGCAGGGTTAAAACCGAAATAGCCATCTCGCTCTCCTCTGCTGCTTGACACACAGAGGATAATCCGTAACTCTATCCTCAAATTTCAAAGGTGGTTGTTATGAGTGGTAAAGAAACCACCATCATTCATTTTACTATATATTGAAATGCGCTGGCTATCTACCAGGTATAGCCAAAGCAAGTCCTCTGGAGAAATCCTGTCAACTGCTCTTTTACATTTAATAAAAAGGCACGGCATGCATAAATTGAAGGCAAAGTATGCAGCACTCTGCCTTGTGGCAAGATTAAGCTGCATGCTACAGCTTGTAATTTCTGTGGTCCATTAGGCTGAAAGATGAATGGCTACAACTTCCTTCATTTCATAGGAGACTCGCTGACCTGCACGGCTCTGGGTTAGACAAACGGCAAGACATGCCTTCTGCACAAAGGAGCTGCAGAGGTGCCACCATCCTCTACTGCAGAGGTTCACCATTTAGGAAATGAAACCTTGAAATGAATGCACTGAGCACGAAAGGTCTTTATATATAAACACTGCACAGCTACCCTCAAAATCCCATCACCAGCATACAAAGCAGTGGTACCCAGCAACAAAGCTAACTCAGGCTCAAAGTCTCCCACCGTTACTAGAATTATGGAAAGAAATTTAAGTTGGAACAAGGTCTCTAGAGACCACCTGGCCCAAGCCCCTGCTCAAATCCCCCCTGCCGCAGCTCCCCCCGCTGGGGCAAGCCACAGCCAGCCACGAGCACTTTAGAAAGCTCTGGGAAATGGGCTGGCTGAGCAAAGCTGGAGAAATCAGTTGACTTCTTGCCCAGATCTCCAAAAGCGTCAGTGCTGCTATACAGGCAGTGCTTTTGCCAAAACACCCAAGGAGCAGCTAGAAAGGCCTTGGGGCTTGTTATATGACCCCCAAAACATGGAAAGAGTTGAAGGCTTCAAAAGTTATAGGCTGATTTAATTTCAGTCATTGTTTCACAAACCCCAATTAAAGCAACTGGGGAGGCATTCAAAGATCAAAAGAGGTGAAACAGAAAGCTTGAGACCGACACGAGAAACCACGGCTGCAGAAACCCCACAAAGGCCACTTCTGAAAGAGCCGTACTGCCGAGGACTGCGTAAGGATGTGAATGAAACCTTTGGATGACACCCGACGTGGCAACGTCAGTGCTGCGTCCCAGATAGCACCACTGCCTTCATGCTCCAGAAAGCTCTGAAAGCCGATTTCTCTGCAGGAACGTTTTAAGGACTTTAATTTGAAACCTAACCTCACGCCACCATCACAATCAGACCGCCCAAGGAGTACTTGCACCAATACAGTGAACAGCATGGATTGAAAGCTTTCCCATAGCACAGCAATTACTCTCTGTGTAGAATTCATTAGCTCCATGTTTATATGCACCTCCTCAGTTCAACAGGCAAAAGCTGATTAAACCAATGGCCAAGAAACCTCATACAAATATTAATTTACAAAAAATTCTGCATCTTCTCTGTGTGAGTGCTCTCAAAAGCTGACGGAGCGTTGCTGAGCGAGCCCGTTGGGTGGCACTGTGACTAACAATTAAAAATAGTTTGGGGCACTGAATGTCAACTTGACAACTCCATGCTTTTGCCCATTCACCCTGCCCACTCAGAGTAACAGTGACTCAGTGCCGTGAGAAACAAACATACAACCTCACCAAGCTGCAGGGCCAACAGCACAACCACCAACAGAACAAGTTTACATCATTCTCCATTTCATCCGTAGGAGACAGTAACAATCTGCACTACCAGAAGTCCAAGATATGTACTTGTAAAACGCTGTAAAATAAATCTAAACCTAGATTTTCTTCTCACCCTCTGTAGGAGGTGGAGTTCTTGGGATTCTTTCAGAAGATGTACAGAAACAATGACTGAAGACCTCTCACATCCACAACTTAAAGGAATTCCTTTAGCAACTGAAAAGGTGCTCAACCTTTATAGGTGAGATTCATTTCATGACTCTAAGTACGCAATGTTCACTGAAACTTTGCAAACAGCTTGTGGGCAGCAGTTTCTTGCCCCAAATTATGCCCAGCAAGACCAAAAGACAAAACAAGAATCCAGCTCCTTTTAATCAGAAGACAAAACCACTGTGAGTTGCCAGAGCTTTACCTGAGTAAGCAACAGAAACACTCACAGTCAGCAAGAAAAAATAATAATTGTGTTTTCCTTTTTTCCTCATTTCATCAACTTCAGAAGACTGGCAAAAACAAGACCTACTTCTCAGTGAAAAGCAGACAAGCAAAATTAAGAGCCTTCACTGTACTCAGAAAACCATCAGATCACACCAGTCCCATATTCACCTAAGCATCTACCCTTTTACTCCAGTAACATCTGATGCCAGCCCAGGATTACTTCCCAACCCTGCATGGCCAAAGGAGCTCAGCATCTAAAACATTAACCGATGGCAAGTTTGTGTGCAGCCCCCAGAGAGAGAAAAGCGCTCTGCAGCGCAGCACTGCACTCAAGGTGCTCTTTGACTGAACAAGTACCATTTCTGACAGCAAGATATGCAGAGGGTTTGCTCACCTGCTCCGTCATTAACGCTCATTATAGCCTGAACACTGTGACTCTTTGAGTAAGCCTCTTGCTCAAGTGCCACAGAGACGCTCAGCGCCTTGCACACAGCAATAAACGCGATAATGGCACATTAGGAGAGAGAACAAGTGATTAAGAGTGGTCACAGCATTCAACTCAGAATAGCCAGGCTTCCGCAGTAAGACAGCAGCACTATTTCCTTGAAGGTCAAAACATGTATTTACAGAAGCTTTAGCTCCAATACAGAGAGTAATGTTTCAGAGAGGGCTATAAAGGCAAGTTTTTCCCGCAGGCAGATAATAATTTTAGGCAATGCCAAAGGTTCATAAAAGACTAGGGTGGCAATAATAATTTTAAAGGAAATACTACTGGACTTACAAAAATCACTTTAAGTAGAAGCATAAAATCATTCTTTTAGCTTGATTTGCAATAACCAAATTGATGCCATCTAGGTCACTGCTGAGCATTAAAAAAAGAAATTCAGACTTATATAGAAGTGCTGAACACAACTCCATCACAGAATTCCATATTATAATTAAAAATCCTGCTCCAATTTTTGTTCTCTATGAAATTAATATAGCTTTTCAAAACCCAGATCTCAGTATTTGAAAACAAAAGCATTTTAAATATCTTTACAAAAAAAGCACTTTTTTTTTGTTAGAAATTAATTAACATTTATTCTCTTTGAGATACTTAGCACCTGACTACTACTTTCTGACCTGGCTCTTCTTCAGCCTGAGCTAGCGCAGACAACTCCAACGTACCACCCAGCTAAAATGAAGTGAAATCCCTCTCATGGACTGTATCTGGGATTGAGGTGAGCACTAATGGCTTTCTCAAACTGTCGTTACCCACGGTCTCAGGTCGGCAGCGCAGGGTCTTGACACAAAGGCAGCTGGGCCAATCATCCCCTCTTGCGCTCAGCTTTATTGCTTCTAATTAGTCCAAAGCGGGAGGTAAACTGAACTTGGCACGTCAAGACTTACTAGCAGACTTGGCTCCATGGTGGCAACTTGTGTGGGCACCAGCACCTGCAAAGGTCCCCGCAGGGCTGCTGCCCCAGCCCCTCCAAAGACGGCAGTGTGTTACTGGGGGAACCAGAATGGACAGAGTGAATCAGGAACGGAGGGGTTTTTGCACTGTACCAGGGTCAGTAAAGCTGTCATCTAAACCAGTCAGCTGCAAACTGCAGAGTAAGCTGATGAGGAGGCTTTGGCACCTGGCAATGGAGGGCAGCTGTAAAACCCTGAAAGTTTAAAAATTGTATTTTAAACTGATTCTGTATACTGCCAAACACAGCATAACGAGCTTTGTCTTGAAAATATATATATAAAAGATAAAGTACATTCCTAGAGGAAAACAATCTTTAGATTGGAATAAATAAATACCCCTCTTTGAAGTGATTTTAATCTAATCTGACTGCAGGATATAATCTTAACAGCACACTTACTGCAGGACGGTCTATGAAACAGCAGGTTTAGACACATGAACAGATTTTTTTTCTCCTAAGAGTTATTAATAATTAAATCAAAGCATGTTAAGCATAAGAGAAATTTGCAGTGCTTAAGATTTGGGGGTAGTTGTCACATCCCCACAAGGACTGTTACGTTCAGCCTTACCTGCACATTAGGGTGTTTTTTGGTCCAGGCAGCACAGTGTCCCCTGCACTGATTTTCAGAGTCCTGTCACCACCAAGGCTCACTGGGTAGGACAGAAGAACTCACCTCCACCCACAGCCCAGGAACACCCTCCCTGTAGAGCTAAGAATCAGTTCCAGTAAAACTTACCATGATATTTCTGGACAAAAAAAAAAAAAAAAAAAAGGATATATTATTTTCTGGCTGATATTCAAAGTTTAGTATCGCCTCTGCCAGACCCAGTGCTCCTCAGGCCCGGGAGTACTTTTACAAGCTGGAGTAAAAACTAGGTGTAAAGCAACTTGGTACTACTAGGAAATTTCTAATACTCTAACACAGCTTTATCATTATATAAACAGACCACATATGCAGAGTTATTGCCAAGTTTTTAAATATGCCAGCCTCTGAAGCTCCCAAGAGGCCTTACAGGGTAAGCACACAAAGGAAACACTCCCCACAAACCATCCCTGGCCAGTGAAATATGGGAAACTGAGCTGGTTTAGACGAAAGCAAGCTGTTGAAGTCTAAAGTTAGGTTCCTGAAAGTAAACACGCATGTCTGAAATTCCATGATTAGCTGTGGGCTTGTTCACAAAGCCTGGGGCCAGGAGGAAGCAGGAGCATCCACCCACACACAAAAGAAAAGCTCCAAACTATTCCAAGTTTCCAGCACCCTGGGGTCCCATAAGCCGTGTGAGGGTTGTTAAGCGCTGATACGCTTCGCTTGTCCTCGTTATTCACAAGGTAGTCCTGTGAAGTTCCATAACCGCTGGTGGGATTTATGGCAACCCCCAAGCACACGCCACACATTCCAAGTTCAGCATATATAAATGCTGCAAACAAAACCAAAAACTAACTCGGGTTGTGAAGTTTCTCTGGTACAAATGTCTGTAAGAGCTTGCCAGGAAGTGTAATTGAATCCGGGCCAATTTTCATGCTCCAAGGGAAACTCAGTGTCTCATTTACCCCCCAGCAAGCTGCTCGAGACCAAATAACACTCATTCCTTTTCCCTCTCCCGAAGTAACCTGAAATCTAGGGGTTTCAAAAATTTGTTCTGTGTCAACTGCAGACGGCAACCCCCCCGCCAACCCCAGTGTTCAATATGATTCCTTCCAGTCAGCCATGCCTCGGCCTGACTGTCTAGGACTGATCCTGCAGGCTTCCTGCCTTTCTCCAGCCCTAAAACTCCCCTTTATTCTTGGGCACTTACCAGAATGGCCCTTTCCCAGGACTGCTGAAGAACCAGGGATAAATCTTACTGTTTCCTGGAACAAAATTACCAAACTAGCACTGCATTCATCGCCGGCCAGTATCACATCCTCTTAATGTTGTATAAATGGAAAACTGCAAAATAATGCGCAGAGAGGTAGTCTTTTGAAATGGCAATAAATCACAATAGCATCAAGTGTACTTGGGGATAAATAAATAGGAAGACTGAACAATAGAAAGTCGCCTTTTGTAACAAGCGGAGTGCACAGTCAGCATCTGCCAGCGCTGGACCTTTTGGCTTTCTGCATTCAGGTGGACCTTTTGTAGAGCCCTCCAACAGTTTTGATCAAAATCAATTTTTGCTTCTTGCAGTTTAATTAACTATGATTTTGCTTGTGAACCATTTCACCTTTTAGGTTGACCTCCATTTATAATGTTACTCAGGCAACAAAATTAAATACTTTGGAGGGGAAGGCAGAGAGAATTCAAATGTATGTGAGGTGCTTTGGGAGAGGGGAGGCACCTGCTGCAGCACAGCTCTGTTCCTCTCCCTGAGCTGAGATGGCAATGCTCAGCAAGGAAGAAAAAGAGGCAGCTTTGGGGTAACAGCACTTAAATGGAATATTGTTCATATCACTCTCCTCATGCCCAAAGGCTACCACTAAAGGCTTCTAGGTGAGCAATTTTGAACAGGATGTAGTGCAGTAAAAAAAGCCAAGGCAGCGGCTCTCGGCTCCAGGCGGGCAGGTACTGCCACGTGTGACATCAGCTCCATCAAATTCACTCTTCGGATAAAGCAGCAGCGAGCTCAAGGTTATGATCTTAAGAGTTTAAAAAGCCTTTTTTTAGGTTGGTCCCAAGAGATTATTTTAAAACACAGTACTACGCGTCTGCTGAAGACTAGAACAGTTGGCTTTAATTGTAAGATGGATTTTTACATAGCTTCTGACCTTTCATCTAATTGAGGCCTAAAGAAGAAAAAAAGAGGAAAAGCTATACGTCACTTCAGTTATTAAAATCCATCAAGCTCAGACTTTAGCCTTGGGATAACTACAGCCAAAAAATTGACTTGCAAGTAATTATCACTGCTATCTGCAATAAAAGTTAATTGGACATAATTGAACTAAAGCCCTAATCTGAATGAAGCTGTTGCTGGCAAGAAGCCTGCTCCTGCCTGCACTTCACAAATGAAACTCCTAGCAGTAAAATGGACAAACATGAGGCTGCTTTTACAGTCTGCCCACTGCAAATCACAGTGCAATTCTGCAAACAGCTCGTTAGCTTGGCCAAGATAAAGCCATTAGGAGGGCCCAGTCCTCACGAAACACACCCTTCAACAATACCCAAACACGGTGAAGGCGTAGATTTTCAAAAACAAGTTTCAGTTTTACTGTCCTCTTATATTACATGGACTGAAACATATAGATTCATGTCATGAGATGCTGGTTTCATCAGCCCTCAAACGCTGTAAATACCAGTACAAATAATGTACTTTTTGAGCACGTAAAGATACCAACTGAAAAGGTTTTCAGTGCTGATAATTTACCACCTTCATGCAGTTCAATAGCCTTTCCTGTTGCAGGACCAGCTTCTTTCAACTCTGCAGCGCAGCAGACAATTAGCTGCTTTTTGTGCTCAGCCCATGCAGGTGGCTGGGGGAAGGGAGCTTTAAACTAAATTCCTGCTGATTCGTCCATTTATATTTTGCATTTTTGTTAACTAACAGACCAGAAAGCAGTCGTCATCCTCCGTACTACTTTAGAACTTCCTTCCAATTTTAATTATTAACACTCTGCCCTTCACCAAAGTGTATCAAAGCACTTAACAAACATTACTGAAGCCACATAACCACTCTGAAACCAACAAAAATTGCACACAACTCCTTTTACAGTGGCTTAAGGTTTTTTGACCAGATTTATGTTATAAGACTGGTGTTCTGATTACAGGCTAGACTATGACAGAAGAGATCGAGGGAAATATCCAGCTCATCACAGGTTCCTGATGTAATTTTGGATGAAACATTTTATCACCCAATGCCATGGTTACTCTGTTAAAAGGACAGCAGTGGGCAACAGTTTTCTACCACTGATGAAGACCCTGAAGATAAATGAAACTGCAGAGCATTCAATACCACCTTGACTTCTCACATCAGGCTTACAGGATCACGGTCCGGACAGTCTCCTGGGGAGAACTGGAAGCAGACCATCCTTCCCTCTCCTGAGTACCATTTGCTCACCACTGCTCCTCCACGTTTTCACAGCTCAGAACAGAACTTCTTAACTCAAGAAAGCTGCAATGGAGAACCAGTGACATCAATTCCCTTTCATGACCCAAATCAGTGGCTTATTTTACTTTGCTCAAAGCCCTCACCTCTTTTTAAGTCTATTTTTAGATTTAACTCCGTATTCTACAATGTGGCGGGAGCTGACAGACAACACAGATGTAAGTAGGTCTTGCCAGGTGTTGCAGGCTGCTTCTAAGGCGAAGGAAAGATGTAGAAAAGACAAGTTGGGACGATTGTAGGGCCTGGCCAAAGCTTCAAAGTAGTATTTCTGGCTGTGCTTGAAACACATATGCTAGTGGTCAGTTATGAGACAGATGAGATACTACTTTTACCATGGGAACATACGCAAGAAATAAGAAAATTGACCTGCCTAAAGTCAAAAGCTATTTGAATAACTTTATATCTGCCTTCTCTGAGTTTTCACTACACTAAAGCACTCTGACCTTTAATTAATTTTCTTTCTCCTTTTATATGGTAACTTGCAACTCTCACGTTTTTAATGCCATACTAGTGGGAAACAGGAATGAAGAAACAGTCCGGGATGTATCTTAGTTACATTTCACAGTGCATAAATCTGCATGGTCATTTAGGAGAAGGGGCAAAGGATGCTACAGTCGAACTGCAGCAGCTAGGAGCAGAGGCCAGGTAAATACACCATTGTCATCAAAATCATAACCTGTCCAGGATATTAGGCTTACATTTGCATTTTCAAAATGCAAAACAGACTCCCTACCCATCACTGTAACATTTGCAGAAGTTACCATTTTCTTCAACAAGATACTGGGAGGCACAAACAAACATTCCTTCCTCCAAAGCATCCATTTATCCTCAGGGCAAACGAAACCCGCCTTCTTACATGCTCAAGCAGCATCTATAATATCACAGCAGCTGTTATAAAATACAGAACAGGCTTACAGATAGGAGTGTGCATGTTTTCAGGTGAACAAGACAGTATTAAGGTTAGCTGAGATGACTTCTATCCAAAGCAAATCCGTAACAGCCCAACAACTACCAAATTACAGGATGCTGCTAACACATACCCCAATGGAGGCACCACACATTCCCACCAACAGACATTCTCCATCCTTCTGTGCAACTTCCTTCTGCCTTCAAGTGATAAGAAACCAAAATACACATCGACCCCTTTGCCATAGCAGGGAGTCTGCAGTTATAACCTCAACGTCATTAGCAAGAACGTGCACTGCATCGGTATTATGTGAAGCCTTCTTACATGTTCAATGCCTGGGAGAAGCATAAGGTTGTAATTCTGGGGTTTACTTTACCACAACTTGCAAGATCTGTGAGCTTCCTCATGCCACTCTCCGCCAGAATTCCTCCCTCTCAACTTTCTTGCCTTCCCAGATCTGAAAAGGAAGCTTTTCTTAACTATAGCAAACAGCTGCCTAGGTGAAGGGGAAAGGAAACATGAAATTGCTCCCTCTCCAGTGGCTGCTTCACACAGATCACCATTATCATTATCTTCTCTCATTCCACGCTTACTCTATAAAAGCCCAGAATTAAAGTCTTAATCATGACTTCCAGAAATCCTTGTGGCTGCACATGACAGAAGTATGACAGCTTTTCCTTCTAAAATATCGTTAGAAGTTACAGATTATGACAGTTCCTCAAGTAGGAAAGTAGCTATCTTACCCTGTTTATTACAAGCTGATTATTTAAAAAAACCCCACATCTTTTCACAGCTAACTTTGAACAAACTTTACCTCTATGCAACACAGAAACAAAAACCCAGACATTTGTTAGATACTGAAAAATATGCTTTGAGTCCCGTATTAAAAATATTCACTTGAAAATGGGAAGTATTTGCAAATAAGATGAGGCAGAATGAATTAGACTTCATGTTAACCAAAAACCTCAACTCACATATTAAGGAAAAAAAATAAAAAGCGAGTCATTTGTGGACCAAGTGTGCCAGTGCTATATGAACACAGGTGGGCAGGCTCATGGGAGGCTAGATTTCAGTTTGCATTGGTTACGTACATGTATCATTTTGACTTGTACAATTACACTGACAGTTGTTTGGTTTGGTATTGCGCTCTTTGGATGCTGAATTAAGGTCCCACCTATGGTGAAATTTTAACACCCCATTTACAAAGCAAGTGAAGAAATATATGGCAGATTTTTACTCAAGATGCAAAACCGGAGATTTCTGTCTAACTGTACACAGTGTCAAGAGCTTCCCGCTGGACCATGAACACACCAGCTCTTAGATACACATTTTACCATTTGTAAGGGCAAGATAAGACCTTCTTCTGTAGCTGGAGATATTGTGCAGCCTACTGTAAAGATGAAAAGCATTCCACAAACCTCAAACAAGCTGCAACACAAGTACAAAACACTCACCAGCAGAAAATACAAGCCATCAGGTGAATACCAAAGAGCTGGACCAGACACTGGGATGGTGTTTTCCCATCAACCTTCAGAACGAGGTGCTGGTGCCCCACTGGGTTGTCCTGACACAGACCTAGTGTCCTTATCAGTCTTCCAAGAAACTCAAAGGCCATCTCATAGCAACTCAATAGAAGAAAGGGCAAGAAATACATTAATTGTGAGCTACTGTAAAACGTCTCTGCTATTCTCAGTGTTTTCCTGAGAAGCATGAAAACTCACCAGTTGCATGGCTGGCAGTTCAGAAGAACCACAGGGAAAGTAATATGAGCATAAAATATGTTTTCAACACCACAAGCACCAGAGATTTTTGTTTGCAGGCCTGACAAAAAACTTCAGCATGATGCCACCCGATTCCTCCAGCAGCTGCCAATACATCGCCTTTATCCGAAGTTTATATTCACAAAAGATTTCTTTTTTCATGGTAAGTTTTACTGACTATAGGTGAGCAGGAGATTTCTATTTGCTTTTGTGCATCCTTTCTCCTCTGCACTTGCATTTTTCCTTTAAAAAAAAACCCAGTACACACACGGCAATAAATAAATTGTATGGACAGGACACAGAGGCAGTTGTAACTGTACTACAGTCAGTGAGACATCTTTTTGCATGGTAAACACAACCTGGCTGCGTGGGCGAGAAGAGAACAAATACTGCTACTGCAGCCCGTACGACCGTACCTCAAAGGCAAACACAGCACAAACCCACTTGCATGAATGCTGAGTTCCCGATAACCTGGGCTGTAACAGCCATGGGCAGCCCTGACCTCCACAATGCATCTTGTGCTAAAAGGCAGCACACCCCCTCTGAACACTGTGCGAGGGTCTGGTCAAGCAGGTACTCAAGACAGTTACTCAGGCAATCCCCAAAGTATCACGTGATTTTAATTTCCAGACAATTTGTCTTTCCAACCACAGAATTGCTACAGTCAACAAATTCAAAAGGTAAATTTTTCTACCTTCAATTAACTGCATTAGCACTGTTTATAACTATGTGATTGATAAATGCTCTACAGAAGCTGTAATTAATGTATTTTTTCCTTGGAACACATACCGAACCCCTCGGCGCTCAGACACTTAATGAAAAGCAATTTATCAACTTGCTTTGAACAGCTGAATCTGATTCCTTAATGCAGAGAAAAACGCACTTTGCTTTAAGCACTACTACTCTGAAAAAGTAACGCGTACCGCGACATTATGAATACCATCAGACACGGTTCGGATTTTGATCGGGATGACAGCGACCAGAGTGCTCATCTCGCTGAGAAACTGGGTATGACTTAGTACGGCTTAGCTGGGATCCTCTCCCCCAGGATGCAGTCGAGCAGGAGATATGCAGATGTACTCTTCCAGGACAGAGGTCAGGAGTGCCTTTTCAGGACACCAGACGAAGTTCCAAATTATCCCGCTTCTGCGCAGCCAGGAGCCTTCTCACCGCTTCTCATGCCAAGCGGCACTGGCACGCTCACCAGGAAGCAGCAGCTCAGCGTATTTCAGCCTGGACATGTGTTCAGCTGCTCACAAAGCGGAGAAAAATAAAGTGCTTATAGAGTGTTTGAATGCTAATTTCTCAAATTGCGCGTTGCTTTGTATAGTTGACATATGAAAAAAAAATAGCATTTAGAAGGAAAGGCTTGACATCACAGAAAATTTTATGTTGGTATTAACCGCTGGGGGGATTAACCAACCTTCAAAGCCTAAAATCTAAACTCACATCTCTAGGAGTATAGACTACAGATTTCCAATACAAAACCTGGTCTGTACTCTATGTGGCAGAATGAACGTAAGGATTACATATTTCCATTGCACATGTAAGTCTGTTTCCCATTCCTGCAGTGTCTTGCTCTCTTCCATTTGTCTTTTGATGCAGATAAAAGCCAATGCAGATTGCAACCGCTGATACAGAGAAAGGCGCAAGACACAGTATGCCTTTGGACTAAGGAAAAAAAAAAAAAAAGACTCAGGTCCAGACTGCTAGAGCATGTCAAGAGATTGTCTTTGAAACTACAAAACTAGAAATGAAAGCGCTGCATTTTTATTTGATTTGATCAAAGCGACTGGAGGGGAGGGGGAGAAATCACATCCTACAGATGCAGGCTAAAAATTAACTACTTCACACATAATGTGGGACCAGCTGATTCCACACAGACATAAATAAAGAGAGAAAACAAAGAGGTAAAGTCACTCTTGCTATGAATATGCTGCTTCCCCAGATCGCTGCTTCAGGGTCTGTCAAAGAGCAACAGGAACCCATTTCAAAGCCAGAAGACAGAGGAAGCACATACCCAGCACTCTCACCACGGGCACACATTTTCAGTCTCCAGTGAAGAGTAGAGGAGTGAGCTCCTGTCAAATCAGAGAAAACATACTCGAGATGTAATGGCTATTTGAATAAATAAACAATTACTCCCTATTTGACACTGCTCCAGCGATCCAACTGCAGGATACTGGCAAACCATGGCAATCTTCTGGAGGAGGGCTTTGTACTGCAAGCTGCAGAGGGACAAGACTGTAACTCTTGAATGAAGTGTCTTGAATGAAGCATCCGCTCCGATATGTGCTCAGCTCTGGGAGAACGAGGCTTTGCAGAAGTACAAATCACACTACAGGTAGCAGCCCTGCAGATCCCAAAGGGCAGCATACAAGAAACAGACACCTACTGCTGCCAAGCTCCCTAAGAGAAAGGATTTTAAGTATCTGTCGGATAGGCTGTGTGATTGTGGAAATTTCTAACTGCAGAAGGTGAACCATTTCGATTGCCTCTGGGCCAAAATGATCTAGGTCTTTGCCTTTCACTAAAAATTAAGCAGAAGTCATTTTAACAAGTGAGGCAGACAACAGTCTTGCACAGGAGATCAAAAAGCTCTACAGATGTGTATTTTAAATGAAATTCAGAAGCCAGTATAAACCAGATTTTAAACACTGAATAATCCTTACCATAATCTGCATGAGAAAAACATGAAAAACGTTCCGTCCTGCCACTCTGAAACCCTCCAAGAAAATGTAGGGTTAGATTTTGTTCCTAGACTCTTCAGTGACAATCTGAAATATGAACAGCTCCACACTACAATCTGATGGCTGTTGAGCGTGTGTCCTGGTTTCAGCTGGGCTAGAGTTAAGTGTCTTCCTAGTAGCTGGTACAGTGCTGTGTTTTGAGTTCAGTATGAGAAGAATGTTGATAA
>JANZLQ010000089.1:5771768-5785326 GCA_026212715.1 Elanus axillaris | reverse complement strand
GTTGTCATTTTATTAGTGTTGTTATCATTATAATTACTTTCTTCTTTTCTGTTCTATTAAACCGTTCTTATCTCAACACACGAATTTTACTTCTTTTTCCCGATTTTCTCCCCCATCCTGCTGGGGGGGGGGAAGGGGGAGAGTGGCTGTGTGGTGTTTAGTTGCTGGATGTCGTTAAACCACGACAGCTCCCCTGCGCTATACGCTTTGATGGATGCGCAAGACACACATACCCCATGTGAAGCATGGGGCACCCCATGTGAAGGAAGCCTTTGACCTTCCTCACCAAGATTATTCAAAATTATGGAATGAAAAGCACCTAAAAATGTCACTCCTAAATCTTAAACTTCTTGTCACCTTGCTGCTTCATTGAATGCCTCCTGATTGTGCAAAAGCAGAATATTCAGGCGTCAATCTAAGTGGCTTGGGTGTTACGCTGACAATGTCTCTGGAGAGAAGAAGAGAAGAGAGGACAGATTTCCAATAGCTCAGATGCTTTGCTGTAAGGAAAGCTGCTACACAGCAAGAGACACAAATAAAGAGGGAAAGTAACATGCCAGAGAACTTTTACCAAGGTCACATCAGGATGCTGAACCCTACCGATCTGCAGGGGAAGATTTAGATGCCTATTCCACTACAGATATCCATTTGCTTGTTGGCAACAACTGCCCTCATTAAACCAAACCGGTTCTAACCATGAAAGAAGGACATTGGGAAGACAATATTACCTACTATCAATATAAAAGGAAAACCAACAGAGCCAGTCCTGGATGGGTGCCCTCTGCAGCAATGCACAGCTCCACAGTATGTGCAGGGCCCCAGCACAACTCTGGAACAGGCAACGCAGGCTATCCCAGCCAAAAGGATGGACAGCTCTGATCTACCCAATGCTAACAGCTCCTACATTCCAGCAGAGAGGAGATTCTGTACCCATTCGGGCAAGAGGAGAGCTGGAATCCCATCAGGAATGGGAGCTTTCATGACTTTGCTGCTACACAGGGTCACCTACTCAGTTCCTCACTGCTTTGAAATCAGGGCTGTAGACACACGGCAGATCATTGCAGACAGACCGCACCATGAGGAAAAAACCCTGTCTCCAAAATATTTTACCAGTCACTACTGTGCCCTTAAAAAGAGTGTTTCTTGCCCGTTTCAGCAATCTGAAAGACATGCTGGGCAAAATTTCAAGCTATGACAAAGTGATCTTATCACTTCTGTACTGTTCTCGCTACACAAGCCCCTGATTCAGCAGCATGTAATAAAATCTTCATTTGCATGAAAAGCACTCTCTGATCACAAAGTCTTCTGTTCAACAGTCCTCTTCCCATCTACAGCATAAAGATGCAAGCACCACCATCATTTTGCTGGTGACTAAGGTGGAATATTTTATTTATGCTTTATTTGAGAGGCTCTCAATGTTTTAATACAATCTTTTCCTAAAATTCTAACAGTATCTTTGAATAACACAAAGGCTGCACACACCAAACTATGCAAGTACTGCAAAGTTGACGTACTGTGCTTTCACCTGCACTTTTAATAACCATGCCACATGAAGGACGTTTCATATTGGCACAAGGTGACCATAAACAGTTCTAAAATGTCTTTACCATTCAACAAGTCCAGTCTTTTCCAGTTTGCATTTACAGTGTTCGGTGTCGTGACATATAGCACTCACAGAGGATATATTTCAAAGGAAAGGAAGGTGTAGCCATGCAAAGAACAATGGTCTCCCTGCAGCAAGATTAATCACTGTCATGGGAAACCAATAAAAACAAGTATCTCGTTATCTTTCTTTACAAAGAGACTGTTAAAGCTTAACTATGTTAGGAAACTTTTTCCTTTGGACTAAATCATGAGCCTAACATATGTGGGCAACAGATACACCAACATATGCAATTAATTGGCTCTCTCTCCTGACGCTGCGGGAGAAAGTCCATGGTTTCAGAGGCAGGTTGAAACCTTCATACGACCAGCCTGTGCCCTCTCCCAATTAGAGATCTCTCACCAAGATCAGCTCCAGCCCCCTGCCCCGTGCCAGGTAACACCACCTCCCACTTTCAGTTGTTTGCCAAAGTTAATCGTGTCCCACCTATACACCCCAAAATCACACCCGGCTCTGAGCAAACTCGGTCAAAACAGAAATACCTTTCATCACATCAGCAGTGCAGTCCCCATTTAGAAACGTTTTCTTTCAGGTTAATCCAGTGCCAAAATGTTATGATGTATGCTGTGCTGATCCAGAAACTGTGCTAATGATGCTGCTGCCTCCCATCTATCACTGAACATCTAATCTAGCGCTTGGCCATGCGACGATGGCCCTGTGACAACAGGCACTTTAAATTGGGCAGCTCAGCAACACATGTACGCTGAATTTTTGAACAAGCTATTCTAAGCTGCTTTGCTAGCAATTTCTGGCCTGTACAGTTTGAAAGCACACGGTTCTGGCCCTCACAAAGAGCAGACCTGTAAATGACATCTTGAGGATTAAGCTGATTGAGATGCAATTTGCCTAGCAACCATTCATTAAGCAGAGTTCAGAAACAGGCCAGCAATCTATTCCACCTCCTTATCTGAGCAGTAAACAGATAACAGTCTCTACTGTGTCCTCTATCCTCCAGTTCAGACACATTGTAAACAGATTTTTCAGAAGTTTAAACTCCTACGGTAAATCTCTGAGAACAATCCTGCTCTCCAAACACAAGGGATTCAGTTTCACCAAGTGCCTTACAAGCGTGAAACAGCTCTAGAACGAGGATAATGCAAATCAAATTGTGAATACGTTTGCAGTTCTGTGCCTCCAATATTTTCTCATGTCAAGCACTAAGAGCCCGTCCTAGTCATTAAAAAAAACCCAACCTTAAATCACACAAGCACTTGGCATTGCTATTCTGATCACTGGAAAAAAAACTCAATAAAAATCTTATTCCCTTCCTTCATCTTCTGGAAGGAATCGATTGGCACTTCCAAAGTCTCTGATAGAGGTTCCCCCCTTCAGAGAAGAAAACAAAAGTCACGTCCTCCCTCCCATTAAGCCTTTTTTCCTCATAAAAAAAGCAAGACGATGTAAACGTCATCAGTGAAAATCAAACCAGCTATTTCAGCCTGAAGAATTTAGCTGAAGAGATTAAGTGAAATCATGATTTTGCATAATTGTTTCCCTGCAAGAAACATCTGATAATATCCCATTCTGCTCCAAAATTAAACAACAAAGATTAGCATGGACATATTTAAGACTATATACCTGAATGGTTTTCCTTTGGTATACGGTTCTTCTGGGAAATCACTGTGACATACAGCATGCTATTACAATTAAATATGCAAGAAAGAAGAATTAAACTGACTATGAATAATTAATACCCTATAATACTACTTCATAAGGAAAGTCTGGCTGAATATTCCCGCAGATGAGATATACCTAAATACAAGGCACATCAGAGCTGGTAGCTTTACTTTTATGATGGAGTCTAACACACCAAGTAACTTTATGGCTGCTACTCAATCCAAGAGAAGGTGCTAGCGATCCATGCCTCCCTTCTCCTGCTCGCTGCCTGTCGAGCTCCAGAAAAGCTGGGGGAAGTGCAATGTTGCAATAGTCGCTGCACCGCTCATCTGCATCTTGGAGGTAACAGCCTTCCCAAACACTTCCCATTAAAAAGTATAAAGCAATTATCTGACTTCCCAGTAGAAAGAATAAAGCAAATATGATGCAACAATTACTTACACGATAAGATCGAGCTAAGGTTGTGAGAAAAAACAATTAAAAACATTTGCAAGAGCTAAGGAATGCAGCTTAGTTTCCCAGAATCTACCTTAACAAGAAAGATACCATCAACTCACAGAGCAGACCTTCTTGTTTCAAGTTTACTGTTTTGGAGGCTGCAGAACATCACCTGTAGCAAAGCCACAGTTCGGTGGCTGGGTACAAGCTCTCCATCTCCAGCACAATTCTTCTTTATTAGCTCCTAGTGAAAACGGCCATTAAAAATGCGTGGTTTTTTTCACCAATAGAAACCTTAAATCACTTTAATTAATATTTACTGAAGTCCTCATAAAATTGGTATTCAACTCTTGGCATTTTCCACTAGACACTGGTCAGGTCAGCTCTGCACTAATTGACACACAATACACTTGTTGCACACATTTAGCTGGAAATCCCTTGTTCCCCTCAGTTTATCCAGGCAGCACTGCATACAAACAACAACCCACCGCAGCGCGCTACTTTTAGAGATATACATTTGAAATCCAACCAACATTTGTGATCGCTGAAGCGGAACAGGGCACTACTACTGTATTTGCTGAAGGTGACAGCCCTACAAAGATTCATCCCCCAGCAGCAAGCCCCACGCTGCTCTGGCTGCTGGCTCTACCGCAAGGGTCTCACTCCTGCAGGATCCAACACTGTTCTCCTCCAAAGCAAACACAAACAGGGGGTCTTTCTGCACACAGGCAAAGTCACGTTAGAAGTATGCTAGCTTAATATTAATTTTCTATTAAAAATTAATAGGATTAAATGAAGCTGGCAAGCCAGCAGGCACCAAGATAGTTATTTTGCTGACGCACTCATTGCCCGGAGGAGTGGGATGCAAAGGATGGCCTGCAGTGTTTCTGCAGGATGGTGGCCAGCGGGTCCACGTGCTGGCCAGGAGGAGTAGCGGGGGGCTCTTCCCCACATCCTCAGTGGGCCCCAGCGTTCCACCAGTGCCGTGCCACTCTGCCGGCAAGCAGCTTGTTCCCCAGCCAGTAACTGATGGGGAAGGTAGAGCTCATAGAGATCATCGTGGTGAAAACCCCAGTGCCTTCTCACTTGACATCCAGTCTGCTGGGCACCAGCTCTGATTGTCACCCATTTGCACGCGTGCCTCTCTCTCTCTACCAGAATTAATCCCCTTGCCAATAAGCATCCTGCAAATACTCAGAGTTTACATAAGCCAAGTTTAACCTTCAGTCCCTATTAATGTTAACAGAATAGAAAAAATTAACCATGGTGCAACAAAAAGTCTGTATCTGCATTTCTAATTATACAAGATCCACCACACGACAGTATTTCCAAGCACCTCGCTGGGAATAAAATAGCCAACAGACTATGGCTTCCATTTTGAGGAGTGGATGCAAAAGCAATCAGCACTGAGGTCATCAGTGTTAAGGGATGCAGACATGAGAATTAAGGAAATGAAGTGACATATGTAAACAATGATAACAAAAATGTTAATAATTAGGAAAAAAGCCACCTTAAAAATTTAAAACTTCACGATGTCTCCTATTTTTTAATGGCTTAGCCTACTTTTTCCAACCTAATTTGCATGATCAAAATAGGCCTCCTGCCAGGAAGCATTAAAATGGCAGCCCCCCACCGAGACAAAACTCTCTTCACCATACAAGACTGAAGGACTAATAACTATTCCTAAAAACATTTTAAATCCATTAATGTTGTTTAGTAAATATTTATTTAGACTTAGTGCAACTATCAGAATTTTCTTTATCATGCTCTACTAAAGCGCTTTATAAAAGCCTTTGACGGAAGAGCAGGTATCCTCACAAACACTTGTACCATCTCCAATTCTCTCAAAAAAGCCGAGTGTCCTCATGTTCCTGCTCTGCACCACTCGTAACATTTTCCATCCAAAAACCCCAACACATTCTCCAGTATCAACCAGACAATACCCAACACTCTTCTGGGTACCAGGCTGGGCAGCTGGAAGCACTCCACCAAGATGCACGGAGCAGACAGACTGGAGTACACCAACCCCACCGACCTCTACATGTGGCAATTAATTCTATCTGCTGAAAAACCCAGGCTAGTAAGATAGTAGTATAAATCTCAATATTACTGATGTACTGAAGATTTGGATTCTGGTACAAATATATGGTGCTTTATACAGATTTTGTCTGAGCTATGTGTTATCCTTTCAGTGCCATCTGCACAAAAACAGAGTTTTATCTAAGCACTGGAAACTAAAATAAATCATTTTCTCCGTATCTGTGATCTTGTCAGAGACAGACGCCACAAACCTGAGAGCTGGCTAGTGCAGGCTTGCCTAGTTCGAAATAGAATTATTTCCACATCAATATGACTGATTTTTAATAAATAATAAGGCAAACCAGACCCTTAATATCAAAACAGTCTCAGCCAGCACCCTCCCAGCCCATAGAAGGTATAATGTACAGTGTTAAATCATCAAAATAAAACTGGGATCAGCATTGTCATTTCCGCTAATAAGAAATGCCACAATCAAGAGATACATTTTAACTGCCACACATAATAAAAAACACCTGCTCATTCTCCACTTGCTGTATTTATTGCTAACACAACTCAGGACTGTAAGGCTCCATAGGGTGTTTTCTGCGAGCTTTTCAGCAAGTCTGTGCCCCATCAGATCGTTAAGAGTGAACTCGGCTCCCCAACACCACACACCAAACGACACACCTCTGTCCGTCCTGCACAGACCACTTGAGGTTTTTGGGCTGTGTTTCTAAAAGCACCTCGTCCTGAGCATCCCCTGTGAGCAGGGGACCTCACAGTAATTGGACATTCTGATACTGGAAACTCAACTAATATAAACGCTGATCCCTTAAGACAGTACATAGCCCATGATTTGAGAAACGCGAGTCCCAGAAGACCCATTGTTTCTACCTTTGAAAGTCACCAAAGGCTAGTAAATAAATTATATTCTCCAAGAGTGTTGCAGACAAGAGAAATTAATTTCTCTGGGTTGAATAAATTCTCCAACCAGCAGCCACCGCTAAAGGCTCATGTAGGATCACTGAAAACACCAAAACTGTTTCATTTTCTTATTTAGAGTAACTTCTAACATCTGAACTCACTGCTGTGAGATTGCAATGGACTGTATTTGGCAAGTCAAGGCGTCTAAAGCACAGATTATAAAAAATAAACACTAAAAATTTTTAGATCTAACTTTCATCCACAGACTGCATTTTACACACTTTCATTGGAACTGTTACATCAGAATAAAATCAGATTTAATTGGCTCTTAAATAACTGAACAGCCACTTTAATTTTATTCCAATAGCAGTAATTCATAAATCAAGCAGCTGAAACTCTAGCACAGAAGGACAAGCAAATAGAGCAGAACACACTGAAGGAGAGTATGAGCGCCACATGGTGAAGGGTGATTTTTCTTAAACTTCATGTGTTGTCATTTTAGGGACATCACAAAGCTACGGCCACATAAATACTTAGAGCTAAAATCTGTCAGCCCTGGGATGGTACGCAGTTTATCAGCAGTAACTGCTTAACAAAGACCAAAAGATGAGATGATCCTTGCCCAACTGGAACTGCTAGGAGACTGGCTGGGATTTTAACTGGGGATGCAATTTCCCTCACACACACTAGATGGAAGTATGTAAAATCTTAATTCTTTCCTGCCTCGACTTAAATTTAAGTGGTTGAAATGTTGTTGTACTGTCACATTTTGAGAAGCCTTTTTTTGGTTCTTCATTGGCAACTTCACTCATTGATAATCTCTAAGTAAGAAGATGCCCTGAAATATTAAACTAAGCTGTGCTGGAAATGAATAGTAAATACAAGAGAATATACGTCAGAAATATTAAATATATTATTCTGGCTAATTTCTAAAGTACGTGCATTCCATTTCTAGCATATGTAAATAATAATCACTAATGAGATCCTTCAGAGAAACTGAAGTTTTATTTTTTAAACATTCAGGCTATTTTAACAAAATAACCGTTCTAAAAATACCACCTTGTCAATGAATGGAAACAGGGAATAGAAAAGTGTAAAAGGCTTCATAAATACTGTTGGAGTTTTGACTGGAAAAAAACCCAAATTTCTAGAAAATACTGGGAGAGGTACAGGGAGAATGAGCAACCTGAAGTCTCGCATAACAAGCTAAACACAGATCAGAGCAGCAAACTTGAATGGGATTACATTACACACAAATCTTCTGGAAACGATCTTAAAAGTGACTTGTCCCAAAACAAGCCATTTTTAAATTTAAACACTGAAGAGTTCAGACAGGAAAACTAAAAAATCAGGCAATGGTGTAGCCAGGAAAAAGGTGCTGGAATAGTCGTTTTCCCTTGCCTCCTCTGGCCTTTTCACATATTGATTTTCTTCCACGCTCATTCACAAATGCTCAGCATAGTTGTGAACAATTTAAAGCCAAAGGATGCATGAATTACCAGCTCTAGGAACACATTACCCATTCTAGGCAAAAGCTGAGAATTTTTTTTGTAGCTGAAGAAAAAAACACAACCCAGAATCAGAACAGACTGATGAGCTGGAAGTGAAGGGCAAGCAAATACCTAACTTTGCCTATTCACACTGAAGCCAAAGCACGCGACATTCCCCTAGCTTAGAAGACAAAAAATTAAGAAAAAACAGTGACAGAATAGAAGGATGAATGAAGAGCAATGCTGAATAGAAGAATAATAAAGTAGGCGTGAAGGGCTCCCCTATCCAGATGTTAAAAACGTATGCTTTTTTCCATTCCAGATTTAAAAAAAGATTAGCAGAGGAGGAAGTTTACTTTGGAGAGTGGGAGCATCTGCATAATTTTTTTTTAAAAGGCTCATACAATGTTATTTCCATCCAACAGAATTTAAACTATATATATACACATGGTATTGGCTCAAGACAGTAATCGTACGACATTTTTCAAAGCATTCTGGGTGCAGAAACTGCCTACAGAGAGGAACAAAATGAGTGGCAAGGCAACAGCCACAGGAAAGGGCAGGACTGTGATACGCAAGTCCTCTAAAATGCACGCTCAAACTTTAACAATGTGAAGGCAAGAAGAGAGATAGCAGGATACAGCAAAGGATATGCTGGGGTCAGGAAATGTAAAAAACATCCACAGGACTGAACACTGACTTATGCAATATTTTACCAAGTAAAAACACACTTTTTTTTTTTTTCTTCTTTTTTTCCATTGCCCTGTGCTCTCCCTACAGCAGCAAATCATTTTTCTCTGCCAGGAACCCCACACCCACCACATAGGAAGAAACCACCTGGGAAGGCTGAGCACGGCTACCATCTTAGCTGCGAAGAAGCACAGGACAGGGAGATTGCCTAAGTATGAGAAGTGAAATTACAGAAAACAACTGGATGCTACATCCACTCCAAAGAGCAAAGCATGTCATTTCACCCATTTCCACTTGCTCTCACATGGTTCCCAAATTAGAAACAATCAGAATCCTGCTGGAAACAATATACGGCACCTTAATTGGGTTGGCTGCACTACAGACGTCAGCAACGTATCACTCGGTAGATCATTTTTTGACTACTTTTTTTTTTAAATACTAAAAATAGCTTCACTTTCACGGTTCACCTTTTCTGCATCACATTACTACAGACATCGTGAGAAATTAAAAAACCTTCTCACTCATTGCACACTGAAGATGCTACAGAGCCCACTCCCACTGGAGGCAGGGTCTGTCACCTAATTCAACAGAATTTTACTTAAAAGGTTTGTCTCAGATGTGTTGCATTTACAGAAAACCTGTTTTCTAACACATTTCCCTATAGTACACCCATCAATGCATCTATTTAAAAGCCTAGAGCAGTTCAGTTATCTTTACATACACCAATAACCCAGACATTGAACTCAACTGCTCCATGCACTCCACACACAACACCGTCCAGCAGACGAGAATCACAACATGGGACTTGAAAACTTACATTAAAAATCTCTCCCAGTTTTCATCCCAGTACACCCCAAGTACTACACCCCTGCTATTCTGTACCAAAGCCAGACTGTAGCCAAACTATATTCTTGTGAAATTATTCCAGTAACGAAATATCACCATTTTCTTCATGAACCCTGAAAACTTGGGGCTAATCTTCAAACACAGTATAAACAAGTTAAGCAATAGGAATACATAAACTATGCATAATTCCTGAGTACAACAGAAGAATAATTATAGCAACAACATACCAAACACAAAATGAGCAGGGAGGCACGAAGAGACACCCAGACAGAACATACCGAATTAAGGAAAAGGGGTCTATAGAGTCTATGAAGCCAGACCTGCCACGGGTCAGAGTTGCTGTCATCTTTTTAAGTGCCCATTTAAATCAAATTACCAAAAACATGGAAACCAGCAGCCAATGAACACACCAGTCTCTGTCAGCTCCAGGTGTAGGCAAGACCGAGGCCAAGCTATGCCTATTTCAGATAATAAGCTTAGCTTTTGAGGAATACAGCCCATTGGAAAAACATCTTTGGGCAAAGTTAAAACAACTTTTCTGGATGCCAGTCAGCAGAAAGCCTTTTCAGGAGCTCTGTTCCTCAGCAGCTGATTCAGTATTTGGAAAGCAATTTTTTTTTAGAAAGAAAAAATGATGAATAGTGTGACAAACTCATTTTGGCATTCATATTCAAACTGACAATCTGCAATTAAAAGAAAAATCGCTCAAAGACCATTACTGTTAAGATTTTAATACAAGTCACAAAATACAACGGGAAAATGGGAATATGGCATACCACACAAGGAATAAAAATTTAAATTATTCAGTTAATTTCCCAGTTTGAAAATGTTTAAAACGCTGAAAATGGTGGGGTGATACACTCCATTACAGACGCAGAAAACTGTGAAACCTTTACTCATCTTCTCATCCCCTAAACAGCCTTATAGGAGTCAGGAGGCCCTGCTTACAGTCTACAGCGCGACAGAGTGACCTGTTACTCAACTGTTGGGTGCAGTATTTCAGTGAACTACATGTTCTTAAAGAAATTCTTTAAAAGTCCAGATCATCTGTTAAATAAATCAAGCAAATCAGGTTGTGGCTGTGTTCTCAGCGGTGTATTCAGTAATTCCATAAATCCCAGAATCCTGGAAGTTACCAAGCTTTAGAGAAATACAGAATAAGCATTTCTTCATCTCCCATCTTCATAAATCAGTAACTCCCCTCACTATTACCTTGCTGAAGATGAGTGAGCCAGCAATATATAGGACACAAAATGTTCCAGTGATGGAGGCTTTGGGGTGGGGGCAGTCAGGGCAACCACCTCTACCTCCTCCTCTCCCCATCTCTGTGTGCTGCGTGGTAACAAGTTGAGGTAAAAAATGAAGAATAAAGATGAACGGACAAATCAAGGTGAAAAAGAAAAGTATTGCACTGGGGAGGAGACACCTGTTGAAACTTCTATCCCACATCCAGGCATTTCAGCGAGTGCAGGTGAGGATACACTCTAAGGCTCCCTGTACATCATACAGTAGTCTGCGTTTCTGGGAAATACAGATATTTCAGTCCTTGACAAAAATCCTTACTTCGCCTCTTGATCTGGTAACAGTTCCCAGAAGCAAATGTAGATACAAGAGCTTATCTATCAGGGGACAACTTGAAAAAATACAAATAGGACTTAAACGAAGGCAAATATCCAAGTTTCAAGAGAACATAATTTTACATTTGGAGAAAAAAACAATACTATGTAGGCATTCTCCAACATGTTTTTTAATGTTATTAACAGAAATAGCACCCCAGGCTGCGCTCAAACTGAAGAAGTGTGAATCTGTTTGCAATGTGAAGTGAAAGGGGGATCAAAAATACCATCTTATTAAATGGTATTTATTTGGTGCTAAGCACATTATTTATTCTATTGAGAAATTCACAAAATGACAGAGGGGTAACTGTAAAGTAAGGTCACTACTTAATGTCAGTATCAAAGCTGATCCTTAACAGAATTTAAGCACCTGCCTTTTCTTTTATCTCAGCACAAAATGAGATTTTTTTTTCTTTTCTTCTTTTTTTACACTTCAAAAGCTATGTAACATAACAAAATATACACCAAGCATGAAGGAACAGAGAGCATGCCAGCATCTTTCAGCAATCATCTTTCCCTTGTCATCCATTATGTCAGATTTATCTATTTTTGCTTAATTCTTGTTCCAGCAATACAGATCCTTCCTCTCTCTAGACAATCAGGCTGGTTGGGCTTGAACTCAATATGGCTTCTTAAAATAGTTGAAAAATATTGAAAATATGTGAAGCGATGCTTGTAAATTACAGCCTATTCATGAACTCATCTTCTAGCTCCAGCTCGACCTGCGGCTCCCCCAGAAAAGGGTCAATCTCTGATTTCTTCACCTCAGAAATTCTACCCAACTGCACAGTGTAAATGGAATTTTTTAAAAAATAGCCTTTCCTTTATGGAAGTATTTTCCCCTGAAAGCTTAGATCCTGTATTTATTGCAAGTCTTACCCTCTGTTTTTTCTGACTCTTACTCGCTTTTGATCCAGACCTTTCTCTACTAAAAATTACCCATCAGTTAATTCACCACTGCTTGCTTTCTGTTGCCGCTGCCGTTTCCCTCAGAGTTTTTGGACCCTCTGGACTGGCTTTACAGGACACCAGACCCAGCTGAATGCTCCCCTTCATCTGTCAGTCTCCAGGCTGCTGGCTGTGCGAACCTGCTCCCTCCAACGCTATTATCTGTAATGTGCTTCAACAGTGTCCTTCCCCATTGCTTTACGAATTTACTTAAACGAATGGACTCTAACAAGCTGAAATTCTTTAAGTGAAAGAAGATCTGACCAGAAATACATGTGCCGAAAAGAAAAAGCAACTATCATCACTATGTTCCCTTACTGCCTACGTAGCACCGATCGCAGGATTTTCTCAGTCGGCTGCTGAATCAGACGAAGTTTCTACAACGCACACACACAAAATCACGAAGCCCGACACGTCCAGTAGGATTTATTCAATCACAAAGTCATTGCCGTTGCTCCAGCACAAATGACATCACTCAGGAACCCAACCTTGTCTACTGAGAGCGTGCTCTCCTGCGGCTACCAGTGCAACAAAGAACTGGGTTTGTGCAATAAAGAGATAAAAGTATTGTTGCAAAAAGTTTTCCAAATAAACTTACGTTTTCTTCAGACGCTAGATATGATTAAAGTAAGAAAAACTAAGGACTATGGTAAGAAGCGAGTACAACGAATTATTACTTAACTTACTAACCTGTATCTGCAATTAATCCTAAAACTTGTACCTAGCAATTAGAGGCAATACCAAGAGAAGGATAAAAGACATCTGTAAGCCCTTGCAGGTGCTGCTCTGGGAAGATCACATGCTGCATAACCAAAAGCATTTAAGCACTTTGCTTGCACGAGTGGACTGAAAACAGATAAGTCAAGCTCTGCAGTTTTCTCCACGCTCGTGTTAAGATGCTTGAAAAAATGGTTGGTAGGAAATAAAAACGACGAGTAATTTATCAACCATGCCTCTTGCGAAAAGACACTTTTCTCAGGAAAGAATCACACAAAGGATTTGCACACATCGCAACCGCAATCCCCCCCCCCCTTTTTTTTTTTCCTGAAGGCATTTCTCTGTCGCGACGGCTGACGTATTATCGCGATTCCCGCTGTGTAGTTCGTATCAAGGGAAAGGGATTTAAAGCTCCAGGGTGCCGGGGTTGCAGAGGGGCCTAGGCGGGCTGCCTGCTTCCCCCACCACCACCCCCTCGTCTCCTCACAAGGACGAGCCGGGGAGCTCCGGACTGAGGGGAGGAGGCCCCCGGGGAGGGACGGGGCCGTTCCCGGGAGGCGGCTGAGGGACGGGACGCGGGGACGGCCGTC
>JANZLQ010000089.1:5746771-5760494 GCA_026212715.1 Elanus axillaris | reverse complement strand
CTCGGTGGCTCCTGGCTCCATACTCAACCAGTGTGGGAGCAGGACAAGGCTCTGCCCGCAGCTAGAGCTGGCCAGAAGCAGCCCCAGGGATGGGGCACGGAGCCCACGGGGACATGGTGACCACGGTGAGGCCACGAGCTCCCAGCAGCTTTGCAGGAGCAGCGTAAGCCAGGACCTCACTTCCATTCACGCTCTGTTCCCCCATCCCAGTGGGAACACCCACTCACTCCAGGACCAGCAGCCTCCAGCTAGCCCATGGCACGGCCGGTCAAGCACCAGCTCTGGCGCTGCCCCAGGCCTGGGGATGCTGCAGCAGGGGAGATGGGCACAGGAGGCACAAGACAAGAGCCAAGGCACATGGTGACAAGGCTTTATTATCATACAGCAGTGACGGTCGCAGGGACGCAGGCATGCACACGCACATGCAGATAGGACGCCTCGCCCGGCACACCCGCCAGCAAGTGCCAGATCTGCGCCGGTGGCCCCGTGGCACGAGCACAAGCCGGGGGCTGATAACGCCGGTTCTCCCCACCTCAGTGGCAGGGAGGGGGACAGGGTGCCGCCGGCCCCGCAGCACCCATCCACCCCACAGCAGGTCACTCCTGGCAAAGGGACTGGCCGGTACCGGCCTGGGACCCTGCACCCCCCTTATGGCAACAGGGTGGGGGGGTGGCACTGAGCTGTGGGTGAATGAGCCAGCAGAGGGACCCCCCAGCACCCCACGGTGCCTGTGTGGGTCACCACCCCACAGCAACGCCAGGCTGACTTCACACGTGGGTTTGGCCACTACAGCCGCACTGAATACAGGCGTCGGACAGGCGGGGAAGAGGCACGGGCCAGTGCAGGGCTCCGGTGGCACTGCGGGGAGTACAGGACACACACAGGGGACAACCTCTTTCACATTGTCATTCAGGGCAGCAAAGCCACTGGCCATAAGAGGGAGGGGGACTGAGCGAGGTAGGGGCTTCTGCACTGCCTGCCAGGGCATCCTCCAGCCAGCACTCAGGACCACGGCACCAGTCCCAGGAGCACTGGCCCCCGGCCAGCTGTACAGGCCACGGTGCTGGAGGAGCCTGTCCCCACCACAGCACTCTGCCTGGTCCCCCACCTCCCTCTGACCTGTGGCTTTAGTAGTTTGGGGGGACCAAGAGGTACCATGGCACTCAGGGACAGCAGCCTCGATGGTTTTGCCTCGCTCTTGGAGGGGCTGGCTTTGGCACAGCACTGCTTTTTGGCATTCCTGGTGGTGGGACCTTGCCAAGCCTGGCTCAGACCAGGGCTGAGTAGGACTCCCTCCACTAATGCTCTGTCAGCTCCCCCAGCCAGCTCTCTCCTCTCCAGATCCCAGGAGGAAACTTCCCCAAGGGAAGGCAGCATGGGAACGGGCAGTACCCACTGGCAGTGTCTTGATTGTCATCCTCCCCGGGGGGGGGGGCGGTGACTGCCATCCCGGGGAAGCCCAGCCTGGGCAGGACTGCTAGCACTGCAAGGGCCCTGGGGGTGAGACACTCAGACGGGGAAAGCCAGCCACAAAAACAGCTTGTGGGCAGAGGCAGGGGTTGGGCAGTGCCCAGGAGGGTTGCTGCAGAAGGGCAGGGAGCCCAGGGGAGGCGGGTCCTGGCTGTTCTCTTCCTACAGCTCCACACTCCATGCTCTGTGTCCCACCAAGCCTCTGCTCCAAGCTCTGGGCGGCCACCCAAGGACAGAGAACAGCAAGGCACTGGGATTGCAACACCAGACAAGCTGCCAGTCATAACTGGGGATCGGATCCAAACCCCGGTCTGATACAATATACAGTTAATTACAAAATAAATCCCCTCCCACCCTTTGTAATAAAAAGAGCAGCTGCTTGGACATGCATCTTTCTGGCCCTACAAAATAAGGCACCAGAGCTTAAAAATGAAACTCCAATTGTCTTTGATATAAAAGGAATTCCCACGTGTTGAAGGCAGTTGATGTCTGAGTGCATAACAGGGAGTGATCTTCACTAGCTTTGGGTTGCCCAGCCTCATGCCTGGGCCCCGGTGGCTTTCTGGATCAGGGGAATCTGTAAGAGGGGAAGAGAGAAGCTGTTAGGGTTGGAGCGGGGGAAAGCAAGGAGCTGCCTGCACTCTGCGGCTGGGCAGGGCTGGGGAAGGAGAGGCTCCCTAGGAGTCTGTAAGTTTTCAGGCAAAGTCTCTGTGCCCTAAGACCTGCAGAAATTGCCAGCTGCCGGTGCCCAGCTCACCTTTGTGAGATCCACGCCAGTGATGGCACGCACAGAGGCAGGGATCTCGGCCAGCAGACGGTTTACCTCGGATGTTGTGTTGCTGCTCTCTCCACTGAGAATAACAATCTCGTCCACTTTGGAGAGGGGAGCAGCCACTTTGGCAGCAATCTGGGGAAGGAAAGAGTCAAGGAGCTGCTCACCAGCCTGCTGGGCAAGGTCCCTACACACCATGTGGGGACTCGCTGTGCTCCCAGGAGACCTGGCCCAGCCTGGGAACTCCCTGCCACTTGCCCAGAGCAGGGGAAAGCTGCTCCCTCCTCACCTCAGGCAGTGCATCCAGCACTAGAGCCAGCTGGGCAGCTTCTCCATATTGCTGGAGTGCTTCAGCTTTCAGCTTCATCCTCTCAGCCTCCGCCATCCCGATGGCCTCAATTACAAAAGCCTCTGCTTCTCCGATCTTGCGGATCTTTTCTGCCTCCGCCTGAGCAATGAGGACTTGCTTCACCCTGGAAAGGGAAACCCAGCCCTCCAGCAGCCCAGATCCCCGCAGCACACCCAGCACTGCTTCCCTCACTCTGTCAGCCACATGCCTGCCCTGCAGAGAGCCCATGAGCTGGGTCTCAGGGCAGCACCCACTGCATTTTTCTCCCACCTCACCCCAGCCCAGCGTGCAGCTGGGCTCAGGGCTGGACCAGGTCATGGACTCACTCACTTCTCGCCCTCAGCAATCTGCTGGATACGGTAGGCTTCAGCCTCAGCTGGCCGCTTCACAGTGGCTATCAGCTCCTTTTCCATCCGGATGATCTCCTTCTCTTCAACATCTATCTGCTTCTTGCGCTGCACCACCTCGATTTCAATTTCCTCCTGGCGGATCTTCTGCTGCTCCCGGGCGCTCTGGAGCTCATAGGCCAGCTGGGCCTCTGCAGTCTGCACACAGGAGAGATTAGAAGAGGGGTCTTGGCCACGATCTCCTATGCACAGACATAAAGACCCTTGGTAGGCCCTGAAACCAGACACGGCTCCTGCTCCCAAACCTACCCAGGGGTGACATCCCAATCCTTGGAACTGCACTTGCTGTCCTTCTCTGTGCGCTCTTCCCACAGCACTTGAGCCCAACCAGCTCCAGGTTCAGCTTAGATGACCCTCCCCACTCTTTCCTCTCCTCCTAGTCGCACCTAACTGTTGCAAACAGGAGAGGAATCTGCTGCAAGGAGCTCACACTGTGACATAGAAACCCAGGTTCTCCACCTCCAGCTCTCCTAATACATACAAGAGGAGGAAGCTGGCAAGTCCCAGAGCTACCAATACCATCACAAACCAACCAGGGAATAGCAGTGGGCTGTCAGATACCTCTCACCTTAATGTTGACCTCCTCACTGAAGGCAGCTTTCTGCAATTCAAAAGCCCGTCTGGAATCTGCTATTTTGGTATCTGCCATGAACTTGACATCCAGCATTTCTTTCTTGCACTCTGCCTCCTGCAGAGAGGAAATAGAGCAGAGGTCCAGGGTGTGCAGCTAGAGCAAAATAGGCTGCTGCAGGAAAGCCCAGCACATCTCCAGACTTACTCGAATGCCAGCATCTCGCTCGGCTTCTGCCACACCAATGTCTGCATCCCTTCGGACAGCTGCAGTCTGAGTCTTTCCCAGGGAGCTCAGGTAATCTACTTTATCATAGACATCCTGGAGAGGGGAAGATAAGTCACAACCACTTCAAATGAGTGACTCCATCTTGCTCTCTTCCTGTCGAAGCTCAGAGCAATCACTTGTGTGGTTAGGCCAGGGTAAGAATGAGCCATGTCAGCCTGCTGCCAAGCAGAAACAGGTGTGACAGGGAGAGGCAGGCTCTCCCGCCATCTTCCCTCTGACTCCCTGGTGGCTTGGTTATCAGCAAGCTCTCTCCACGAGCCATGTTTACAGAGGCAGCTACCGGGTGCTCTTTGCCCAGCTGCCTGGATACAGGACATGCCACGCGGCGGCTGTCATGGAAACTCCCGGAGGGCTGGGGCAGGCTGTCAGCCGGAGCCTTTCAGCCAGCTGCAGCAGAGAAGACAGGGCCAGGCACTGTCCTGCTGCTTCTACAGCGCTGCCGGGAGCCCCATAGCACAGTGCCCTATGTCTGGGCGTACCTTGATGGTGAAGCTCAGGATCTCGATACCCATGCGACCCACATCAGGTGCTGCCACCTCCCGCACCAGCTTGGCAAACTGATCCCTGTCCTGGTAGATCTGCTCCACTGTCAGGGTACCTGCAGAGGGAAGGAAGGCAAAGCACTTTATTTGGAACAGGTAACACACAACACTGTGGGTCTAAGCTCAGCAACATCCTTGTTGCCCCTAATTTCTTCAGGTCTGGGCACAAGGGCATAATACTCTGCCCAGACCCTGCAGTGCAGGCCGACATCTGTCTCACAGGTGCAACCACCACACACACCTGTAACCTGTGGGGACTCAGACATCTCTTACTGCAGGCACTGAAAACTCACTTATCACAACACCCAGCAACACAGCAGGCGCTGCTGTAGGGGAGGAACAATCTAAGATACCACCTCTGCAGTCAGCAGAGGAAGGACCCATTGCAGCTGCTGCAGTGGCAGCAATACTCTTAGGACCAGCCAGCAGGGAAGGGAGAAAGCTATTCAAGATGCCTTCAAGAGCATGAGCCCATCCGCACCTAGGATGGAGCGCAGATGCCCCTCCAGTGTCTGAAGGACCACATTCTTCACATCCTGCACGTTCTTCCCCAAGAACTGCTCACAGGCCACAGCCAGGAGCTCCTTCTCAGTCATTATCTTCACCTAGAGACAGGAGATAAAACCAAAGGGACTGAAGGCACCTGTCTGAAGAGGGACAGGCACCCAACAGCAGCAGCAGCAGCAGAAGCAGCAGTACCACCACCAGGCTGCCAGACCCCCATGCCACTGATGCTCCAAGGGACCATGCTGAGCTGTCACCACGCTGAGCCAGGCCACCGGCCCAGCCAGCGAGCCCCTGCTCACTGCTGTTGGGGTGAGCCCTGCTGCAGGCACATGCAGCAGTGCCAGCATCTGGGGCAGACACCTCTCAAAACCCTGACTGCAGCTCAGCATGGAGAGGTGCTCCCTGCAGCCACCTATCCCACAGCAACATCCCAGCTACTGGGTGATATAGGGCCAGGCTCTGTCCCCACAAGTCCCACCTGATCAAAACTCTACCAAAGAGCCCTGAACTACCAGTTCAGCCAATGCACCAAAAACCAGACCTAGGAGGAGAAGGCTTTCTGTTACTACCCCTGGCCAAAAGCCATATTGTTACCTTTCTCTTCCTCCTCCTTCACTAGAATTACTTTTTCTGACACAGGAAAGGCAGAGAACAAGGAAGAGTCTGACATGCCCAAGGAGCAGCTTGGGAACAGGGGCTCCATTCAGCGTTCCCTGCAAGGAGAGATCAGACAAGATGGCCGTAGCCCACTGGTTTGTCCTGCTTGTGGCTGGGAGCTCCCAGCCATCCTTCGTGGTGACCCCAGTGTGCTCCAGCCAGGATCCAGTTGTCCCACTCTACACAGTCAGTCTGGTAACAATCTCCAGAGGTGGGACACAGCTGTCCCAGCACCGCTTTCACCTCCCACAGTTAGAGCCAGATGTAAAAGCATCCCCAGTTCCAGACAAGCCAGGGTCTTATGATGGTCGTGCTGGTCACTGGGCTGCTTTTTAAAGGCAAAGTGGGTTAAAAATCCCTATGGGGTGTTAGACAGTGGAGATGGGTCCTATAGAGCTTCGTGAGCACACAGCTATGAGGAGCTACGACCCACAAAGGTGACAGATCCTGGTGGCCAGGTCCAGTCCGAGGGCTCAGGCAATGCCTGGACACAGGGACATGTCTGGCAGCGCCAGAGAAGGAAGCAGGGCCATGTGAGCCACACAGCTCTGCTGGAACCTCTGGGCGCTGAGTGGGTCCCACAGCACCCTCTCATGGAGACATCTGGGCTGGGCAGTGCCTCCTGTCCCATGAGATGCTGGTGGCACCCTGCGTCCTGCCCCAAGGGCCCTGGCTGTACCTGCAATGCCAGCGTGGTCCTGGCTCAGAGATCTCCGAAGCTTCAGGCGCTGCGCACAGGGGCCCTCCAAGGCTCCCAGTGCACACTTTTGATGGGTTCGCAGCCTATAGACCTCATCTTGACACCTACAAGACCACTTTTCAGGGTCAATCTGCTGGCAGAAGCAACACAACTATTTCCTGAGAAAGCCTGGTTTTATAGCCTGTGAGTCCGAAACAATCCTGCAACCTAACCTCTGGAGCCAAACAGCAACACCCAGCCCTGCCACTGCCAGAGAGCAGGACAACTGGCACTAGCCACCACCTTTTAAGAGGACTGGAGGCAGACTGTGTTAGACACGGCAAGCTGACCAAGACTCACCTGCCACAACCCTACCCCTAGGAACATGATGAAACACCAACCTGGGCTGAGCCTATTTCCTTTGCTTCTCAGGCTGGGTCTCCTAGTCTAAAACCAAAGGGACTTGGGCAAGTGTGGCAATCCTCTTCTGCTTTCTCCCCAAGACCTCTGGGCTCCTTACAGGCCCAGACCACAGCAGTTTCTTGTCCCTGCACCCCGGGCCAGCAGTGTGCACTTTCTACACAAGGGGGAGTTGGCAGAGCTGCTTACGGAGCTGCACCCGGGAGCGTGGGCCCTGCATGAGGCTCATCTCACAGCAAACGGGAGGTTTTTGCAAATACCAAAACCAATTAGACTCAGCAGCAGCATTTATGGTGTGCATCTGCCAGCAATTCCACCTCTCTAAACAATCCCCACCCTTCAGGAGGTAGGGAGAGGACAGTTAGAGAACAGAGCGGGATGTTCATTAAGAGAGTCCCTGCGGTACTTAACAGGAGCAAGGAACGATTCAGCCTCTCTGAATAAAGCTAGCCAGCAGCCTGCCTGCGCCGGTAAACCCTGGCTATCCACTGAATACAGATGTCAACCTACAAAGCAAAGGTTGCCCAAAACAGAACAGAGTTGAGCAATTCATGCTCAGCTTGTTTCCAGTATTTCAGACAGGGCACTGCGACACTTGGTGCTTCTTCAAATGTCATTCATATCAGAGAGAGAGAGTTTAGCTGGCAGGAAATCCGAGAGCCTCCATAAAACAATTCCATCTGAAGGATCGATACTGCTGCACCCAGCTCCAGCCAGCTGCAATCACAGCAAGGGGTGAGCAGAGACAATCCAATTAGCTTGAGGCTCAGAAAAATGGTCCAGAAGGATACGAAGCCCAGCTTGGCCTAAGGCAGCAACATCTCCCCGCACCCCAAGCACCCAGCCAACACAGGAAGGAGGCTCCTGGTGAGTACTCATTACATCCCTCTTCAAAAAAAAAAGAAGAGCATCCTTATGCACATTAAGCACTTCTATTATTATGGCAAATATTTTAAAAGGTGTTTCTCTAGTAATAATTTGTTTGCTTTTTTCCTTTTTTCTTGCACAAGCCCTTAAAAGAAAGACATTGGCCTCAAAAGTACTCTGCAAAATTAAGGTAACCTCTGCCACATGTGTCCCCAGCTGCCTCAAGCCTGCTTTCTGCACGGCAATTCCTTGCATCTCACAAGCCTAAACCTTTAAAATTAATTGACAGTGGAAAAAAAAGAACAGTGAGAAGAGAGAATAACATGAATGAGATGAACTGGGAGCTGCATTTTTAAATCAAGGCACCTGGTGATCCAGCTTTCTGCTACCATGCACCGTCCAGCCTAGTCCATTTGGGAGGCATGGAAGGATGTCCCAAAATTAGGTCAAAAAGGAATGCTGCCTTCACAGAAATACCTTTTCCAAATGGAGAAGGAAAAGCCTACAGATTTATGAAATGTGTGTGAGGGAACAGAGGGGTGCAAACATTTTGCCAACCATGCAAAGACCACTGCAGTTACGTGACACATTAGCAGCTAAATGGATATAAAGAACTGAAAAACTGAAAACAAGAAGACTGGTTCACATCATTAGAGCCAGGATGAGCCCAAGATGCTGGGCCCTGTGCTGGTACTTCTGCATGTAGCCCCATTCCCCAACAGCAGCAGGGCAACGGATTATCTGCTGTTGAGTCATGGTTGTGCCCAGCCCTTCTGCCACGTTTGACAATCCAAAAACTGCTCCCGGCTGAATTCGCATCCTCACTTACGCACAGACACAGCACGCAGCTCCTCTGCAATGTCAGTTGAGAGCAAACCAATGAACCCACGGAGGAATCCGCTGCTCTGGAAAGCACTGGGTGAAATCTGTCAAGCACTTGGTCTTAAAAGGGCTGCAGCAGCCACGGTGCTCTTCCCTGGGGGGAGCCTTTTGACGCATGTGGGATTTTGGTCACATCACTGCGTCACTCAGCGGCTCCCCTCGGCTCCACTGCTCACCGCAGTGAATGTGACCGCCACCTCTCCTGCAACAACAGACCTGGACATGCCTTGGGACACATGGTGACCACAGCCTTGTGTGCACTCAGAACCACTATCTTGGTTTCATACACCCAGAATGAGCTGTCGGGAGCAATTTTAAATCAAAGCATCCAGCTGCCTATTCAGGGAGTCAAATTCTGTCAAAAGCTAACAACATTTTCCTCCCAGCATCTTCCCCAAGGCAGGAGCTAGTCACAAGGACAAACTCTGTATCAGGGCAGCAGGCCTTAGAGTCTAAGAAACGCAGGTGTTTAAGTGTACTACCACAAGAGCTGGTTCTCATGTATGAAGGCAGCTTCACAGAATCAAAATTCAATTCAAGCCAGAAATTTTACACACAAATTTTAGTGCCTGGAGGGACTAAGTTCTTTCTTTAAGCTTTAACTCACCATGAAGACTTACAAGGTCCGCATGTTAGTAATAATAATCCAAAGCAACATAACGCTCGATACCATCTCAGGAGTGAATGGCTCAGTCGTGCAGGGTCACACACAGCTCCAAGGGCACTGTGGTACATCAGCGTTTCACAAACAGATCAAGTCACCCACACACACCTCATTTGCCACATGGACAAATGAGACACCAGAAAAAGAGGAATGATTTTGGGGAGAGAAGAAGAGGTTACAACCCCCTTCACAACACAGGACATGCTGTAGTGTGTTTGAACCAACAAGGACAGTGTGATTTTGTACAAGAATGCGTTTCAGAGCAGTTGGCTTCTGTTCCTGGACAACAGTAACCTCTTAAGGGGGTAAACTAGATTTAGGTTAGAGACATGCATTCCTGAAATGATGTTTTGGAGTTACTGTACCTGTGCCACACCTGTGACAGTTAAAGCTACCCCCTCCGCCGTCTCTACGTCCTCACACCTGGGCTGTAACGTCATTATCTCTAGGGAAATCCTGCCAAAAAACGTAAAATATTTGCACGTTTCCAGGTAACACACACTCAGCTCTTCCCTTTGCATCTCCTGCCCCGGGCTACCTGCCGCACTCATCACAGGTAATGTAAGACAGGTGCAGAATGCAGCCAAGGGACTACATCTGTGACTGGAGACAGACAAGTCACTTTGGCCAAGAAACAGATTTTTCAGATAAAGCTTAAAGGCAATTTATCAGCAGAGAAAAGCTGGGAGCCAGACTGGAAATGATACCGTGACCCTTTCCCTTCTGCTGGGCTAGCGAGGTGGCCAGAAGCTAGCAGCTTTGAGAACTCAAAGGGTCCCCTGTAAGAGGCTGGTTGTGCCGTCTTGCTGGCTGGTGTCACTGGTTTAAAAGCACAGCATGGACCCAGGATGCCACCTCCCGGCCCCACACTACCACCCCCACAGGAGCCCTGGTGCTTGGCAAAACCTGGTGCTGATGCTGCAAGAAGCAGCTCTGCCTTTGCCCTCACTGGGTTAGCATTAACACACACCTACCTCCTGATCTGGTTCACCTCTCCCTTTTCCTGTGTCCTGTGACCCAAAGGCAGATAAAAGCGAGTCTCCAACTCTTTAGGGTCATGCTTGCACAGTATCAGGCACCCAGGAACAGATCCTGCAGCTCTATAGCTTTCTCAGTCACCCATGGTGGGCTCGAGGTACTTTGGCCAGACCCAGGACTTTGCAAGTAATGATTTGGTAAAACAAGAGACATGCTCAGCTGTGGCAGGTTCTGCTTCAGGAAGCAAAGCCTGGCTCTCATGTTGGCCAGAACAAGCCGGGAAGGCACTGGGAGTCAGGACAGGGAGCCATAGGGCAGAGAGCTTGTGTCAGTGAACATTAGGTCAAACATTTGAACCACGAAGGGGCTGCACTGGGCTGCTGCATGCACGCTGAGTCGCTCCAGGACTAGCTGGAAGTGCTGAAATGTATCTCTGCAAGTTCATGCTTGCCTTGGCCACTGTCCTAATTAAACTGGCAAGCAAGCTGGGAGCTGGTAAAACAGATCCCACTGTCCAGAATGCGCAGAGGCATTTTTTGCCATATGTATTCACAGCTTTGATCAGCTAGTGCAGGATTTTAGCCTTCTGAAGACCTAATCTGTACTTGGAATTTAATTTCAATACTGTGCTGCTTCTTAGCTGGCAAGTCACAGGGATGTTTGGTAATTACTGTTACACTGGTTCATAATGGCTCACAGTGCAAACGCTCGTCCTGTATGTTGCAATTCATCCAAGGTCTCTATGCTGTACTTTCAAATGTGACAACATCCAAAATGGGCACTGTCTCCATGCAGAGGAAGAAGGGCTGAGTGGAACCCCATATCCAAAACTGCAGAGCTAGGTACAGTTGCAATTTCCCCACATGTGTACAGGTTTCCTTTTGAAACAGCACAAAACCTGCCTTCCCACCTGCCCCAAACCCAGAACCCAGCCTGGCCTGCTTGTGGCTCCACACAAAAGCAGATGCCCTTCTGCTCTTCACCAAGCACACAATGGAAACAGTGCTGTCAAGGAAAGGGTTACAGCTGGAGCAAATGTCTGCAGCATTATCAGAAGGAGCAAGTACAGCAATGCTGAATTTGGAATTTGACAAATATGCATCTGTCTGCATTACCTATATACTGTGGAGTGCGCCCCAGGGCAAGTGCCGGAGAAGGGGAAGGAGACGAAGGTATTGAGATTTCAACTGTCCCATTAGAAACCCATTAGTTTTTATGTTATCCTGCTGCTGCTGCTGCTGTTGCTGCTGCTCAAAACAGAGGGATAAATGGTTAGACATGATGTTAGGAAGCTGGTGGATTATTACCTGTGCAACCCCTGTTACGTACAGTGGGACCCCCTCCGACGTCTCAATATTCTCACAGCGACAGAGGATGGTCATAACCTCCAAAGACAGTCTGAGCAGCGAGGAGTAAGGGTAGGACAGCAAATATACAAAGCAGTTATCAGAGAGTAAGACACCCATTGCACAAAGGACAGATGTGACTTTCAGGTTTCAGATTTTCCCTGTTCAGTTTGCCTTTCTCCCACTGCCTGCTCCCAGGGCTGCGTGACACTGGGCCAGAGCAGCTTCTCTGGTCGCGGTGGGAAGTTTACAGCATCTAGCTGCTTCTTTTAATGAGGACAAACAGGGTGGGGGCTCGTCTCCACCCTGCGTCCCATAAGTCACCGCAGATGAAGCTGAACCATGTATCCCACCTGAACTGCCATTCTGGAGTCAGCTGGAATTCTCTGTTGAAGTAATCTTCACACACAGGAAATTCCTTTTTGTAATAATTTAGATGCTTCTATGCCAACATTTAAGAGGGGTCAGAAAAATGAAAATGCCAAGGACCTGGCTACACACCCCTGGCTAAGGCACGGATGAGGGAAGGTGCTTCCAAGTGCTGTTCTGGGAAGGTGAATAATACCATTTGGTTCCCCTAGAGGCATGTAAGACCATGCTGACTCTCTCACTTTTTTTATTTCTGACCCTTAAACAGGGATAGGATTTTTTTAAATTTCTTTTTTCCCAGGCCTCAAGGTTGCAGCAGGATAACAGCCCAGCACCCTGCCAGCTCTAACTGTTCCTTTTGTTCCCAGGTTAGTGCTACCTGCTGGAATGCCGCTGACAGCAACACAATTGCTGCTGTCTCTCTTGCTTTCAGCACTGGCAGTTCCAGAAAAGATGTCCTAATTTCAGAGGAGGAAATGTGTCTCGCTCTTCATGTTAATGCAGCAGGCTCCATCTGTAGCATGGCTTATGGTATTTGGAAAAGGCTCTGTTTTCAAAAGGAGAATTAACCCCCATATCCCATGGCATGAACCAGGGGTATAGATTTTAAAGTAAAAGATTTGTTTGGGTGCTGGCATTCCTGTCAAGAGCCCTGTTTGCTAAATAATGCACAGACCTCTATCATATGACAGCTCACTCGGGCAAGCAGTTCTTGGCCCTGCATTCAGCCTTTGCTTAGCTTAGTAAGTCAGCCTCCCGAATATATCTGTTATCTCCTGCACACACCAGGTCAAGGTCCTGCACTGTTCTCTGGGCTTCTCACACAAGAGGAGGAGCAGAAACCATTTGTTCAAATCAACAGTTCTCCCAGCGAGATGTGTCTCAAAAATTCAGGAATGAAGCCTGTCTGGATCACACGCGGTTCTTAAGCATTGAGCCCACAAGCTGGGCCTTCCTTTCCCAGCTCATGTGAGCATCACTGGAGAGCCCGGGCTAAAGCAGCAGGTGTTAGCTGAGACCTCTTCATGCAGCCAGAGCACTACAGTAGACTCTTGTAGCAATCCCGAGTACCAGCCACCTGGGAGAGGACCTGAGAGCTGTAGTGAGTCAACTGCCAGCAGCAGCCAGAACCCCTTCGAACAAGGCAAGCTGCCTGACCCGCAGGTGAGCAGCAGCTACGGCAGTGTATCCTCTGCAGGGTGAGGGCAGCGACATGCTCACTTCATCTGCTGGTGGCAACACATGAACAGGGAAAAGAGGTGGCCAGATCAAGCAGTAAGGGTCAACTACAACTTCCAGCCATCACTCAGTGCAAAAACCCCAAAGTCACGTCTTTATCCTTTGTCCCTATTATCTTTTACACAGATGGAGGAAACCTGCACTGGTGAGCATGAGGGAGGTGTTAGGAGAAAGTAACATTCCCATGGATCCTAAAGACGAAGAGCTACGTTAGCAGGACAGCAGCACTGTCACAGCATGTTAATTCAGAGACCAGCACGATAAGAAGCAGCAAGCAAAATCCACGACTGAGGAAAGGGAGAGAAAGGAAATCCCATGGTTTTAAATAGGAACACACATTGCTCCCAAAGTGACAGCAGTCAGCGTATCTTTAGAAAAGGAGACTTGAGGAGCAGGAGGGGGCCACTGGCCCACTGTGTGCCACAAACATGTTTGTTACTGGGTGAGGGTTTGGGCCATACTGGGCAGAACTCAGCTCCCCTTGTGAACTTATGGATGAGTCAGGCCGGTGGCCCCGCCGTCCAGCACCTCTGTGAGAGCCTTATAGCTGCGGAGCACTTCAAAGGCAGCAGCAGAGGAGAGCAGGGCTGCCGCCTTCCTCAGTATTCACCGCACCAGCACAGGAGGAAACACACTGACCAGCCAGGCTACAGCCCTCTCAGCTTGTTGGGTTTTATGTAAATAAAAAGCAATGAACCAAAAAGGTGGGGGGGAGG
>JANZLQ010000089.1:5702375-5735422 GCA_026212715.1 Elanus axillaris | reverse complement strand
CCATGTGCTGCCCAGGGATGTCCCCGGAGGGTGCCCACGGGGGTGTCCTGGGGGTTGTCCCCGGGGCGTGCCATGGGGGGGGGTCTCCTCGGGGTGCCCACAGGGGTGTCCTTGGGGTCCCCTGAGGGTCCCCATGTGCTGCCCAGGGATGTCCCCGGAGGGTGCCCACGGGGGTGTCCTGGGGGTGCCCATTCGATCCCCAGGGATGTCCCATGGGAGCGCCCGGAGTTCCCCCAGGCTGACCCCGGAGGGTACCCGGGGACGTCCCATGGGGGTATCCCGGGGGGAGGAGGAGGCGGAGGAGGAGGAGGCGGAGGGTGTGTGCGGTGCCGGTGCCGGTGCCGGTGCCCTCACCGTGCGGATGCGTCGGGCGGCGGCCTCCCCCCGCGGGGCGCTGCGGGTGGCCAGGACGACGCGGGCCCCGCCGCGGGCCAGCTCCAGCGCCGTGGCCGCGCCGATGCCGCCGCTTCCCCCTGCGGAGCGGGAACAGAGCGCGCACCGCTGAGCGCCGGCCCTTTCCCCTCCTTCCCCTTCCCCGTCCCGGGCCGCTCGTTCCCGGCGCTCACCGGTGACGATGACGGTGCGGCCGCGGAGCGACGGGCGGGCGCGGGGCGGCGCGGGGCGGCGCAGCCCGTGGCGGAGCAGCGCGTAGAGGGCCAGCAGCAGCCCGACGCCCAGCAGCGCCCACCCCATCCCGCCGCCGTTCTACCGGCTGCTACGACCGCCGCCGCTCTACCGGCTGCTACGACCGCCGCCGCCGCCGCCGTCCGTCCCGGTGTCCCGCCCCGGCAACCGGCCCCCGCCTCCCCCGGGGCGGGAGGAAGGACGGAGGGCAAGGGCCGAGCCGGGTTCTTTTGCAAGAGAAGCGTGGGGTTATCGGGACAGAGCGCAGTGCCCGGGTTTGCAAACCAAACCAAACCAATTTTTAAAAAAAAAAAAAAAAAAAATAAAATGCCTTTGCGGGGCGAGACGGATTCGTGCGGCCCCGGGTGGAAGGAGAGGACGAGGCCTCCTGCCTGCAAACCTCCAGCTGCCTCCTCTGCTGCAAAGCCTGAGCAGTGAGAGAGGTGGCTGCTGCACAGCCCGATGCCCTAAGGGAGAGGGGTGATGCCGTCACCCCCACAGCCCAACCCCACCTTTCTTGCCCAGAGAGGTGGTAGCTGCTCCATCCCTGGAAATACTCAAGGTCGGGTTGGACCTGATCACGTTGAAGACGTTCCTGCTCGCTGCAGGGAGTTGTTGGACTAGATGACCTGCAAAGGTCCCTTCCGACCCAAACTGTTCTATGACCTTCCCCATCCCCATCCCGGAGCACCCAGCATCATCCCACATCCCCACGTAGGACACACCAGGCTGCTTCCACCCAGGCCCAGCCCCTTCCCACAGCTGGGGCTCCTCTTCCACGGTCAGACAGGCTGGGGAAAGTCCAGGTTGTGGTGACAAGAGTTAAGACAGACAGTCAGAAAACAGAATGTGAAGTATTTTTTTTTTATATACAGAATACAGGAAAGTTTCTGTAAAGTCTAAAACGTTACAATTACTATGTACAGTGGAACTAGCTGTTCTGCTGCGGGGAGGTGGCATATAAACAAAAGAGACAGACAGGTTACGACAAACGATCTGCTACAATAGACAATTTGAGGAACGTCATACCACATGTAGCACTGTACACAGCTTTAAAACATTGAAAAATGCCATCACTGATGTATTTACACAGAATCCAACACTTTTCCTTATTTGAAATAAAAATAGGATGGACACCAGGAAAAGAACTCATTTCTCACTGCCCATAATACACAGTAGCTACTTGTAGTGCAACCATAGCAGGGAGGGATGGGAAAAATAACTGTGGGAAGAAGAGCGCTTCTTTACATTAAATAAAACAATGATATTGTATAGATTTGCTGTATGAAAACTGTATTTCTCTTTTAATATAAAACTATTGTCACTGGCACAAAATAGAACAAGTTTCTGATTATTTTACAACTGCATGGGAACTATCTGTCAGAGAGAGTCCTCGAGTCAGACAGCGGTCGCCCCTCGCTCTGACGCGTCCTGCTCTCACTGCAGTTTTCCTTTTAAAATGAAATGTATAGTACAAATATATGTGCAAATGCCCCTAAAACTTGAGCAAAAAAGAAAAATTAAAAAAAGTTAAACGTTCTTCATTTCATGCAAACGGCGTGTGAACAGTCTCTGGGCCGACACAGAAAATCCCACCTCGGTTTGTACATTTTTGCATTGCAAGAGTCTGAGGGCGTTTTCTTTACTCCAAAGCTCTCTTTCTGAAATTCCTAGGGAACTGAGTTGGACCGCAGCACGGGCACCTGGTGGGGTTTCAGAGAAAGCTTCTCCTCCAAGTCCATGTCTTGTACTAAGGCAGTGTCCCCCTTGGGCTGTTTGGTCGCAAATTCGGTAATGCTGAAAACAAACTGCAGGCAGCCCAGCTTGATGTAACTGCCATGGTGGAGCAGGGCCGTCCCCTCCCAGCCAGCCCCGCTGCCCCCTATTAAGCTGGAGCTGCTGGCTTTGCAGTTACAGGGTTTCCGATGCTGCCCTTGTGCCTGTGAATTCATCACAGCAGCTTCTTCATGCGGCTCCTCTTCTTGTTTTCTGCTTTTATGTCGTTCTGGAAAAGAAAAAAACACATGTAAGATTCAGGCAGGCCAGCGGCAGCTTGTTTTCATCGACATGGGCTACTGCTGAGGTGCCTCAGGGGTAAGATCCTCCATCCATGAGGCATTTCAGCTGTCTGCAGTGAGTAGCTGATAAAAGGGAAACAGGATCAGCAGCCAAAAAAAAAAATTAAAAAAAAAAAAAAGAGGAAGCCAATCAGGTGGAGAGCAGGAGTAAGCCATGCAGGGATGGGATGCCTGTAGCACAGGCCAGAGCACTTACTCACAGCCTGGGAGGGGAGGACATGCATGGGAAAACCCCTCATTCCAGCTCTGAATGAACCGCTCTGAATGAACCGGAGTTCATCAGCCAGAGCTGACATCAGGCAGGGACCTGGAGCTTGGTAAACTCCAGCACCAGAGGCAGGAGTTACCAGAGTTAACAGCGGATAACTCTGCAAGCTGAGGCACTCAGGCCCGCAAAGGAAGGTCTCAGGAAGGTCTCGCGTAACCCAGGCTGAGGCCAGTGGAGAGTCTCCCCTTTTTGCAAGGAGTGCACCAACAAGGAATCAATTTGCACCTGCTCCTGTCCCCCTCTAATAGCTCCCTGTGGTGTTATGTGGGGCTGGTGCTGTCTCAACACTCACTTATCACACTCTGCACTTTGGCAACAATACTGCTGGGAGGAGTGGGTGTCATCTTCTCCGAGAAGTCACACGAATACAGAACGTTGTCCACGGTCGTCCCATGCTCACTGTAGTTCAACAGCTCGTAATGTTTCGTATTCTGAAAAAAAAAAAGGGAATCAAGACATCGCATCAGAAGGGCTTCTGCCTGTCTATTTCTTCGGAGCACTCCGCTGTCGATGGTTAAGTAAAAGCAGTTAAATATCCTCCACCTTCAGAGACCACCAACCCGACCCTCCACACTTGTGCATGGCTCTTGCTCACAGAAGAGCTGGCTTTCCCCAGCAAGAGCCGCTTCCCAGCAGGAAAGGAGGGCCAAAGCAGCTTTGAAAGGAAGCAGGTTTTACCTACCGCACCCGGACCAACAGACCTTTTGGAAACAGGGATTCGAGCCGATTCTCACAAAGCGAGCACACCATTTTAACAAGCACACTAGATGCAAACTTGGTCCAAAACCTGTACCTAGCATGGAAGAGGTGTGCTTTGGAAACCAGACACAAGATGGCAAGAGGGATGCCAGCGTGCTGCAGCAGCCACAAGATAAGAGACAGCCTGGGATTTACAGGCCTTCTGCAGACGCTGAAATGCCAAGAGACATTACTGTGACACAAAGCATTACACAAGCAGCGTCACACTCAACTGAGCTTTGCAGAGGATGTTGACAGAGTGAAAGAGGTTTCAGGTTAGCTCACAGGAATCATCTGAGGGCTGAAAACCTCGTCCCCCAGGGACTACAGAGCATTAATCAAGTTACAAAAATTCCCCATGCACAGGGGAGTAAGTTTTCAAGTAACCTGCTAGACCGCAGAGACCAAGGCCAAGCATCAGCTGCCCATGGCCAGAAGCAGAAACAGCAGGCAGAGCTAAGGAGGAGGAATTCTCCCTCTAGAGTGACCAGAGCCATAGGAGACCTGCTGGAGTATGGAAGAAGTTCAGTGCCTAGAGCCTGATTTAGCATTGACCACTGTGAGGAGATGCTTCAACAGAGATTTAAGGTCTGGGTCCCATTATCGAGTGTGTTCTGTAGCTTGTAGTGCACTGGAGGAATGGCTAAAGCTAGCTCTGGGTTAATCCTGGGTCCTGCTCCGTAGCTGGTTGACAAATGGTGATATAAAAGACTACCTTGCTTCAAGGACTGTTTCCATGCTAAGAGACATCTCCAGCAGCGCTTTTATGGGCAGACCTGCCAGTGTATTTACTTCAAGAACAAACTAATCTCTGGACTGTAGTTAAGGAGCAACTGTAGACCTGTGTTTACGCTGAGAGCTTAACTGAAATTCTAGTTGCATAAATAATTTATACAGAGTACTGCAGGTGGCACAAACACTTTGCACCACCATCACACCTGAAAGCAAGAGACTCAGAGCAGTTCCCTCTTTTGTTCCAGCTGAGGTTCGATGTTGACATGTAAAGTTTAGCTTTTTATTAACACAGCTGGATCAGAAAGTATCGAACCGTTTCTATGACTTTTTCTTTCCCCAGACACCAGCAGTGACAGTGCTTACTTGTGGTCAGTCTTTGTCCACAAGCAGTTAGCTCAGAGAAATCATGCTGGCAGAGCTCTGAGCTTCAGAAAAGGGTTTGACAGAAAACGCTGACGCAGCCTTCACTGGAGTGAAACCATTCACAGCCCTGGCTCTTACTTTCTAGTCCACAAAGGAGCACCACACAAAGACAACCTGCTGCCTGCATCTCCAGCTCCCACTGCCGTGCATGCCAAATAATAAAAATTAAACACCCCCACCACCAAAAAAAACCAAACCAAAAACCCCACAACAAACCCCCCAAAAACCCCACGCCCAAAACACTCAGGCACTCACCTCATCATAGAATATGCAGGCATGTTTGCCAGACACATAGTTACAGTGACCATAGCTTGTAAGGCACACATCCATATCAGCTCCTGTCAATGGGGAGGACAAAACAGGCTCAGTTCATTTCAGAAAAAAACTGTCAGGCAGCAGAGAACAACAGACAGAATTAAACTTCAATTAGCAAAACAACAGGGGAGCAACTGCCTTTGTTCGAGCTCCCAGGACTGCATGAATAATGCTGTGATAAGCCACTGAACAAAGTTTCAGTGGGGGAAGGGAAGGCTAGCAGCTCCATGAAGGCTGAAGAGCATTTCACAGTTACTGGGTCTATCCAGAGCACCAGAAGAATCTAGCAGAAAGAAATGAAACCTGCAAGCACACTGTAACTTTTCTCTCCCCCGATAAGGTATTAAATCTGCAGGACAGTCATTCCACTAGTTTTGATACCAGCTGGGTTACAAAGGTGCAACCCCACAAAGACTCAAGCGGATGGGGAATTTCTATATCTCTTGGTAGTGTAGAATCCCAGTACAAGCGGCCACAATGCGTCTGTTTGCTTCGATACCCACTTGGTAAACAGTGAGGGAGGGTCAGGGAGAACCACCCCGATTCCGAAAGGTCGGGGCAGAAAAAGCTACTCACCTGTCCCAATGTAGAGAGTTCGATAGCACATATTGACTGCACCCCCTAAGCCCATCAGAGGATAGAACACCGCCCGGGCTTGCACTTCCTTTCTTTGCGCTGCAAGATAGAGAGAAGTTACTTGAACAATGTTATCAGCTGCAAAGGCTGCTTGACCCCAGTGCCCACAACGCTACCCTCCAGAAGGCACAGATCCTAGGGAGGATGCAGTCAGCTTTGGCCTCAACTCCAATTCCCAACCCTCTAGGAATGTTTGTGCATTAAACATCTTTTTGCCAGTCATCAGAGAAAATTGCTCTCTCCAGTAACCCACACAAGCCAAGCAATTGGGCAAATGTTAATACTGAGTGTGCACAATGGAGCCACGCTGAGGAAAACACAAGCCTCCGACCACTAGCTTCTTTTTTAATCTCTTCCACTTTGGGTAATCAAAGAGCTGAGTCTTGCTGTCAAAGCGCCTCTTAAAAAAAAAAATTGGTGCTGGTGAATGTCACCAACTTAACAACTGCAATTTCACTTCTAGTGAAGCTGCAGGAAAAACACACGGGTGGAACAGCTCCCAGGACAGGATGATTTACCAAGTGGACTCCTTTACCCTCAGGTCAGTCCTTTGGCACACTGGACAATGGCTGCTCCAGGGCTGAGCCTCCAGAGCAGCTCTCTGGCAGCCAAGTCCAAATAACACATTCTCATGCGCCTACATTAACTGGACAGAAAAGTATCTCCTGTGGAACAGGTATCATGCTCTGGACCCCACAGGCCTAGCTAGGATTTCCACAGCTGTCTTTTGAAGATGAGCTGCTTAAATGCAGAGTTTAGGCCTCTCCTGGTACCACATCTGCATGACAGTTTTCCAGCAGGAATGTGAAATCAAAGAACAGAACATGAGGATTACAAGAGACCATTTGCAGAGTCACCTACATCAAGAACACTGGCGACACTGAGTGGCATCACCGGATGTGAAGCACTCAACGCAGCTCAAATGTGCAGGTTCCCACCTCTGCCCAGCTGCCCTGCACAAGTTCTTTGAGCTGTTTGGCTCTGCTGGCTCAACGGGGCTCACTAAAGGCTTTGGATCTAATATTTCAATATTTCATCAGCAATGCTAAACAGTCAGCTGGATGCATCATTCCTGCCCAAAAAGGGTGATGGGTTAAAACTGCATCAATCTGCCTTTTGAAAGGCAGACTGCTGAAGAATTTCCAGAACTCATCTGTTACGAGCAGCACAGGAACGCAGCTCATGTCACAGCCTGGTGCTGTGTCCTACAGCAGTGTTCAAAAGAAGATTGACAAAGCATTTAGAGAATGCTGCGATGCTACAGCAGCAAGCAAGCAGGCTAGCACAGAGTTTCAGAAGGTTACTGACAACTAGCAGACTTCCAAAGATCTTATCTTAGATATTTACCCCCAGGCTTAGCGAAGGAGAAGCAGACAACTGCTCCCACAACAAGGCCGTCCAGATAGTGCTTGAAAGCAGATTAAATGGCCTGGCTGCATGTGGAAGAACATGAAGCCATGCTCTCCCTGAAGCTTTAGGTGTTAGCATGCCAATACCAGTAAGCATAAACAAGGCCCATGCTGGAATGCGGAGATTTCCAACAGAAGCACAAGTTGGTTTTCATTATTTGCATTAGTTGCATTTAGTGTTTCAGCTTGATAGTGACATCATTCTGAACAGGCAATGACAACGTCACACGTATATTCTGTGTCCCAGTTCCTCCTGTTCATTCGCTTGTCTCACAAGCAACTTCTCCAGAAAGAGAAAGCAGGAATTCATATACTTCTCTTGCCCATCTCAAAGGTGAGGGGGGAAAAAAAAAGCAGCCGAACCTTCCCATTTCTTGCTAATTCTAAGATGAATAAAACACAACTTCACTAAAGATTTCCAGCAGAAAACCAGAAGTTACTAAAAGTGTTTGCATTGCCATAATTTGTAAATAATTAAGTAGAGGGACCTGAAGGAGTTTCTGGCCAGTGGGTATCCAGAGTGGGAGGGATGAAAGGAAAGAAATGTGAACGCCAGCATCAGACAGATACCAGAAGAAGAGGTAGATCTCCTTCAATGAACAGGCAAGGGAGTGCCAAAAAGCTATGGCCCAACACAAACCAACTATCCTAGGGCTGCTCTTACCTTCAATGTGGTTTGCCACAGGAGATTGCTGATGGGAACTGACACTGCTCGCTAGAGACTGAGCTTTGGAAGGAAAGAGCTGATGTATTCTCTGCAAGGCCAGAAACTTGATCAGCTGCTCATCCAGCATATTTATCTCAATCTCTGTTGATAAACAAAAAGCAATTAGTAAGTTATTCAAGGAAAGGGTGCAATCTGAGCTGCAGTGGATTTAACTGTCCCACTTTCAAACTTGCCATTTGCTTCAACAGCAAAGACTTGACAAATCTTGCAGTATCAAGAATCTTATATATAGGTGATCTATTACTTCATATCATCTCCTGTGAGCAGCATGCAAGGAGAGTGCCAGCGATGGCCAGAAAGCTACAACTGAGGCAGCAAGCAGAAGTTTAGGGGAACAAGGACTGAAAAAAGTTGAAAATCTGCTGGTTTGGCTCAGAATCAACAGGTCTGCAGAGGTGGACATCACGCCCCTTTGGGTCCTTCTTGTGAAGCTCCATTATCTAGTTAGAAAGTCTAACCCTACATTACAGAGGAAAGCTGTAACCACCTTTGAAGCTACTACAGGCTCATTCTCCAGCAGGGTCAATTAAACCAAACAGGGCAATTCAGACAATATTATTAATGAGCTTTAAAGCAGATCTGTTGCTGATAGCTTTTAAGTGTTTGTATTTGTAAAGCCCTACAGAGGTCTGCTTTCTGGCAGCAAGCAGGCTGGCTAAGCTCTTCTTCCAAGAGCTTTCTCCACATCATCAACAGTTAAAAGGACAAGCAGAAGCAGCAGAGCTATAACGGCCTTTCCCCAATAGCAGAGAAGTAGCCTGGGCAGGCTGAGCAGTCAGGCTTCACCCAAGAAAATAGCGTCACACAGGCAACACCAGAAAGGCTGTTCTTCAGATGTAGAAGTCATCTCTGGCGACAGCCTTGCTATGCTACTGATGACTGCTGTTCAGCAATCTCCTCCTCCTGAAGTCACTCCACTAAGGTTTGGCATTTCTTGCCAAGTGCAACAAAAGGAAAATAAAAAATGGGCCAGTCTAGGAGAAGACTGACAGAAGCAGAAATAAATCAGAAAATTAACTAACCCATTAGAGCATCACCACTCAGGTGACTGCTCGACTACAAGATCTATTGTTGCTGGACTTTACGTCCGTCGGGAGCAGCTCTGGATTGCAGCTAGCACCACCACAACATGGCAGGGCTGCAGGTTTCTGCATGTGAATTCCACCTGGAAAGCAGCCCATGATCGTTCCCCAGAAATGCTTCAGGCAGAAACACTTCATTGGCCTTGCTGCCTTGGCAACACTGCAAGTAGGGAAGCATGTGACATATTTAAGGTAATGTATACCCAGCCCTGCCCTCACCTGACTCCAACCCTTCTTTATCTCTGGAGCTTTTCCTTAAGCAGAGGGAGAATGCTTTAGGGAAGCAAACACACAGGGCTAGTAGAGACCAAAAATGAACTAAATACTCACCGCCGTCCATAAATGCTTTGAGGGAACTGGTGAGGTCCAACATAGCTGCAGAGTTTGAAGTGAGTGATGAGGGTAGAGTTAAAGCGCTTCCTATGGATAAGGTGCTGGGACTGACCTTACCATCTACAGAGAAAGATGGTGCAGAGAAGATATGTCACTGTGACGTTCGTGAGACATGCACCCAGCCCTCAGGCTGCACTTTGCTTCCAAGCTGCTCAGAATTATTAATTTTGCTCATAGTCATGCTTTGGAAAAGGCCTGAACTAGAGGCCATTAGCTTTCTTCTCCTCACAGAAGTACTAGTGTGTGCCTTCAACACAGAGCCAACTGCCGGCTTCTGCCTCTCACCTCCAGTTGTCAGAGGAATTCTGGACCTATGCATTTAAGCTCCTGCTCCCTGTTCAAAGCAACAGCAATGACGGACTGTAAGTGATGTCTTACAGAGAGACTGGAAACATGAGCACCAAGTCCCCAGGAGCTTGAAGAGCTTGCTAAACCTAGAGACATTTGCCAAGTAGCTTGCCTAGGTCTGAACATGCATAAAAAGTACAATTGCCACATTTTTATTTCTGCACAATTATGAAGTCTGGGGTGTACTTCACTGCCTAGTAAGAATGTGACAGTCATAAGCAGATTTTATTATTTACAAAATAAAATCCTACTGCTTTGGCAGTGACCATGCAAGCTGAAAGAGGCAATGGCAAATGCCAGGAAACAAAATCCCTTTAATGCGTTGTTGATACCAGATCTTCTTGAGTTGGTTTGCTTAAAAGTAGAACTACTATATGCCTGAAATTTATGGCAATAAAAAGGACATGAATGATTTGTATTTTTGTACTTGGCAACAAAACTTGCACACTGTAATTTAAGATTTGTTATAAATATATACAAGCATCATGTTAGATGGAACATCTAAACATTTACACCTTTCCCAAGAGACACTGCACCAAAACAATGTTTTAATATGAACAATGTTTTCATATGCATTCTGTAGAATGCAAGCTTTGCACCAAAAGCAATTATTTAACATCTTAAGTAACTGCAAAATTACGTAGAGTTTGTAGTGCTCTTCAAACCACAAGCAAGAAGTTTTCTATAGCATGGCCTCATTTCCCCTACCAAAACTTCTCCCAGCCTTGCATTTCTAAGCAGGGCACGGTCAAACTAGCAGCCTCAGAGTAACCAAGTTTGTTCAGCAATAAGCAAGGAGGCCAAGTACTGAGGACTGCTTCCAAACACGAGGTAAAGCTCAGAAGTTATTCATTAAGGAATTTTAAGAAGAACAATAAAGAGAAGTTGCCTCTGTTGCTTGCAATCACCAGATCTGAGCCACCCTACACAAGCCTGCCACAGAGCAGCTAGGAACTGCAAGAGAAGTGACAGACAGCTCGTCACATGCTTTTCAGCAACTGCTTCAACCCAACCTGCACAAAGGGTTTACTAGTTTGAGTGTTAAGCTGGTGTGGGGAAAGGGAAGAGAAGAAGAATGCTTTAAGTGAAAGCTTATTCTAGCAGAATTCGAGTTATGGGCAGTTACTCTGACTTCAACATTTTTCAATATCTTTGACTCGATATTTTTATACTGAAGAATGGGTGTATATATATATATACTTTAACAGCAAGTTTTCTGGGTACAACTCAGGACAGAGATGGTATATCCAAGTCCCTAACTGCTCAACATTAACAGACCAGCAGATACTAAACAGACTACAGGTTCCATTTCTCTTACGTCAAGGCTGTGCAGCCGAAGACTTCAAACACATCTGTACTAGGGGACACAACCACCGCCAGAACTGTTACCATGACAGAGATCATAGGATCAGATGCCAGACAGCTGCTCTTGTGAAAAGGACTACCTTGCAATCAAACACTGCTTTAAAACAAATTGATAGTTTTAAAGCAGCACTGGAGTGGCCAGCTGTTGAAAGAGCGAGACAGCAGCCAACTGATTTTAAACCACTGTTGCTTTCCAGAATTCAACTGATCTATTATCCTGCTTCTCAGGACAGAGTTCCCCTCTCAGGTATACACAGCCAGCAAAAATACATCCTGTGGCTCCCATGAAGGGAGCTAAGACAGAGGAGACTTGAGAAACTTCTCCCAGCTCTCCACGGAAAGCCCAGTTTCCAGGTAGATGAGGGCATACTGCTAAAGCCTTGAGGTTCAGAATAACATGTAGCCTAAACACTTTCTTAGCCCTGGGGGGCCAAGATCAGCTGTTTGGCACATACCTGAAGGTGGTGCTGGTGAACAGAATCTGTTTGTGGACCCAACAGCAGAGATCCCATCCCCAGCAGCCTGTGGAGGGGTAAGAGCCCTCGTGGCAGTCAGAGGGGAGCCCATAGATCGCAGGTCTGCTGTCAGCGGCGGTCCTATCTGTGTCTGCACATTCTTCTTTTGCAAAGTGCTGGTGGTCTCCAGGCTGGCACAGGAGCTTGATATGGACGTAGGCATACTTGTGACTGGCACAGAACCCCTTTGTGCACAAGAAACGGGTCCTGCTATGTTCTCTGTTTTGACAATGGTTCCAACGGTGTGATTCAGAAGTCCACAAGTCGCTGGGGGCGTGAGGGGCCGAGGCCACGTTTGCCGATGAGACAAAACAGGTATTGTGTTACCAGATCCGATTAGCCTCTGGGAATCAGTCAACTGTGCTGAAGATTCAGATGAAACGCCATAGAAATGAGGACCATTTACTTTAATGTCAGAGGCTGTCGGCCCATTTGAAGTCCCGCAAGAAGACACCTTCTTGGATTTATCTATGCAAGAACTGCAGTTGACATCTTCCTGTGACAAAGTCTGCTGGGATTGCGAGGAGCTCAAGGAATTCTGGGTGGTGATCCCTGAGGTGCAGGATGACATGGAATAGAGGGAAGGTGTGGGTGCCTTGTCAGCTGCCTGGTAAGGGTTGGCGAGTGAGCCATCTGCCACAATAACAGGCTTAATATCAGCCTTCTCTGTTTGTAGAGAGTCCCAAAGCGAAGTCATCTGCTTAGCAGATAAATGTTTCAATATGCTGCACTGGAGCGCAACAACACTACAGAGCCACTGGGAAGAAGAAAAAAGTCCAGGTTAGCTCCACAGGCAGACAGTGCTCCAAACCTCAACAGTTACTCCATCGTTCACCCAGCTCAAAGAAATTCAGCTGCCTCACTGTGCTGCTGACTGCTCTGATGCAGCCTGGAACTACAGCATCTGCTCTGATGCTCATCTAGAATCAGGAGAAAATTTTGTCCAGAGGTACAAAAGCATAACCAGAATTATGTGCTGTTTATCTCCGTGCCAGGGATAGTACAGAGAGGAGCTGAAATTAAAGGAGGGAGAAGGCAGAAGACGCACTTCCTTACCCCCAAACTCTTCCCTCTCTTCACCAGCAGCAAGTCTTCAGGTAGTTACAAACACATCTTACACTACTATGGGCTTCTATCCAAACATAATCCTCCAACTTACTGGGTAGCACGCTGGAAAGAAATGCTGATCTACCTCACACTATAGGGAGTCACCTGCCAAAGATGGGGTGAAGAGCACCTTTCCTTTTACACAAGGTAGAGGAAGACCAAAAGATTTATTCAAAGTTTAAAGCTCCATGGTGAACGTGCACCTGCCACATAGAAGAACCCCGCCTGACTAACAGAAGGACTTGACTACACCACTCATTGCAAAGCAACATGCCTTTGCGTTGTGCAATCTGGCAAGAAGTTTCATACAAGATTTAAACATTTGTTTGATCTTGATTTAAAAGTCCAATTCTATCAGCAATAAAAAGCAGCCCAGAAATGTGACGTTACCGTACAAATAAACGTGTCAGAGAGCAGTGTTACATAATCAAAGTGGAAAGTATTTCCCTTCTGCCAGGAAATAAAAAATGACATCTAGACAGAAAGCCCTCAACTCCACTCTTAAGGCCAGAAGCCTATTTCACCACTTCCCTGAAATATCAAATAAGGAGTTTTACATTTCACCTGGAAAGCCAGAATGAAGTTTTTAATGGGCAAGGGTGTCAGAGACAAGACAAGCTATCACCTTCAGACATGATTTTGAGACTGGTTTCCTAGACAACTGCTCTGATCATGACTGAAATGGAAGAGATTTTTGTAGCAAAGCAACTACAGACATAGAGTCCAAGCATTTAACTTCATTTACCTCCTGTTGTTCTGTCTGGCTGGCTAAGTGCTCAGTGTTCAAAAGGTGCTTCTGCAAGGGTTCCTCAGGGATCCCGTTACAGATCAGCTCGCCATCTCTAATTGCTGCAGGCGCAAGTAACGGGGGTGGAAGCCGATATTGGGACTTTATAGCATCAGGAACCTACATTGTAGACAAAGAAGATCACACATGAGAACAATTACTCAAGAATGACTAGTTAAACAAAGTGCCTAACCAGCGCTACGCTTCACGTTTGCTGCTTTCTGACCCAAAGGAACCCTGCAGACAATACATTAGAAGCTTCAAGGACTGAGTGCTTTAAATTGATGCAGCTAGGCTGAAATTAATAGGTTTTATTCCCTTAGGTCAGGCATGACTTCAGCACAATGTGGTGGCTACAGCATGAAAGAAGTCATGCAAAAAATGCCAAGTAAGGAGGGAAACCTGTATGGCATTTTTCAGGCATTCTGGCAGCAAATACTCTTCGGGTTTTAACACAGAATATGCAGCAGCCCCAATTCTGAATACAGGGCCACCTTCAGGAGGTTTTGTGTTGTACTTTCTGTGCTTGTGCTAGATTTAAAGGCTTACTTGTAATAGCTGAGCCTTATGGTTGACAGGAAAAAAAGCTTCTTAAATCCTACATGCAGTGAAAAGTAACTGCTGACTTCCAGACCTCTCACCAACACATTCATTCAGACCCCACCCTCTTCCTCCTGCCCCAAAAGGCTATCCCTACCGGACATGCTGGTTTCCCTTCCAAACTAGAATACATATACAAAGAGTTTCACCAACACCTACTTGTTTACACATACCTTCAAACCTTTTCTCTTTACTGATTGAAGAACTCTGCGATTCGGAGGATGTTTCTTATGGATTCGGTTTAAGAAATCCACTTTGACAACGTGCTGAGATATGGTGTCCTGGAACCGGTCAAATACTCGGCACCGATTACTCAGGGTCAAGTTCTTCTGGTTCAGCTGGGTGATCAGATAATGCCACAGGAGTTAGGGATCTGCGGGTCACTCTAATGTACCCTAAGACTTTCATAACGCCTTGTAGCACTGGCAGTACAGCATCAGCTCAGCTTTAGACTATTCGTTTCCTGCAGCACTAACCACTTCTGTTAAAGGGCACATTGCTGGAGATGAATACAAAAGCATTTAGAGGCCTACTAAGTAGCATCAATGCTCTCAGAAGCAGTTTGTCTGGGCACAAGCCCTTTGTTTCAGCTCCCTGTTTCCTGAGTATTTAGTCTCAAGTACACTGCTTTTCCACAAATGAAAACTCCCTCTCGGAATGAAAGTTTTTGGGGTTAAGCATGCAAAGAATTACTTCCCCTATTTGTAGCATTGTGCTGCTTTGTATCACAGTTCTGGAAGCTCATCTAGATCTTAACGAGTCCAGTCCGAAAACTAGACAAGCTGTCAGTAAGCCACAATTTGAGCTGTCAGCTTCAGTTACAGGAAGGAGTTCCCCCATCTTTATATTTTATTGCAGATAGCAGCATCATATTCCTTTGGAGAGTGCGTTGCTTGCAGCAGGAGCTTTACAAGCGTTACAGGGAGCAATAAGAGCTCAGAAGCTGTTTTACATTTGTTGTACTTTGTCCTTTAATGGACCTGCCAGGTTCCACTCCAGCATCCGGTTACCATACTGCAATCATAGTCCTGCTTACCACCACATGTTCTATGTGATTTGGGCACATCCATCTACCCAGAGGCATGGCAGTAAGCGGTGGCTCCAGACAATCCATGTGGAACAGGAGTGGGCAATAATCACACTGAATTAGAGGTGCCACTCTGCAACTCCTGCAAAGAGAGCACCATATCTTATTTCCCATAGAGAATATACACTGAACATGCAGGCAAGCTCAGCTAACCACTTTAGCTTATCTTTCCCCACCAATTCCCCTACACTATGTTACTCACATCCAAAATTAGGCTTCCAATTTGTAACTTGACCTATACGGACCTTCTGCAAGACCCACTCAAGGCAAAAGGACTTGCCCATGCACATGAGGCTTTCTTGGTGCAGAAGAGGTCCTCTGGCAGGAAGAGATGCTGTTGCTGGAAAGCTGTGAGCACCTGTCAGATTCATATATGCAACTTTTCAATTTGACCTTGTGCATTAGTTCTGAGTGACTTCATTTAGAGCAAAATTCAAAAATTAAAAGGGAATCTCAGATTTAGGTTATTACAATTTTCCTCAGATGAATTATGTGTGAAGTTGGGACATTTACACTTCAACAAGATGTTCTCAGAACAAGTCTCAAACTCCAGAAAGCTACCGGCATCTGATTCCCCAGACTTTAAAGAAGTCTTCACTCTACAACAAAGTCATCAGCTGTTCTCCACAAAAGCCTACCTGAGTCTCCAGCCCACTTCCAGAAACTCACTCTGACTGGGTTCCAGAAATAAAGTTTTTTGTTTTCACTGACATTTTGAATTAGGATTTATCTGTGCAATTTTTATGCAGTTATAAAAAACAGCATTATTTTGTACTGGTCTTCAGATTTACTATTTCAGCACAATATTCCTATTTGTCTTGGGCTTATATCTCTCTCAGTAGATTTCTATTTCCTAAAGGTCACCTCCTCGCATACTTCCTTCATGAACCATAAACAAATATGTCCATTTTCTAAACCACCATCACTTTAGATTTTTTCTTAGTAGAAAAATACTGAAGACAAGATGGCTCACTCTTCAGGCTACGTTTTAAAACCCTTTACAGCCATGCAAGGCTGCTGAAGCCACACCTACACTTGCCATAGTTAAACATCTGTTATTTAGCAAAGGTGATTATTCCCCCATTTGTTCAGAGGATTGTAAGCAAGTTAATGAAGGAGAATGGGCAAGTAAAAAGGTCATCTACTTTCAGCAAGAACTTTGCTCCTGTGAAGGGTGAAGCTATACTGAAGAGCTTCCCTGGAAGAGTCAAGTACCTGTTGCATGTGAAGCAGACTTTCACCGGCAAGGGAACCAAACCATTGTGGTCTAACTCGTGTTGTGCTTTCTTCACGTTCTTTCCTGTGGTTTCTTCCTTTCTCCTCCTCTTACTAGTACCTGAAAGCAAATTTTAAAAGGCTTTGGGTTACCCACATAGCAGAGATTTGCTTTCTGGTAGATATGCATAATCATCTCAGGCAGAGGAAAACAGAAAAGGCAAAGAGAGCTGCTTAAGGAAGCCTTATCAACCACTAAATCTAGCCTTAAGTGACAGAGGTTGGCTTTAAAGACAGGCATATTTTACACTTAATAATTTCAGTTACATCCTATACATTAAGTCATTACTTTGTTACTAGTTTATCATATCATAAATCAAACTCAAATATTTTGACAATTGGAATTCTTTCCTTCAAACTGATGATCTAGACTAGGTGACAACAGCAAGCATCTATCACAAGTGCCGATGGAGGTGTAGTGTGTAGTAGCAGTGTCCCCACAGCTCATATCTGAAAGGCCACCTGCTGTTGGACAGCTGGAGGATGACCAGGGTTACTTCTGTACCCTCTGCTTTCACCAGTGCGCACCACTGGAGCCACAACTACCAAGGAGTCAAGAGGGAAAAGATGCAAGATAGCAGCAGGATGCAACTGCAGACATCTTAAGATCACCAACACCAGACAAGCCATCACTCACCTGGAAGTGCTGTGGTGCAGGTCAGTTCATTCGGCAACTGGAACTGCGTTGGGTTCCTTTCCATGGCAGCAGCAATAAGAAGCTCAAAGGGTCGCTTCAGCTGGGGCTGCCCACAGTCCATTTCTGCAATGGCAGAGTCATCATCCACGTCAATTATGTCCTCATCGACATCATTCTGCTCTGAGTTGGGGGTCTCGGTGCTGGCATTGGATGTGGGAGTGCCAGGCCGGCTTGCTCTCCTTTCCAAGATTCTGGCATGCGCATTAGCCCTGATGCTGCTGCTAGACCTGTCCAACAGGTCTGCGTCACTGGTGGGGGAGGTGGTCCTTTTCCCAGATTTGTCCACCAATCCATTTACCTGCCCCAGCTCTTTCTTCTGTTCTCGCTTCTGCACGACATGAATAGGCAGGCTTATCATGGAGGCCACAAACAAAGCACATCAACCTTGACAAATATGCAGTCGAAGACAAACAGCATCTGAAAAGGCTTGGACCACTTACTACAACTTCCCCTGCGAAGTCATTAAAGCCTTGACCTAGCAAAACCAATTTGATTGCAGCTAACATACAGATGACAACAGCTGAAGAGAACCAAGCATGGGGAAAGAAATTAGTATGTCTCTCTCCTTTCAGGATAGCCATATTTGAGTCCAGATCAGGACAACATTTCACAGCATCTAGTCCTAAATACCTGACGAAATCAGACAACTCTGTTTACTTTGCTAGCCAACACTGAAAAACTCCACAGTAGACCATTCACTGTCGATGCAGTCTATTAACCCTGGCAGTGCATCCAAACCCATTATGGAACAAGAAGGTCAGCTCGAGAATACAAGCACAATATACAAACAACACTGCTATCTCTTGACGACAGGAATCTTGAACAAGGTGAGCAGGGAGTACCGCAGCAGAGGAAAACAATACTTTGCAATCACCGCAAGATCCACTTTGCAACAGGAAGGGATGCTGCATGGCTTAGTATGGGCACCTGTGCACTGCTCCAGTGCCTGACAGCATCACCAATATGGATGAACCAACCTACTTGATCACTAAAATGGTCTGTAAAATGAGCAGAGTGTTATCAGGCAATTCTTAATACAGAAAAGTTGGAGACTATTTTCTTTTTTTCTCTCTCTCTTATGTATTTATTATTTTAAAATCTGCAACCTTCATTTTTACTGTTGGCAGGTGGCTGAACAGTACTCTGGAAACATGACAAGGCAATTGCTTCAGGAACAAAAGGCTGAGTACACAGTTTTCTCCCAATCTGTTTTGGGTGTCACTTCAAGGGAACAGTTGCTAGATAGTTTAGTGCAGTTTCTAAACCCTCTGCTATGCAGTCTTACGTAGTCACAGCAGTAACATGTTTACATTGTGCAAGATAGCTTCCTGGAGAAAGAGCATCAAGGAAAAAAAACAAAGACAAGCCACAATCTTGCCCAATCATCTCCTCCCCATCCTGTTCAACAACCCAGGAAATAATAACATCAACCTCTGCTGATGTGCAACTGCTGTGAAGCCACACTTCTCAAAAACACAGATTAATCAGAATCACAGCCCTGATGCCAAAGCGACATTAACCCAACTCCTGTTTCGCCTGTGAACAGCTCACCTCCTCAAGCATGGCTCCCGCTCCCATTCCCTCTGTGCCTCAGCTCTCCCTCCTTTCCAGAAGGGGCAGGGGAACAGTTTAAAAGGCACAGCTTGAGAAGAACATATCAGGCACTTCAGTTTTGGTTCCTAGTAGCAAGGTTAAAAGTAACGGGGGGGGTCTCGTCAAGACCCCTTTGTTTTCTTTAAGCCTGTTCCTAACAAAGACCTTTGCAACTGTGAGCACAAAGAGCAACTCTGCTCTTGCTCTATGTACACATGAAGGGGAGAGGAAGGTATAAAACACAGGGTTCACATTTCAAATGGACAGTTGGCAGGGCAGGGATCATCTCTGTTACTAGAGGCTTTACCTTGCGGCGTACAGTGCAGCGGTGACACATCCACTCCCCTGGAGGCAGCATCTCCTCACTGAGCGGAGGGTTGCTACAAGAGAAATACAAAGCAATGCTTTACTGTTATTTCTGGAATCCCTCTTCTCACGTACACGCAGCCTGTGTAGGTAGGGTAGCTGTGCAAGTTCCATTCCCAGGCACTTCCTCTTTTTCTTTACGGTGGTGTTCCCCAGTTTTGCTCCCCCATACATCCACTTAGCAAGACACCTCTAAGAAGCTAGTCTTCCATGACACTCATCTCCACAATGCAGCATGCTCCACAGTTTCAGAGGACAGTTTTAGAAATGAATAGCAAAGATAAATGGAAGATTCACTTGTGTGCAACTCGTACACCTCCCCCCAACACCAACGCCTCCTTAAATAACTTGATCACTCTATGTAAGACTACAGAGATTCCTGTGCAGCAAGCACAGTCACATATCTAGGCATTTCCATCCTTTGAATTTGCAGTTTGAGGCCAACTGAACAAGCTGCTATGAAGTCTACCCACTGCTTTCCATGTACTCTGTCCCCAGGCACACTTACTTGATGGTGGAAACCACTTTCTATCTTAAGAAAACCCAAATACTCTTAAAAACGTCACCATATACAGCTTGCCTTGGTTGTGAAGCACAAAACACAACCTACTCGCATGGATCTGCACTTACTATAAAAGCTGTATCACATTGAAATCACGTTCTCATTTTGATGCTAGAAATAAACCAAAGCAAATTAGATGAAGGAGTAAGGAGGACTATTTTGAGAAACACTCTTCCTCAGTTAAAGGCAGAGCAGCATATGTTAGATGATACACTTTCCTTACAGATCCTACTACTAGCTCAAGTACTTTCCAACACCTTTTTATCATTAAGATTTGTTATTTTAGCAAACTGCTGACTGTTGCAGGAAAAGCATACATGCTGTCAGATAAACAGCCAGTTACCATGCAGCGTGGCTTTAAGATACGCTGTTAAAAGTTCTGCCTACTGATGCTAGAGACAGCTGCATAGCGAGTCTACTCTCTTGTGCTGAACACTCAACAGATAGATGCACTATCGCAGGACCTGGAAGCTCCATTTCCCACTGACTGGGAAATGGGTTACAAGGGATCCAGCAGGGACTGACCGGGTTACAAGGTGACCAAGCTGTAGTGCAGCCACACTAGCAAGATGCTTAGAAGACCGGCCCAAGAAGCCACGCGAGCATGGGCAGCCAGACTGTGTTCACTTCACAAGTCTCTATACTGTTTATTGCACCTACAGACAAATATCAAAACAAATCCAAGTTAAGCTGTAACAACTCTCTGGCACTGGCAAGCCAGAGAGGGTAAGATGCAGATTTGTTGGCCAGTAGGAGCTGTGCTTTGCAGCAAAGGGAGAGGCTGTCTTCCTCGAGAATCTTCCTCCTAGCACAGGGAAATGGCACAAAATCCCAGCCCAGGCTCCCAAGCTTGAGCTGTAAAAACAAACATGCTTCCTGTGTTTAAACAGAGTCCCAGTGAGCCTTGCCCTGAGCACGCCAGTGTGCCAACAGAAAGCCTCTGCAGGTACTACAGCCATCCAGGGTCACACTCGGTCTTGCAACACTGTGCCTGGAAGACTGAAGGAAGAACACAGCAAGAACCAAACTGGTAATAACCTCAGTATTTCTGGTGTCAGGCTCTGGGGAATTCAGTAGAGCCAACACATCTGGCAGCCATTTTGAGGAGTGCAGGGTTTCAGAGGCCTCTGTGTTCCAGGCGCTCCAGAAATGCAGTGCTCTGCATATATGCTCAAACATACCTGCAGCTTATGTTTCTCATTTCCTGGAGGACTTGGATGAACAGGAGATCAGGCTCTAGATGAGACGAGAGCACCAAAGCCTCAACTACTGGCTGCTTTACACAAAGGTTCAAATGTTTGGCTGAAGCAGTAACTGCCCCCTGCCCCAAACTAATCTTTTGCTAATGGAAGTGGGGAAGGGGGGTGGAAAGAGGAGAGTAACAAATGATCCTCACGCGCTTGCTGCAGCATAAATCCATTCTGAGTCCTAAGGTGGATCCTGCAAGTCCAGGTTTTACTCCTGCTGGAAACCAAGCTCTTGGATCTAGAGCTACAGCCAGTACAATTCATCTAGCTTATTCCCTCCTCCCTTCCCAGCACCCCTGGGGAAAAAACCCCACACACTTTGATTTGTTTGTAGTGAATTTTAGCCCTCTGAAGCTACCGACGAGCGTGCCTGAACTGCTGGAAACACGTCTGCCCCATTCCAATGGACGCACGGCCTGCCAGGGATCCACGCGCTGCCAGATGCCTCCGGTTATTTGTTTTAACTGTTACCTCAATCTTACTCATTTTACAATGAAACAATACCACAGTGAATCTTAAGAGATGCCTAGAAGAGTTAGAACAGGTTTCTTCTGAAGTGTTTGTTATTGTCCCATTTGTTATGTTTGAACTATCTGCTCAAAAACCATGAGATCCTACAGACACACTACTCTTAAATGACAGCTTAGAGAAGCATTTTAATGAATGCTGCTACCCAAAGGCCTGTGGAAGGAGGGGGAAAGATTAGTTTCAGACCAGCAGCAAGGTTTTAGCTCTCAGACTAGCCTCCTGATTTTCTTTTTGCTCGCTGTCAGGGCCTAACTGCTATAGCAAGTGTATTAAGAGTGATTCTGCTTCTCCTGGTTAATGAGCTGTTCATCAAGGCAGTTTGCTGCACTAACAAAGACTGATGAATGCTGTTCCTGCACTGCTGGCCTCTCTGCAAGCAGAGAGCATTTCCTGGGTCTTAGCATAAAGCCAGGGAAGCGCTAAAGAATGCTGTTTTAATTGACTAGTTATGACCACATTCTTCAACCTTTTACTGTAAGCGTAAGAGAAACTGATTTTTAAATCTGAACAAGATACTTGATCTTCATAACCAAGGTAAGAATTAGCAATTTGGCAGGAGCACCACGGCAAGTTTTCTCCCTATCTTTCATAGGTTCATTAGCATGCAGATCTCCGGCCGTTAGTGTTTGCTGCCAACAGGACCTGGAATTGTACAGCACCAACTTTATCTTCGGTTACAACGTATCGCCTTTCAACTACACACCAATCAGTTGTACTGTTCTGTACAGTTTCGCTGAGCCTTTGTTTCAGAAAGTTTCCCCCTTTTGTCATCACAGGCAAGAGTGGTGGCCAGCACTATTTTACCTGGAAGGTTTGGTGTCACCCAAATCAAATCTGCTCAGCAGAACATATTTCTGAATTTAAGACAAAGACAGCTCTGAAAAAACTAAGACATGGCTTTTTTCTAAAAAAGTTAAGCAGCATCTCCTGAAATTCATACCAGATTTGTGTTGTCAAGGCTTGCTCTTGTAAACTTTTGGACTAGCTCCTATGGTCAGAACATTAAGCAAAGCCTCCCTTAAATAAAATTTAAATGGCTATGATGAAATAAAAAAATCTTCCAAGAGTCATCCATATATTAGGACTTTTTATCAAGTAAACAATAGCATGAAGCCACTTAGCTTTTCAATTTCACACTCTGGAGCTCTCGTACATCAGATGCCTGTTGTTAGTCTAAATCCTGTAATTAGTCTTCACTTTGCTGACCTCAGTAAATAAGTAAACAAACGCTCAAAGGAATGGCACCTTCTTCAATACAAACTGGGCCATAGCTCTCAAAGGAACTAGTTATAAGCAAACCTGAAGTTATTTACACTCAGCATTCCTGGTGGCCATCTTGCATCAAAGGCACATTGACACTACTAAGAGCATGCTGGGACCCACCAGGCTGCAGCCAGCTATCAGGCTGGGATAATGGTGGCAGGAAAACAAACCAGTGTCTGGCAAAGCTTTCTTGAATAACTTGTCTTTGATGTCATCTGTTTTTAACAATCAGACTTAGGCATTTTTTTCTGTGCAGGGCAAAATATTAGCCCCTTGAAAAAATGTAGGCAAGAGCATTTTTCCTTCTCAGAAGTCTTCTAATTAACTTACCAAGATTCAATGACAGGCTTAGAATGAAGGATGCTGGTTATGTTTGCCAGTTAGATAAAGGAAGAAAGCTTTTGGCTCTTCTACTGGACTCCTATTTATCCCAATGATGGATAGAGCTACAGCTGTTCTACCAGCTTCATAAAGAACAAGGCTCCCATGCTTCCTACAGCAGGGCCTCAATGGCAGCCGTAACTAAAACAAACCAGGAAACCAACCTCACTGTCAGTGCATCACAAGAGCCCCATTGAGAAACAGAGAAAGTTGCATCATTTACAAATTCAGTTCTTTGAAACAGTTTTACTGCGTCCAAGTTACACACTTCTGTTCACAGCTGCTCCAAAACCCTGCAGGAGGAAGACACCTGGAACGCAGTGCTCCGAGCCTTTACCTTATACATAATAAAACCACACAAAACAAACTAACAGCTGCAGCCTGTTTCAAGTTCCTCCCCACTGCAACTCTCTTACCTTCCTATTGCAGCTCTTGGATCAACGAAGAGTTCACTATTTTCTGAAGACAGAAGTCCGACTCCATTACCTTAAAGATGGTTACTAGGAATACTGTCAGCTCTCTCCTCTATTCCAGTAGTGTCAGGATTATTCCTCAGCACAAACTACTCAGTGAAAGGTCTACAAGTTCTGCTCATTAACATGGGTAAAGTCACGACACTCAGGAGTACAAGAAACAATCCTCCCAACGAAGCCAAAATTTTCTCAAGCACCAATGCAGAAACCACCAAACTTCAGATAAGCCAGCCATAATTTTTGTTCTTCACAGACCTCTAAGCATGACCTGATCACATTAAAACTAAGAGAGTTTCAGACACTTTCTGGTCCCAATTAGGCTCACATATTTTATACCTACTTAATGTGAATTGCACTACTGGCTTCAACTACAGTGCATCATCTGTGGTGCAACTACTCCTGAGGGAACTAGTGAAAAGAGCTTGATAGCAGCCAACATAACTTTGTTTACACTGAAGTGAAAGCCTTGAGCATGCATATAAGAAGTTCTAAATTAGTAACATCCAGCAAGGAGACCTGGACATCACTGGACAGGTCAGTACATGATTATTTTGGCTGCTACTATGCAAGGAAGGGAACCGAAACGACCGTTTCACAGGTCACCAATTATCCCATCATCTGGAACACTGCATCTGCTTAGCATGCATCTTTCCAACAGCATGGCCAGAGTTGGAAATAAGGGCTCAGTGACAGACAAGAGAACAGAAGCAGGATTAAACCACCATCATATATATGGCCAAACAGCGAGAAATAAGACACATGCAAAGAAAACATAAAGGTACACTAACATAATCTGTCCACATGCCAGTACAAGGGCAGAGGAAGACTCGAACTCTTAAGAATTTAAGAAGTATTATCACCCAGTATGCTAGATCCCAAAATTTCATTCACTGTGTGCTTATTTCTACATTCTAAAACAACCACTGTTCAACACTGCAAGGGTAGAACATTGTGCTGACTAGCGGCTCAAGTCTCTGGTGGCAGTGCTACAATGCTCCTAAGAATCAGATACCATTTCACAAGCCAAAGCGCTAGTGTATTGTGAATTAGAGTATTTTGTGAATTTCTGAAGCCAGTGAACTTATTTACTGGTATCCTTCCTCAAACTGCTCCTGCTAGTCTCATCCTGGGACGAGAGCTAAGTACAACCCTCATGGAAGCACCTGTGATCTACCTTACCTCGCTTCCCTTCCCACTTGTCACCAGGGGTCCAGCCTCCTCCCCATGCACTCCTGCGCAGGCAATCCTGCGACTCACGGGGAATCAGAAAAGTTCCCTCCAACTTGATGAAGTAGAACTTTTTTGTCTCAGACCTGACACGCAGGAGAGTCCAGTAAACTGGCTAAGCTGCATGTAAACATGTGATCAACTGAAGTAATTAGTTACTTCTATTTATAGAAAGAGCATGGCCCACAGAGACCATTCTCTAGATAACCCATTAGTTATTAGCATCAATAACAGCTGACAAAAAAATTAAAGTATTGGGTTTTTAAGATATTAGATTTCTGTACATACATAAAACCAACAAGTATATACCTATATAAATAAGCAAGCATAAAAGTGTGTAATGCCACCTGCACTGCGGGTTTGTTTTGCTTTTATTTTTTTATAAATCAGTTTGGTTCTTTATGAACTCTGATATTTGGGACTTATCTGCTAGGGAACCATCCAACTTTGTATTTATAAGCAGAAATCATGAAGTCAACAGGAAGACTTGTTGACTTTGGAAAATCTGTTTCAGACCCACAAATTCAGGCATTCTGCACACCCTGACTCCCATTTCTTTCCCATGCATCACTCATGCCTGTACCGCAGACAATAGTAACAATAGCCTGAATTCAATGTCCAGATTCATTATTAAGTGTTCAGATCTTTACAGCACCAGCTTCTTAACAGATTAGAAGTCAGCCTCTCAAAGCAGGATGACACATAGGGCAGCATCAGGGAAAAGAAAGAGGGCTGAGGAACAAGACAGCTCTGGTGAGAATCACTTCATCCAATTTTGTCTTTAAAGAACAATAAATGAAGAGACATCTCTGGTGGAGAAAAAAAAATAATCAAAACACAGGTCTGAGAGGTTTCTGAAAAGTGAACACATTCAGCCCTAGCCATACTGAACGTGTTCAAAGGAGACGGGGGTGAAAAGACAGAAGCCATAAGGTGGAAAAAAGGAAAGAAGCACATCAGAAGATGATGAAGGACAGGCCCATAAAAGCAAAAGTATGAATTTGTCTTCACACAGACACAAGCGAAGTACAATTCTGACATCTACATGTGGACTAGGCTTTCCCGAGAACACTGGGGAAGAGAGGGAAAAGAGCAGCAACAGAAATATCCACCAAAAAAAAACCCCCTTAAAGCAGGGTAGACATTCTTTTCTGCCTTTTCCGATCACCTTCATATGCTGCTCCTGTTGCTATACAAGACGGAGATCACTGGGAAGTTCACATGATGTCTTGCCCAAAGTCAGAGGCTGTACAGGCAGGTGTTTCACACCAATCACTAGCGCTTGCCAGAAATTCAGCATGGGGTTTTCAGCCTGCTAAATTGCATCCTCAGGCCACTGCTTTCCGCAGGGTTCAAAGTCGATAATCTCCAGCTCCATCTAGTTTACTTCAAGTGACTCGTGCAGAGCGGACGTCAGCAGAAATAGGCTAGAGTTGGGTTCAGGCGCTAGATTTCCCCCAGCTGGCTGAGATGCTCTTTGCCTTTTGTACTCAAGATCTGATACACCAACTGGAAGAATGATTTCTAGAATTTCTTCATTTTTGGCTATAGGGAGCATTTACTCCATACCCTAAAAAGGTATGTAATTGCATTACAACTGACATCTGTCAACCCATTTATTGAAGAGAAGGTACAACACTATTTTTACTCAGCTTCCAGAGTTAGTAGATACTGCAGCATTCCTTCGAGGAAGCTGGGCAGACATCTAGTGAGCAGTGGAGTTGGAGGCAGAGTAAATTGACTGCTATAAGTAGAAAAAGCCAGCTCCAGCAATCTAACTGTATCACAAAAATCACAAGTTTAGCCAGTAACCTGACGTGGCAAGACACTTTTTGCTTACGTTAACTTCTTTCAAATCCAGTACTTCATACCCCTATGACAAAGCCATGTTATATTCTCAGATACATTAGCATTTTCAGAAGTCCAAGCTTACTTCCTGATCAGTTTAAAAAAACCAAACAGGTACGTCCTTCTCACATGTGATTGATATCACAAGAGGCAGCACTCTCTAAATATTAGGACTGTGTAACACTTGCTTTCAGAAAGATACACCTCTTTCCTACTCTGGAAGTAACTGCTCACTTTCTTCACAGCAGATTCCTGCTACTTGCTACTGACTCAAGGATTAATAAGGGCTCCAGAGCACAGGAAAAACACAAGAACCCGACACGTACCAGTGAGTCACTCTAGCAACAAAAACAGTTTAACATCCACTTGTGTGGGTCAATAAACAGAAGAATTGATGTTCGTGCCTTTACTACATAGAAAAACTTTTTCAGTATCGATGCTACAACTGAAATCTCCAATTGACTCAGACTCGTCCTACACAGGGAGAGAGCCAGGAGCCCTACCCTACATACAGGTGTTCTTCACACCATCACAACAGCATCTACAACCCAAGTCAAAAAAGTCAGTTTCAGGAAAAAGAAAAAGTTTGGTCCTGACTCTTACTATAAATTCACAGTTCTACTGCTGACAACAGTATGGGGGCACTCCCCATCCAAGATGTCCTTCATACCCACTGTAAGAGAAGTACAACCAGATGTTAGACATGCTAATCATTACCACTTCCCATTTACTAACCCCACCTAAAGCAACATTGAGAAATGGAGGGGAGAATTATGAGAGCATTATACAATTCTGTGTAACAAACACAGTAGTCCTCCCATTCCCAACTATAAGATCCACAGGCTGCTGTACAATCTTAACAGCACTGAGCTTCTATGTGATAAAAAGACACAAGGCAAGCTAAATGTAGGTGAATATATTTACAAGATAGCACTAAGATCTCCATAACAAACAGTCATTAGCAGATTAGTATTACGAATCCAATCCAATTAAGAATTTCCTTTGCAAATGCCTGGAGGAGCTGGAATTCCTCTGGGAAGACCTTTCCACGTTTTGAAAGGCTCCCATGAGTCATGCCTGCGGGTCTGACATACCAGGAAAGACCAGCTCCAGCGCAGCACGAACAAAGCCGTGGGTGAACCCCACCTCGAAGCAAGGCACTGCATCCTACTGAACTTGAGGAGTCAACTCAAAAATGGACCCTGCAGCAGCACAAAAAAAAAAAAAAAAAAAAAAAAAAAAAAAGACTCCTCAGTTCCACAAGTCCCAGTCAACATAAAACTGGCACTTTCTCAAGCAAAGGGACAAAACAGTGGAGAACTTTCCTTATTAACAGTCTCAGCACTGTGCCCTTTTTTAAACAGCTTCAAATCATTATGGATGTTTGAGATAATGCTAGTCCGTGCAGCAGCCACATTTGAAGACAAAGCATAAGTTAACCAGTTAAACATCCCCCTCCTTGACTTTGTCAGAATCCTAGTGCCTTGCTCCTACCACTTTACACTGATGTTGAGAACAGCAGCAGCAATCCACAGCTTGATCTGAATGACCAACTCCTGCCCACACTGCAAAATCTGCCCACACTCAGTTTAACACAAGCAACATGCATGCACACACGGGTGAGAATTGTGGTTTCCAAGTCCCAAAATTAGATTAGTTCATCAAATTCTTACTGTGAATGGTTCTCTGGTGCCCTCAGCTTAAATTTGTACATTTAAGCTGACCTCATCTGCCTTTGCATCGAGAGATTTAGGACAAAATAAGGAGAGTGCAAGATCTCATTGGTACAACTTTGCTCAACAGAACTGCCAAGACTGATCATGTTACCACATCTGCAGACACATGCGCAGTACCCTCCACACTGAGAAACCAAGCCAGTGCAGTTGCTTCCTTCTGGTTTAGGATCAAGACTACACTGGCCCCAATCCTAGCAAAATATCAGAACCAAAGACACATAAAAACAAAAGTTGAGGGTTTTTTCTTTTTAAAAAGTATATATGTAAAACAATATTGTTTTAACAAACTATCAGTTAAGATAGATATATTTAATGTTTGGAACAGAACAGCTTACTCTGATCTTCAAAATGGAATTATATAAACACTAAAGTAGGTTTTTGCCAGTCATTTAATGTAAAAACCGCAAAAAACAGAAAGCCTCAAAATAAAAACTTTCTGCAGTTAAGCTACAAGCTTTTTTGAAGCTGTCAGAGGTGCCAGTGACAGTATGTAATTCAGTGTACTGAAACCCTTCTCCTCTGTAGTTCACTGTTAGGCGTGAAGTTAGCCTCTCCAGCACCTTTCTGCACATCCTGCTACCCCTCCCAGCAGCAGGAGATGCTTCAGACCATTCAAAGTTTCCAAAGTTTCACCTGAAACCCCCGAGGCAGCCAAAGATGCCCATTAAGGGAAGGATTAGCTAAGACAATTGACAGGCTAACCTTCTCCATGGATATGTATGTAGAACACCCAAATGCCAAGATAAGGCAGGACATTTTAGACTTGAATAAGGTGGGGAAAGAGTTACTGATGTCCTACCAGTCAAACCCAACTTTTTTCCATTCTTTGTACAAAGCACTTAACCGACATGACTCATAGAAAACATGCAAAACTCAGGCTAGTTTAGCTTCATCTACTTCTCTTTGCAGCTCAGTTACTCCAGTTCTTTGACAACAGCACTTTGGTGAAGACTGCCAACTCAGAGGGGAAATGGAGCCAAATGCTCCAAACGTATACACGAACAGGCAATCATTGCAACAAATCTGATGGAGCTAGCAGGCCTAAGGATGCAGAAGGGAAGCCTTTTTGCTGGGCAGTGCCACAAAACTAGTGCTGTCTGTTTACCGTAACGGGCAGCTGGTCAGCTTTAGGCAACTCAGGTCATTTTGCCATGCTAGCAGTGCTTCATAGCCAGCAGCATGCGATTTATAACAGGGACTTGAACAGCAGTGTTCAGCAAGGTTAGCAATTTTGGGCTCCTCCAACCAGAAACTCGGGCAGTGAGACTTAAAAAAAAAAAAAAAGAAAAAACAAACACAAAACTGTTCTGTGTTAGTTCTCCCTCCTGTTGTCACTCCCCTCCCCCAGCTTGTTAACTAAACTTTTCCTCTCCCAGGGATCTTTCTAATCCTTCAGTGAAGCTGTAATGAATTTGCAACATCAGTCACTTTGCAAACCGACTTCAACGTGAACCAAGTTTACCACGAGCTCAAGAAAATAGAGGGAATTCTAACAATCGCACAGCCAGAAGGGGGATATAAATGGGGAAGAAGTAGTACTGGAAAATTGGTTTTCAATCATGTAAAGAAGGAGCGTACACCATTCCCAGGGGCCTGGGTCAAGGCAGAACATCAGAATGAAAATGCACGCTGCACCATCACCCAAAGCAGCAGATTATGGGCAAGCAGCATAACCAACAGCAGACTTAAGAGCTAAAAATCCTATGTCCTGTTTTCAAGAATTATTAAGGACAGAAAAAAACCTCTCCGTAAATTCAAACCTGAAAACAGTCACCTGACTACAATATTAATCCAAGTATGCTGAAACTAAGTATCTGGAAGGGATTTTACACTTTCCTGTATCTCTCCCACCAAGCCCCTTTATCTGCAGCCAGGCTGGTAACTCTCCCAGTCCACAGACACTTACAGTACCTGTAGGAGTTTTATGCTGAACTAGCAATTCTGAAACGGAGTTGTGAGAAGAGCTGACACCCTGACAGATGAATTGGGAAGCCACTTCCACCCACATTAATTCAGGACAGCAGTTGTTCCCACAGTGTAACAACAAAACTTGTTATTTACCATCAGAGACACGTAATACTACCAGACTCGGAAAGTTTTGGGGGTTTTGGTTGAGTGCCTTTGGTAGTCTGCAGAAGACAAGAGGTTTAGGTACCAAACTGAAGTTAAGACAAACCACTGAAGTTTGAGAACCACACACCTAATGAAACCAACTTGCTCGCTACAGGTTTAAACAACATGATACAGAAGAGCCTTCTCTACACAGGAAGAAACAAAACTAGCTTATGGGCCACTGAGCTAGGTTAACTCCTGGGTTTGCCTCCAGCCGACTGCGTGACTTGGGCTGATCACACCCCCGTCATTCATTTTCTTTTATAATATGGCCTCTCCTATACAGCTTTAATCCACTGATTACAAATCTTAGACCAATTAAGAGCTGCTTTTTTTTTCTGTATTGGTAATAAATGCAACCTGGTACTAAAGCTTACAATAAATATTTAAAGAACAGGTAAGCTGTCGACCCAATTCAGCTAGTATGACCCAGCAGTACATTAAATCGCTATTCAAATGACTTAAAACAAGAATTGCATTACAGCTGCTATTATTTAAATATAAAAGGAGGCAGAAAAGAAGCTGCAAGTGCTGCCTTTATGCCTAAGTTTATATCCAAAACAGAAATTTACTTTAAGCCAGATGTAGGAAGTAGAGGGAAGAAAACATGAGAACAAAACCTGAGCATCCCTTCGAAACAACCTGGTTCACTTGAAGGCCTGGCCAAGCAACAGACAGAGGTCCATGAGCAGGGAAGCAGAACCAGGCCCAAGCTGGAGGCCTTTAGGCAAAGCCTATCCAGCAGCACGCTATGCCACTCCAGACCATGCCACCTCCCGCAGCAGGGTTTGGGGCTACTGTTAAAATGATCGGCTGAGAGATACCCCAAGGAAGGCAACAAGTGAAGTGAGAAGGTGTAATCAGAATTGCACCTTCCATTTCTGTTCTCAAGGGTGACTAGTTGCCAAAAAAAATTTTTTTTAATAATTATAGTGCAAGTAACTAAACTACAGCCAAAGCTTTAGAGATCTCATTTACATGACTGTTTCCCACTCACTAACTACAAGAAACTTGCCAAATTAAGCCGTGAAATTTAGCCAGATTTAGCCATACACAAATTGGTCTCATTTATGGTTAGGTTTAACTAGGATTCAGCATCAACCAGGGACCTCTACAGCATTTAGTCACAGCTCTTCCATCTCAAACCATGAAGTTTTAGCTATTGCTCCAGCCTCACTAAGAGAAGGATCAGGGTGTGCTCAGCAGCATCTGAAAGCAAACACTGAGTTTTAAGCAACTATGCCTAATAAAAACAAACTTAAATTAAAGCTCACCAAGAAGGCTAGACAATAATAAAAAAATTAAGTAACCTCCTAGTAAATATTAAGAGGACCTGCACCACCACGAGTAGCACTTCCTCAGGGTAGGAGGGATGATGTCATGGCTGTGCACTACAGCATTGTCGGGTTCGTCTGGCTACATGCTGCTAACGGGACACTCCCTACAGAACTGTGACCGCACAGTCAGTTTTCCTGGTATCAGCAATCAGTTTAATAAGTGTTCAGAGACCTGCAATTAGCATATAAACACAGTATAATCACCAAGCAAAAGAAGAAGAAAAAAAAACAACAGGGGAAAAAAAAAAGCAAAGAGGAGACAGCTGTAACAGGGTGGCAAACAAAGCTCCAAAGCATGAAAGAGAGAAAGGAATGTGGTTAAAAAATCTCCCCTAAGGAAGAATACTCTGTACGCCCGAGCTCCAGCTGTTTGACTTGCCCTGCTCCCTCCTCCACTCCATTATCCACTCTGGCTGCACTAATTTAACACAAACCGCCCGCCTGTGTCAACTGTTGAAGGGGAGATTTGGGTAAGGTGGCCTCAGATGCATCTGGGCTCCCAGTGCAGAAAGGAAAAAACTTTGGGGTGTAAAGTTCAGGTGCCTTTGGCGGGTCGCTTTGTGCCGAGAGCTTAGGAAGCTGTGAGGGAAGGCAGCGAGAGTCCTTCCCCACTGCAGCCTTTACCGACTAGGGCTTTGCTACCGCCTCCACATGCACCTCGACTCCCACAGGGCACCCAAATTTGCATGCAGGAAGATCTGCCTTCATCAACAAAGCCACACAACTCCCAGCAAGAGGACCCGACTGCCCCCAATTCATGGCAGTCACTCCTACAGATGATACAAGCAGGTCCGAAGGGTCAGGAGGAAGGAAAAAAAGGAGGGAAAGGAATAAACCCGGCCAATTTTAAAGTCTGGAGGCCTGGATTTCCACAGGGAAGGTATTTTCACGTTTGAGATACCGGGGGAGCGCTGCGAGGGTTTGGAAGTCATATATGCAGCCAAAATGGCGCTGAGAATAAAAATATAATTTAAAGGAAGGTCGCCATATTGTAAACAGTGAGGCAGGGAGACACAGAGACAGCAACCTCCATTATTCCCAGCAGCTGCAGCAGCACGGAAGCGCTGGGAACGTCAAGGCCTGGTGCAGAGACGCCACCGTCGCTTCCCCCACTCTGGCCAGGACCCTCCGGAGCTCCCCACCCCCCCACCCCAAGCAACACACC
>JANZLQ010000089.1:5639201-5662033 GCA_026212715.1 Elanus axillaris | reverse complement strand
GGTTCCCCCCGGCCCCCCACGGCTCCCCACAGCTGGGCGGGCGCAGGGGGAGGCGGGAGGAGGAGGTGCTGGCCCAGGCGCCGGCAGAAAGGCTGCGCTGCCCATTTTAGGCGAAATTGTGCAGCGAAGCTGGGAGGGGAGAGCTGCTGGGACGGGAGAGCTGCTGGGACGAACCTTCCTCTTCTTGAACTGCTGCCGTGCCAGGAAGCCCCTGCACGCTGCCTGGAAGAGGGTGATGTTCCTGCTGGTCTGCGCGTCCCGCTGCTCCTCCAGCCTGGCCAGCGACCCGGCCCGGAAAAACACCTGCGGGAAGAGAGTGGGGTGAGATGTCAACGGGTGCCAGCATCCCTCCGGCCACGCCGTGCCACCCTCCCGCTGCTCTGGCTTGTGGGGAGGTGGCTCTTCCCTCTGCAGCTACTGGTCCTGTCCCACCATGGGGATTTTATTCCCCAGGAACAAGGAATGCCGTAGGTGGGAGCAAACAGCGCTGCCCTTGTGCTGCCCTGCCGCGCCATGCCGAGCTATGCCGCCCACGCTTGCCCGTGCCGCCACCGCTACCCGCAGCCAGTGTTGGGCATCATACCCGGCTCAAGCCCATGTGGTAGCTGCTCTTTTCCAGGTCCAGTGACTCCAGGAGCTCCTCCACTGCCTGCAGGGAGGGAGAGGTGTCAGGGCTGGCTGGCGGCACCCTGGGGGTGCAGGGGACCCCCGGAGTGGAGGGGACCCCAAACCGCAACGCTGGCCCCAGCACAGGGCACACACCCGCTTCTCATCCACCACGATGTAGTTGCGCCCGTGCTTCTTGGTCAGGTGCGGGGCCAGGACGTCAAAGCGCCGTCTGAATTCCGCAAACACCATGTGGTCGGGGTACCCTGCGGGGAGCAAGAGAGAGCAGGGCTGCAGGGGCAGCCAGGACGCCCAGGGGATGGCCGGGGACAGCCCTGTGTGCCCTGACTTGCTGGGGCCCATCTTTTGGGAGAGTTGATGGGGTCAGGCCACATAGCACAAGCTCCCTATGGGGCCAGGCTTAGCCAGAGTGCCCTGAGCCTCCCCGGGAGGTTTTCTTTGGCTGTGTCCTCCAGCAATTTTGGCCAGGATCTGGGGAGAAAGTGGCCAGATCACACCCTGAGGGGAACGCAGGGACACACGTGTTGCCTGTGGAAGCAAACAGGCCCTGCTCCGGCTCCGCTCTGAGCCGCAGCCAACTTCTGCATCAGGCTCACAGTGCTGAGCCTCCACATCTTAATTAACGATGGGGTATTGACAGAGACGCTGACCCCGGCACGGCCGGCTGCCCACAGCCGTCGATCCAGTAGGTGTGCGGGCAGCATCGATTTCCAATCGTGGCAGGAAGGGTCCGGCCTCCAGGCAATAAAACCTCGGTTGGGCGGCCAGCCACACGTATCGATAAATGCTTTGCTGAGCACAACCGGAGTCCCTCGCCCCAGCAGGACAGCAGCCGGCTGCCAGCAGGAGAGCTGCCAGGAGCCAGCGGCACCAGCGGAGACACCCAATTAAGGCCATGCCTGTCCCCTGTACAGATAACAGCCCCGCAGGGGAGGGGAGACTGGGACAGGACAGCCCTGGGGGGACAGCTGGCAGCCACGGGGCTCGGAGCAAGGGCATGAGCCGAAGAGGTTTCCCAGGGGGGGCTTTGGCTCCCCAGAGAGGAGACACAACCAGGACCCCCACGGCATCCATCCCTGCAGCGGGACGTGAACCGCAGGCCTGGCATCCCCGCACCACGTGTGCCAGGGGTGCCGGTGGTGTGGCTCACCTTGGCGGTACATGCGGAGGGCATCCAGCAGGCGGGAGCCACGGAGCTGAGCGCGCAGGAGGGGAACATCCAGCTGCATGAGCCCGGCCTCGCAGTGCTCCGCCGGCAGCTCCAGCTCACTGCCGCTCACCCGCCGGCACGGCACAGCCCGGGGGTCCCCGCCGCCCCCCGTCGCCTTGGGCAGGAAGCAGTGCACAAAGTGGAGCTTAGATTTCTTGATGCTGTCGATGAGGGCATCCTGCAGGCGTGGGAGAGCGGGGTGAGCGGTGACACGCAGCTGTGCCCCAGCTGGACCCAGGGACCCCTCCCCTTGGCACCCCTTTACTCACCACTTGCAGCTTGATCTGGATGCAGAGGGATTTCTTCTTGACAGCGGCCACGCCGGTGGTGAAGGTCTTGCGCATGCTGGTGGCCCGGCGCAGGGCCAGCTGGGAACCCCCCTCCAGCCCTGCCACCGAGCCCGACAGTACCAGTGCTGACCCACCACGGCCAGCAAACAGGCTGCTGATGACCTTCCTGTGGGGCACAGAGGGGATGTCACACCCCCCAAAATCACCTCTCCTCCCCATTGTGCTACCCCGCTGCCCCAGGACCCCACTCACTTCTGCGACTCCTGCAGCAGGACGGAGGCGTTTTGGGAGGCCGGGTTGTGCTTGACATGGTTGAGCCAGCCCGTGGCATCGTACTCAACCCAGTTGGTCCCTGAGCTGTGACCCAGGAGGAAGTGTCGTGGCTTGTCACTGGGGAGCAGCGGGTTGTGCCCTGTGGGGAGAAATGGCACCGATGGGCACGGAACCGGTGCTTCGTCAACACATGGCTCCATGGTGCCGGGCTCCCCCTGACCTTTCTTGCCCCCTTCCTGGGGGCCGTAGTAGGAGAAAAGCCGCTCCAGCAAGGTGTCCTCATTGCCGCCTGGCTGCAGTGCCTCCTCCTCCAGCAGCCACAGTAGCCCCCGCGCCTCGTCTGTGCGGGCCAGTGACCGGACCTGTGGGCGACACCATGCTGGCAGCTGGTCCGGCACACTGGTGTCCACCAGGGCGGGGATGGGGGGACAGAAGAGACCCAGGCCACCCAAGGAGCTTGAAAACTCAGGCGCTATCAGCAGCAAGGAAAAGTGGCACCATGTGAGAGGGCCCCTGCTTAATGGAGACCCAGTAGGGGAAGAGTCAATACATAATATTCCAGGCAGTGAGATGCTCACTGGTGCGGGAAACGCTGTGCTCAGGCACCCACGGGATGAAAACCAGCACAGGGCTGGCGCTTAGCAGCCCCTCTCTGTCTCTGTAGCCTCCTCCAGCAGGAACTGCAGCACCCCAGGGAGTGGTGCACCTTGGAGACCTATGCACCCTGGGGACCAGAGCACCCTGGGGACCAGAGCACCCTGGGGACAGGAGCACCCTGGGGACAGGAGCACCCTGGGCATCGCCCAAGGTCTCCTCACCCTCCTGCCCGTGACATGGGCAGTTCCCAGGACAAGCAGGGAACACCGCACCGGGGGATGCACCAGGGATGTGAGCTGCACACATGCTTGCAGATGCGCTCTGATGGCCAAGCACTGGGGACAGCCCCTCTCCTTCCCCTAAATAACTACCACCAAAGGGCCACAAAAGCTGCTTGGCCGCTACCTCAGGCTACAAACTGCCGTGAGGTGGCCACGAGGAATCGTGGTGGGTGCTTACCAGTGCCTGGTGCGAGGGCTGGTCTACAACAGCTACAGAGCCAGAGGAGCCAGGCTCGGCATCAGCCAGGGCAAGCTCTATGTTCTCCTGGTGAGGGGGGAGAGAGGTGAGGTTAGTGCCTGCACGGCAGGGGAGCAGCAACAGGGATTTGGCAGCTGGTCAGGGTGTTGGTGTCAACGGGGTCTGGGCAGGAGGCAGGGCTTTCCCGGTGTCCCACTGCCGTGCTGGCATGGCACAGCACAATGCCAGGTGCCAAGGGGGGACAAGGACACATGGAAGGGTCCCCCTGAGGCGTTGGTGCTGAGACGGAGCAACAGCAGTCATCTTCCCCACCACCACCACTCACAGCCATCCCATCATCTCCCAGCCTGGCACTTTTGCAGGCAAATCTGCCTGGCTGGGGCCAGAGCTGCCAGCAAAGGCACGGCTGGCAGTGGGAGCCCTGGGGAAACCCCTGCTGCGTTGAGCATTGCGTCAGATCTGCTTTGGCTGGAACCAGTCCAGAACGACTGTAGGTTAAGAAACTTCGGGAGAACATCGTAGGAGATGCTTGCGCAGAGGGGGGAGGGCAGGCGGGGAGGATGGCAGCCCTGGGCATCCCCGTTACCTCCTTGTAGCGCTCCAGCTCTCGGGCGAAGGTGCGCTGGTGGAAGAGGAGCTGCAGGCGCTCCTGGGCATAGTTGTGGCAGAGCTCCTCAAAGGTGGCCCCCCGGCTCTGCCCTGCCAGCTCTGGGTTTTGCGCGCCGGGGGTATCTACCACCGTCACGGAGCACACCGAGTGCTGGCTCGACTTCAGCGCCCTGTGGGGGACAAAGGGACACAGTGGGGTGAGTGGGTGCTGCCAGCCCCCCCTCCCCGGCTCTCCCCTCAGTCCCCCAGCACGTACCTATTGAGGAGGGAGATGAGGAGGGTGAAGAGCTCGGAGTACAAGCCAGCCGCCATGCCCTCCAGGCACTCCAGCGCCGTCAGCTTGGGACCTGCCCAAGGCAACCCTGAGTGTCCCCATGCTGGTGTCCCCAGGGCCACCCACTGTCCCCACCATCCCTGGCCCTACCTGTGCTGCCGTCGCCCAGGGGGGGCTCGTCGGGGCCCTGCCTGAAGGAGGTGGATCGCTGCAGGGTGCCCTTGGGCTGGTGCTTGAAGATGGAGGAGGAGAGCTCCTCCAGGCTGCAGCCCAGCAGGTAGGCGGCTTTCTGAGCCCACTCGTGTCGTGCAAACTGCTTCCTCCCGGCTGGAAGGTGGAGAAGGAGGCTCAGTGTCAGCTGGGGCATCCCCTCAAATGGGGGGCATTTCCAGGCAGACCTGGGATGGTCTCAGAGTCCCCCAGAGTAGGCTGGAGATGGTGTGCACAGTGGGAGCACGTGGCTGGTGCCGGAGGGCCAGGAAGCGTGTTTTGGGGTCTGACTGGAGGAGATGGGGGGTGAACGGCTTCGTGCCTCTTCAGGGCTGAGCCCAGAGCCACGCCGTGGGACAGGGAGCGGGGGTCACCCCTTGCCACCGCTGCCCAGGGTCCCCTGGGGTCTGTGACGGTGCAGGACTCTGATCCGCCCCAGCACGGGGACACACATCCCTGCTCGGCCACATGCACGGAGCAGCCCCACCTCGATGTGGGAGGACGGACCGCGGCTGCTGGACACAAGCACACGGATGCCGGGCGAGGGCAGGGGAGGTGGGAGCAGGTTAATGGTGACACGCAGGGACACGACAGGGGGAAGGCAGTGGCACGTGGGAGAGGGAAGCCAGAGACACACACGGAGAACAAGACTTTACCTTCGTCGGCGTCTGCATTGCAAAAGGGCAGCATGCACCATGCGAACAGAGACAAGGGTTAGAAACAACGGCACATGACAGCGCGGACACGCGGCACGGGGACACCCTCCTGCCAAAACATGCCACGCGCAGGCACCACCACCCCACGCACATGCCAAGCCTGGTCTCCCCCCAGGCGTCGCTGCAGCAAGACGCTGCAACCCGGCGTGGGGGCCCTTCTCCTGTGAGCCCCAGCTGCACCGTGGGCACTGCTGGGGAGCAGCTCAGCTCTGCCCCAGAGCACGGGGAGCCGCTGTGGGATCCAGCCTGGTACGAGTGTCAAGGGGCCAAGGAATCGGGGGCTGGTGCGGCTGAGCTGGCTCTGAGCATCCCCAGTGTCCACGAGATGCAGGGGAGGCTCCAGGAGCAGCACAGAGTTGGGGCCAGGGATGCTCCCCCTGAACAAGATCTGGGGTTCCCCCCCAGCAGGCCCCCATGAAGAGGCTCCCAAGCCACCAGAGCACCCCGCCGCAGCGGCTGCAGTGCGGCCCTGCTGCCCTCTAGTGCCTTGAAGCACCCCATGGGCCAGCACTGCACCCCGCTGTGCCCCCAAGACCCCTCTGGTCTCTCCCTCCCCATCCCCAACTCATCATTTTTCCCCAGAACTGCAAATTCCCTCGGTGCAGCCACCACCTCCATGTGCCCATTTCGGGTGTGCTGTGCCCGGGCCCTCCGGCCAGCGTGCAGCACCACGGGGGCTTCCAGCACGATGTGGGGGGAAGGCTGAAGCCCCAGGGGAGAAGAGCAGCCCCACGAAGCCTAATTCATCACCCCCCGGGATGGAGGGTGAAGCCGGTGCTCATCAGAGCAAGCCCTGCAGCCCATGGTGAGCTCTGGGTGCCGGGGCAGCCCTGCCCCATGCCACCAATGGTGCCAAGAGGACCGGGTGGGGGGTCCTGATGGGCAGCAGGCAAATTTGGGGCTGCCAGACCCCAGCCGGGGGTCAGGGTTGGTCCTGGCACATCAGCAGCATCCCAAGCCCCCATTTCAGTCCCTAAACCAGCACCGCGTGGCACCACCCGGAGCAGAGCCCCCCGCGGCTCTGATTACCGGCTCCATCCGCCAGCGGCTCTGCGGGGAGGACAGGGGAGAGAGGTGTTACACTGAGGACAGGGACACACAGACCCCCTGACTCCCTCAGCCCCAGCCAAGCCCCCGGTCCCCCAAGTTGGCAAAGGCCAACCCAGGGTCTGGAGGTGTTTGATTCCCACCAGCCAGTGGGACCACCCCAACCAAGGGGGAAAAGCCAGGTGCCCATTTGCAAGGTGCTGAGGTACCGGCGATCACTCCGGGACCCCATGCAGCCATCAACCCCCTCGGCTTGTTAATGCCTCTGAGCCCTGAGCCACGGGTTACCTTTCGTGGCCCCAGCAGCCCCCAGATGATAAATGGCCCCGAGGACGAGCCAGAAGGCTTTCTGCTCATCGCTGGAGATGCCCATCACCTTCATGGCAGCCTGGAGCTTGTTGAACTGCTGGGTCGCCTTCTGTTTTTCCTCTGGCTGCGGAGAGCAACGGGAGCTATTGGTGTGGGAGCCCAGCTCTGCCTTCCCCTGTACCTGAATGGGTCAGGGAACCGCAGCAACCCCCCAGCCCGAGAGCAGCGACCTTGGAGAGGGGCGAGATGCCGAAGACATTGTTCTCTGCCAGGTGGTTGAAATGAAGCTCAGTCCTGTGGGGATAAACACCGAGATTGGCCCCACCTGGGAGAACCCAGAGACCCCCTGGGCCAGGGGCTGTGACCTTGTGCCCCCCCCCAGCTCACCGCAGGGTGCTGTCAGAGCAGGCCAGCAGGTAGTAGAAGATGTTGAATGTGGCCTCGTTGGCTGGGCGCTTGGCGACACGCAGCTTCTCCAGCAACAGCGTCTGATGGAGGTGGGAGAGTTGGGAACCATCCCCAAGGGCCACGCTCCCAGTAAGACCTCCCCAGCCCACCCCAGCCTCATCCTTGCTGCCTGCCCAGGGTCCCCACGGAGACAGGAGAGTCTCCCCACACGGCAGGGCATCGTATGAATGCAAACATCCTCCAAGCAACCCAGGAGCATCTCCTCTCCTGGGGTGTCTGCTACTACAGGAGCACAAGGCGGCTCTCTTGGATTTCAAGGGCTCTGCTGTTATCACACTGGGGTGGCGTCTGGAAGAAAGACACCCCAATATCGGGGCTAACTCAGCAAGGATGGGCAGTTGATCATGTGTGCATGTCTGGGTGTGAACAAAGATGAAAGCTGGATGTCCAGCTGGTAAGCACTGCGAGCGCAGCCAGGCAGCCAGTGGGGGTCTGTGGCAGGGCTCGTGGGCTAACGCATGGCCAGGCTGCCGGGAGGAAACACGCTGGCAAGGATGGACCAGCTCCCACACCAAAGGGAGCTGCCCTGGTGAGGATGGACCAGCTCCCATACTGGGGGTGGGGGCCACCCTGGCCCCCTCACCTGTACGGAGGCAGAAGCCACCTGCCCAGCCTGGTCGAAGTCCAGAGAGATGATCTGGGAGAAGCGAGTGGCGTTGCCGTTCATGCCGGTGCTGCTATTGCCAAAAGCCTCCAGGATGGTGTAGAGAGCCTGCCACTTCTCCGCTGCAGGAAGAGAAGCGGGGCGGTGGGGTGCAGGGGCTGTGCGGCAGGCGGCCAGAGCCGGCACCACTGGCCGGGCAAGCACTGCTGCTCCTGTGCCGTGCTCCACGCCGCAGCAGCCCTCGAGAGTGCGGTAAAGGCACCGGCGTGAGGAAGTGAAAGCGCGCCGTGTGGCGTGTGTCTGTCGGCTGCCGGGTGTGGGAGGCTGCGGAGGGCTGTGACGGCAAAGCAAGGGGTGTGCGCAGGCGGCACGGGGACCCCACACCCCGCCGGGGACTCACCGGAGAAGACCTTGCCGGTGCTGCCGGCAATGGTGGCGAGGTACTGGACAAGGTGCTGGCAGTTGGTGGTTTTGCCGCTGCCGCTGGCACCCAGCAGCACAACCGCCTGGTCCTGGCGGCTCATCAGCATGCTGCGGTAGGCGGCTTGGGCCACGGCATAGATGTGCGGGGACGTGTCCTCCCTGCGGCACCCTTTGAACATGTGCATGACCTGGTGGGGGTAGGGGGGGGGAAGCACGGAGTGGGCGAGGGTCAGCACCCTGCCACCCCCACCGGCTCCCTCTGCAAGGTGACACAGCTCCCAGCCACCTGTCCCCTCCGGTGTGCGTCCCCCCCGGCAGCAGCGTCACCTTCTCAGAGTACATGGACGGGGAGCTCAACGGGTTGATGATGACCATGGTGGGACCAGCGTAGGTGTGCAGGAGGTTGCCGCCGTAGCGCTGCCGCAGAGTGTGCAGGACGCTGGACTCGTTGAGGTAGAGGAGGCTGGCAAGGTCCTCCACACGGTCGCAGGAGGGGGGGTTCACCTGGCAGCGAGGTGGGGGGGGTCATCAAGCAGGGAACGGGAGGTCTGCCCCGCCATCCCCCACCCCGTGGCCCTACCTTCTCCACATCATCCTCCTCCACCTCCAGGACAGCTCCGTCGTGGTCCAGCTTCACCTTCACCTTGCCCTCGGGCAGGGGGCTGCCCTGCTCTGGCCGCAGCTGGCTGCCTGCGAGGGGCACGAGGGGCTCAGCAGAGCCATCCTGGGCACCCCCCTGGAGACACCGCAGCCGGGTCAGGGGGGGCTCGCTGTGCCGCCAGAAGGACTCACCCAAGGAGAAGCCATCCCTGTGCACCAGCCACACTTTCTCAGTCTCGTACCAGGCCTCCTCGGCCGCTATCTGCTCCTCTGTCTTGGCCTGTTGGACAGCGGGACGTGTGGCAGTCGTGGTCACCTGCCTCCCCTCTCCATCTCATCCCCTCCCCACGTCCCTAGAGCTGGAGGGAGCAGAGCTGCCTGGCCACAGAGCCACGTGCCGGACAGCCACGGCCACCCTCTGCGAGCCCCAAGTCCTCCCAGCACATGTGCCCAGCTTGCCTGCTGCCCCCAGGGACCCCAGTGGGCTCAGGGCTGCAGAGACCACCACAGCCCTGCCATGGGCTTGGGGCAGACGTGAAGTCACACTGGCCCATGAGCGCATTCACCATGGCCACCCTGAGCAAGCTTGGAGGGGACAAACTCCCAAACCACAGCCCAGAGAGCAGGCACCCATGCCAGCCACACGCTGGGATGCAGGGACACCGGGCATGCTGTGGGGACATGGGACATGCTGCAGGGACACAGGGCAGGGACACACTGTAGGGACACAGGAACACACTGCAGGGATATAGTGGAGGGACACAGGACATGGCACGGTGACGACAGAGTACCGCTGCGTGGGAAATGCCAGGCTGGCACAGCCAGCGCAGCAGGGATGTCCCTGCCACCCAGGAGCAGGGCAAGCCCCAAAGCCAAACCTGAGCTGCAGCAGGGACGGGGCCAAAGGGGGCTGCCGGGGCATCGTCCGCTTGACCCTGGCAAGGCCGAGAGATGGGGGGTGAAGGCGAGAAGGGTTAATCTCTGCCCCACAGGCAGCACAGAAAGCGGCGGGGGGGAAGCGAGCAGGGGCAAAGTGCCACTGTGCCAAACCCCATGGGTGCTTCTGGTGAGGGCCACTACTGTGGCCAGCAGAATGGCAGGTCCAGCACGGCACTGGGGACACACGGAGCCAGGAAGGACGTCGGCCACGAGGCCCCACCGCCAAGGCCCCCAGGGTTGGGGGCCGCTGTGCTGACCTGCTGCAAGCCCAGCCAGCGCCGCACGCCACGGCTGCTCTGGCATGAGCCATGCGTTCTGCCTATACCAGGTGCTCTGCCCCTTTCTGTCCTGCTCCGCGCCCCTGCCCGCCCCAGCCGTGCTACCTCCATCAAGAGCATCCTCCCAGGACACGCAGCTCCCCAGCACTCAACTGGGAGAGGCACCCAGCCCCGGCCACCCCGGCACCCTCCGGCCCCGTGGGTGACGCGGCAGCCCACGGAGCAGGGTGGGACGGGGAAAGCCTTACGCTCCAGCACGAGGCGCGGGCACAGACGCCAGCCCAGCGGCAGACAGAGGACGGCGGGGGGTCACCGGTGGAGGCAGAAGGCTCCTGAGGACGGGGGTACGGTACCTGGCTGGGTGCCGAGGTGGAGGCGGCGGGGTCCAGCTAGCAGCAGCGAGGAAGGAGGAGAGAAAGAAGAGAGGGAGTGAGAGGCAGAGAGCAGCAGCGTCACGGCCACGCGCCACGGGGCCCAGGCACGGCCACAACCCCCCTGGCACTGCCTAGGCATCGCCCCAGCCATGGGCGGCCATGCCCATGCTGCCATGGGGATGCCACCAGCAGGGGCTGCTGGGCATCATAGCTCCCCACAGCCGGGCACACTGGACCAGGCAACGACCCCAAAACCACTGGCATCCCCTGGCATCCCTGGTCATCCATCCCCTTCTACCGGTGCCACCCAGAGAGGGACCAACGGGCTGGTAGCCAGGCACAGGGGTACAATCACCCCGTGCAGAGCGCACGGTACAGCCAGGGCAGCTATACGCTGCCCACGTTTCCCCATCCCCAGGCGGGCAGCATGCGAGCGCCAACGCCCCTGGAATTACAGAAGCGGTGAAGATCCTCTCCAGCCGGCGCTGTGCCTCCTCCGACGGGCTCAGCTGGGACGCGGGGCTGGGGGCAGCCTGGAGGCAGAGCACCATTAGCACCAGGCTGGCCACCCCACGGCCCCCGCGGTCCCCACCAGCCCTGCTCCCACGGCACACAGGCACCAGAGGGGCGATTGCAGAGGCTTTCCTGGCCCTGCAGCCTGTCGGCGCTCAGGGTGAGTACCGGGGTCAAGGCTGGCGCAGACCCGCAGGTGATGAGGCCGGCACAGCCGGGGTACCGGCAGATATCCCGCAATCCCCAAGGACCCAGGTCGCTGCTCCCACACACCTTCTGCGGGGGTGCTGGGGCGGTTTTCGCAGGGGTTGAACGCTTCTCGCCAGGCTGCAGCTTCTTCTCCACACGAGCCATGGGGGAGACAAGGGGCAGCGTGATGGGGTGCCACAGTGCAAAATATTGCCCCGAAAAGTGACCCCCGCCCAGCACCACATACCCCAAAACCACTGCAAACCATGCGGGTGAGCTCACACCATGCCACGCCGGGCAGCACAGCTCTGCCACCGTGTTAGAACATCCCCTGCTGTGCACACACTGGTACCTTGTGCCTCTCCAGGGCGGTGGGTTTCGGAGCGGGTGCCTTTGCCGGCTCCGCTTTCCCTCCCGAAGGCTGCACCAGTGGCTCCGGCTTGGCATCAGTGCCTGGGGACAGGGACGGCTTCGCGTCCCCCCTGGCCGGCTCTGGGGACTTCTCCTCCCGCCTGTCCCCCGGCCGGAGCCGCGGCCGGTGCTCTTTGGTTTTGCCCTTTGCCATGAGGGTTTTGAGCCCCGCCGAGATCTCATCCTTGGCCTCCAGCTTGGCAGGGGCTGCTGGCACAGCGGGGGGAGGCGGCGGCGCAGTGGGGGGAGCTGGGGCAGCAGAACGGCCCGTCTCCTCCTTCCTGGGGGGTGGCACCGGCTCGGGAGACTTGGCGTCTCGCCCCGGCTCCTTGGCACTGCTGGCATCCTCCCCCGGCAGGACTTTGCGGACCACCTTGCGCACCACCCGGACCACCCTGCGGCGGGACAGCCCCTGACCGTCGTCCCCCTGTGCCTCAGCAGCCGGGCCCTCCAGCCCGTTCACGGCTGCCCCGTTCAGCACTGGCTCCGGGCTCCTCTCTTGCCCAGGGGGTGGCTCGGGGCTCTTCGGAGGCTCAGGATTTGGGGGTGCAGATGCCACATCCTTCGGGCTCTCTGACTGCAGCCACAATGACACCAGTGTGAACAGAGGTCCGACGGTGCGGTATCTGCCACCACAAGCACCCGCTGCTCGGGACATGGGGGTGCCCGGGGTTTCATGCCCTGCCGTGGGAGTGCAGCTCCCGGCCAGACCCCGGCACCGAGGGACACAGCACCCAGTCCCCTTCTCCAGCCAACCTACAGCTCCCTGCTGGACCCCAGGGCTGGGAGCGATGGTGACCTCCCTGGTGCTGCACGCAGGGACCCATTGAATCTCCGGCTGCCAGTATGGGGGTAAAACTCAGTGCTCAGGGCACCGGCAGCCTCTCTGCAACACACAGGGCAAGCCTCAAGATTTTTCTCTGCCAACAGCTTTAGTGGCAGCACAGGAGCTGGCACTGTAACCATGGGGTGGGCACCGACCCACCGTCCTGTCGGGGTGTGCGGGGCAGGGACAAGCCCCGGGGAGGCGGAGGGAGAGAGATCACTGCGCACCAACAGCCAAGTATCCCTGCCAGAAACACCCACCACCCTCCACACGCTGCCCTGGAGCGGCCACCAGCGCTCCCTGGGAACCAGAGCGGGTGTGGGGAGGATGCTGAGCCCAAGACCCTCCGCAATGTTCCCAAGCCTTGGCATGGGGTCTGTCCCCACCAAGGCCGAGCCCCATCCCCGACACAGCTCCACCCTGCCCATGCCCTGTGACACTTACAGCCCCATCCTCCTTCCCGGGTCTTTTCACAGCTAAGGATTTGTCCTCGTCCTTGACCTGAGGGTCAGACAAACAAGAGGAGCACATTTCAGCCTGCCACAGGGCCTCGCTGCCAGAAAAGCCGCAGAAACCAGGAACAGCCAACGGGACCATCACTCCATGCCAGGGGGGGCAGGAGGCTGCTGCATTTAACAGCCCAAATTTGCAGCCCCTTGCAGCCCCAGGGACGAAGACATGTGTCCTTCCAGGCTTCCCGGTGGCCAAAAAAGTGGGAGGAAGCGCAGAGATGCACCCTGGTTATGGCAAACCCCAAAAGTGGGAGAGGAAAGCGCCCTGCCTGCCTGGTCCGGGCCCCCTCCTTGCATGCAGCCAGTGATCAAGCTGGTACATAGAGCCCCGTCACTGCTCCCCACGGCGGCTCTGCATTTCTGCATGTCACTCCGCCGGGCGTCACAGCACGTTTTAAGTGTCACCAGCTAATCTCTGTGGCAGCCGCACAGTGGGATGTGCCAGGTCCCTGCCGAGTAGGGCGACCAGGGGTCTCTGGGAGGGACGTGGGCAGCCAAACCCTCCCCTGCCCTGGGCCGTGCCTCTTGAGCTCCAGGGCTCGGCCATGGCACCGCGGCGGCAGTGCGTGGTGTACCCTGCCGGCAACGCTCCCCTGCTTGCCATCGCACAGCTCCTGCAAGCACTCGGGGCTGGCCGGCAGCACCGAGGTGGCTCACACCATGTTAGGGGCTTCACCAGCCACTCGCAAAGCGGTCGTTAGTGATAGCGTTAGTAATCGCATGCGTAGCCGCATCGGTGACCGCGGCCGTGCTGCGGAGGGGTGCGGGGCAGCTCCCCGTTTGCTCAGTGCGGCCCCTGGCATGGCAGCGCAGCCGGAGGCTGGGACCACCGCTCCGAACATGGTGCTGGCACTGGGCAAACTGGGGGAGTTGGTCAGCAGCGTGTGGCAGCATGACCCAAATGTGGGGTGCAGGCAAACACGTGAGAGACTTCCCTTCTGCTCCCAGAATGCAAACCGGGATGAAAACGCCATGGCGATGTCTCATGGAGCCGCAGCCCTGGCTGGGGAGAGAGGGAGAGGTGAGACGGGCTGGGGCTGGCACACGGGCCGCTGAACGATGGCACAGTGTATGAACACGTGCCCTTCCCTGCCAGCCCTGGGAACCCAGGACCCTCAGGGATGGGGGTCTGAGCCCACCTGGCCCCACTCAGCGCACAAACAGGCAGTGCCTATAGGAAGGGCGCTGGGGACAGACAGGTGGCCGAGCTGAGACCTGGTAAAACTCATTGTGCAAAAACAGCCCCTTTAGTCAGGCTGCAGGACCGTGCCCCAGTTTCCCCCCCAGGGCAGGCCAGACCACTACAGTAAGCAAATGCCAGGATGAGGGAAGGGATATTTTCTGCCCTGGGCACCCTGCTCACCCTGACAGCCGGGGTTTATTCTGAGCCTGACCCTGTGCCAGCGGCTGGGCAGCCCCAGTGGGGACCCGCCACCCCGTGCTCTGAAATCCGGGGGGGTCTCACCCCGTGCCGGTGGGGAGGACTCCCCCTCCCAGGGCCAGGCACGGCATGGAGGAGCACCTGGCTACCAAACCAACTCCCTCGTCTGGGGGTCCATCACCCCGGCCCCAAGGGGTCCCCTGTACCCCCCCTGTCACTGCAGTGTGAAATGCCAGTGCCCGGAGCACAGACTGGGCACGGGGGTCCCGAGACGAACCCAACCATGGGTCAGAGCCCCCAAACCCTCTGCCCACGCCGCTCCCACCTCCGCATGGCCTGGCACCACCGCAAAGGTCCCTGGAGAGCACCAGCGTTCCCGGGAGGCTGCATTGAACAGCCCCTGGCCACCACAGTGCCCCAAAGTTGAGAGCAGCCTCATGGCCTCCCCGATCCCAGTGCTGAGACTGGCTCCCACGTGCCCCCCTCGTGCTCCCCCGTGCCGTGCTGGTCACGCCGGGGGTCCCCACCTTACCGCAGGGTCGGGGCGAACCGGGAGCGGGGTTTCCGCCGGGGCGAGCGTGGCGCAGCGCGGTGGGAGAGGCACTAGCGGGGCGGCAGCCGGCGGCGCGGGGACAGCTGGGCTGATAGGGCCACCCTAAAAATAGCCAAGGAATGCGAGGGCCCCGCCGGCGCGCGCAGCAGCCGGAGGGAGCGCCGGGGGGGACACACGGCCGGCGGGGCCTTGCCGCCGCCGCCACCGTCACCGTCACCACCACCACCACCGCCGCCGGAGGAAGTGATGTGGGCTCGCAGCAACCCGGCGCTGCGGGGGGAACTGCCCGGCCTCCGTCCCACTGCCCGCCCTGGGGCGAGCGGGAAAAGACGTCCCCAGGCCGAGAGGCTGGGGGGAGCCAGGAAGGGTCCTGCACCATGAGGAATGGGTTTGCACGCTCCTGCACCCCGGGGTCCCGTGGCAGGGTGTCTGGTGTTGGAGTAGGGTGCCTAACGTCATAGCAGGGTGTCCGGCATCGTGTCAGGCTGTGCAGCCCTGACACTACTTGCTCCTCCCTTTGCTTTTCCCTGAAAACAACAGCCCCCACACACACCCCAAAAACGCTCCCGGGGATGGACAGCCGGAACCACAGACACGTGCTGGCCCAGCAGCCCCCTGGCACAGTATGGCAGCCCATGGTAAAGCCGCTTTTGCGGCAAAGCTGCCTCTGGAAGTCCAAGGTCTCCCTGGAAACAACGGGAAAGGGGTGGCGGATGAGGGGCCGGGGGCCTCTCGGCGCAGGGCCTGCCGGGAGGAGGCCGGCGGCAGGGAGCCAGGCACGCCAGCGGCCTGGTGGAGAGGTGGTGACCGCCTGGGCTCGGGCATGGCGGGGACTCCAGCCGGTGCCTGAGCAGGTTCCCTACCCAACCCCAGGGACACAGACATGCCCTGAGCCAAAAACCACTCCTGGAGGGAGTAGGGGGTCCTGGCCTGAGCAGAACGGCTGTGCCAATGGCGGGCTGGAAATCCCCGTGCTGAGGAGGCCAGCACAGGCCCGTCCGGCCCTTGTCAATGCCAGGTTTTGCAGTACCGCCCCGGGGCTGGCACCACACAGCAGCCCTGGCCCCTCTCCGCACCAGGCACGTGCCGGGGAGACGCCACGGCAAACGCCCTTGGCAGGGCTGGCACAACGCTGTAGAGGGTGCCCCGGTGTCCCCAGGTAGTGCTGGCAGCAGCCACTGGGATATTAGCAAAAAGTTGCGGATGGCAACTGATGTCAGGATGTCCCTGATGGCAGGAGCAAGAGGCTTTGGTGAGAGCACTGGCCCAGACCCGGCACACAGCCGCCGCAGCCCCCTCCACAGCAAGCCAAACCCGCACAGACGCGGCGATGCAGAGTGGTCCTGCCTTCCCAGGGGGTCCTGAGCATTCCCATAGCAGGGCACGGAGCCACGTGCCAGGGAGGAGCCCAGCTCCCACGGGCCATCTCCACAGGGACCCCCAGCCTGGCCACGCAGCCATGGCAGTGTTTCTGTCCAGCCAGCAGGTTCCTCTCGTTCCTCCACCGGGAACTTCAGCAGAGATGCACCGACCCTGCAGATGAGCCTGCCGGACACAAGCCCCCTCCCCTGGGCACCTTGGGGACCCCTGCACCGGGGATGCCCCAGCAGCACCATCCCTCCGGAGAGGACAGAGGAAGAGCCAACCCAAAAACTTCCCCTGGAGGAAGCATGGACAAAAGGAGAAAGCATCTCTGGCACAATGGGAGTCCCCCAGCCTCCTCCCCATGTCCCCCCATCTCCCAGTGGAGTCCCCTGGTGGGCCATGGGGCATGGCAAAGAGCCGGCACCCAGCCACACTGTGGCACAGTGGCCTTGCACCCTGGGGACAGCAACCTCCAGGGACCAGGGCGCCTGTGGCCGGCGCTCGAGCATGGCATGTGGGGTCTGCCGGCGTGGCTGCCGAATGCCTGTGGTCCCACAGAAGTGCTAGAGCAGTCGGAGGCGTTTCTGGAATATTTCTGCCCGGCCGGCGCACGCCTGGGCCCTGCCAGAGGAATTTCGCCGGTAAATAAATAAATACAAGCGCGGAGCCGAGCCAGCCCGGCTGCCCCGCGCTGGGAGCAAGGCTGGGACATGGTGTGGGGGGGTGGTTTCACCCAGTCCCCGATGTCCGGCCACACCAGACCACCAGCTGACCCCCTTGCACACCCCACAGCACCAAGAGCCCCCCCAGGTACGGCGGGTGCTGCCCCTGCCCGGCAGAGGCGTGGGTCTGTGGGGACGAGGGTGGTTCGGCATGGCCCCCGCTGAGGGCATTAAATCCCCCACAGTATGCAGGGAGCCCAGCACCATCCCCGCTCCAGCCGGGGAGGGGCTTCCAGAGCAACAGCCCAAAATATGTCTATAATTTCCTGTTTCAAAAAGGATCATTTTTATTTAAATTAGGACCAGAAACATTCCAGGGAGCTTAGCAGGGCCTGGGGGAGAGCTGGGCCTCCCTGTGCGCCAGCACCTTGCATGGCCGTGCCGGGTGAGGGACGCCCGACCGTACCCTGCACCACAGCCTCAGCTCCCCAACACCGGGAAAGCCGCGGCGGGTCTCCCCGGTGCACCCTTCCACCATCCAGGAGGAGGACAGCACCCGACGCCGGGAGGTGCCTATGCCGCAGTGGCACCCAAAGATGCCACAAACATGGTCGTTGCCACCCCTCTGGCCAGTTTCCTCCAGCTGATGCTGTCTAACCGCTCCAGGACCGCAAGGCCGTATGCTGCAGCCTCTCCCCCGCAGCCCCAAGGGCACTGGCGTCTCCTCTTCCCCATTCCCAGCCGCAGCACCGTGGCTCTTGGCAGGCACAAGCGCTTCGTCAATCCCCACACGCTGGCATGGAACGTGCACCTGCCCCCAGCGGTACTGCAGCAAGGGCGGCAGCCATGGCCCCCAGCCCCGTAGGGTTATCCGGCCAGGGGTTATCCCGGTGGTACAGCCAGCATCGTCCAGTGACGCCTGCCAGGCTCCAGGGAGGAGCTGCTGGAAAGCCAGCGCTCCGCTCGGCGCAGACTCCACCCCGCAACACCGGCGCCTGCTCGGGGAGCACATGGAGCCCCATGGCCACTGCCACGGCCTCCCTGTGGCCACTCTCGCTCTGTCCCAGCCACCAGCCCACCGGGATGGGGCCCCACCATGCTCAGCGTGGCTCTCCCAGGTGCAGGTGACCTGCTCCGTGGGCACAGGCACCCTCCCCTCCCTAAGGAAGGCTTAAAAACACACTAAACAAGCCCAATTATAAGCTAAACCAACACCGTGCTGCTGCAACCCCCTGCCACCATGGAGGGGGCCCATCCCTGCAGGCTGTCGGCATTTGGGGGGCCTCTGCCAGGTCGCCAGCTGGCCAGGACGCTGGTTAGCCCACGGCAGGGTCAGCAGAGCTGGGCAGCTCGCACAAGAGATGTGGGTCACCCAGCCATTAAGTTTCTATTTATACAGCACCAGCCGCACGCGCAGGACTGCGCACGCTATCGGCAGCTCCCAGCCCCCGGCACACCACGCTGCCCGCCCCAGCCCCTGGGGAGGAATCCCAGCTGGGGGAGGCCGACATGGGCAGTGGGGCAGGCAGAGCCCCCCCTGCAAAGCAGCATTAGGGATCTCCCAGCAGCAAGGAGCAAAGCTCCTTTCCCTGCCAGACCGTGCTCCCTCAGTGAAAGGACGGGGACAAACTTCCCCCATGCAATGCAGCTCTAGGCTCTCCCGGAGCCCCTCCAGCAGGAGGAAGGCCAAACCCAACAGCACACTGAGTATTTTGGGGGGCAAAACCCACTGGTGCCGGTTTGCAAGCCCTGATGCAAACCCACCCTTGCAGCCGCTCTGCCGCCCTGGGACACAGGCAGGCATCGCCCCTGCATCCCAGCCACAGCCTCCCACTCCTCCCTGTGCATCGCTCCCAGACAGAGCAGCCCCGGTGCCTGCTGGTTCCCACGGCCCCTGCCAATGCAAACACCCGCTGGCAAGGACGCTGGCGGCCAGCAGAAACCCAGGGCACTGGCCACATGGCAGGGACAGCGTTACTCACATCCCAGGTAGCGTGGCGCATCCCCTGGCTGCCCCGCAGCCAGCAGCGGCTCAGCTCACTCAGCTCCAGGATGGGCTGCACCTTCAGCTGCACTGTCTCCCCCGACTGCCGGATCATCTCCACGATCTCATCTCGGGATTTGTTCTCCACATTTCGTCCGTTGATCTCCACCAGCCGGTCACCCGGCACCAACCCCAACGCCAAGTCTTTGGTGCCAGCTCCGGGTTCGGCAAAGTGCACGACACGCCGGTACACCTGCCCGTCGGGCGCCCGGTCCAACATGGTGGTGCGGCGTAGGGAGAAGCCGAAATCGCCGGTGTTGCGCCTCTGCAGCTCCAGCTGCCGTGGGGTGGGGGGCTGCGGGGGCACCAAGGCAGGCAGCCGCAGCTCGGCGGGGAATCTCTTGCCGATGAGCTCCGGCACCCTGGCACGCAGGGAGGCGGTGGGAGGGGTGCAGGTGTGTCCCGGGGGAACCCCTTGCTTGGCAAGCTGGGTCTCCAGTGTGCGCACCTCCACCTGTGGGGAGGGGGCTGCCGAGTGCTCGGAGGGGGTGGACGTCTCTGAGGTGCTCTCATCCCGGCTCTTCTGGGAGAAGGAGAAGCGTTTGACGATCATCTGGGAGTTCTGCTTGGCCAACGAGCCGAACTTGGCCGCCCGCTGCAGCACCGAGCCCTTGAAGTTGGCATCATCCACCTTGAGATCATCGCTGGAGCTGGCTGTGCTCAGGTGGCCTGAGTCCAAGATGACGCTGCCCCGATTGCTGTCAGAGTCAATATCTGTGAGATGCAAGTCAGAGCCGCTGGCCACCTTGATGGGGATGGGGTTGGAGATCTCCAGGCGGGTCTTGGAGTCCCGCTTGGAGGCACGGTTGAGGTTGAAGAAGCCCCGGCGCATGCTCATCTCCTCCAGGCTCTTGAGCTCGGCTGCCGACATCCGCTCCTTCTTCTCCTTCTTTTCCTTCTTCTCCTTTCGGGCCCCATCCTTCTCTTTGTCCTTTTTCATCAGGTTGAACATGGCGGAGGGGGGCTCGGGGCACGCTCTCCCCCACAGCAGGGTGCTGGGTCCGGTCACCGGTCACGGCACGGCCGCCTGCCTGCAGAAGGACAGACGGGAAAGGTGCCATCAGACAGTGGCATGGCCAACACTCGCCCTGCCGCCCGTCGCTCTTCCCCACTGCTCACCCCAGCTGCCACCCCCTGCCCCAGGCCATGTCCCAGTGTTCCCAGCCTCCCTCCCATCCCCCGGGGGGGGGGGGCACCGTGGGGCTCTGAGACTGCCCGGGTCATTGTGTCCTTGGTCACTGTGTCCTTGCCCTGGCTGGGCACCAAGCCCCAGAAATGCAACAAGGGTAGCCCTGCACCCGCAGGGATGACCTGAAAGAAGCCCAGAAGCCTGGTACCCCCATGCATCCCCATGCCAGCACTGGGGCTGACTGCGGGCAAGACCCCCCCAGCATCTCTCACAGCTCAGGAGCCCTTTCGGAGCAGCATGGGTGGGAAGGGGAGGAAGACATCCCGGTTGCATTCGCATGGGTTACCGCCGGCGTGAATGCTCCCCGGGCAAAACCGCCCATCCCTGCCGGCTGCAGCACCACAGGCGTCTCGCCCAGCGGTTCAAAAGCCCTTTGTCGAAGAAACAGAGGCCTCTCTGCCACTCGTCCTGGCCCCGGCCACCACAAAGCCGTGGGGGACAGCCGCGGGCAGTTTCCCCAGCGGGGAGGGAGCCGGAAACACAGCCCTAAGTGAAGGGGCTGCTCTAATAAACAGGAACCTGTAATATCACATCCCTCCCAGACTCTGATAAGTGTCTAATTTTAGCCAGGGCAACGTAGAAACTTATGACGCTGCCGGCAACCTCCAGGAACAGTCGCTCTTTCATTTGGGCATCCCACGCAGGGCGGGGGGGAGCACCCAGCCAGTGGCAAAACCGTGGCCCAGCAGAAACCTCCGCTCCCCCCACCCACCCACCCGAGAAAACCCTCCGTGCACCCAGCGCCTGGGAGCACCCACAGCCTCACCTTGCGCAGGGCTGCTATGGGACCTGTCTGCCCCCAGGGCAACTGGTGCCCACCAGCCCCCCTCGACTTCCATCGAGCACTCCGGCTGCGGATAAACAACTCCAAACTGGAGCAGCCGGCTGGCAGCGCCGCACGGGACGGGCTGACAGCTATATATAACGGGGCAGGAAGCCGCACAGGAACTTAACCTCAGCACAAAGGACAACAGGAAAACTCCCCGCGTTCGAAGCATCTGCTTTATAGCTCTCCGATGGGTGCGGGGACAAGGTTTGGGCAATCCGTGGGGACAGGCGGTGCTGCCCGTGCTGTTAGCATGGGCTCTGCAGGCACCTTGGGGTGCACGGATGCCATGCTGTGCCGTGCCGTGCCAAGCTGCACCGTGGCTCCAGCGCAGCATCAGTGCTGCGTTACTACCACTGCCTGGACCACTTCCCTGCAAGGGCACATGGTCCCCATTGCCCCTGAACGGGTCCAGTGGGACATGGCAAACCAGGCCTCCCCTTGGCAAAGCCACATGGGTTCAGGGGACAGCAGGGGGACTGCCAGAACCCCGCCGCCCCTCGGGGCCGGTGCAGGAGCACAGGTGCCCAGGTGAGGCCTGGCCACAGGGCAGGCAAGGGCAGAGCTCTGCAAGCCACGGCACGGCGCTGGCCCCGGGCGCGTGATACAGCCGAGGCAGTGAGGGGAAGCAGTCAGAAGGACAAGGACGGGCACGCAGTGTGGCCGGGCGGCAGCATTCGCCGGCTCCGAGCCTCCTGCCCATGGCCAGAGGGGCTGCCATGGCTCTGACCACACCACTCAGCCCCAGTGCTCTGCCTGTTCTGCCCTTCCCTGCAGCACCCGGGGCTTTGCCTAGATCCACAGCCAGAATCTGGGCTGGCCAGGACTCCAAAACACATGAAAACATGCCAGCTCCTTTCTCCTCTTCCAGAAATGCTGGCTGCGGGCTGATGACTGACCTGACCCCAGGGATGGCACGGCTCCTTCCCATGACCCACAGCAGGTGCTGCTGGCAAAGGGCCCCATGGCCACACCGTCACAGGGGCTGCTGTCTGCCAGCTCCTCCACGGTGGTGCCGGGGCCTCAGCGCAGACAATAGCAGGGAGGGAACCACCTGCACCCATCCCTGTCCCCCTGCTGTCACACGTGCCACCGGTACCCCAGCTGCCCGGGCATCCCCGAAGCGGCATGGCCAGGGGGATGCAGAAAGGGCTGCACCCTTGGGAGCACCCTGGTGTCACCCCATGGCAGGGAGGGGGCTGCCAGGATCCCTTCCCAGGTCCATGGCAGGGGGACCCTCGGGAGTAGAGACGCTCGCCGGGCAGGTGCTGGTTAGAGCCAAGGCGCTGGGAGGCAGGCGGCCGGCGCGTTCTTTGTCCTCGGTGGTTTCTCTCCCCAGAACACACGCTCCCTCCCAGCCTTTGTACGCTCAACAAAAAGGGGGAACAAGCGTTACCATCTGCATCGCTAATCAGGCAGCGCCGGCAGCCAGTGGCCAGGCCACGTGTGCCCCACACAAGGCCACCGCTGGCAGGAGCGGGGCAGGGGGAACCGGGATGCTTCGTGGGCTGGGTTGAAGACCCCAGCATCGCCCGTGCACCAGTGTCCCCGGCCCACGTGGGATGCCGTTGTGGTTTGCCCCCTTTTCAACGAGGAGGCTCCCACCAGTGGCACGCACGCACCAGGGATGCTGGATGGTAGCATCCTGGATGGGATGCTGGATGGGTGCAGCCCCATGCCGCGAGCAAGAGGTGACTGCTGAGCGTCTTTCTGCTCCTGAATCAGACCCAACGCGCCTTCCCTGAGTCATCCCGGGCTCGCTCCGGGATTACCCATCGCCAGGCATGTTCGGGGCAGTGGCGTGCATGAGCCATAACAGGGGAGGGAGAGGTGCCCGCGGGCGCCGGCCATGCCTGGGATCCCAGGCAAGGACGTTGCTGTGACACCTGAGCTGGCAGGGGACAGTGGATGTCACCCTGGAAGGGCCAGGTGGCAGAAAGGGAGACCCAGCTCAAGGCCCCCAAACCCAAAAACCCTCCCTGAGCCCCCCAAGCAGGAGTGAGGGGGATGTAACTTCCCCCTCATCCCCCCCC
>JANZLQ010000089.1:5626277-5636742 GCA_026212715.1 Elanus axillaris | reverse complement strand
GGGGCGGGCACTGCCGGCTCTGCGCGCGCCGCCCGCCGCGCCGGGCGCGGCTCCGCTGGGTACGGGATGGAAGGGTGTATAAACGGCCCGGTACGGAACGGGACGGTGGTGTTTGGTTTATCCGGGAAACGTTCAGGCGTTGCCATATGGAAACCCCGGTGCGTTACCGGTAAGGCGGGGTCGGTGTGTGCCCGTAGCGCACCCCGAATATTACCCAGAGCCGGGGTGCACCCTGCGACACACGTACCCGCTGTCACACGGGCGAGTGTGCACGCACACGCAGCCCGCAGCGCACACGGGAACGCGTGCACGGCCGCTTTTGCGTGCTGGTGCACACCCCCGTGTGCCCACGCACACGCGTGTGCTGGCGCGCACGCGTGCTCACACGCGTGGTAAGCACGCAGCAGCAAGACGCGGTCCCTCGGGAACACCCCTGCAACACGCACCCGGTCTCACCCTGCGTCGCAACGTACACGCCGGAAAACACGCTCACGGCTGGAAAACGCGCTCACGCGTCGTGCGTTCGCGCTGGTGCACGTGCAGCGCCGTGCGTCGCGCCTCGGGCGCGCACGTGTTCCCGGGGTTCCGCTTTTTGGAAGGATCCCATCAGGAACAGCGCCTGATTTGGCGCAAGGAGGGCTTCGGGCTGCTGGAGCTGGGTCCCCACCGGCAGCTGCGTGGGCTGAGCCTGGGGAATACAAAGCAGGACGTGGCGGAGCAGCCTGCAGAGCCATTTTGCGGCTGGTGCTTCTCCTCACACCGCCTGTCCCCAGGGAGGGCCGTAAGCCTGCAGGAACCAGGCTCTTCAGGACGGTGTCTGGCTGCCTTGGCCGGGAGACAGCACGTGATTAACGATGAGCATCTCTCAGCGAGCCCAGCAGCAAGAGCCGCAAAGCCTTTGTTACACCCCTTCCACTTGTGCCCAGCTTTGGGATGTCGCATCAGGGTCGGTCAGATTCAGCTAAAATCCTGCGGCACCCCCCTGACCATGCGTGCGGCGGGTGCCCTAGGTTTCAGGATGGTTTGAGGACAAGCCCCGCAGCCCCTGTGCTGGGAAAACCTCCCTTGCCATTGGATGTGGGAGCAGCTGGGCCACTGCTGGGCCCGTTGCGAGACATGAGTGGCCCAGCAGCGCGGGGAAGCTGGAGTGGGGTTTGGGGAACAGGGACCCCAGATACAGACATCTACAAGTTCTTTCCAAAAGCACTTTTCAGGGAGCACTTCATCTCTGCTGGCAAGTTCAGGATGGACAGAGGGACCTACGGAGGCAGAGGTCTGCCCCCAGCACCATCCCTGCCACCTCCCACGGCTCCTGCCCTGCCCTGGGGCACCCCAGAGCACTGGCTCCAAAACGCTGCCACGGTCCATCAGAGGCTGAGCCGGGCTGAGCCGCATGGTCCTGGCCCTCCTGCAATGAGCGTGACAGGGCGAGGGAGACTCGGGTCTTCCTGCAGCTGCAGCCTCATCGCCTTGCCTTGCTGCGCAGCAGTGCCGGGCTCTGCGCTAGCTGGAGGCTGAGCCCTGCCATGCATGGGGAATAGGCCCCAGCCATCCAGTCTTCAGCATCGAGCATCTCTGCAGCCGTGAGCAGCACCTCCATGAGCACTGGGAATCACACCGGAGTCTCGAGACACACTTGCCTGGGTGTCGCAAGCCCCTGTTCCCTCACAGCAGTAATGCTGGGTGTGATTTCCAGTGCACAACACGTGCCGAGGACATGGCCCCGCTGGAGCAGCAGAGCAGCACGCGTGTGTGGGAGCACAGCGACAGCAAGCTGGCAGTCATGCAAGGGGCCCTGTGCTGGGCCTTGGGCCTCAGGACACGGCTGTGGAGGAGACGCAGCCCTTGCAGCGGCAGAGGACGGCGGCAGCGAGCGCAGGCGCCTGCTTTTGTCACACTTTCCTTTGTCCCAGGCACGTGGCACCAAGCGCAGGGAGCCGCAGCCATCCGGAAAGCAGGGACAGGGATGGGTGAGCTGGAGGGGAGGCAGAGCCCTGGCTTCACTGCCAGGAGGATTTTCCGGCTGCGGTGGCGAGGGGACGTGTTTTGCGACTGTATGCATCTCCCCTGCCTCCCCAGCACAGGCGGGTGAACAGCCGGTTACAGCCTGCGGCAGCTCCTGCTTCCTTATCATGTTGAGCAGGTGGTGGCGGGGCTGATGCCGGTTGGAACCACTGAGCCGTGGGACAGCGTGGGGTCCCTGGTGTCTCACACAGCCCTGCCATGAGCAGCCACCCAGCAGGGCCAGCCTCCTGCCACCTCCCCAGGGCTGAACACCTCCCTGCTTCCCAACAAGGCAGCCAGACGCCTGTGCCCATAAGATCCCATCCGGCCTTGCAGCCCCTCTCCTGGGGCCAGGCTGCCATAAGCAGCTCTCCCCTGGCATGGGGTTTCACAGGCCCCATGCCCAAGGAAAGCCTCCGTGTTGCCCAAAGCTTTCTAGGAGAAGCGGGAGAGAGCCCCGGTGCCAGCGGCATTCCGTGGTGACCCCGGCAGGCGCAGACGGCTGGCCAGAGCGGCAAGGGCCCCGAGCCGGGCTGGGAGGGAAAGCATCTGTTTCAAAGCACCTTGGGGTTTCCTAAATAGGTCACTGCTTTTTTATAGTCTCTGGGATCTAGAAAAACCAGTTGTTCCAGACAACCCGTGGACCCGCCAGCATCGCAGCGGTGGCTCCCCAGGCGCTCGCCGCCGTCCTCCCTCAGGTCCTCGAGGGGAGTGGGGGGACCTGCCCCGCCAGCAGTGCCCGGATTGAGCCTGGAGAGCGGCTGGGGAGCCCGCAGCACCCCGAGCCATACCCTGGGGTCCTGCTCTCTGTCGAGGGTGACCCGTCCCTGGCCATGCTGGATGGACCTGGGGTGTGCAGTGGGGGAGGCCTTCCCCTGACCCTGCTCCTGGCCTGGGGTGGCTGCTGGCTCCAGGCTTTGCCCTGGGACCGTTTGCAGCCAGAGCCGGCGTTTTCCCTTCCAAGGAGAGCCAGGTGTGGGGTGTAGAGGGGTGTGCGGTGCCGTACACCCCTTACACAGGCTGTACACCCGCATGCGCCTGCTGCGTTGCGGCCTGCTCGGGGTACGCTCTCCCTCTAGTGGCACCAAGCTCCTGGCAAAGCCTCTGCATCGCCGGGGCGGCCGAAGCCATGGCCAGGGCATGCTGGAGGGTCTGGAGGGAGCCGGAGGATGAGTTCCAGCCTGGCCTCCCCCTCAGAGCCAGGGGTGCACACGGCAGGATGCGCAGAGAGGGTGCCCGGGGAGGCTTTGCAGGAGTGTTCCCACCACCAGCCCCACATTTTGGCAGCCCTGCAATGGGCAGATGGCCCCGCTCCTCCCTTTCCCTGACCCCCACGTTTGCCGGGACACGGCAGTACAGTCAGCCCAAGGAGCCGGAGTCAGCCTCAGGGGTGCAACCCCGCAGCTCTGCTTCCCAGTGATCCCCCCACCTTGGCCAACCCCATCCCCATCCCCGTGCCCCCACAGCACCCAGGCTCCGGCGCCGCATGCGGCAGCAGCCGGCGAGGGCAAAGGCCGCCGCGAGCCCCAGCTTCCCCCTGCTATGGCGGAGCCCTGCCTGCAGGAGGGGTCCCCCCCAGGACCCCGCTGGGCCCCCTCAGTCTGGGCTGGGTGGGTGCCATCCCTGCAGCACGGCCCCGCCACGGTCCCCCGGGCCGGGTGCCAGGCCGTGCCGCCGCGGGCAGCGCTGACGGGGCATTTTGTTTTGTGCCGGCCGCCCGGCGGGGAGACAAAAGGGGCAGTCAGACGCGGGCGGTGCATTGTGCCGGCAGCCATGCGCTGAGGCAGCAGCCCGCGCCGCCGCGCTCGCCTCGTGACCCCCAACGGCCTGGGCCTGTGCCCGCCATGACACCCTGGGGCCTGTGGCGCCCACCCTGCCAGGGCCCTGAGGGAAGCCATGCTGCTGGGGAGGGGGAGCAGGACCTGGTTGTCATGGTTACCGTGAGGCCTGAGGCCTAGGGGTGCCCCGTTGCCATGGTTACCGCAGGCCTGAGGCCTCCCAGGCCCATGGCGGCTCCCCCCCCGGGGAACAGGGCCGGGGTGATGGCAGTGCTGCCTGGAGCCGGGAGGGGTGAGCACCGGGGCTCGGTGCGGCCGTGGGGCCTGTGGCTGCCGGGCCCGTGAATGGGAAGCCCCACACCAGCTCCCGCCAAGCTGGGAGGAGCAGCCTCACAGCCCCCCTTGCCCACCATGAGGCCATGGTGGGAGGAGGGTGTCCACACCGACATGGGGACAGGGTCCTGCCGTGGCCGGTGGAACAGGGCGATGGCGGTGCCCGGTAGGCACCCAGCTGAGCCCACCACCCGCGGGGTCTCACCGGGAGGGTGCCGTGCCATCCCCACCATGCCAACCGGTGCCAGGGCCAGGCCAGCCCCCATGCTTGCCCCGTGACGGCGCGGTGCATTGCCCCTGGAAAATGCCAGAGCAGTCAAAACGTTGAGTCATTTGTGCCCAAGATTATCTGTGCAAACAGCCGTCCCGATTATTTTTTTTTTTATTATCAAAATTTTTTTTTTTTTTCTTTTTCCCTAAGAATGTGGCTCAGACCATGGGGATGAGCAGCTGAAATCTCCGGGGATCAGCAGGACAATGCCAGAGCAAGCATTGTGCTGACGGCTCTGCAAACACTGGCACCGGCTCCCGGCCAGCAGCACCCTATAAAAGCCGAGCCGCTGAAGTAGGCAAACATTACATGGGCGAAGCAGCAGTAACCGCCTGAGCTAGGTGAGTCCTGGGACCGATTCGCACCTCTCCCACCTCGCCCCCTGCTCACCCCTGCCGCCGCCGGCTTGCTGGGCAGACACCCTTCCTCCTGCCTGGTGGCAAAAGACACCCAGAGGGACCGTCGCCATTTCCTGTGGCAAAAGACAGGCTCACATGTCCCCGCTGGCAGCCAGGGTGGTTGAGAGCCCCCCTACCGCAGGGCAACCCACTCCTGGCACCCACCTGGACCTGGTCGCCGGCACGGCACACCGGTTGGCATCTCCCACCATTAGCCGGGGCTGTCCATGGGAGCCCACCGTGCCTCCCAAGGGAGGCATAGCCGGGATGCTGGGGCAGGGAGAGAGGCACAGGCGGGTCTCTCGGACACCGCCAGGTACCGGGCAGCCCTTGCCCCTTGACGCAGCTCCCTGCTCCAGCTCGGGGGTGTTTTTCCTAGCAATGGCCTGGCCTCGGGGAAGGAGAAGGGGGAGCTGGGCACTGAGCCCTGGCAGGTGTGCAGGCTCCGTGCCATGGCTGGGAGGAGGAAAGGGGCACTGCGTGGTGAGAAGGGAGCGCCCTGCTTTGGATGTGTCCTGGAGATCCCTGCCTTGCCCCCATCCCATCCTGCGGCTAGCAAGAGGGTCTCGCTATGACTTGCATGGCTTGTCCCCAGCAGCGGGGCAGCTGCCTTCGAAAAGCACCGTGGGCAGCGGGCAGAGAGCCGGCCCCTGGCCCCACGAGCAGGCAGCAGGGATGCACAGGGGCATGCTGCAGTACAAATGGCTTTTCCTTCCTTCTCCAGACACCGTTCCAGCAGCAAAGATGGCTCAGACAAACCCTCTTCCTGTCCCCATGGGCCCTTGGAAGGTACGTCCTCGCACCCCCTGTATCTCGCCTTTCCCAGTGTGCAGGTGGGACGCAGGGAGAGGGGCAAAGGCAGTCTTCTGGGACCAGGAAAGCTGCACAGCAGGCAGTGAGGCAGGGGGGAGGACAGGATGCAAAGTACCCCTGTTCTCTGCCCATGGGAACTTGCCTCCTGCCTGCTCAGGCACCTCCCGGGTGTTTTTCATAAGCCTCTTTGCAGCACCCTGGCCCAGCCATGCCCTGCTCTTACCGGTTGTCCTGTGCCAGGCAGTTACAGCAGTCTCCAAAAGCCACACGCTGTTATTCGCCCTCCCCTGTCAGTGCAGGCAGGCAGGCAGGGTGGGCAGGGGCCAGCCAGGCACGAGGGCTGCAAAGGGGGCAGTGGGCACAGTGAAGCAAGGTGGGGAGCAGCCCCAAGGAGTCTGGCAATAGCTATAGGGACACGGTTCGACGAGGGAGCCGAGAGGGAGAGGAGAAGCATGTGCGCAAGCAGGGCACACCCCGCCGAAGCCTGGAGCTGTTGTGGGAGAGGAGAGCATCAGCCGCAGCCCACTGGGGAGTTCCCCCTCGCCCTTTCCCCCGTTAATCCTCTTTGCCCTAGAGCTTTCGGAGCAGAGGCCGGGAGAACCGCCAGCCACAGCCCTGCCACCCGCCCGTCCCAGAACGGCTCCGCTCCTCTCTCCAGACGGCACAGCTGCCCCGGGAACTGATCTCCGCAGGGGTGAGCAGGAGAGCGGAGCGGGGGCCAGCGTGCGGCTCCCCCAACACCAAGGCAGGGCGCCGTGGGGCCAGCAGTGCAGGGATGCGCGGAGGCGTACGGGGCTGTGTCCCAGCCCAGAGGGGTGCCCGGTTCAGCCTCTGCCGGCTCTTCCCCGGACGGAGCACAACCCTCTGTCTCGAAGAGGCGCTGAATCGCCTGGGACCACTGCAGGGCAGTTCCAAACTTGGCAGCTCGCTCTCCGTTCCAGATCACTGTGTACGACCAAGAAAACTTCCAGGGCAAGAGGATGGAGTTCACTTCAGCCTGTCCAAACATCATGGAGTGCGGCTTCGACAACATCCGCTCCCTGAAGGTGGAGTGTGGCGCGTAAGTACATGGCTGCCAGTGGCGGGGATGCTTTCCCAGGTGGGCTGGTGGGACAAGGGGTGCCTGAGCATGGAGCGGGGCTGGCTGTCCTTTCTTTGCTCAGCTGGGGGAAGCCAGGCACGGGGTCTCCCACCCTGCGAGGGTAGAGCAGCCAGCGCTGGGCAGCACTGACACAGATAGAGGGCCAGAGGACGGCGGCAGCGCCTTTGGCATGATCCAGAACTGCCTCCCACAGTCTGGGAGCAGCCAGGTTTGGAGCTCCCCGGTGCCCTGCAGGGACCTTGCTGCCCAAGGATGCAGCGAAGATCAGTGCTCAGCAAGTGGCTCTTCAGCTCAGCCTGATCCCCATCCCGCCTGTGTAACCCCATGAAGCACCGTGCCTAAGAACCACTGTTTCATGCCTCAGGGCCCAGCCCTGCTCTGCCCCACGCTCTCCCCCATATGGTGCAGCTCCCCAGGGCCAGAGCAGAGCCTTCCTGCAGCCTGCGCTGGGCTGCCCCAGCCGCTGAGACGGGTAGGGAGCAGAGCTGGGCTTCTCTCTGCACATGGGAATCTTCCCTGGCACAGGCAAGACATCTCCCGAGCTGCTCCGAGACGCTGTGTGTAAGGAGCAGTCCCCACGGCAAGTATCCCGCTGGGGCTGCGGAAGCAGACGAGATAGATTTGCGCTGCTATATTTAGGATTTGTAATGCTAATGGGATTACAGCGGCATGCGTGCTCACGCCGTAATCAGCTCACTGCTCCAGTTGACGTGTTCCTAATCAGGCTGTTCACCTTGCATGGGGGGAGGCCGACTGTGAGACAGGACCAAGGCTCAGTTTTGGTCGGTGACAAGAGGCCCTTGACCCCCCCAGCTCAGTGTGCCCCTCGGCACCCCGCGTACCCCAAAAGCAGGGAGTCTGTGGGCTGCGCAGCCTGTGCCATCTTCCTTTCAGCCTCCAGCCCAGCCTCTGCCTCCCAGCTGTGGCTGTCCCCTCCCCAGTCTCTGTAAGGGGACATGCCCAGGAGAGGTCCCCAGCCTGGGGACAGGCAGGCTCTGGTGTGGGCAGCACCAGGGCTTACAAAACATGTCCTGCAGGGTGGAGGCATCCCTCTCACCTCTCCTTGTTTGTTTTCAGCAGAGCGGGACCCATAAAGGGGAAAGGCAACAGCTCCCTGCCTCGCCCAGAGACAGATGGGTTCTGCCTGGTTTGGGCATTAGGAATTGAGGTCTTTCCAGCTGTACCAAGTTGTAATTGGGAAACAAGTAAGAAATGAGGCCTTTGGGAGAGAAGGGCAGCCAGGGGTGGCCTGTGGCATGCTAATGTGATGCCAGTCTGCATAAATAGCCACAGAGCAGTTAGGGGAAAGCGAACCACCCTGGCAGGCTGGGCCCCTTGAGGGAGGGACCCCATCACCCGCCTCAGCCGGGGTATGCCGGTGCTGCCACACAGGCGGTCTCCCAGGCACCAGGCACGGTTACGCATCCAGCACCTCTTCCTTTCCTCCCAAACTTGTGGGCAGAGGCCAGACCCCAACCTCCTCCTTGCACCTCCATCTGTGCCTCGGTGCCAGCCCCAAGCAGGAGGCCCAGAGCTGCCACAGGAAGCCCTGGCAGCCCTTGCTCTGTTTTTGCAGCTGGGTCGGTTATGAGCACACCGGCTTCTGCGGACAGCAGTTCATCCTGGAGAGGGGAGAGTACCCACGCTGGGACGCCTGGAGTGGCAGCAATGCCTACCACATCGAGCGCCTGATGTCCTTCCGCCCTGTGTGCTCCGCTGTGAGTGTCCTGGCTCCCATAGAGCTCTCGTGTCTCTTATCCTGTTAAAATGTCCCAGGCAATAGCACCAGGCCAAGGGAGTGAGCCTGAGACAGTATCTGTGGCACAGCTGTCACTGACACCTCCCAGGTCAACCCCTGCCCCATCCTGGCCCAGCACCACCCTGCCGAGCACCTCCACACATCTGGGTTATGGGAAAACCAGCACCCCACCCCAAAAAAGCCAGCCCTGGGTCTGAACACCTCCCTCTCCAGGAAACCCTGCAAGCAATGCCATAGGGAGGGACAGGCATTGCCCCGCCGTTCCCATCCATGCTGGGGAGGGAGCACCGCTTCCCCCCTCACCTCCTGTTCTTCCCCCCTCCCAGAATCACAAGGAATCCAAGATCACCATCTTTGAGAAAGACAACTTCATCGGCCGCCAGTGGGAGATCGGCGATGACTACCCCTCGCTGCAGGCTATGGGCTGGGCCAACAACGAAGTGGGCTCCATGAAGATCCAGTGTGGCGCGTAAGTGATGGGCAAATGACCACGGGGCAGGGACAAACTGCTGCCATCGCTGTGCTACCACAGCTGGAGGGGGGACACCCCGTAACCTCCTGGCTTACCTCTTGTCCCCCTTATGGCCACCTGACGAGTCCTTTTCTTCCAGCTGGGTTTGCTACCAGTATCCCGGGTACCGTGGCTACCAGTACGTCCTGGAGTCTGACCACCACGGAGGAGACTACAAGCACTGGAGAGAGTGGGGTTCACACGCCCAGACCTCCCAGATCCAATCCATCAGGCGTGTCCAGCAGTAACTCCCCACTTTCCAGTACATCGTTGCAAGGTTTCTAAAGCTCACCGGCTCCCTTTTGGTGCTAATACTCCCCTCCTGAAATAACCACCCCTTCTTGTACTGCAACTGCTTATGGAACAACACTCCCAAACGGTACCAACTGCCACAATTGCCAATAAATGTGACTGAAAGAAAAAGATAAACCAGTCTGGTGTTTGCTGTTGAGTGTTTGGGATTGAAGTCACACATCCCCATGCCAGTAGCAGGGACCAGACTCTTCCCTGCCTATTTTAAGCAGGGCTGAAGCCTGGTGGGTTTCACACCAAGGCAAGTTCAGCCCCCGACCATCTTGCACACACGAACACAGCAGCCAAACCCCTGGTCGCTGCAGCTCTGCAGCCACGTGGATTCCTTTCCTCCCTGCCCTCCCCCTGTCGAGGTAAAGGACACTTCCCAGCCCCCTGCCCCACCGAGCCACGCCAGCACCGGGCACCCATGTACACACAGCCACCCGCGCAGCGCTGCTCGTGGGCTTTGGGGCCAGCACTGCCAGGCCTGAGGGAACGAAAATTGAGTCGTCAGCCACGCAGCATCCCTGGGGCTCAGGGATGCTCCCTGAGAGCGCAAAAAAGAAACTCACGCTGACAGCCACAAACTTTAAAATTTTTATTCAACAATTTACATCACTTATTGTCTGTCTTAACGTATTCGATCTACACAAATTTCTTTTTTTTCCTGATAAAATAATAAAATTTGGATAAATTTTGAAGACCTGTTGGTGCAGAATAAACAAAATTTCAGGTAACTTTTTTTTCTTTTAAACATTTAGTGTGAAGTATGACATCATTGGTAAAGATACATCATGCCATTACAGCTCATGGACATTACCTATCCTTACAGTCCGTGACATCACCCATACCAGCGCAAGGGGCTGCGCCAGACACAGCTACAGCAGGTATTACACTAACTCTTCTAGCCACCCTCTCACGACCGGGAAAACGCCTACGTTTCCAGCTGGGCACACAGAGTGCATTAACCTAATTGGAAATACCGGGGAGGGGAGAAGAAAACAACTACCTTTACCGATTCGTGTGGTCGCACACTACAACATCGACAACAAAGAGGGGCTGCCCCTCTCCGCAGGTCAGAGGTAATTCAGCTCCTGAGCAGGTAGAGCACAACCCCTCGCGGTGATTTTAATACACACCAGGAAACCGAACGAAATGAGAACTTATCAATGGGGGGGGGGGGGGGTTTGAAAAGACCAAGC
>JANZLQ010000089.1:5604446-5626177 GCA_026212715.1 Elanus axillaris | reverse complement strand
GGGGGGGCGCAGGACAGGAGATGTCTCCGGCAGCTCCGCCTGGAAGGACCTCTCCAGCCCCAGCTCGCAGTCGAAGAGCGCGGTTGTGTTTTGCACCGCCCTTAACACTGAAATATTCAGGGGAGGGGGGGGAAGAGAGGGGCATCCGTCCCCCCAGTAAACAAGTTGAGGACCTTCAGAGGCTCGCAAGCCGCTGAAGGTGTGTAAGTACACGTGTGATGGTAGATAGAAAAGCAGCCCTGTTCTGTATGAAAAAAAGCTGTCAAGTTAGTACAAATTTCTGCCATGGCGAAGGGAACACGAGGAGAAAGCTGTCAGGGTCCTTCTCCCGCCACAAAATCCTGACTCTCCTGCACAAAGGCTCTGGGCTAAGCAACAAGTTTCCAAAGGTGGTACCTGCAACCCAACGCACCCAACTCATGAAAACACAACCAAAATAAAGCTCTCGCCCCAAAGACCGGCGGGAACCGGCCCTCCGCTCCAGCGGGCCATGGACTACAGCCCCCGCAGCAGGGACAGCGGGGAAGTCTGTCCCTCCCACCTCACAGTGGGAATACACAACAGCAGGGCTTCTCTTCAGTTAATTTTGTCATTAGAAGCCTCCAGTTCGCCCATGCCACCAGCCTGCAATGCGGCAGACGGATCTCCATCCCCTCCTCAAAGCTGCTTCGCGTGGGGTCCGGCCACGCGCTCCCCATCCCCATCGCCGCCTGCACACCCGGTGGGATGCCGGCGGGTACCACCGCCACGCTCTCGACCAGATTAAAAAAGGGCACTCGTTCATTTGACAGTATGACATGCATCTGAAACACAAGCCAGCACACCCCGTTCCCTCCAATTCAATTACTAAAGTAGGCTCTTTAAAATAAAAAAATAATATATATATTTATATAGCTATACAGAGAGATACAGAGAAAGCAAAGGAGAGAGGCTACTAAAATAATCAAGAAGCGCCAGTTTTCTGCTACAGCTGTCAGCAAAGAACTGTCACCTTACATCATACCCTCCGAGATGGTGAAGATAATGCAGGCAATGACAGCACAGGAATGCAAAAGAGGGCAGATAAGTCACTTCTGGTAATGAGACACAAATTAAACTTTCAAAACATGTGCATAGCTTTATTCATCTGCTTCAAACTAACCTTTTCACGGAGCTTCAGCGAAACCCGAGTGTGCAAAATGCATTTCTAAAAAATAATGCAAGCAAGCTTTCACATTTACAGTGGCAGAAGTACAGAAAGACTCGGACAGAAATCACACATGGGGGCGAGTGAGCTGGGAGAGAGATGAAGAAACAAGAATTGCACAGCTTTGTATTCTGAGTCACTGACTGCAAACTTAAGCATTTCTATTTTGTTAACTTTAAGCAAGGCGTTGTTTACTTCTTCTCCTTTACAAAAAAAACTGAAAAAACCCCACAGTAACAAGAACCACAACTGGAAGGGAATAAATCCCCCAGGTAACGGGATCCCCGGTGCCGCAGAAAGCCCTAACTCCAGAGCAAAGCCGGTTCCAGACCTTCACTTGTTTGGGCTTTGCAGGCAAAGCATGGCAATGCTTATTTTTGTCTGCAGGAGAACAGCAAAGCAGCTTCTCTTCCTCTCCCCCCGCCCTCCCTCCAAAGTCACAGAAAACGGCTTGTGCTAGCAAAGGAAAGGTGCTACCCCACAGGACATCGTCCCCGAACTGTAAGACAGCTACTACGCAGGCTCGAGTCCAAGTCTCATTTCAATCCGATGGGTCACTGGGACATTAACGAACCCTTGACTGTAGATGGGGCACGGTCATCGTGCTGCCCGCCGGGAGCCCGGCCGTCCCGCACCACGTCCCAGCAGCTCACACACCACTACAAACTCTCTTCAGAAAGACTAAGCACACATGCAAGGCACATTTAGTCAGATGTACACACATACGCCTGTGTGTAAAAGAGCAAACGCTGGCCAAAAAAACCCTGATGCTGAATAAACTAATTAAACAGGCAGAGAGTTCTGGCCTATGCTATTTATGTACTATTTTCCAGGCAGTTGTAATCCCCAAGCGTTTTTCCTACACGACTTCAGACCTTCCTTACTCTTCCCTCACTTTACAGAGGTACTTTATTTTCCTAGAGGATCTTCTATAAATAGTCAAGTAAATTCCCTTTTTTCCCCTCCAGTAAACTCCTCCTTCACGGTACGCGTCCCCCCGTGGCGGTCCATGAAGAGAAGAGGTTCTGGATCTGCCCATGCCCTGTGGCAGCACCTCGATGCAGCAGGACCTCTCTCCACTACTCCCCAAGCCGTGGGCTTTCACACCTCAGCCGTCAGGTTTTGGCTGGGTAGATGGCCTGGCCTTGCTTTTTTTTTTCTTGAAAAACATCCGATTCCGGGCATCGACCGCTCCCCAGCAGCCGAGAGCAGCCAGAGAAGGAACCCATGACATCGCAGCACCAGGGCTGCGGGCAGGAAGGAGGCCTTGCAATCTTTTAATACTGCTGGTTAACTTCACATTGAGATAAAGCATTAAAAAGATCTTTTTGCAGAGATGAACAATTTCCTTCCGCAGATAGATTCAAACAGAAAACAAAAATATTAAAACCAGAGACGAGACAATAGTCGATTGAGATTTTTCTACCTTACAAGTTACTCAGGCATCTTTCCTGCACCACCAGCCATCAAGGAAGGAGAAGTTGAAAACCTCAGGGATTTGTACTACCCTTCCAATAGCAGCTTGAGAAAAGGAAGGAAAGAAGAAAAAAAAAAATGCACAGTGTTCTCTCAAGTTAAGAGTTCTCCTTTGCTTGCTTTTGCATAGAAATTCCCGTAGGTCAGCACCAAAATCAGGTACACCCCTCTCCTACACCCCGGCTCCCCAGTTCCTATGCTACCCACAGAGTTAGTGGCTGTGTTACAGGAGGGTTCAACTATCTGCAGAGCAACTATATGGTCATGGAAAAAAAAGTGCATCACACATTCTTGATTTTCAGGGTTACTTATAGCAGCAGCAGCATTAATCCAAAACAATGAACAGTTGTAGATTCATTCTCAAATGCAGCAACACTTAATGAAATGTCTTCAAGGAAGGTCATAAGAGGGTCCTTCTCAAAAGGATAAAATGAAAATTAGACTATTCAATATAGACAAAAAGGAGATAAAACAAAAATTAAAGACACAATCTTATTTACATTAAAAAAACATTATTGTTAAAATATCTTTACAACACCTAAGCAAAAAAATATGTATTTTAAGAATAAAGCAGAAACTCCTAAAGCAGTATCCATTTTTGGAACCCTTATTTAGCACCTGAGGAAAGACTGTATGGAAAGCAGACAGGTTTTTTTTTTTTGTTGGTTTTGTTGTTTTGTTTTTTTTAAGAAAACTGTAAGTTGTGTTTTTGCTAAACGTTCATATGTTTGCAGTACACAAGTTTCATACCACAGAAAGAAATGAACTATTTTTCTTCTTCTTTTTAAGGATACTCTACTCATCAATAAGGCTGTAGAAAAGGGATACTGCTATCTTACAAAATGGCTTTAGAGCTCTGGACACGTTATACGAAGCTTTCCGATTAACAGTCAAGATAAATACAGCTCAGCATCCCCTGGTGAAAGCACAGGTACGGTTTCTGCTCCTGTCCCAGGACAGAGAACAGCCCGACACCCCCAGCAGCGCCTCCGAGGGTCTCATGCCCCGGACACAAGGCCACTGCAGAGCTCCCTTGTACCTCCCCAGATGTCCTCTGCTTCGGTGTCGCACTGCTGAGCGATGCCACTTTTGAGGATCTCGAGCAGGATACAAGGAAGCCAGCCTTACCCTGTGGTGTAACACGTTATTGTGCAAATGCCTAAAGCTCTGTAATCTCTGGAAGGCAGCACATCCAGCAGCGCAGACAGAGGTCTTCTGCTCCTTCGCACCAGCCCAGGTTCCTGCTTCTCAACTGCTTGTGCTAGGGCCTTTTCGCGTGGAAAAAATGCTCTTGCGGTGGCCAAAGCTAGAATTACTCTGGATTCTTCGGCTATTCCACCATGCTAGCGCTCCTCCAGCCCCAGCCCTCCTCCTGCCTTCGCACTGGTGTGAAAATGTGTAGCAGCTTTAAATTAGGTGTAGCCTCGTTCTCACCCCTCCTGACCTCGACCATCTCCCTTGTAAACAGCCTCTGTAAGGAAAACAAATCGCTACGGACGTAGGTACAGAAAAATCTTCTAGGGACGAGACTCCTGAAAGCTTCGGACACCATAGCAGTTTACTGAAAACGCCAAATCAAGAGCAAAAACTGAACACACAGGAAAACTACCAGCAGTTCTGAAACACGTCTGTGAATGCCATCGCTCCCAGATGTCCCTGAGGTCACCCACCGGCCACTTCTGGAAAGGATGCTATCATGCTACGGTAACACTGTCTTGAAGGTGAAAAGCACTAATTATACATGCAACTGAGAGGACAACTTCCATCTCTCTTTTTTCCTCCCCCCCCCCCCCCCCAGCAGGAAGCGATTTTCCTTTCGATTTAGCTAGCTGGTTCACCCCTGTCACCCGCTCCCAGCTGCAAAATAGCTGGCATACTCGCAATCTAATGAGACTTGGTTTTTTTTTTTTTCCACGTTTCAAAGAAGTTCACAGCAGCTACGAAAGGCAAACAGTGGGATTTACAGTTCAGAAAGGGCAATGGTTTGAAGTGGGTTAGTGACAGAATCCATGCCCTGGAGCTACCCACGTTGTCAAAGAGATGAGAGAGATTTCTAACAACGAAAACAGGTTTCACAGATGACCAAGGTTTTAAACCAAAACCAAACTCCGACCAAACCTTGAAAGCCATCGCGTTGCCAATCCACCAGAGAGGTGGAGTGGGACGGAGCAGAAAGGCTGAAGGTCCCCAAACCACCGTCACCAGAGACGGGAGCACGGAGCAGCTTTTAAATCATCTCTTGGAACGGACGAAAGACTCCCTGATCCACCAAAGAGAAAGCAGATCCCGTGCTGGATCTGGCCGGCGGTATGCACTCCAGGTACACACTCCAGCCTCTGTTACATGAGGTCCTGGACAAGAGACACCCAACAGGACCTGCCGGCAGAGGAGCAGCGGTGGGGAAAGACCAGAGGAGAAAGGAGACAGCCCCTGCCCGTGCAGGAATCCTTACTCCAACAGACAGCCTGGCAAGGGAACCAGAGGAAAGGGACTCGTCGGACCCACAACAGGAACAGAAATGGTAGAGAAGCCTTAACCTGAATTAGTATCTTCAGAGCTAATAAAAAAATAGGTCATGATCTCACCCTTAGTGCCACTTTCTGATACTACACATAATTAAGGGGTTTTGTTTTAAAACTTACTTTACTCAGTGTAATGAAAACAATGGCACAAATAAATACACGCTCGCTCTCCTTACACAAGTAAGATGCCCCCCACCCCACCCCCCCGCACACACAGACACCCTTGGGTGCAGACCCAGGAGAGAAGGCGGCTGCACCCCTTCCCGGGCTGTATTTGGTTTATGCTACAGTACTAATACTCCGAGTCAAACAAAACCAAAACAAAACATGAGACTTATCAGTAACACCTTAGCATTATTTAAATGTGCTAAATTAGTCACAGCTCAATTTCAGGTTTTTTTTTTTTCCTTTTTCTTTTTTTTTTTATAAGTTTACACAAAAAATAATCAGAAAACAGATTAAATCTTGATTTTTAATAAGTGCTCAGTAAAGAATTGTGTGAGGACTTCGAGAGGACTGCAGACAGCGACAGGGCAAGTTACACGACAGCACGAGGAATTTTCTTCCACGGTCCTGCCTGGCTCTAGGCAATAGTCTATCCCAGAAATACCGCCTGCACCAGTGAGCCGGAGCTACAGGAGCTCAGAGAGAGAATTTCCTAACTGCTCAGCGCTGAGCACACGCCGTGGAGCTCATGGAGACAGACAGACAGACATTTGAAGACAGGATGGTCAGAAATACAGCAGAGAAGCTGCAGAGGGTGTTTCTGGATGGGTCCTGCCGGCAAGGGACCATGCGCAGTGAGGCAAAGCAGCAGGGACGAACATCGGAGAAAAAACCAACCCAACCCATCACTTGAACCGTGTTTCTTTCAGCACTTCTTTCGCTATTTAGAAGATAGACTGGACTAGGCCAAGATGAGCGTCCTCAAATATTCAGCAAGACTCGGATCTCTCTAAACACGCAGGGTCAGATTCAGCATGGGTTATTGCTGTTCCGCTTCTGCATCGTGCCAGCCCCAAGAGTGAATCTGGGGGCAGGGGTACCAGGACAGCACAGACCCCAGGTAAGCAAAACAGGGTTTGTTTTTGTCTTTTTTTTTTTTTCTCCTTTTTTTTTTGTTTTTTTTTTTAATGGAACCCAGCCCTTAAGGCGACAAGTGACTACACAAGGCAAATAAATACACAGCAGAGCCTTAAAGCCAGTAAAACAAACTGGAAACTTTGCTATTAGCCTTCAACTTTTTGAAAATAATTAAAAAAACCCAACCCAAAGCAAAACATTTCTTCCACCTTAATTTTCCCAGGCCCACCATCCAGTTTGTTCAACACTTTAAAGCTCAGGAACGCCCCAGCTCTTCCGCAGCGGAGCTGGAGGCGATTCCGACTTTTGGCAAGCAGTTGGAGACTCAACAGAATTAAAAATAGGAACATCAGAGGACTAGATGTCGGACACATCTGTAAACATGTTATACATCTGAAAGTTACACACACCTGTAAAGCTGGTACAGTTTATAGGTGAAACAGAACTATTTGCGACTGGCCAACCACACATTTCTGAACCTGGACTGATACAATACATGATTACTATATAGTATTACACTACAGTATTATACTATATAGTATTTTATACATAAAATGGAGTAGGCAATCCATAGTCAAACTTTTAAAACTAAGCGTGGCAGAAAGCTAGCAATCTTACAAAAGGTACAGAATTAAGTTTCATTGTCCCACCATGAACCTAAGTGTCTCATTCAGGAACAATCTTATTAAAAGAATAAAAACAATTAAAAAACGCATGCTACATACTCCTAGTTAACAAAACAAAAACAAAACAAAAAAAACCCAGTGGATAAATCTAAGCACAAGGGGTAGGCAAAAGTTTTGGGCTTATCTGCTTCCTGTAATGCCCCAAAGGATCCAGTTGAATTTTAGGAAACACCAGCTGCTGCTGACCTTGATACCCAGACATACATGAGCCAATATTTGGCCAAAACCACCCACAATGAGCATTGGGTACGTATGGAGCTTGGGCGGGTCAGAAAACCCATTTTTGCTTCATTCATTGCTCATTCTTGCACTGGACCCTGTGAACTTTCCACCTTTTAAAAAACCCAGAAAAAACTACCCAACCCCAAGATGATTTGGACACGCTAAACAAGCTGCAATGGGACAGAGCGGGTTACACAGCTGGAGCCTGCAGTCTGCTCAGCCTTCTCTACCACTGCTAGGAAGCTTTCCTTTCCTTGGGATTTTAAATTTTTTTTTTTTCATTTTTAAATTTTTATTTTCATTCCTAAGCCCTCCATTTTTGTAATAAAATATATTTTTATTAAGAGATAATTAGAAGCAGAGCCCAGAAATACACAGACTGCATTAAAATATAAAAGAGCATTTCCAATGGGCAGGTGCAGGAAGGCCAGCCATTGGCATTCTATGGACAAATTGAAAAGGATTCAAATTCCCATTTTTTTTCTTTCTTTTCTTTTTTCCTTTTTTTTTTCCTTTTGAAATTTTTTTTTATGAGAAAAAAATAATTCAAGAAGGGTGAAAGGTAGCAGAACTCAATTCCTCTTCAGTTTTCCAATGAAAATGGGAAAAAAATCCAGCACATTTAGTGTTAGGAGACAGACAGAGCAAATATGAAGCACCTACAGTTGAAAGCAGAAGATACTTTTTTTTTTTTTTTTGCTCCCAGTAATACAATGGCATTAAACTGTGGGAACAGTGGTTTTTTTGTTGGGTTTTTTTTTTTCCATATTAAATGCCTAAACAGATTGCTTATTTTTGCATGTTGTCTTTTAAAATGAAATAACTCTTCAGTTGCAATAGTCCAACATGTAACCGGAGCCAGGTCAACTGTGTGACTTCACCATGCATCCTAGAACTGCAGTATTACCATCTTTCCCCCAGAAGAATGATGCTTTAAGACAACATCCCCAGCACAGGATTGCTGCTTTACTCCTGGCAAAACATGCGGATTATAATTCTCTGGAAAAAAAAAAAAGAAACTCTGCAAACTTCAAGGCGTTTCTCCAGCATTCAGTGGAAAACGGAACAGAAAAAAAAAACAAACCCAAAAAACAAATAGTGAAGGTGGAAGGGAAAGGGGAGACGGAAGGATGGTGAATCATCCTGATTTCCCTGTGATTAGTGTGTCACTACAGTCACAGAACAAGAAACAGAAACCTTGTCAAGTGGAAATGCCTCTCCAGTGGGTTGCTGTTGCCCATGTAGACAACAGCAGGAACTTTAGAACCGGGCTTGTAAATTGAGTCTGTATTCGTTAATCACTTGCATTCACTCTTTAAACAAAAACAAAACAAAAAAACGAAAAAAATCTATTCAGTACCGGAGATTAAATAATCACGTGTGTAGTCTCGTTGAAATAAATTTTCAGATTCCTTAAGAAGTCTAATTACTTTCAGTTGCCATTTTTAAATAACTATATATATATTTGTATATATTATCCTGTGATTCTAGTTATGGTTCCTCTGCTGCACTGAAGATTTAGAAGGAGCATAAAAGCCTTTTGTCCCCCACGAACAGCACAAATGCTGCAGAAAGGTTATAACAGGCAGTCTCGTCTTGCTACCTTCATTGATCCGGGCGATCCATGGCTTCATCGTAAGTGATTATCCTTTTGGGATCTGGAAAGAAAGCAAAATCCTAAGTTTTCTACAAGCTGCTTTCAGGACCTGTGGCTGAAGACAGTCACAAGAGACCTGCAAGGTGCTCAGCTGCTAACAAACTTTTCCTTCCTTAGGACCCCCAGTGACACCACCCCCTGCGAATGCACTCGGGAGCCCTGGCTGACTCTCGAAGAGCAGTCCCTGCTCCCCACGTTACACCCCGGGGCAGCAGAACAGGAGTCTCCACGTAGTGCTCTCCCCACGAGCTAACACAGAACATCTTCACAGGTGAGTTGTGGGGATGCACCAGAACTTAAAACTTAATTCTTGGGCATGACACCCAACACCAGAAATAGAAAGCAATTTTGTATACACATAGGGAGAACACTCATTAAATCTAGTTTGACGCGGTTTTTATTGCTCTCTTAGAGACTCTGCTTCTCTCTGAACGCCCTGCCATTACAGTAAGGCTTACTGTCCTGACTTTTAGCAATCCAAAACACAGATAAGCCCAGACTACAAACAGCAGGCAAAGAAGAATTAAACCCAGGCATCTCCAGACACCAAGACAATCCACCCTCATCACCCACCCCAACAGACAGGCCAGGACAGAGCAATTTGGTTTATTTATTCTTTCCAATATCCTTACCTTGCTTCTGCAAATTCCAAACCGATTCCATTTCTGTGGAGGCAAAATGAGAAGACCATTATTATTATTATGCAGATTGATGCTGCCATTAGAGACAACTCCAAACACGCTTTAATTTTCCAAGCATGGCAGGACACCGCCGCAGTTGTGCTGAGGCTTTCAGACAAAGCCAATGCCATCCAGCCCAGCAGCGCAGCCCCAACCCAGCCCACAGGGCTGCATGAACTTGACGCGAATTATCCAGCAATAAAAAGGCAGCGAGATGGCTGTAACATGGTCTTAAGGGTCAGATGGCCAAATTGAGCATCAGAAATGTCATTGCCATTCTCCACACCTACAAATCACAGTCTAACTCTGGGCTTTGCTACTCTGACTCCAACACTGCTTCACACATTACAGCCTCAACAAGTAGCCTGGAGAGATGATTTTTACGAGTTGACGCTTAGTGTGTGTGAAATCAGAACCGCTGGACAAAGCGAGTTTCTCATGGTTCACAGCATGCATCCATCTGCTGAAGCACACCATGCAAAGATTACTCCTCTAACATCACTGCAAAACTGCTGCCAACATATCATCCGAGAACAAGGTGTGATGCTCGAGACATCCGGCTGCCTGCTTGGCTTGCTTTCCCCAATTTACTTCTACAACACACTTGTGAGCTAAAGACAAACAAACCCTCCCCAATTCTTGCTGAAAGAGCACATGCTTTTGTTTACCTAAGAAATAACAGCAAAGTTAAATGCTCTTCTCATTCACATTAAGAAACAGAATGCTCTTCCCTTTAAAATATCCCCCAAATTAAGTCACATCTTTAGAGACCTATTCAAAATAACTACCATTTAGCCACTATCAAGCTGGAATTTTGTGAGCTAGAATATTTATAAAGACACTAACTGTACCCTGTGCCCAAGTTTAAGCGGCAAAATGATAGAAAAGGAGCATTTAGTAGGAACACAACCTGCAAGAACAATCTTTCAAGTCTCCCTTCTGCCAGAAAGGAGAGTGACAGGACCTCGGTAGGGGCCAGGAACAGAGAATGGCAATGCATTTAAGCTACACGTTATGTGCAGTAAAGCACAAAACAAGGCAATAAGTAAATTAACCGGCATGGGAAAGGAAAACGAAAAAAAACCCTACAAAACTCATGGCCTCAGCACGATGTGTGCCAAGTGTCACCTCGATCAATCGCTTGCATGTTTGCATCCCTTCTCCAACCCTTCATCTGTCCTTTGTCTGCTACAGTCTCAAGCTCCCTGGGGCAGGAAATTGCATGCAAGTAAATATTGCCAGCCCTCTCTGCACAATTAAGTCTTTTGTAAGGAAGGCCCTGACAAAATTTTACGAGGTCTGTTATTTTTGCGTCACAATAATAACAGCAATACTGTGCACTTTCATCAGGGGAACCCTAAGTGCTTTGGGAGTAGTAACCAGACTCTAACACCCCCAAGGATATAAGCAACCTAGCAAGGGAATACCTCCCTCATCTGCCAGATGCAGATTCCCCAGAAGTAAAATGAACCAGCTACTAAAATTACCTCCAGCAGAGCTAGTTTTCCATTCAGTGAAGTTAGATGTGTCATTTCCCAATGGCTGAAGAACATCACCTATTTTAACAGCTTTCCTCAAAGGCAGGGAACAGAAAACTACTCTGAAGTTGTTGGTTCCTCCACCTTAGAGCAACGTTTGAGTGTCAAATATAAGGCAGAGGCTGAAGCGCTGCCCGCTACTCTATCTCCATGCAAAAGATCATCCTTTCTTTTGCATTTCCATTTGATCCTAACTTCATTGGATGCCACAAGAATGTGAACTGCTTGTATTAAAGATGTGCCTGGCAATAAGACAGACAGTGAGATACTATCAAAAACACACAAAAAAAATTTCTAAGTTGTCAAAATTCTGTTTTAAAAAAAACCCTAACAAACCAACATCCAACTCCCCAACCTTTTCAGACTTCAGTCATAGGAGAGAGGGTGGTGATAAGTGTCCTGTAAATCCCAAACACCCGGACACGTTGGCTGGCAGATGCTCAGCCTGACAAAGCTACAAAGACGATCAGTAAACTGGATGTGGTATCAATTGTTACTGAGTACTGTCTGCCATCAGAAGAGCAAGAGAAAGGTCCTCCCCTCTACCCGGCCAGCAGCACATGGATACGGGATAGCATAGGTTAAGCATATCTACCAACTGAAACAACTTCACAGAGGAAAACAAAAAATAAGTCTTGGGCTAACTGCAACACAAAACTAGGAAAAGAAGGGTTTGCCTTCAGTCTTGAGATGGAATTCTGTAATTTATTCTGCTTTACTGGGTAATATTATTAGAGTGAGTTTTCCTCCCAGTTCTGGATCGGTTAAGGGCTGTGGTCACCTACAACCGTCACAAGGTGCTGTGACGAGTGCCATGACCACTGTAACAGTGGTTGGACAGACCTCAGTGACCAACCTGGTGGACAGGCAGCTCAGCAGAGGCACCGCTGCGTAGCGCCTGGCTCCAGCTAACCAAAGCAGTAAGCACAGGGATGCAGGCTGGAAGAAAAGGCAGCCCCCACGAGCTGGTTGTGTAAGGGGCCCCAAGCCTGCTTTCAGCCCCTCCTTCCTTGGGCTCAAGGAACTCTTTTCTTGAGCCTGCTTCCCCTAGATGAAGCTTCCAGGGTGAGTTCAAGCAAGGATTCTTATGATCGCTCACCCCTGCATGGGAAAAGGGGTATCCTCACCATTAGTCTGAGTCCAGCTCTCCCAGATACTAACCCAAAACCTAGTACTGCCTTTTTCCAAAGCAGAAGGTGGTCAAGACCCGACAACAGACAGGAGCCACCATTCCCAAAACAGGACATGTGGCCAGGGAAATGGCACGGTTCCTTCTCAGTGGACTCCAACCCAGCTGGAGAAAATGCCATCAACAAACCCTTGCACAACCCGGAGTCAAAGCCAGCCCTGCTCCGAGCCAGGGGCAGAACTAGGTCACCTCCTGTGCCCCTTCCGACCTCACGTTTTCCAGAATTTTTTACAATTAGCCAGCCTCTCCACAGCCCTCTGGCTCACCGTTTGCTGAAGAACTGCCCAGGGCAAACAGCCCCAGCCACATCCACCTAACGAGCTCTAGGGAGAGAAAACATTTTTTTCTGAGGACTGTCATCGAAGCAAAGGGTCAGTGGAGGAAGGCTTTGATGTCAGGAACACTCTTGTGAATTGTGCTGAGATTCCTCATAGGTCAATAAACTTTATAGCAGGACTGGTACGTAACCTTGGAAGGGAAAGAAGTCTTTCTGTGAAAAATTACGACAGGCACTTTTACACACATTTTCCTGCTAGAGAGGCTGCCCCTGCAAACAGAAGTGTCTGCACAATGCCACAGTGCTAGTTCTTTGTTCTGATAAATCTAACATATAAACTGACAATTGTCCCTAAAATGAAGCGCTAAAAAAAAAAAAAAAGCAACCAAGAAAACAAAGAGGGACCATCCTCATCGGATTTTTCGATCTGCAGGACACAACGATTAAGTTTGGGGATTGCCCTGGAAACAAAGCAAAGACTAAAAATTCAGTGCTGTGGAGACCTACCGCTGTACCAAATATGCTGTACTCATCCTGACAACGGGAAAAAGCAGAGACTTGAAGGAGAATTAAATAAGCTTTTGCCCCACAAAACCATAAGCAACAGACTGAGATCTAACCCCTTCCCACCAAGGCGGACAGGAAACGAAGGCTTTTTTTTTTTTTTACCCTCTCCTAATGTAAAGGATGAAAATTGCTGAATTCACAGCTCTGCTATTTCTTCTGACCCAGTTCACCATTCCGGCGAATGCCACTCCTGGCTGGCCCACGCTGCCTTGCTCTACTTTCCATGCTGCTCTTCTGCTTCTTCACACAAGCAGAGATGCTGGTGCAACAGAGATGCTGAGAAGGAACAAAGCAGCTGTACAGGCAGAAACTTAGGGGCAAGACAGAAGAGGGAAACACTGCAGTTTCCTCTCCTCCACCTATGTGGTCTTTGGTACTGTGCAGCTGGAGACCTCAATTACTTGCTTTTTAGCTAAGGACAAGCAAACTACTGAGCTTCCCACCACAAAGCCTGCCATATAGAGCCTGGTATAAGTGACAGACAACCTGGCCTGGAAGACTGCAACTGCCTAAACACAATGAAATTATTCAGATATGAAACGTTTCATCCAGCTGTCTTTAAAAAGGAGGACTAAAGCAGTAAGAAGATACCGATTTCGCTGAAGTAGAGCTGAGATACACCTAGCCTCCTCTTTTGAAGGACCAAAAAAATCTGCAAGGAGCAGTCTTACCTCAAAAAAATGAGGATTTTGGCAACACCACAGTGAAGGAGAGGTTCAGTTCTAACTGATAGGGACAGATTTCTCTAAGTGAGACTGTCAGCCCTTCCTGGTCCTTCCAGTCTCCCATACTAAGCTACGGTCCCTGCCTCCAGCCACATAATCAGTAGGCCCACCAGTGCTCGACTACATCAGATCTACCTTGCTAATCAGGTATGTCACCCACGAGTGTTTCAAGGCACTGTCACAAACACTGAGTGGCACGCGCTGTCAATGAAAGCAGCCATGTTGAAGGATCGTGTTTTACAGTCAAGCAGATCAGATGATCAAGGGAGTCTTTCTGCCCTTAAAAAAAACAAAAAAAAACAACAAGGCACAGAGCAGGGCCACAGAGGAAACCAGCACAAAAAGCACTGAAGAGAGGAACAGGAGGGTGCATCATCAGCCTTGCCAGCACATTCCCAGTACCCTGACTTCTGGAGAAATAGCAATCTGGGCACATGCAAACGAGCACAGCTTCCTCCACCGAGACCTCACTCTGCTCTGCAGCCACCCAGCCTTACACCCCAGCACAGCCTTGCCAGCACACAGGGTGCTGTGGTGGTTTAAACAGGATTACTGTACCAGAGCCAGCACACCCTGTGCGTTACCTCCTCCATCCATCCCTTCCCAGGGAAGCTGTGAAGCAATTACAACCTATAACACCCTTTGCAGTCACTGGGCAAACCACACACGGGAAAGCCTGGTTTGCTGGAACAAAGCTACCGAGTAAGCTGGAGTCTCTCCCACAGCCTATTTACAGTCCAAGATGAGGATCCACATCACATCCTGATCACAGTTGCAGAAACAGTGCAAAAAAGGGTACAAGCTTGTGACAGACAGGTCGAAGCACCACAATCGCTCACGCTAGAGCCCATTCCTCACTGCAATACCCAGAGCTTCATCCTCGCACCACAGGTAGCTTGCACTGAACTACATGGAGGGGCTCAAGGTAGGGAATGCACCAGGACCCCACCAGTGCTCCATGCACACCTCTGTCCTTGCCCCACAATTGTTTCTCTTTGCATCCAAAACCCTAGAAGCAGGGCAGATTTGCAGATCAAACTATCGAGTCTTTGCTCAAAAGCAAACAGATCAATCTGAAGAGGGAGAAGTTCACCCTCCTCTCGAAATCAAAACCAAACAATCTGAGGATCCAACTGCCCGGGACACCCTATCACCGGCCCAGGCAAACCCAAATGCTCTCCTGAGCAGGGAGGAGGGGAAGGCAGCTTGTGAAAAATAAGCAAGTGAAATTGTTCCTTTCCTATTTCAGAGGAACTGGTCAGCTAGGAGTAGGACCTCAGGAGAACAACCCAAGACAAATAGAGAGAATGGTGTGGGAACTAACCATTGCGCTGCTGTCCTGCAAACACACCCTGGCAGCTCCATTTTGTAGACGTTTTGCAGCGCACTGTGCCACAGGAACTCACCCACGGGGCTCTGGCTGCAGGATCACAGCCATGAGGAGAGGACAGCATTTTCCACCTGCACGGGGCAGAGGAAGGCACCATTCCTCCCAATACGCCTTAACCCAAGTCACCCCAACAGACTTGGAACACACACAGAAATGCAACAACCACCATCACCACAGAAGTCCGTACTAAGACCTGGACTGATACCCTGCTTTATAAACCAGCAATAGCATCTGAAGACTAAGGAGGAGAAAGACAAGCTCAAGCTGTTTGGAGCACCCCTACCACTGCATTAATGACAACACCGATTAGAAACATCCATCATCTTTTACATCTAAGTAACACCTTGAAGGTGGCACAGATAGAGCTTGAAAAATAAATCTGCAGAGAGGAGCGGTGGGGCAGGAACCTGTTGCCCCAGGGCATCACAAGGGCGCTTGCTCTGGGTGCTCAGAGCAAGACCATTCACATGCAGAAGCATGGAAAGAGCAGAAATCGGTATTTTAAAGAGTGCTTTAGGTGTCCATTCTTGCCACTGAATGTAATTAACTCCTGCGTTTAGAAGAACTATACAGCAGCCAGACTTTGAAGTTAACACCTCCTTAAGAGGACATGGGAAGGGAGTGTTCTTTATTTTCCTGTTGTTACTATTGTTTTACTGGGGTCTGTCTTTCACACAGCTAGTAAGAAAGGGAGAGCTGATGAGTCTTGCTGAGGCTGTACAGAGTTGCTTTTCTACCAGAAAGTTCAGGCTGACAAAAACAGAGACAAACTTTAAGTGTTGGGAAAATTTGCAAACTTAAGAAAAGGATTGCCTACGGCTTCCCTTCTACATCATGCTATACTTTCTGGTACCCCCATTTTCTGATGGGAAACTGGGATTTAGGCTGCAGGCAGACACAAGAAATGAGAAAGGAAAGCTTGCTTTAATACTGGAATAGACTGAGCAGAGGGTAGAGGACCCAGATAAAATCAGTAGATGAACACTGTTCTCAAGCATACTACAGCTTAAAATGTTAACATCACGAGAGTGAGGTGACCTGGAAAAAATATTTGGAGTTATTATTTTTAAATGACTGGGCTTCCTATTACTAAAGGAAGGCATCTAAGTTTCTGTATGCTATACAGAGAGAGTTTGTGAACAGGTAATTTGAGAACTTTGCAGTGGGTCAAAACACAGCAAATTTGCCAATACCAACCAAATACCAACCACTCTGCGGAGGGGAGCAACACATTGTTCACATATGCATGTGGAACAGTAACAAAAACTTGATGATCACCTTCCTCCCTTCAGGATAGGGCGATGCAGGGAGAGGGAAGCAGGGGCAAATAAAAAAGGAACCGCCCCTGTGTTCATCAAGGGTAGGTAGGTAACACCATGCCAAAAGGGAACACACAACCACTCGTGTTAACACCGAGCTGGGACCAAAAGCCAAGAACTGCGGCAAGACCTCGGAGCTTCTGGGGCTGAGGCTAAAGCAGAAAGCAAGCCATCCCACAGGCTTCCCTCTCCGTTCCCAGTTTAAAGCATCTCTATTGGGTTTGAATCATTTCAGTCTCCAAAAAAACAGGAAAAAAGGAGCTGGACTACAAAGGACTCCATGAAAGCAATAAAACCATTTGAAAGATTTGGCCTACAAAGACAAGGAGGGAATTCAATCTGCAGCTTACAGAAGAATTGATAAGCAAAGGTTGTCTTGCCATTGCTGCAATACTCAAGAAGGGCAGGGGAAAAGTGTGCACGTGTGTGTGATTCACTTAAAAAAAGTAAATTAGATCACACCATGAAACGCCGTAGGAATCATTTTTTTTCTTCCTTCAAAGCCATGATTTCATGGCCTGATCTGCCTGGGGAGAAGCTGCAACACTTTGGTCGTAGAGGTGTGAGTACAGACTACAAGGCCTTTTCAGTGACAGAATTATCACCTGGTAAAGCTGGAACAGAGCAGATGAACCTACACATTTAACTCCTTCCATTGCCAAGAAGCTTAGGAGGACCTCCTCGTTCCACAGGAATTAAAATGTAAAACACACTAGCTAAGTATCATCCCTATCAACATCACTTACGCTTGTCCACAGGAACAGGGCAACAAATACCTCTTAACGTTAATTAAACAACCGTTTGAATAGCTTTCCGAAATCCTTATTGCCATTAGAGATATGCAAGCAAAAAGCTCATTTTTAAAACAATCAGAATTGCTGTAAGGAATACATCATATTAGAATATTGCACTTGAAAAAATAAAATTAAGAAGAAAGAAAAAAATAAAAGAGAATGCCCTTAGGCAGCAAGTTAAGCCATTACCTTTAGTGTGATACATAATAGCAGCCCTCAGGTCAAAAGAACCCCAGCTATCTTTCCTTTCTAGGCCTCTCTGGTACCTCTGTTCTTTGGCGGAGGCTAGCAAATTGTTCGTAGGAGAGGCCAGAGGATTCTCTATTTCATAGTCTTTTGAAAGAAACACTAAAGCACCTTGGCTACCGGTGTCTGCCTTTTGTAGGTCACCTGTGTGATGCGACTCCAAAGCTAAGACACCACCCTCAACAGCAGTCCCAGGCTTAAGAATAGCACTAAGAATTTGAGGGCTAGTCCGTTTATCCAGCTCATAAGCCTTAGGAAACACAGGTTGTTCAGTTCCTGAGGGAATGATTTCAGCACACTGTGAAACCAAAGTGGCAGGATATTCCCCTTGAAATGTCACTTCCATTAACTGATTATCCGCAGATTTCCCCACAACAGTTTCGGGTCCAGCGCTGGGCTCGTTTATGAAAGACAAGCCCCACTGATTCTGGAAGATATCTCCCAGGTTCTGCTGATTCGTCTGCGATGGGAAATCGACTTGCGCTGTACCCAGAAGCACAGTTTGCATATTTGAAGGGTAGATAAAAAGGCTAGATTTCTTTTGTTCGAGAGCTGTTGAAGTTGTACTCATGTCCTGGGGTACTGACTCAGAGGAGGTTGATGGTACAGTACTAGCAGCAGTTGAGAGCAGTGGCTGGGTCCCTGGAGAATACACGCTTCCATCAGTCCCTGCTAGAATTGGCCCATTCGAGAAGCTAGCAGAAGTAACAGATTTCATAGCAGACATGGGGACTTGGGACAGTCGACTTGATGTTTGGGCCTGAGTTTCCCCGGCAGATGACGAAGATGACGAAGACGACGTGGATGGGGTTTGAGCTGCTTTGTTGAGGTTTTCTTTAACTTTACTTGCATAACTTATTTTGGGAACAATTTTAGCACTGCTATTGTCCACTGGAAAAACTGGGGGTGGTTTAAATAAGGTCCATGAGTCCTCTTTAGATGTAGCCGACGAGGCATGTTTCCCTTTGGGCCGGTCATCAAACTTCTTGCTGCTAATCCCAGGTTTGGCATCAGAGTTTTTTCGCTGTACATCCCCAAGCCCAGGCTTTCCCCGGCCGGCTCCACCAGCCCCAGCCTCGTATTTCCAAACAGGCTTAGTATTTTCAATTCGGTTCCCCTTTTGTTCACTATAATCAGGCTTGAAACTCTCAAGTTCCTGTTTCAAGGTTGGTGCACTGACCTCCTGTTGCATTATTTTGTCCTGTACTAGATTCAAGTTCTCACAACCCTTGGCACTGTTGCGCCTGCCTTTCCGTTTTTTAGGCGTAGTATATCCACTCTCAGAGCCACTACCATCGTTATCGGCCCCTTTGCCTACATAGCCATTTGTGATATAGCTAGAATTGTTGGTTACTACACCATTTGGAATAGACACTCCCTCTGGCTTGTCCGAGGACTGGCTTTCTCTAAGTTTATTTTCATAGGACTTCTCATTCTTTTTGTCCATGCTATTTTTCTGAATGAAGTTCTTGGTTTTGATTCCAGCTTTCCCCAAAGCACTGGCCTTCACAGTCTGCTTTGGGGTCACGTTACTGTCTACAAGCTGCTGGCTGCCATTGGGTACCCTGGATCCTGGGGTGGTCGTTTCATCAGAGCACAGGCCTTTCAATGACACTTCTCTTTCTCCTGCATTACCATTTAGCTCTCCGTAGCCTAGAAGAAAGCCAAAAGCAACAAAAGGCAAGAATTAGAATGTGAAATGTTAAACTTCTGACTGCAGAAAGCTGTAATCAGTCCCAAACATATCCAGTTCCCTCAAGCAGACATTTTAAAACAGGAAAACATCTAGTCTCTGACATACAAAAGCACATGCTTATTTGCTGGAAGCCACAGCAAGAAGGCTTAAGGAGAAAGTCCCACCTGCCACGGACTCTCACATACAACACAGTGACGAACAGATAACAAAACAAAGCAAAAGTATATGCAGATACTATGTAAGGAAAATATAATGTACTGAAGATCACTAGCAAGCTGGAGAACTATTTCATCAGCTATTATTTCCAGGTCACACAGAGAAAAAAAAATTAATTCCCAGGATGCTTCAAGACAGAGGGATCCGCTGCCTTTGCTCCAAGATTTGTTGAAGTTCAGAATCCATAGTGTGAACGAGAGCCAACTCCTATCATCTCCATCAGCTCCCAGGCCTGCAACACCAGGAGCCCTCCTTCCCATCCTCTTCCCAAACGCCATCTCTAGTGAAGGGGGGGGGAGGACACGACACTGACGGACCAAAAAAAGCCATTTTTCAAAAGGACATGTGCTAGTCCAGTTGGAAGTTGCATTTCCTCACTTCATTTCAAAATAGTAACCAACACCTCCCTACATGTGCTCTTTAGCTTTGGAAAGGTGATAAAACTGGGAAGAAACGCATCCCTCCAAGCACCCTTCCACCACTGCTGACAGCTGGCGTCCTTCCCACCGAGAAACTTCAGTTTCAGAGCTCCTAGGAGACCCAGTACTAGCTCAAGACCTGAGCAGTACAGTACTTGCTGAGGGCTCCAACTCCTCAAATCCTGAGGTTTTGCTGTATACTCAGCTTTCCTTTTTACTTCTCAAGTTCATTTCTAGGTCTTAGGGTTCTGAAATCTGCAATTTAAGTGCAATTCCACTGAAGCTGGAAGCCCAGGACAGTCCAGACTGAACCACCTCATCTTCCTCAACTTTTTTTTTTTAAAAATCTCTGGCCAAAGACCCATTGCTTTTGAGGACCCTGGCTACAATGCCCCAAGAGAAGCCTTGAAGCCCCACTGAGACATAGGAAGAGCATGCTGTGGCCAGCTCAACAAATACACTCCAGCTGTGGAGCGAGCAGAGGGACTCCCTCCTACTGCACCCGCTCCTCTGGGAAGAGCGCTAGCCTCTCTCCTCCTCTGACTCATCCGTCCTCCTTCCTGAGGGTGGAAAGCCTTACATCTCCCCAACAACTGACCCACCTAAGGCTTGATCTGCAGCCACGGTGGCACGAAGTCAGCACAGTGCATGGAGTCCCCCAAGAAGGAGAGCGGGCAAAACTCCAGCTTGAAAAAGAAATGTTTTTGTTGTTACCGATATTGTTGAAATTAACTGCTATACTAAAAATCACTGTTGTCCTCGCATCCTGGAGCCTCAGATGTCTGGCAGATGTAACTGCTCAAGTTCTGTGCAAGTCGGGAACACAAGAATCCTTGTAGGAATCTTTACAGGAATTCCACAACTGAGTTTGCCGAAAGGGATCAAAAAGGATTTTACTACACGCAAGTATTTGTAACCACCACTAACTTCCACTATAACTTTCAAATACGCTGTTAAGAATATTAACCAAAAATACTTCACCCCAGAGAAAACCGATAGGATGGGATTCTGAGGCTGAGTCAAGGCCTAAAAATTAAGTATTTCAGAACAACATGCAGAGGAAGCCTTCTCAAGAGCAACGTGTTATAGCTGACCTTGTATGACTCAAGACTTCTGACACCACTTGTTAATGAAACAAAACAATAAGAGTGGTCATAAGACCATTGCAGATGAGGAGAGAAAGAATAAAATGAAGAACAAAATCCGTTTCAGTAAGTCAGTGTGTCAGCAGTTTCTAGTTCCAATTTTCAAGTATTCACAACTCAGCTGCCTGAGTTTTCTCCAAATCAACATTTGGCACAGCTGCCCATGGCCTGGGCACAGAGGTGCAGCAACCAAAATTTAAGGGAGGAAGGAAGAAGAAAAGAAAAAAAAAAAAAAAGGAAAGAGGATGTGGAAGCGAACAGGTGAAGAGTATTTGGCAACCTCGCAAATCCTTTCATAGCTGGAAAGGGAGGGGTGTCAGAATAAGGGCATATTAGAACCCCGGGCACGCTGCAAAGTGAAATGACTACTCAACTTATTTTTGCTCAGTAACTTATTTTAGCGTACGCCTGATCATGTCCCTTCCCCCCCCCGCTCCAGAGGCTGTACACGGGGGCACTACCAACCCCACTCCTGATGCAAGCCAGGCCCCTTCCCATCTCCCGCCTGATTATGTAAATGAAAATTCAAAAAAAATAAAAAAAAATGTACGCGGCATTCCGGCCGCTCTTGTAATCACGCACTTGCTTTGCGCCCCCCAAGCCCCCACATGGGAAATATTTTATTTTTATTTTTTAAGACACAGCAGCCGCCCTGCCCGCCCCAGGAGCGAGATGGGGGGCTCAGATCCTCCCCCCCC
>JANZLQ010000089.1:5583181-5603247 GCA_026212715.1 Elanus axillaris | reverse complement strand
GGGGCGGCCGCGCGGCCGGCAGGCGGGGGCCCGCCTTGGGGGGGGGGGGGGGTTTCTTCCCCCCCCCGCCCCCATGCAAAGGCGGTCGAGGCGGAAAAGGGGGCCAGGCCGAAGCCGTCTCCTTCCCCTTCCCCCGCCGCTGAGTCAGGGCTGGCAGCCTGGCGAGCAGCCCCGCGCCTTCGCTTCCATAGAAGCGGGGTGTTTCGTAACCCGGCGCCGCAGCCTCGCCTCCTTGGAGAGGAGCGGCCTGCGTCCCCGGCAGGGTTTGGCTGCAGGGTGAGCAGGAGGAGGAGGAGGGCGGCTCGGGATGCGGCGGGGCCTCGTTCGCACCGTAAGCGAGCTGATAAACCGGCGGAAGGGAGGGAGTTACTGGAACGGGGTCCAAGAGGGCCGCGCTGGAGGAGAGTTGGGAAGCGGGAACACCATCAGCTGCCGGGTTTCCAAGCCGCAGTCACGGAGAACGGGGGAGCGGCAGCCTCGGGAAGAGGCCGAGGTTGAGCTGCAGAGGCTCCCGCAGGAGCCGGAGCCCCGGGCTGCTCCCGGGCTCCACCCGCAGACCGCCCGCCAGCAGCGCAGCCCGGCCCCGGCGCTCTCGGCCGAGCGCGGGACGTCTCCAGCGCAGCTCTGGTGGGGGAAGAGGAGGCTCCCACAAACGCTCCTGCCCGCTTCCGAGAGAAGCGCTGGAGATCTGGACCGATGCTTCACGAAGGAAAAATCACAGTCGGGGGGCTGGACTGCCTGAGAGCGGATGGGGGAAGACAACTTGAAACTTGCCAAAATTCCATACCGTTTCAAACCTCCGACAATCCCTGCTGCAGCACGTCCAGGGGTTGTTTGGCAGCTAAATGAGCCGAACGCCTGCCTCTGCCCTGGGCATGCTGCACCGCAGGAGGAAAAGACCAGCAGGACTTTCCCCTCGGGTCGCCTCTCCCGGCCAGCGGCTCCCGGTTCCCTCCTCAACACCCGGGCAGAGCGCGAACAGACCCAAGGGGTCTCCACGGACAGCAGGGCAGCACTGAGACGAAGGGGTTTCCTTTGAATGCGGAGCAGTGAGGAACCGAGGCAGGAGTTAGTCAGGAGGGTAGGAAAAGGGCAGGGAGAGGGATGGGGAGACCCGACGTTGACACAGATAGGCTGGAGTCGGCAGCAGAGTCCTGCACCGTTATTCACTGCTCTGGTGTGATTAATTGCCTCCAAATATACTCACGGTGCGGACCGCATCAAACGGGAGGAGTGACAAAAGAAAATGTGATCATGTAGTTAAAGACTGTTACAATTAACATGCACAAAAAGAATAAACAGGCTGCATAGATGATCTTAAAAATAGTATTTCCTTGCTTCTCAGGGCATCTGCTTGCAACTTCAATGCCCTGCTATATTTTTTTTTAGCTTTTTAATAAAGTAAACAAAATTAATGAAGTCCAGAAAGCCCTATCAGCCTTTGGCTCAGTTCTGCTGGGCACTGTACAAAAGACAGAGCCCTTGCCCAGAGATTTTACAGTTCCCAAGTTTTATTTCAACAGAACATAGTTGAAAGTTTATGCCTCAAGCACAGCTTTCCACTCCACCCTCCTCTAATACACAGGAGGTAAAACTTTTCCTACCAGAAATACCATCTTCTACATTAATATAGAGGATTTTTTCAAGATTTGACATACCTGAAATAGGAATTCTCTGCCAAACTGGCCCCACAGTTTACACTTCTTTCAGCACAATGCAAAGCAATTTAAGATGCAGCAAAACCGTTTAAGCAAGCAACTATGAACTTTAGGCTTTGCCCATGCTCTCAGGAATAACGGTCCTTTCAAACGCTGACTCACAGAGTGACCTCACATTGCTTAGGAGACAAGTCTTAAAATGAGGAGTCAGGCTTTAATCACAGTTGACATTTTATTGGTGGCTTGGAAGAATTTAATATAAGGGACTGGCTTGAACACATAAACTTCAAAAGACTCTGGAGAAAGCAAGCAATTATGGACAAATCAGATCTGCACGCACATATACCAGAAGTCTAAATACAGAGGACAGTGGGTTGTCTCTTCCTGAAAGACAAAGCAACGGTTTTGCTGCTTAGAAGTGTCATGTTGTCAGTATTATATGAAGCTTGCAAAAACCGATTAAAAAAAAAATCCAAAAAATCATACAGCCTGGGGCCCATCACCTTTCGTAACACACCTAGCAAGTGAAGCACAGGCATGGCACTGCAGGCATCCCACATGGTGAGGTGGTTAACTGCATACGTGTCTGCAAGGTGGGTCACCGCCCTGCTCAATGCAGAGATGCATTTTAAAGGTACTACAAGTTCCAGCATGCAGCACTGCACTGTGGCCTGGTTTGTTTCTCCTACCTGCCGTGCTGGGACATGTAGTCTTCAGAAGCTATACTTTATATTAATCCCATCATTAGCACAGCATTGCACCAGTTATGCTGCATATTAATATTCAACAGTTGTTTGGGATGTGTTCTCTGTGGAAAAGGGAAACCAGAGATTTCCATGCCTCCTCATCTGCAGTTTTCCTTCTTGCTGCTCTTTGAGTTTGGCAAACCAGCAGGGTCTCATGCAAAGGAAAGAGGTAATTTTCCTTGGAATTCCACACCCAGTGCCAAGTATTCCCACATCCAGGCACAAAGTTGGGCACAGCCATCATAATTTCTAACTCAGTAATTTATTCAAAGCTTTATTTTATAAAGCTTTGAAGTAGATGGCTTTTCAGAGAACCTGCCATTTAAAGCTGCAAAATGAAGGCAGCAAGGAATGAATCAACTGCTGCAGAAATCATGAGAAAGTTTTCCTGGAGAGTCTGACCCGAGATGAGTTGTGAAAATGCAGTTAAACTAAGAAGCTATTCTAGTGATTTTCTAAGAACAAATAATTTCCTTTCAAAGGCAATCATCTTAGAGACACTACATTTAATTTCCATTCAGTGTTTTCAGGTAAGTTAAAACTGAAACTATAAAATCAATCTGTGAAAAGAAAAATGCTGGCTTTGTAATATATCTTGTGTCTGTCTCCTGTTTAAAACTCAGAATTGGGAAACATCAAAATCACCGTATTTATAGATACTGAGAAGGGCTCTTATACAAAGTATGTGTGGCATTGATTTACATTTTTTTTTCACCACAGTGTTTTCATTTATAGCAAGGGTTCAGACGTGCTAAATTCTCTATATTCTAACACATCCAACGTAACAAAGCACTCAAGCAGATGTTTAGTTCCACGTATGTTTATAACCATACTATTCAAAACCTTCCCACATTTGGCCTGAAATCTAATGTATTTCAGTACAACGCAGTCATGATTTACCGGTTCATGTTCAATGCTGGAGCAAGACTCAGATCTCAGAAACAGTCTACTCAAGATGGATGACAGGGGTGACAGTGCTCCTTGCAGCCTTCTACTTCACCAGGGGTACAGCTATCCTCACGGAGCTCACAATACCGGCCTTCGCAATTACATTCTGGTAAGGTGGAGCCTCTCCTTGACTCCATTTTTGTACTCTGCTGTGTACATTATTTATAGGTACAAAGCTGGTCTCTTTAAAGATTTCTCTCTCTAGAGACAGCTTGATAGTAGACTTTGGGTTAGAGGTCTTAAAAAGCAGGAGAAAAAAAAAAAAAAGGGGAGGGATTTAACCCCTGACTGAATTGTAGGAATGGATACCAAGGACACTTATTTTTCCCATCCCTAACAATTTAAGCATTTTTACCTAATAGCACCTGCTGAATTAAGATTTTTTTTTTCTTCTAAAAACTGAACTTCCAGATGCCATGAGCACACTATGTTAATCCTTCATTCACTCTCTAGAAAATTAAGGCAGGCCAGCACCAAAAATAACCATAGGGTACAGTTTTGTGAGGCAGCAAAACCAATGTAACAGCTAGCTGCTCCCAAAAGGGAAAGTCATCTCTCTCCCTATGCCTGCTTGGTTCTGCTCTGCCCTGCCCTCACAGCAGCACTGGTGCTTCTCTGCGCCTGTTTGCAAAATTAAACTAAGAGGTAATTCTTCAGATGAAAAAGTGCACATTTTTATTCTGGTTAAGCTTCCTGAACTGTTTCACAGAGGAGCCAGACAAGTATTAATGCCCTTAAGAATGGGCTGTCACTACTGCAACTCAGGAGTTGCTTTCTACAGCCAACCCTGCTGCAGGGATGACCCCTTCTGGGAATCGGGCAGTGGGGACACAGCTGGGATTGCCACCACTTAAACCATCTAATTTTATTTTGCTCATATTTGTGAGTCAGTCCCCTGGAGTGCCGAAAGAGGGATGGTGTGACCACCCTTCAAAGTGTTTTGAGCAAGCTGTAACAGAATGGCTGTAACCAGTGGGACTTCCTTCTGGTGGCTACATCCATTGTTTAATAGGACTAGATCTGAGAAACGTCCCCTGTTGTAAACACATTGAAGTGTTCACACAGGCATGAGTAACATCTGCTGCCCATATCTGCATGAAAAATTGTTTACTGGACTGCAATCATATAAACTGGAGGCAGCTTCTTGGACACATACAAGCAGCAGCACGGGAGGCAGGCTAGCAGGTTGGCCTCAGCCAGTTCTCTCATCATTACTTGTCTGGGATTTCAAAGAATCCTGGGTCTGTCCTTTCAGACAGTTCTGGATCTCCTCCTGCTTCCTAGGATCATCACAGGGACCGCAGACAAATCTGCACAAACACCTTGCAAGGTGCTCTTGCAAAAACTGCCTGCTGTTAGGACCTGACACACAGGCAGTCTAGCCTGACTTGCATGGGGGATTGTATCGGTCACTGCTTGCAGTAGACTTTGACCTCTGGAAGACAAATGTAAAAAAAGCTCAATCCATAAATCTCAAGCACCTTTTATCTTGTTATACAACACAACAGTCACACGGTCACCAGTCGCATTTAATTCTCATTCCACTTGGATACCAAGTATCTATTATTTTGAAATGGGGATTTTTTTAATTATTATTTTTTAAATATGCATTGGGTGGGTATGTCTGCATCTGGCATGTGGGGACTTCAATACTTGTGCTTGGACTCACGGTCTCTAACTAACAATGCCTGGCCTTGGCAGAACATTGACTCTGTAAGGGTTATTATTTGAGTTATTATTACGATGGCTGTTTCAGTATGTGACACAGGGCAATGATGGTTGACTACAAGATTGGGGATTGAGAAGAGCCCTTGTGTGAAGGAAATTTAAAAAGACTGGGACCATTCTCCTCTGAGGGAGCGAATAATAAAAGTCCACAGTGAAGGTATTACAGAATGCATGGCCTAGAGATAGCAGTTTGAGAACTTTTGTTCACCTTATCTCAAAACAGAGGAACACAAGAAGGGGAAAAAAAAGGTAAATTAAAAGATAAGCAACCACGTCTTAGTGCTTTGCATAAAATATGAATTCACTGACATGCAACATTGCGCAGAGCAAGGTAGTATTAGTATTCTCAAAGGATGGGCTTAATTCAGCTAAAAGTAAATATTTAACATCTAAAATAGAGGTTTTAGAAGGATTATTATCTATCATTCTTCAGGGCACAAGTGAGCTTCTACCTGTTAGGATTTAAGAGGAGATTTCTGCTAGGTAACCAGCACCTGGAGAGCTGAAACAGAAACACAGAATTTACTCATAATAAAACTGTCTACTCCAAAGAACTCATGAACTGAATATAAACAAGACAGCTGATGGCTCTAGCTAGACAGGGAGGAAAAAGCAAGGCACCAGAGACCGGTGATGACTGGCAAGGCAAGCAATGGTCACTGTGCAGCAGATGCCTGTTAATATCTAGACTCTGTAGATGGGCTCCTGCATCCTCAACTTAATGGATCTATGCTCCAATTTATAAAATTCGGGTATTTTAGTTACTAAGTGACAACACTGCAGAAGACAGTCCAAGGCTAACTCTTGCGTCATCTTTAGCCCCACTTCCTTATCTTGGAATCTGGTCCACAATACCACTCTTGTTCTCCCACACAGTTTTACTTCACTGCTTACCTACCGATGAGGTCTGAATTACAGGACAAAGGCTATTGTTCGCAGCAAAGGGTTTGTGGAACAGCTATTCTGGCACAGCTCCCCAGGTGGAGATACAGTTCATATAGGCAAAAGAACTCACTAAACCATCTCCTTAAAAGGCAAACTACACCATCAGAATAAATCATCTCTACATCTTTGCTTTTTGCATGCATCATTGCTGCAGGGTTAAGTCTGGGATTTTTACATTCCAACCTGCATAACCATTCTGGCAAGACTAGTAGTAGTTGTTCCTTGACCAGGAAGACAAGATACACCAGGAAACAAAACAAAACAAAAAAAAAAAAAAGAAAGAAAGGAAAAAAAAAAAGAGCTTGCTTTGTTTTCTTAACTGCTTTTTTGTACATATTGAAAGAGAAGAATAAACCAAGTGCTGGCTTTGTTAACAATGGGAAGGGGAACTGTGTCCAGCAGTCACCTCTGGGGTGGAGAACAGCAACTAAATAGCAGTAAACAGCAACCCTTACAAAAGAATTTATCTACTACATGTATGGAACGAGAATATTATGTCCTAATGAAGCTATAGTGAAACGCAAGTAAAATCTAAGGACATAACATAAACAATTAATCTAGAATGAAACCAGAATTGAAGGCCCCCCACTCTACTGGAAAGTAGCCTAGGAATTCATACACCAAGTCCAATTAATAATATTCATTCTTCATTATCATCTTTACACTGCAATAGACCTCATATCGGCCCCAGGAAAGGATATGAGTCAATCCTTGACTAACTGGCTCTGATTCATTAAGGAACCAACATATATAAAAATCACTCAAGATAAAAAATGCTAACGTTTGCCTCACTGATAATTTATCTAATGGCTGCTAAGATTGGAGTAATAGGAGAGAGATGAGAGAGAACAGCACTACATTGCTATGGAAACTAGAATTTTCAAAATAAATACCTTTGCAGAACTGAGGTTGCAGATCTAAAATAACCCATACTGTTTTCGATGTTACGTCCCTTTGCCACAAGATCCATCCAGGCTGTCCAGCCAGGCATAGGCAAAAAGCTTGCATGCGGTGACATAAGATATCCTATGGCTCACGTTCCTTATTCCAATGCAGGTATGGGCTCTGAATAGAATAGAAACCTCAGCGTTTGGTCTGTTACCTGTACAGTTTGGGGAGCCTTCCTGCCATGCAGCCGGTCTGGCCAGGCCAATGCAAAATGAATCCACAACCACTCGAGGCAGGAAGTGTTACCTTTATCCCACTGTACTGATAATCTCAAATATTTGCAGAGTCCTTTTATTTTTTTTTATTTTAAGTGCACTAAACCAGCACAATATATACAGCTTTGTGACGTTCTGATGCCCTTACTCACATTAGGAAATTCTTTATCCTACAAATGGCTCCACTGCAGTTACCATTGAGGGTATCCAGTCCTTTACTACCTGTTAGTCCCATTTTGGAAAGACACTTGGTAACTTCCCCACTTGCACCTGGGCAAAGGGTTCTTATTTTAGACTCACGTGTACCTCCACACCCCACCTACCTAGCACCATCTCACTGACTGCTGCTGTAAACGAGTCTAGGCTCTAGAAATGCTGACTCACAGTGCTAGGACTATGGAAAATATTTAGAGTCACTGAAGAAGTGAAGCCTGGCAGGTTCCCTGCCCTTCCTCCTTATCTGTGAGGCCCTTGCCTTGATGTAATAAAGGACCTTGCTTCCCGAGAGGAGGCAAAGAGTAGGTACTTGCTTCCTAAAGATAGCCTACATTCCTTTGGATTCCCAGTTGCCATCTAGTAGTTGCAGGCAGGGGAAGAAAACTCCCAGTGCTTACAACCACAGGGCTACAAATGTTGAGATTAGTGGCTCCTGGGTAGGCTCTCTTGCCTAATGCCACTGCCTGGGACATAGTCAAGTTCCTTTGAAATGCCTCATACATTTGCTATGGAAGGCTATTCTTTACCTATAGACTTTACTGAACCAGATTTAGCTCCGATTCCTGCCTTCAGCATAGCTGAGTCAGTGCAGACAGGCAAATCACTATTTGCTGTGTGAGGGTTTGCCACCAATCGAGACACAGGCAAGCAGCACTGGGTGCAAATTATGGTTTACTGTGGGCACGCCAGCACAGGCAAGGAGAGGGACCTGTGCTGGGGCTGAACTGCAGGGACGGCAGAGAGCAGCGCGGGGAGATCTGCGCTATCTAGATGGGAGCCAGTCCGGGTGCATTCTGCCTGTGTTAGCACGCTGCTGCACCCAAATTAATCGGCTCTGGATCTTATCCAAACGACAAGCTGAGTGCCTACCACATCAACAGCCTGTTTTCCCCACTGGGAAATGACCTCCTGTTGCAAAAGGCAGAGCATTTAGGGAAACAGCAAAGTTTTATACCCACATGATTCACATAGCAAATAACTCCTAAGAAGCATGGAGCAACTTTACAACTGGCTGGGATGGGCAGGTTGCTGAGCTCCCTCCTCCTCCTCCTCCTCCTCCTTCCATTACCTACGCAGCTCTTTTGCAAAGGAGCAGAGGCTGATGAGCTACATTTGCAAGATGGGCAGGGCAGACCAGGGACCAACTCTCACTGAAGGGAAGGAGCAGGCTGTAGTGAGAGCTGTATTGCAGTGCTCAGAAGTGACTGTGCTAAATGGTCACGGGACTGGTATTGAGTTGATTTTACTTATAACCGGTTCTAACTGCAGTCTGCAATCAACATGGCCTGTAGCTTCCAAATGCACTAGAATACACAGCTAGGGATGCAGAGCTTCATTTTTTATTGGCAGCTGACTTTAAGCTCATCTTAGCTGTGCATCAAATGAAATCCTTAGTGAGCTGATCTTGCGCATAATTCTCTCTATACTTGTCAATTTGGAGATGTGTTGGGCTGAAGGCTCCCTCCTTCAAGGCAAACAGGAGCCATTTTGCATAGATGGAGACTGGGGCTAGTCCTACAGGTTCTCACACTTGTTTAAAAGAACAGTAACTACAGTGCTTTTGCCTTATTTATAGTGAGTACTCGAAGCAAACCTAAGGTGCTATCAGTCCTTCATCTCAGATAACTGCTGTTAGAATGAAGATGGCTCAGTGTGAAGATGGCCCTATATGAAGAATAGATTAGATCACAAATGCAGAACAGCTGCTTAAGCAGAATGCAAGGAAAAGAAGCAACGATGTTGCTGGGCAGAGAAAAGCATTGCAAGAGCTTACAGATAGCCTCCTTTCTCCAAAGGCACATGCGCACTGGTATCATTCAGTCACATTTCTCTCAAGCTTCCTGGTAGCAGCATCAGCAAGTGTGTTCTGTCACATCTGACTGGCTACAGGACTCTGTCCTCATCTGACAGTAATGACCTGGCCTCAATTTTTCACAATTTTGTCACCTCCTTCCTCTCTTTCAGCACCATAAAAATCACTAGGCATGAAACCTGCAGCACACAGAAAATTCTCGCTAGCACACCCTGCTGCAGTACACTTCTCTCAGCAACACAGGCGACTGCAGGCATGACAAACCTCTCATAACCTACATTAGATTCCTGTAACATTTCAAATCAGGCACGTAACTTCCAAACTTGGCTGAGACTTATCTCCATGGCCAGACTTAGTATACACACCAGAACTAAAACTCTGAGGATCATGGTGAGCAGCTTTGCTCCTCTGGTAAAATGTAATGCTTTACAACAACAGACAGTTCAACCCCATAAAAACAGCCTTCTTTTTGGCCCAAGAACAAATATTGAAATCCCCCTAGACTGAAGGGCCACCCAGACTTCTCCACATCTGCACTGTAAAAGATAACTCTCTGGTTGAATGGCTATTGCAAAACACACCTGACATTGCCACAGCCGTAGTCTCTGATCTGCCACTGGCCAGAGGTGGTATTATGGGTTGTGCTCACTGTCTGGAGATGAGGAGCAAGAAACACACTGCTGTTGGCTGGCCAGCCAGTCCAGTGACACATCTTGACATGGACCACAATGAGATGGAAATGGGCAGACTGATGCCTCTTAAACACGGGAAAAAAAAATCCATGGGACAGATTGTCTGTGCAAAGTGTCTTGGTCAGTGGCAGAGGGTCTGCCCAAGCCTTTGATGTTTTTGTCCATCTCTCTTGCTGCACCTCCTTAGTCATTTCCCATCCCTTATCACCTCTTTCCTCAAGGCTGCTTAGCTAATTAAACTGCTGCTGTTTTTGTTTACCCTGTCTACCTGCACTGAACAGCAGCAAGAGTGCTCTCCCACTGATGTCACCACTACCTTCAAGAAAAAAGCTGACCTGCAAGCTATTTTTAGCCACATTGTAAAGTTCTGGAGCTATTTTGGTCACATCTCTGTACTGTAAGCTCCAGGACACTGACAGGCTCTGTGTTTGCTTAGGGCAACAGGGGCTTTAACTGTGAATGAGAATGGCTTGTGACTTTGCACTAAGGCTTCTCTGCCCTTCCTATGCCATAGGGCTCTTTACACCAAGATTTCATTTATCATTATTTTAGAAAAGAGCAACACATCTTCCTGAATTCTGCTAGATACCAGAGGCTCTGTAGGACCTTTGCATTGTCGTCCTCTAGCTTGTGCTGTTTCTACATCTGCAGGAGGTGTTATTTATTCTGTGGGCTCCCTCACTCCCATTTGCCTCACTTGCTAGGAGGAGGCAGGTGCAATTATAAGTCCACAAAGACACTGGACAAGATTTTATCAATCTTCCTTTGCATGAGACCTTCACAAAAGATCAATAAACATTAGTCTAGCACCTGCTGAGAAGTTGGGTGCACATAACTCTGTGAAGGTAGAAGGAAGAGGAGAAAGGAACCACTTGCAGAGCAACATGTTGTTCTGAATACAGACTAATGCCTGGGAACTCTGGGGTACATCCAGGGCATCGGGCAGAAGGTGCCTGGTCTAGACGGTTGTTTTCTCTAGAGTGCCCAAGGGTTGGTTGCCAAGTTTGCTGGGGCTATGTAGCAGGTGCAAAGCACAGGCAGAGTAGAAGCCAAAGCTGGATTTAACAGAATTAAGCCCATAGATACAAAAGGAAGCTTGAAGGATAGGAAATATGAGGTAAATGAAAGGAGAGAAAAGAAAATACTGAAACTGGTGTGTTTAGGACAGGGATGGATGAGTCAGATCTATAAAGGAGGACAAAGGAGTAACTGTACATGCAAGTTTTTGAACAGCTGCCAGCCCTCCCTGCCCAGAAAAGTCCTCTTAGAACTACTGCTATCTTCAGCTATAGTGCATGTTTTCCCAAGACACTTCAGATAGTGGTATTAACAGTTGTACACCTATCTCCTTTAGGACAAGCCCCTCATGCAGCAAGAGAACCAGAATTTCATTAAGTCAGACATCCAAGTCTCTCACATGTATTTTCCCCCCAACTTTCTTCTAAAGGTTCTTCTTTAAAAGTTCTCACGCTAAACCCTACATCCTGCTCCTAAGGTGAGCCACTCCTTACTCTACTGACACAACTTGCACCTGTTTTCATGAGTCAGCACAACCCACATATCTCCTCCATGGCAGCGCCTGCTAACAGGATGGACTGTCCCAGGCAAACACTGGCACCCTATTACAAACAAAGATTTGATTTATAGAGCATTACTGTGTTTCACTGGGCATTTCAGTGGAAGGAGCTGTTTTAACTCATTTGGTTCCAGGCAACTGTTAAATCTGTTCATGTTATGTACAGTTACATTCTTCACAACAGTGAAATCAGCTGACCATTATCTAGTATTTTATGACATGTAAATTAAAACTAGCTTAGTAAGAATGTAACTTTTTAGTCAATAGATGGAAATGCCTTGGACAGAATAATATTGTTTAATATGTTATTTTAGCAGGACAGAATGGAACTGCTGCAGTTCAGACACAGAGATGTGTCCAGCAGCAATATGTCAAGTCCTGTTGGGTCAAAAAGCTCAATGAAGTGGTTTGTGTTTCAGCTTCCCCCAGAGCTATGCACAAGACTAGCAGTAAGTGTAACATAGTGAAAACATTTTGGTGAGATGAAATAACATAGCAACATGTTGCATTCTTCCCTGCTGAGCGTTAGCCACTTTGCTTTGGGATGCCACATAAGCAGGGTAACAAACAAAGCGTGACAAGAGTGTCTGACAGAATGGACAGAACAGATAACCTATCAGCTCCTGCATGGTGGACCCATGCTCCTGCTAGCAGAGCTTTGCCAGTGTAGGGAGTTACTAGTTTACCTTTCATCACCTGTCTAGATCCTCATATTTCATCCATTTTCCACACAATTTATCTTACTGTGAGAGCATTACTGGAATCATCATTTGTCTCCACCAATTATTTAATGAAGACACCATATCGCCATCTCCACAATGCAGATATTTTACTAGTAAATATAAAGAAAATGCATTTTTAAATATTCCTACACCTGTTCTATTTTCTGGTATGGAAACACCAGGCATACAGTAACAAATCACAAGCGGCTCACCCCATAGACGTAGTCAGAGGTCGTCCACCAATTGTGTGGATCCAGACAAGTGCACATAACACGGTTTAGCTGACAACTGCAATTGTTCCAAGTCTCCTCTAGGGGGTGCAGTCGTAAAGGAAGAAATGAAAACTGCAGCACACAAGCCAGCTGGTAATCGGTGACTCAGGATATTCAGGCAGTCACAAATGGTGTCTGTCCATTTCCAGCTGAACGCAGGGACCAGCAATGAGGTTTCAGCTTGATGTAAAAGCGGGATTCTACTAGAACCCGAGGTATGCTTTAGTGTGTGAAAAAGCGTCAAGATACTAAAAATCAAGATGTAAAAGAAGCAATAGGACTTCAAATACTGGATCAATTAGTTAACCCAACATACCCACAGCTGAACACAGTGTGGACAGCACCACTACGAGGCTTCCATCTCTTGCCCACTAGTATATCATGCTGCATATCCATCAGATCATCCAGGGAAAGCATGCTCAATCTCAAAACATCATTTAGGCCTTGGCCTCTGTGCAAAGAACAGCAGAGATGTTCGTTTCTAGAACTAGCTGTATTTTGTGTGTATGTCCACATCTCTGTGCTAGAAACTGGGCAAAGCCATCAATTTATTTCACCCTGGATTCACAAAACAACTAAACAGATAGTATCTGGCTGATCTTCATGGTAAGGAATCATGGATGGAAAGCCATAAGGTTGCCTATTTCCTCCTTATAAATCATGTCCATGCCTTAACTCTACGACCTTCTATGCCTCTCTGAAAGGACCAGAATATAAAATTAATCTGCCCAGAACAGGACCTCTGCCCCCTTTTGGATAAAGCTGCCAGGCTGGCACAGACAACTTTGCCACTTACAGAAGTCATCCATAGCAAAACAGGAACAGACATTCACATATCCTAAGGACAGCAACCAGACCAGGGATTTCACTTTCAGCCAGGCATTCAAGTGGCAGCAGATACCTGTGGGACAATGTCAGTCTTGTGCTTTTAGAGACTAAAAGTTGCCTCTGTAGCACGTGAGTGGACGATAGCTGTGTCCGTTACTAGATGTGGGTTCTGCAACTAAAATGCCAGCAGCTGGCTCAGTTTAGACTGAGCAGCATTGCTAGTATCTGCTAGTGTGTAACAGCCCATGGAAAGGAGGTAGAGGCACTGAGCACAAGCTTCATGTTTACTCAGCAGGCACCACAAGCAAACCATCTCATTTCTAAACTCCTGTTGCCTCCCACTTTTTGTATCATCATCACATGTCTAAGCTACACATGTAAGGTACCATGAGCTAATTCACTCATCCACTCCCTTTATTATAGCCCCTCTTGCTGTTTTCTCACCCATCTCCCTCAACCAGCATTCCAGAAGCCCCATGTACTGACATGGGAAAAAAAATAAAGCCTCTGGAAGCTGTGATAAATAAAAAGGAACCATTAGCTCTTTCTTGCCCTTGCAAATAACAGAACATCTCCTTCCTGACCTGTCCCATCCACGCTTAAGTCTTCCAGCCAGCACTGATTTCTACTGCTGTTGTGAATAGCTGCAGGTGCTTTTTAATAGAAGCATGGGAAAGGCAGACTTAGCATTAGGAGATCCTCAGAAATCTGTAATATTTCTGGTGATGGCACATTTGATTTCTAGGGGGATGTTTATGATGTATGCATTATCGCAGTCTCAGAACTTCATTCTCCACCTATTTAGGATTCCCACACTGGATTACAACCTGCCTTCACATATGAGATGTTGAAGCTTTCAATGAGGTCACACCAGACACTGACAAGCGCTGACGGGTGAGTCATGCTGCAGTAGCCAGAGATACTAGCAACAGATTTGTTAATCTGTATGCAGTCTAACTCTTTTTCTGGACTAGAATCTTATTCAAGAGTGGAACACAATGTCTCAGAGATAGGTGACTGCAGAATTGCTGAAGAGCAAGGCCATATTTTCACAACCATTTTACAGATTATAATAAGAATCAGTTCCTGGGAGTATGTTTACAACAAAGCAAAATGTGACAGTTTACCTATTAAATGGAAGATCAAGATCCAGATGCAGTCAACAGCAGAGCTGTCCATTGCAGATCACTGGAGAAGCTGCCATGCTAGTAAGGAATCTCAGGGTTCTCAGAAGAATTCCACCAACTCTTGCTCCAGCAGTTTAAATCATCATCTCCAGCAAGCTGCTCTTCTAGAGGCTACATCACTGTTCCAGGGTCAGCAGGTGTAAATACAGGTCCGTACACCAGCCAATCTAGCACAAAGGCCACCGTAGTAACAGGATTGTTAGGCTTGGGTTTGAGCTAAGACATCTAACCATAACCGAGCAGGGTCAGGCACAGAACAAACTCTCTTCTGCTGGCTCTGCTACAGGAGGGAAACCTGTGGCGAAGGTCTAGACCAGACAACAGCAACATCCTGAACCATCACAGCAAAATTCAGCAGAGCTTGCCCATGAAACTTTGGGAGTGTGGCAAGAGGGACACAGAAAACCATGGAACAAGTGAGATATGGGCACTGAGTGCATGACAGCAGAAAAAGTTTCTTTATTTTGGCTAAGCTACTGGATAGCCAGAAAAAGAATCAATAAGAAATGGAAGGGGCAAAGTAAATCTAAAAGAAATTCTGCAGAGGGAGAACAAAGAAACGAGGTGCTGTTGTATTTTCATTGCTACGAAGCTAAATTAAGCTTCCTAAGTCAAGCAGAGAAATAATTGTTTAAGACTTCTATTCAGAAGACAGCATGAGCAGCAAATGCCAGTGGGACAACTAACAAAGGGTGTCTTCTCACAGAGAAAGCCACCTGGAGATTGCATAACAATAATGAGTTTCCTCCCGGTTTCACATTATTAGTCACCTTTCACCCTTCTCTGCCAAAGGCTTCTTCTTATCCATCCATCCAAGGATGAGAGCCAAGACAGAAGCCTTTCCTGTGCTGCTGCTTTCCATCAGTCACTCTTCAAGGTCAAGGCCTCCACATTACTGATCCTTGCTGCCCATTTCAGCCATTTTGAACTAACTCCAGAGTAAAACCTTCTTCAGCCCTGCTGCTGGGAAAAGATCCGAGATACCTGAACAGACCCTCCTTATACTCAGTTGTTATGGCCTGGAAAAACAGTTATATTTTGGAGCAACACATTTTTATTTTGCTGTTAAAAGGAAGTCAAGAACATTGTTGTCTACAGCTGTGTTCAAGAGACACCCTGACACCCATGCTTACCTTTAAGCATCCAATCTATCAAAGTGCAATGCATCTTAATGTGCTGTATCGGTGAAAATACATTGTACTGATATTCTGGAAGTACTTCCTAGCATCAGTTCATTTGGCATGTATGTTATAAGCTATGTATAAAAAAAGCACCTGAATAATGACAGCTTAATCAGCTTATTGTTATTCTCTTGCAGAGAAGGGTAAAAAGAATTCCTGGGTGTCCCTGGGCAACATATATTACAAAAGACCCTGAAAGTAATCAGAGGAAATGTACATCTGGCAAAAAGAGAATTTTTTTTCAAGTTCTGAAAATATTTCAAAGCAAAGCCTTTGCAGAGATCCATCAAGGAGGCCTCACCAGCAGAAGGCATGCCTACCTCGAGTCCCTCGGAAACCTGTTTGACTCAGGTGGAAATGACCTACTGGCATTTATTTGTAATTGCCCAGCATGGCAGTTGCTGAGGAAGGAAAAGCTGTTGAGTCACACGGCAAGCCGCTTTTCCACTTTTGTCTAGTTGCCCAGAGGGTAGAGTGGGACAGTCAGAAGGCTGAGATTCTGTTTATGCCTCTGACACTGATTTCCCATACGACCTTGGCAAGTACTACTTCTTGTGCCACTGTTTCCCCATTTCTTAATGGATAAAACCACTCCCTTGACTCATGGGACAATCATAAGTGCACAGCAAAGAACATGTTTGTTTAGCTAATGAAAGGTAAGAGAGAAGAGTGAAGGGTTATTATTGTTGTCATGTAAGACAAAAGCAGTTATGTAACAACATCAGTATTGCTTCATTTTAGCCATTATGACATAATAAACTGTCAGAGGCATAGTGTCTGACATAGTATCTTCATCCCAGTGAATGTACTGAAGCATTTACTTCATGGATACAAAACCAGATTACAACAGTCTGGAAGACTCTACCTCGTTTATTTTGACTAGCCTTTCTCTAGAACATGTTTTTCCTGTATAACCTTGTAACCCATAATAATGGCCCAAACTACAGGAATGACGGCAGGTTTCATGAGCTAGTAAAAGCAAAACAATTCCTCACTTGTGCATTTCACAACTAGTCACATGCTAAAACACACAAGTGCTTATCATCTTTGTGAACAGCGAACGAGCTTAAGTTAGTTTCTAAATCAGTACATAATACATACAAAGAACACATTCTAAAAATCTCAATGCCACGAAAGAATTTAAAAAATTCCCTAATTTGGCTAAATTACATTCCGCTTGTATGACGACAAATTTCCTAAAACAAAAGCATTGATAAGTGTGGTTCATAACTGCTATTGGAATTAATAACCAAATTTCATTGGTTCATGTTCTACGATTTATTCAAAAATTCACAATTGTCCATTTAAAAAGAGTCAGAATAAAGCAGCGTGTGGACTGAAGGCTAAGGAAGGTATGACTGTGATTACAGCAGCTGAAACTCTGCCCTAATCACACTCTTATCTTTCTTATCTACTGAAAGCATTTATAAAGCAATGATTACTGTACTAGGCCCCATCACTGCACTGAGTTAGTTCTGAAGCAGCACCTTTGCGGTGCTGTAAGAAGTTTATACTGCTAGAGGTGTTGTCATTCTGCTGAGACAGAAAGCCAAGCTTCTCATCACTTAAAGTCATTAAAAAAATAAACTATGACACTTCTTTAGAAGTAGGGGTGTTAACCCCAATGTCCTGGCCAAATTCCCAGCTTGAGTAATTACAATGTGCCTTGAATAAATTCTTGCCACAGTTTCCGTTGGACATAGTATTGTTCTCTACTTCCTTTCCTACAATATTATGGAGTGCTGATGCATGCTCTTACAAAGGTCCTGTCTACACTGGGATGTCGTATAGGTCTACCCCAGGACCCAGCTCTGTGGCAGTACATTGGGAACAACGTGCTGAAACCAGTTCTGCCTGTCAGCAGAACCGCTAGGCAATTTGTAATTTTTATTTATTGATGTTCTGGCACCTCCTTCAGATGGAATTAACTTTGGATACAGCTATCTGATAGACAGACTGGTGCAAATCCCAGATGCAGACATACACAAGCTTGTTTAGTTTTTCTTTAAATGAACTAAATTTGCATCAGGAAATTAGCAAACTACGCTAAACTAACTTTCTAGATGCCTGCTATGATCATCTGAGAAGGCAGCAAAAGCATGCCTAATATCACAGGGCTAGAAAAGCATGTTAAATGTGCCTGTTTAGTTTAGCTGGCAACAATAAACATCGTCATTTTCATACTGTCTGTTCCTTCAGAATTTCAGCGGACTTTTTCTAAACTGATGGTCCACAGATGATACTGTTGATTTTTAAGCAGTCACCGAATACATATCAAATGCAGATCTAGTATTTTAAGTAAAATACTTGACAGTTAATGGTAAAGCGTTATTCACATTTTTCTGCAGCCACCATTGGAGACTCTAAGGATTTTTACCTAGAGCTATCATTATCTTTTTATGTGTGTAACACAAAGAGCTGAGGCCCAGACTCTCTGCTGGTGTTTGCCAGGTTAGCTGCATGGACCTCACTAACTGAAGCTCTTGCTCTCATAATTCCAAACTTTAAAGGCAATTTGTCTGCAGGAAGTAGTACAAGATCAAGATTCAGAAGAACCTGAATCTCAATTCTACCTTATGACCCCACAGGCACTCCCTCATACTGCTCCATTTTAGTTTTCCCATCTGCAGAAGCAAACGATACCCACTAATCTGACAAAACATGTACAAGAACAGATTTATACTGATAGGCCATGCTGAGCAGATTTGTGTTAGACACCATTGTTCTAACATTTGAAAATACAAATATTTACCTTTCAAGTATGTCCTTAATTTCCCCAGAAGAATGCCTCCAAACCCATATTATTTTAGAAGACAGAAACTGTAGTTTCAGAAAGTGGATGGTTTTATTTTTGTGCCATTACAAAAATGCTTTTTAACTTGTCAAACGATACGCTACAAATATCTTTGGCAGATGAATGAAACCAAGTTTCCTGTCATAGCTGCCAACTTCAAGGTTGAGATAATCAGATAAACCTTTAGTTTGCCTCTCCCAATACTTACAACAACATATGTTTGAAGTGATCCACATTTGTCTTACTTTTCCTCTTGGGATTTGAAAAGGCAAAGTACCAGACCACTATGTGGCAAGTTCGCAAAACTCTAGATGTGGTCCACAATTATCACAGCCAACCTCTGTTCTCAACTTTCCTCAGGTTTCCCCCATCCCAGGTTAAATAGTCCCCAGTAGCTCTGCTTGTCTAAAGGTAAATGCAAAGTTCCCATAAATTGCACACAGCATCATCCTCAACGCTTGCTGGATACAAAGCCTTCTTATGGTACAAGATACCTGTTAGTTTATGGGAAAACAGGAAGCAAGTTTGTTTTGCTTGTTTTATTTCAGTGGTATCAGTAATACTGGATTTACAGAATTGTACTATTTCATACTCGGGACACCTCAAAACTGTGAATATTTGCAGGGTACTTTAGTTATAAAGTAAGAACACTGTCTCTTCTGATACAATCCTGAATTTAAAAGTGGAAGCAATCCCTGCAAACATACCTTTTACAAACTTTGTTTCTTATGTAACTGTTTCTATTAATTTTTTGTCAGGATGTCAGTACAAATTGTTATTTTGATAATTCCTTGCCCCCATACTTTTGAAAGGGAAAGCAACTATAAACACAAGGGAGACTGACCTCAGTGATTTCCTCTGTTCAGGCAGGAGCACAATACACTTAAACACCATGACAAGGAGAGGTGGACCGTTTAGAATTCCTCCAGCTGTAATCTATAGTAAACACAAATAAACAAATACGTGACTACAAGACACAATAATTAATATCTGCATGAAGCCAACTGTTATCTCTAGCTCATAGATGGAGATATCAAAGCACACAAACACTCAACAACCTACCAAGTTCAAAACCCACCACTGAGAGCCAAGACTACAGCTCGGTCGGCCATGTGCTCGGTCCATGAATTTTTTTTTTTTTTTCCCCTCTTCTGGCCATAAACCGGATACAGTTCGGCCAAGGGCAGACAGTGTGAAACGCACCCATTCGGTCAGGCCAGTTGCACAAGAGTTAGCTCAAGCAAACACCTATCACCTCCTGGGATTATCGCCTGTAGCTGAGCTGCTCCCTGCCACTAAGGCAGCTCCACTCAGCCGGGTATCCTCACCCCCAGCTGGCCCGTCCCCAACCCCCCCGCCGTGCCCCACCGGCCCCCCCGGCTCTCCCCTGCCCTCCTTCTTCATCTCCCCACCCGTGTCCAGGCCCCACCTGCCGTGTCCCCAAGCCCTCCTTCTCACCGTTCCTCCCTACCTCAGCTTCTCCACACCTTTCCTCAGTTTCCCCATTCCCCTTCAAGCCCCGCTGAGCTCTTACGGCCTCACACCCCCCCACCATTTTCTCCCTCGGGCCCCTCTCACCCCTCCGGGTCCCCACACG
>JANZLQ010000089.1:5568912-5581885 GCA_026212715.1 Elanus axillaris | reverse complement strand
CCCTTAGACCCCGGCGCGGAGTCCGGCCGCCCCCCCCCCCCCCCTTTTTTTTTTTTTCCTTCCCCCGAGCTCTCTTCCCTACCCCTCGCTCCTCCCCAAGTGGTGAGTTTTCAGTGTAAATACCATTTTGTTCGGTGCTGGTATGGGATTTGGATGAAAGTGACCTATTTTAAAGACCTTTTATTGCTTCCCCTCAGCAATGCATGTGGCGGCCGATTCCGTTAGCCAAATAGCGTTTCCCAACCATTTTAATTTGTCAGATTAAAACATCTCATGGAGGCTAGATTTCTGTAACCTGCGTGTGGGTATGTCTTTAGAAATATCGTTCAGCCTGCTTTGCTGCAAGCATCTTTGGAGTATTAGAGTTCACCTTTGTCACTGTGAAAGCAGAAATAAATATAAACGCTATATACCTGGGCGCCCGTAACATGCAGTTGTACCATTGTGTTGGGCGCGGTACAAGAAATGGGGGGGGAGAACCAGGGACTAAAATGGTTGTTGTCAAATGTAGATCTTTACATTTAGGAAGAATGACAGAACGGTATTAGCCTTGAGGACTTTCATTTATTTTCTTAGAAAAACGTTTTGTGTTTATCGTGTCTGTCTCTGCTGCTTATCATGGTATGGAGTATTTCATTAGGTGGCATTTTAGTGGCCGAGTTGGTTAAATAGCAGTTGCATTAACTAGTTGAACCAATTGTGTCCTTCACCTTTGACTGTTGCATTTTGAGAGCCCTTACAGCAGTGTGTCCATGCATGCCAAGGGCAGATTAATAAGATGTTACCTAAAGGTTTGGATGTTATTGATTCCTTACTATTAATGCTATTTATAGTGCGTTTGACATGGCTCTTGTTTTATGTATTTGGATAAAGGTTATCAGCTTGGAATGCTTCAAATGAAATGTTCCCAAAATACCACCCCTAACATTATATATTTGTGTACACATATATATTGTTGAACAGTACAGTTCAGATCTTCAGTGTCTGAAAAATAGCTTTAATAGGTAGCACATCATAATAGTGAAAACACGGTGGAAAACTGTGATGTATTTTGACACCAGTGAAGGTTTGTTTTCACATTTCAGGATTACAGAATAACAACTGTTGTTGCAGTAAATATGATTTTAGATACGTTCTTCTTGAAAGTACTTCGAATCTACATTTTCCTTGCCTTTGTGCCTGTTCATAGTGAGCGTGTCATAGTTTTTGCTACTTATGTCCAAGGGCAAACCTAATCAACGATTGGTTTGAGCCTTCATATTAGATTCTCCACAACATTGGCCTAGTTCTGGCTGGTATGTTTGCCGTTTTTAGGACTCCTCTTCCTTTTATCTGTAGACTGAAATACATTGATAAACTTGAACCTTAATTTGTCCTTTGAACTTGAGAGAATGTTTTTCCCCTCTGTTAAGACTATCTCACTGAAGAGAAAGTGATTCTGGTGGAACAGCTTAAATTAAATCTAATCCTGTTGAAACACAACCGCCTGAAGTAAAAACTCCTTGGATAGTTTGATTATTTTTTTTTTCTTCTCAACTAGACTGAAATTAAGTGCTGCATGTAGAGGACCAGATGTTGGCGTTAAAATTATGTAGAGATAAGGTGACTTAGGCCTCAAGTTAGACTACTGGAAAAAGTTATCTATCGTACGTCCTTCCTTTAAATGCTGGTGTAAGCTAAGCTGGAGAATTCTAAATGTTTACTTCCATCTAAATAACATTTCCATTTGTACAGCTTTCATCTTTGCCTGTCCACTGTAATTCATCAGCTTTTGTCACCAGAATAACATATTTTTAATGAGTTGTAAGACAGCCTCAGTTTTTATGCTTGGTGAGATACATTAGAAGAGAAGCAAATATCACACTAATAATTACATCTTCAGATGTATCCTAGTAGTGGATTTCCTGTAATGAGGATGTTTTGTGGAGAACAATAGATATGGCAACGAATTGAGAGATTTGTTTTAAAGATGTTGTAGGTAGCTGACTCTGCAGTAGTGAGTTCCACTTTGACACAACTATTGCATACTCAACAGGAACATTAGGTGGTTTCCAGGTACTAACTCTCTTTGTAGCAAAGACAGACTGGATGTACTACTGCTGTTGTCTCTCTTGTCTGTCTCTTCTGCAAGGATGTACTTCTGATCTAACTTAGTAGAGACTACAGTCATTTGCAAAATATGCCTCATAAAAGTTTATTTGACAGCATAGATGTTTTGTCAAATAAGAAAATGTTTAGGGTTGATCTGGCTCTCTTTGTGATCCAGAAGTGGTATGGAAGCTACGATAAGTATCACTTGTGTTAGTCCATTCTCGATGTGTTTTGGAAGACACTTGCATAATCTCTAAGATCCTATCTTAGAAGCATTTTCTGTTGTGTTTTTGTTTGTATTAAAATCACATAAACAACATATTGTTATGCTGAAGTGCACACTAGAAACTACAAACATCTTTGGTATTACCAGTGGTGACCCAGGCTCTTTTCTTCTGAATTACAATGGTTATGGGTGGCCATTACATTTTTCCTGTTCAAGTATGCTATGTAGCATGAAGGTTTTTAGTTTTATTTCCCTTTGTGAAACTGGACAAAGGGAAGAGCTTAACTTCAACTCTGGACTAGAATCATGTCTGAATGAGAAAGTTATCCTGGGTCTGACAGCAGGGTTTCCGTCATGGGTAACACAGATGTTGTCCCTCAGTTAACGGTGTTTGAGACAAGCTTGCATATAGCAGTACAGAGAGGGATAATTTAATACCTTCTGAGGCTGATGGCTGTCCTTTCTTCTATAACTCTTGAATATGTCTTACTCTTCTCCACAAACTGCTCGCTTTTGACCAACATGCTGCAGGATGAAACCCTGGTCTGTGCGGCCTTGTACTCGCTGGTGAGTTCCTGTTCACTAGAAGTTGATTTAGGTGTGTGGTCCCATCTTCCACCTGCTTATCCATGTATGTCATTCCATTGGCTCTGATCTTTGGTCCTGCACAGAGCCACACCAGCAGAAAGCTAACCTAAGGAAAAATGCAAAGAGTTTTGTGTCAGCTTGGTGATCTGAAATGGCTCAGTGCACAGTTAGGTGATGCTAGAGACAACCCAAGGGCCTGGGCTGCACCATTCCCACCGGCCAGCAATTAAATCAGTTTATGCTGCCATGGAACCACAGCTTGTTCAAAGAGAAATGTTTGGAGTCAGAGGTGGTTGGTGGCACTTTTCCCTAAACTTGTAGTTAGGTTTCAGGATTCTTTGTTTTCATTGTCCTTTAACATGCTGAGGAGTTGCTCATGATACATTGATTTCTGTATGGAGAAGAGGCTGGAAAAAGTCCAATGGATAAAGGGTCAGAAAACCACTAATCCCCTCGTGTGAAGTTCCAGAGGGAGCTCAGCTGTGCAGAGCTGCAAAGCAGAGTCCTTCCTGTGAAGGCAGAACTTTAAAAACATGAAATCAGGGGTGAAGCGCAAAGTGTCTGAGGGGAAAAAAGTGTGCACAAAACAGGAGGAAAGGATGGAGGGCTGTGCTGTTAGTTGGCTTTTAGACACTGTACTCCCTCCTCCTTGTCTAAGTGCTCATTTACAGTACAAAACATGGAGGAAGGAATACTTTCTGAAGGCCTTTAGAAATACAATGGACGTTAGACAGCACAATGAGTGCTCCAAACGGAGGTTTCTTAAAGCAGTTTTAAAACAAATATTTGGTGATCACTGGAATGACGGTATTTTTTTAATTAGCGAAGGGAAGCCACTGAGAACTTTTAATACTTTGTCAGAAATTAGTGCATTGTTACTCTTGACAATTTTTTTTTTTTGTTTCACATCCTGCTAAATCTTGATTTCTTTGCCAGAAGAAAAGACAAGGTAGCCACTGTAAACATAGCATGAAATCGCCAAAGCAGCAATAAGTTTTGTCTAAACGGAAAAGTTTCTCCAGTTTAATCGGCGCTTGCTGAGCCCAGCTATGCAGAGTTAGTTACATACCTACATTGTAGCTTAGAGATGAGGTTTTCCTTCTCATAGAGGTGTGGTGAGGACAGCGCAACAGACATTCTGAGTTACGGTGATGATGGCTTCTTGATACGAGTGGACAGTAGCTAACAGTTTTGCCTGTTGTATTGCTTGGCTAGAAGTAGTTTTGATTTTTCTCTAGGGGTCAGGATGGGGTGACAGCATGAGATTTACATATTGGGTATTGTCCTTAGAATGGAAAAAAGCTAGAAATGTTTTGTTTTGGGGAAAACTTAGATCTTGAGGAAAGAAGTAAAAATCACAGAACTCTAAAGCTGGCAGGCTGTGCAGTTTTCTGTGGCTGTGATCTTCCACTGACCCTTACTACACTCCTGGCTACAGCCATGCAAATATTTTCTTTAGAGTGAAATGTAATTTTATAAAAACAGTTTTCTCCTACGCTCATCAAGTGTAGCGTGTTTACAGGGCAGCCTTCTATCAGAATGTGGGTGAGTGGTGCCTGTGAATTTAGTTGGAAGCTTTTGCTGCATGTCAATGATGTCAAGCCATATTTGAAAAGTAAATTTTGATGTTTACTCTTAATCTCAGAGATTCTTGCTTATAGCTTTCAGACTGAAAGCCAACGTGTCTTCTACCTGAATTCTTAAAACGTGAATAAAGTTGGTTTCAGCCTTTCACTTAGTTAGCTGAACTACAAAACCCCTTTTTCTTCCCATTACTAAGCATCGGTAGACACAGTTTTTGAGGGGTTAGGCCCTTTAGGATCAGTCCCTCTCTTTGCATTGCTGGTTCAGCCTCACTTCATTCCGGTCTGGGTGATTTCTAACCCATGGAAAGCTTTGGGATCCAGGAGCATAGGAAAGTGGAATATGCAAATGCAAGTATGTTGAAAGGGTAGGGAACATTTATTGTAAGAGTTTTTGGCTTGTTCCCCGTCCATGTGTTCAGCCTGTTTTCCAAGCATCCAGCAATCCTTCCTCTTCCCTGACATACCGCTACTCAAAGGCAATAACAGACCCATGAGCCTGTTCCCAGAGAATTATTGTATTGGGATTTCTTGGAAAGAATTGCATGTGGTATTGCACATGTTTGTTATTTTTGCCTCCCTCCCCCTTCTTAATATGCAGTTCTTATTTCCCGCCTCAGTCCTCTTTTAATTGGAGACTGTCACTCCCTCCCCCAGCCAAGGAGAAGAGAAGAGAGGTTATTTTTGCTAACGCTGTTTCTCAAATAGGCCACGGGTATACAGTAAGTAGCGCAGTAACTTTCTCCATGGGAAACCATCAGTTACTAGGATTTTTCAAGCTGGGTCCCGGTGGCAGTGCAACATGTTTCTTCTTTAGTTCTGGCTTGCAGTTGTCACTAGCATAGCTCCTCCCAGTTCCCACTTCCTTGTAACCCAATCTGAATAAAGATCATGGGATTTGAATGTGCCTTGCTTTGCTGCTGCTGCTCTGAATGTTTGGGTTGTCTCTGTGTTCTCTGCAAACTGTACACGGTGATCTTCGCTTTTTGGCTTTGCCTGTTCCAAAGAGCAGTTGACAGTTGTTAAAATCAGTTCTGGGCCAGGCATGATTCGATGCGATTAAACTGTGTTAAATATGTTCCAGAACTGTTTCTTGGCCTAGATAGCAAACTAGTTGAACCCTGGTTTTGAAATCTATTTATGTATGATTTGGCTCTGTACTCCTAGGTAAGCTGTCTGCCTCTTCAAGGGTCAAACAGCACAGGATCTATGCACAGCACATGATCTGCTTTTAAATCCACCACGCTCCCGTATCTCCCTGGGCTTTTATATTAGACTTTGCATATCAAAGTCTTGTCTTGAGAATTATATACTGGCCTAACTGTAGTAATGTGGTTTCACCATCCGTAAAGACTAACTGTGTTGCAGTGATACAATTGTCCCTGGCATCAGCTGAACTGGTATAAACCCCACTTTATACTTACTCAGTATATCCCAGTATGCAGGCAGGCTCCTAGATTGAGGTTTTTATGGAGGTTTGCAACTTTAATTAAAAAAGAGGGTAACCTAGGCCTTAACAAAATTTCATGCTGGCTTCTAGAAGTGCATATCAAAGTTGGGAAGGAAATAATGGTATGTTTCAGAGGCAGTGCCTTGCTAAGAATGCCAAGCTCCATTTTTATTATAGGTTAATTACCGTATAGGCAAACCCTGAGTTCTTACCTGGGTTTTTGGCTTAATTTTCCTTCTTCCCTTTCCACACAAAACCCCCTCTAACCCGTGCTTTGAAGTATTTAAAACTAGGTTAGTCTCTGGCTGGAGGTGTGTGGTAGAACCTCCTGCTAATTCTTGCTGGGACCTGCCCGTTCTGCAGCAAGAATGCAGGCGAACCCATCTGAATGCTGATCATCTGTCCTTTGTGGAGGATGGAAGATTGTTTTTCCTTCATTTGACACAATACATGGGCAAAGGAATCCTAGAGCATCTCCATTCCAAAAGCCACCAAGTGCCCAGAGCTGTACAAGCAGGAGTGCATGCCCATGGAGGTGGGGGAGGATGCTTGGTCTGAGTTTAGTTGATTGTGTGACAGTTGCTGGAGATATTTCCTTCTCCCACTCTCAGAAGATGTTTGCTGTGAGCTGCTAGCTCAGAAGTTGACCACGTTCCTGGCAGATCAACCCACACAGCAGTCCTGAACTGACCAGTCTTCAAAATTTCACTCGGTTGCTGACTGGGAAGACGAGTGCAGGGTCCCAAACACTAAGATAACCTGTACTTAAGAAGAGGTCAATATGCATGCTTTTTATCCAAAATAAAATATTACGGAAGAAGCAAGTTCTCATCCTCACCATTACCTCTGATTTCATTGCAATACTGATGTTTTAAATTTGTTTGCAAAAACAAGACTGGGCAAACAATTTGTTCCTGATTTGACACTAACAAGCACAGTGCTTTGTACACTAGACTAACATGAAAATTGTTTACTTACAAAGAACATAATTTACCTTTAACTAGCTCATAATTAGTCACAAAACCATAAAGAAGATTTAAAGAATTATTTGCTAGTTTATTGAAAAAGATTTGGCGTGCAGTTGTTGATGCACACTGCTTTTTAAAATATTTTGGAAAAGTCCCTACATTTTCCAAAATATTTTAATGGTAGGTTCTTTTTCTTAAATAGCCCATATCTCTTGAAGATATTAATGCACACATTATTTTAAGTATCTTGTATTTTCCCCTGTTGCTGGAATTGGTTATTGTGGGTGACTGTGCAGGCGGGCAATCACATGGAGTCTTTCCACAGTGGCTGGTCCAGCACCGGGATATGTGATCCTCATTTGAATAGTCTTCCTGTTGCACTCTCTGGTATTGAAAATTAATTACTGTAGTGACTACAAATTACTATAATCACTATGCTTTTTGTAGGTATTACAAATATTTTTATGTTTAAATAGAAATAGCTGGCATTAATATTAATATGATAAGAAATAAAATATTAATACACAAATAGAAATTTAAGTAAGCTATAACACAGAAAGGTTATCTTACATATGTGATGTTTTTATAATTTTCTCTGAGTTGGCAGAATAATAATAACAGTAATTCCCAGTTCTGAATTTCATCCATAAATCTCAAGGTACTTGAAATGGATGATGAATGCATATTTATTTTTCACACTTATAAGGTGGGGATACTGAAGTACGGGGGGGGGGGAGTGAGCGATTTGCCCAGCATAGCTGGTGACAGAGGTAGAAGAATTTGTCTCCCCAGTCCCCAATTAACATCTAACCAGCAGGACTGCAGGACCTCCTAGGTTGTGAAGTAGAAGCAGAAGTGTATGAGATACTGCATTGTCTGTGCGGTGTGGTGGAACAGCACAGACCTCAAAGTTCAGCAGCACCGCTGTCCCAGATCTCTTCCTGAAAGTCTGGCTGACCTACTAATGATGCAGGGGATTGCTTTTTTTGTTTCATCATGTGAGCGCTATGTAGATTTTTCTTACCATAATGGCAGTTTGATACTCTTCATGAATGAGTTGGCGAGATCTTGAAATTTATAATATTATATATTACTATGATGTGACTTGTTGGTGATTTTTATTTTTAAATAAACATGAAGGGAGCCTTTAGTGCATTGTAGATTAATCTCTCAACTTGATGAACAACAAACTAAGTCTTTTCATTCTGGGAGTCAGTCACACACAGGGATAACTGGGAACAGCTCACCCAAGTAAAAGAATATTCTTGTGCAGATATAATTGCAAGACTTGGGGATTGTCTGGACATCTTTATGGAGATCTGTGGAGGCAGAGTGTATCCTTTTATCCTGTTTGTGCAGTCCCTACTACAGCTGAATCTCACATCTTCTTAAGGGTCTGGTTATTGTGTAATGCAAATGCATACTGCTGTTTTCTGTAAAAAGCTGAAAGCGTCCTCACCTGGTGTACTAGGAGGGAAGAAGAGTTTTGAGCCCCTGTACCTGTCAGGAATCTGTAAGCATTGCTGAGCGAGCCATTGCTCAGCTCATTACAAGTAACTTTTATCTGTTCTAGATTCTACTTTAACTGTCTCTGCAGAGAGGTTTATGGTGTTGGTATTCGTTTAAAGCATATCTTTGCAGGAAAGTTGCTGCAGCTTATTTGGAAATAATAAAACTAAGGATTTTATTGCTTCAGTCATGTTATTTTTAAACTAGAGTAACCCCAAAAGCTTAAAAACCTTGAAATTTGAGTCCCTGTGTGGAAGTGCCCTATATTTTTGGACCTTGGTTTTCTGAGGGGTTTTTGTTCAATGTTGCCACAACCGTGGAGTATGAAATTTAGCAAGTTTTCTCCAAGATCTGCTTTCATCTTTGTAATTAATGCTACCTGTGCTGGTTTGAAATAGTTCATAGCAGTTTATCATGTGCATTGCAAAATCTAGCTACCTATTTACATAGGTGTTGGGGAAACAAGGATGATACGGACTAGCATGAGTGGTACGGAGCAGCATGAGTGGAAGGAGAGTATGGTGTGAGTTGTGATTCTACTTGTCTGCTTATTTTCTGGTTTGGAGGCATTGAGCACCTACCTGCTGATTTAGGGGTTTTCTATATGTGATTTCATGCCTGTGATTAGCATTTCTAAGGACATGACACATACGGTCTCACCACTAAAATACGTTGTGTAAATATGTAAACAGAAAATTACAGAGATGGTCATTGCCCATCTGTTCGGACTAGTCTCTAGAGTTAACCCAACAGGACTTGGCACGCTTCATTGGGCCCATCCGATATAACAGATCTTGGACTTCAAACTTATGAGTAAAATTCCTTCTCAGAGTGGAATGATCACCTCCTTTTGATGCTTCTTTAATGGCAGTTGCTTGTCTCATTTTCTTTCTTTTTAATCACTGGGGCAGTCGATTGAGATATTTAGATAGCGTATTCCAGTGTCTTACCATTTTACTGTTTAAAGTCAAACTCTCTAGAAAACTTCAGCTGCTTCGCAGAAATCTGTAATTGCATTTTACCTGAAATCAACCATTTGTTATGCCAGAATTTCTCAAGGTAGGTGATGAACAGTAATAACAGGACTTGTAAGTTCTGGGTAGGTGTGAGAGATCCTGTATAGTGGTGTCTTTTAAAAATCCTTTTCTGGACAAAATCTGGGAATGGTACCTGGTTAGTAGATGTTATTGTTGGAGTATTGTCCCTAAGTTAATAGCAAGGCTATGTTTGTTCTGCTGCTTTGATAAATTATTAGTATTCTGTCTGAATTGAGCAGGCTGCTAATACTGATTAGCTTGTGCATAAGGTAGAGATGGCAATCTCCTTAATTTCATATTTAATTACCAAAAAAATCACAGCAAAGAGCTATTGAATGATTTGTCACCATTGTGCTGTTCAGTAGCTATCAGTGGAACCATGTGACCACTGGGTATTTAATATCTTCCCCTTCTATAATTGTCTTTTTTTTTTTTCCCCCTTTGCTGTTTTTTCTTGTTGCTGTTTAAGTGATAAATTGTTAGGAGCAAGGAAAATGGTCATGTACCATCTAGTTTGGTGTCTTGAATCTCCAAGAAGCATCTTGGAGTTTTGCTTCCAAGATTTTGCAGACTTTTCTCACTTAAAACCTGTTATTTCTGAGCTTGCCAGTCATGTCGATCTGCTGAGTTCAGGTATTACATGAAGGATAAATCTCCTTCTGACATGGAGCAGTCAGTGCACATGTTCTAGCACGGGCCTCTCCTGAGTTTTAATAAATACAGACAAGGTATGAATGCCTCTTCACTGCAAGAGGCGTGTTTTTTCCCTCTGCAGGTGCTACCTTCTGCATGCATACACATCTAGCAACTCCTCTGTCTCTGGTGTAGCATATGCACCTGCTCTGCAGGAAAGATGCTTTTCAGAATGCTTGCTTCATATGGAAGAAATAACTTTATAAAGCCTTTAAGTAAGAGCAGTTTCCAATTTATAGTGACTTAAACATGCTATGCTTTGCTTTGTTTCATCATGGTGAAAGCCACTTGCCTGTATAACTCAAAAATAATAATAAAACAGGCATAAACAAGCATAAAACAATGTACAGTTCAAGGTATCTTTATAGGCAAACAGTAGCTAAACGCCTTTTAACTTCATTCTGCCTGGCCTGGAAAGCATCAGCACTGTTGCCTGCCCCCATTTTGGTGGGCTGCTCTCATGGGCCAGGGGTCTGAAGGGAAAATTATTTTACTCCTGGCCACATTGAGTTTTGAGTCATCCAAAAGGTAACAGCCAGAAGCAGAGCTGTTCTGAGCTCTTGTTTGAGGGAGAGCTGCTTCCCTCCTGTTTGGGTTTTGCTTTTTTTTGTAGGTGTGATGTCATCATTCTGCGAGGTCTGCGCCGCCGCGTCCTCCAGGAAAACAAAACGGGGGGACGAGACCTGAATGTCAAATGCAAAAAACAAGCAGATCTGATTCTTCCTCTCCTCCCTCCCCCTTTTTCTTTGAAAGGAGCTTTCAAGCTGACTTTATACAACAGGAATTAGCTTAATAGAAGAAAGAGAGTGAGAGAAGCACAGTTACTTCTTTTCAGATCTGACTATCAAGTTTTCAAAAATAACTTCTTCCTGCCTTGCTGGAGGTTGTGATGTAGATTATGTGCCAGATGCAAATATATGGGCATTTTATAAATACCCAAGTCCTCTTTAGTTCAGGGATCTTTGTCTGGTTTTTACTGTTTTGGAGATATTTAAATAAGCACTGCACAGTGACTTCTTGTCACATTTGTGTTGGTTTCTACCAGAGAACTGTCCCATATGCTTCAGATGTTTGTGTAAATCTCATGGTAGTACTAACAGCAGCCTTCCACCAAGATTACTGTTGGGTCCTGGCCAGAGTCAGGTGAGCAGCCAAAACCAACTGCAGGACTGATACAACCAGGCTGTTTTTTGTTCAAGCCTGTGAAACTTAATAGAAGAGTGTATCCGAGTTCTTCCTTCTCTATGGGAGCCCTTTTGTGGCCTAGCAGCAACTGGCTTTCATGTAGCTTGTTAGCTATACTAAGCAATAGGGTTCATATAAATATGGACAGGTTTATTCTTTTTTAAGGTTAGAGGTGTAGATATTCCCTCACTCAAAATGACTTTGCAAAATAATCTGCAGAGAGCCTTTTTTAGGTATTTGGAGGCCATAAACTCTGAGTATTGGTTGTGAGAGGATAGGCTGGTGGTCTCTGAGAAGCTGTCCAGATGTAGTAAGAACTGGGCAGCAAGCAACACTGGAGCTGATATTCTTTGCCCCATTGTGTTCAGGAACCTTAATTACTTCTTGGTTGTTCTTTATAGCTTGCGTCCAAAAAGTAAATACTGTTTTCTGGCATGGCATCTTGAGTTCTCAGTAGCTCCCTGTCCAGCTGGGCTGCATGGGTGATCTGCATGCATGATGAGAGAGCAGTTCTCACTTTTTGCTGGTCGGTTGTTAGGGCAGTATCTGCCCAAGGTATCAGGAGGTTGTCCTACTTTCCCAGCTCAAAAATCCAAGATCCTTAGAATTCGTAAAATGGACACCTGACTTTCCCTTTGTTTATTAGCCAACAGGAGCAGTCAGCAAATAGATCTTCTTTTAATAAAGGAAATGTTGCTTGAAACTTTACTGGTTTTTTTTTCTCTTATTTGTCTGTTCCTACTGACAAACAAAAGGCATAATCCATTATTCCAAACTGCTGAAAAAGAGGCTTCAAATTGCCAGGTATGAAATTATGCTGCTTGTTCAGTTACCAGTAGGAAACGGCATGCGAGATGTTTCAAAACCTACAAAGGAGAAAGTTCTTTGTATGTGTGAATTTAGTATTCACAAAAGGTGTCAGATTGACAGCCTTGGAGATTGTGGAGATTGGAATTTTATTTATCCCTAGAGTAGGTGCAGTGCAGACTGCAATAGTGTAAAAATTTGCTGTATTACTCTGCTTTTACACCCTACTAGTGCCCTTTGCAGGCAGCCTCCAGGGGCAAGGAGCTCCTTTTTTCTCTGTGCCTCTTCAAGTAGTTGGCTGCCAGAAGGATGTGAGGGTAGGGTTTTTTTGTGTGTGATGTGGGTGCTTGTCTCCTGAAATCTAAACAGATGTGAAAGGAATTTGATATCATCCACCTCTAAACAGCCACTGGAGCAAAGGCAGCCTTCAGCCCCCATGTTCTCTGGTTGTATGCAGGCTGGTACTCTTGAGTCAAAAGATGCTAGCAGTCATGAGTCTTGTTATTCACTGACTTAGCCATTCTTCTGCAAAGGTTTAACACTCTGTCTTGTGATAAATATAAATTCTGTTGAGATAGAAGATTATAAAATCAGGTAAATAATACAGCTGCTTGTTTTAATAGACCAGGCTCTCGGTGAAATTTGAAAAAGAAACACAGAGCCTATGTATTTAATAGTTGGCATAAGAAACAGGATGTCAGACCTTTCTGTTCTTGCTGTGAACTTGTGTGGTCTTGGACAGGTCACCTCTTATTCACACAGTTTACGTGTTTGTAAGGTAAGAATGTTTATGGCAACTCTGCTAAATACTCAGAAAATACCAGGTGCTTTTTATG
>JANZLQ010000089.1:5510020-5568812 GCA_026212715.1 Elanus axillaris | reverse complement strand
CTTGGTAATGAAAGTATAGGTCAGGTGTGACATTGGCAGTTGAATAATACCTTCTTAGGAGAAAGTAGTGAAAATGGAAAAAAAAAAGGGGGGGGGGGGAAGATAGAACAACCTCTAGTCACCAAAGCTCTGGTCTTTCCACACTTTTCCAGACCCAGCATTAGACCTGAGAAGTGCCAAAGAACCTGTGAATGGAGATGTCGCAGGTGTGGTCCTCTCCGTCCTGGTGAGTTGACAGAGTTGGCCGATGTTAGTCATGCAGAGCTGTGAAACCCTCGGTCTGAGCTGTGATCTGCTTTCTTCAATCCATGTAGAAAACACATTTGAATACCACAGACTGATAATATTTCAGCTTCAGAATGAATGGTCTTTATTTCAGAGGGATGATTTTATTTTACTTTTCACTAGCAATTAAATACCATCAACCCCAGTGCAAACCATCCCTTCCGTCCCAAAAGGAAAAGCTCTTAGTAAGAGCTTCTACTGTTCACCAGGACAAGATTTCTAATACAGTTTCTCAGTATGAAGTATCTGTGGCATGATAAAATATAAACATACATAACTGTCATTAATTAAGCTGGATTGTAGGTAACTACTGATTGTCTTCTCGTGTGCTTTTTTTAAATTCCATGAGTTTTCTTAAAATCTAAGTGAAAAATGCTGCAAATTTTTCTACCTCAGAATAAGGACTCGTTCACTGCAGCTGTAGCTATGTGTAGGATAGGTTCTTAAATACTGTAAGGAGGAGGACCATTTTAAGGGAACCTGGACAGATACGGTGACAGTATTGAAACTCTAATGCAGCCAACTTGGGAAAAACAAACAACAAAACAAACACGCCCCCCGCCCCCCCCCAACAAACCAGCAGGTGACTTATTTTTGAAAATTTCTTATGTCCCCCTGGCAAGGTCTCTCCCACTCTTCTCTTGGGACTGTTCTTGCGGCTGTCCTTGTCCCCTGGCAGTTCATGTCTTCTATATCTTGATAGAGCCAGACCCCTGTGCTGCATATTTGCAGACCGTCTTAAGGAAGCCCTTCAGACCGTACAGCTTAATCCTGCTACAGCTGTGCCATGTGGTGATAGCTCTGGGTAGTAGCTTTTATCATCCTCAGTTACCATCCTTCATTAGATGGCATGATTGTGTGCCTCTGAGTAGCATGGTTTAGCTTTGACCAAATCACTGATTGCCTTCAGATCAGAGACTCCTCACAGTAGCCACCGCTGCCATCCAGCAAGGTGCAGGCTGCTGTACTGGCTGAGACAAAGGCCTTTGAGCTCAATCCCTGCCAGCAGTGAATGCTTAAGGAAAAGTATTAAGATTATTTTAATTGGCTTTTTCTTTGTAACGCTATTCCTTTACTACGTCTCTCAAAGATCAGGTCAGTCTTGGAAAAGTCACCTGTTGGCAGCTCCCTGCCTCACCTCATGCAAAAGCTGAGGCCAGAGTCCGTGAAACAGGCAGAACAACCTTGTTTTCAGAAAGCCCAAGTGCGAGAGCAGGTTCCACCGTATCTCAATTAACTTTTTATTTAAAGGCATAGAAAATAGTTTTGTCCATCGACTGAAGCAATCAGATTATCATTCCCCTCAACTGAAGGGTAGGAGTGGAAATGGTTGCCGATTATTTCTTTTTCGTTCATTTGCTTTTGTGAATGATTGCTGAGAACAGCTGGATTAAGCAGCTTTGTGCGTGAGCACACAAAGAACCCGTGAAATACAAAGGTGTTTGGATCTGTGCTATTGGAATAGACCAATTTCTGATTACAGTTTTCTGTCAAATTTAGGAGGGATGTGTTCCTACTTGAGCTGAAATTGCCTTTTCAGCCTTAAAATACTTGAACGCTTACTAGGTACGTTCAAGCGACTTCAGTACTTTCCTGCTCTCTTCAGGCCAGGAGAAGGTGCTGTATTTCATGCTTGGGAGCCGAAGAGTTGGCGTACAAGAGAAAAATTTCTTTAAATACTCCCAGTAAGAGTCAACCTAGGTAGGATGGACCTTGGGCATTAAAACCTGCTTTGTGGGCCTTGTTTCTGAATTGTTCCAAGTATTTGCTTCAGGTGCAGATGCTGGCCTACCTCTTTCATCCCTTGTATTCAGGACAATTAGTAATACTGCCAAAACCAGAAAAGAGCCAGGTATTTTTTTTAAAGCAGGTTTTTGGAGAAAAGATGCAGTCATTTTACCTTCTGTATGTGCACAATAATGTATCTACTTAACCTGTCTTTCTAGTGGAGAGGCAGTCAAGCAACAGGATGTTTAAGTCTGTGATTTGATGGACTTTTTAGTAAACCTTCTGTAAGGAGAGATCTGCTGAATTTACTGGGTATGTTCCACTGCAATGGATTCCACTCTTCACTTCTATAGTGCTTGCAGATGCTGGTGTTCAGAGAAAACATAGCACTTGAGCATTCCGTGCATGTGTCTTCCTCCTAGCGATATATACGTAAAATAATGACACAGGCAGGTAAATCAGAATGGTTAATTTGTTTTATATATGTTCCATAAAAACACCTCCTGGAACAGGGGCTTAGTCCTTAGTGGCACCCACTCTTACAGTGCAACGTGCAATGGTAATAAGAGGGTAAACCAGCACTATGCATTGCGTAGGCATTTTGCAGCTCCTGGTGCTGAGCAGGCAGTTATCCTCAGAGAGCAGCTGAAGATGCTCCAGCCCTGGGCTATGGGAGATCAGAAGGACTTTTCCCTGCAAGAGAGGCTCCTCTTGTTTCCAGTTCCTAGACTGTCGGGAATCTCTGTCCTGTGTTCAGTGAATCATTCCTGGAGAGCACCCAGGCAGTGTGGAGGAGGAAAATGCCTGGTGTGAATGCAGGAGGTATAAAAGTCAGATGAGAGAGGAGATAAGAATACATCAGGACAGAAGTATAGTGAAACTGGGGCTGCAGAGGGATCGAAGAGGAAGGTGCTACAGCTGGTAGAGAAATGGAGCTGGAGGTTTGCAGGAGAGGTGACTTGGGAGCCTGGGAGATGGGGAGGGAGGCAGCAAGTGAAGATGGGTTGGCAAGGGAGATGGCAGTCTGAATTCTGACACTTTCTAATTTTGGAGTGCTTGCCTTTGTAACCTTAATAATTTTGTTCTAATACACTAGATACAAAAATGACATTATATGTTCTGAGGAATTTGGTTACTATGGTAATGGGTATATAAGTACATAAGAGATAAGATGTCAGAAAACGGAACAGCTGTAATGTAGCACACAAACCCTATGACTGCCTGAATTTGGGAAGCAGGCTGTTACAAACTTCTCCTGCTTCAGTCTCACATCTGGCTGCTGGGATGCCTCTTCCTGTGTGAAAGTGACGTAAGAGTTTCTACAATAAATCTTTCGGGTTTATGGAATTTCAGCAGAGGTGCCCAAAATTTCTAGGTAAACAGACCACATACCTCCCTTCCGTGCCAGGGTGGGGAGGTCTCTGTTCCCACCCAGCTGCTGGAAGTGCAGGTGCACTTGTGCTGACCAGCTGGACCACCAGCCTGTGGGATGGGAGCGAGCTGGTGCTGCCTGTCCTCTGCTCTGGCACCCTCCTTCCCCCTTGCTCGAAAGTCAGGGCTGGCTGAGCCATGGGTGGGTGACTCGTTCCCAGGGTCACTTAACCAGTTTTCCCCTCCTCACTGTTGGTGCCCTGTCTAGATGGAGTTGAGGTAATGCAGCTGGTACCTATTTTTTAAGTCTTTGCCAGAAGCCATTGCTTTCCTTATGGCAGCTTGGTGATGGTGTGGTCTTGCTCAGCTGTAGCAGTTGGGGAAGGTGATGGGGAGCAAGAGCATACTGGGGATTGTCAGGGAGAAATGTGGGGCAGCCATCGGCACAGGAGTGGAAAGGACGATGGTTCTTGCACACTTCTTACCCCTTCCCCCATCTGCACCAAGGATATGTTTTGTATGCCCACCCACACCTTCTGATTTAAAAACTACTTGTACGGTGTTTCCCATGCTTGGGGCTGGATGGGTTGTGAGGGGGACTAGCCTCAACGGGAGAGGGTTGCTGGAGAGCTGATGGAGCAGGACAGTGGCTGGGATGGAGGAGCACTGCAAGTACAGTTCATCTCATGTAGGTGAATGTCAGTACAGCACAGGACACAGCATCATGTTGGAGGCTTCTTAAAGTCAAGTATGGTGTAATGGTTTAGGGACCGGCTACAGGAAGGTGAGTTTGTGCTGTTGAAGGAGGAAGTGTGGGCTAGAGGGAAGCTACTGGTAGTTTTCAAGGACCAGTCTTGAGACAGTTTTAAATGGTGTTTTGGTCTTGATGTACACGTGAAAGAACTGTGTTAAGAAAATTTGCTGGGGCAAAGTTGGGGAGTATTGTCAATCTGGAGGAGGACTGGAGTCTCACTTGGCCGGACTGAATGAGCTGGAAGATTTGCAATAATAGAGACAGAAATGGGATAGTACAAAGTGCATGGTCATGCAGTAATAACAAATATATATAAATATATATAACAATATATGTATATAATTTATATAAAAATGTGGTTTATCAGTTAGAAATGGAAAGATGCGAAAGACTTGAGTGTGTCTATTGATACCATCGTGATGTTAAAATTTTAATGCTCTGTGTCCAGGAAATAAGCAGATGTGGAGAATTCTGGTCAGGGATGTTTAAAAAAGAAAAAAAAATAATTACAGAGTTTGGGACAGATGTGAGGAAGGGCTGTTAGAATGGTCTGGGAAGTCAGTTCTCCCTCTTGTGACATACAGGAAGGCAAAACTGGCTTGCTTTTTTGAGCTAACAGGCTAAGGGGACACATACTGCATCTCTGTACTTGTGCTTATCCCTCAATATTGAAAAGGGAAGAAAGCTGTTTAAACTTTAGGGACAGTATGGGAAAAAGAGTAAGTCAGTATAAACTGACAAATAATAAATACAAACTCTAAGTCAGTCTTAATCAGTTCTTAATCTTAAATTGGTTCCTAATCAAAATAGGAGTGGGGATCTGGAGCAGCCTTGTAATCAGAGTAGTGGCTTTGGAAGTTCTCAGGAGTTGGTTTTTATTTGATGATTGGATTCTATTATATAGTTGCTTAAAATAGCAGGAACAGGACTTAATAAGACCTTCAGTCCTACTGTCTTAACTGTTGTACTATCTTAACAATTGAGACATATGCTGTATCTGAACGATTGTTACCTAAATTGGTTTGTATATTAGTTGGAAGGAGCATTTTCCCTGTGAAAGCAGATAAAACTCATCAAGTTAAAAAGGTATGCTTGTTATTTAAATACATACTGAAAACTATTTTTTGTTTTAAGTGAAAGGCATAAAGGGAAGTAATCTAGACCTTGCAGAATTCCTTGCAGAAGCGTTTCTTCAAGTAGGTAAAATAGTGAAGAAAAGGTGTTTTTTGATTTGTTGTTGCTTGCTTTTGGTTGTTTGACTCATGCCTTGCTGTGTGCTGTTTAAAAAATTGTCCTGCTCAGTCATGTAGAGACAGGAAAAATAAATACTCGAGCTGGAGTAAAACTGGACAAATTACCATGACTTTGGGGAATTCCAGCAGGAAAGAAGGTGCTCCCAGGCTCTAGAAATGTGTGAAATAATTGCTCAGTAAACATACTCCATTTATGGGTACAGATAATCTGGTAGAACAGATTTAACAGTTACAGAAGGTTTTAAACTCTTTTGATGCTGAAATACGTTTGAACCCCTTTTTGAACCTGCTTTAGGTTACAAACTTACGTAAGCAGCTGTATACCCTTGCTGTACTGCTGACGCCTTTTTCTGTGTGCTCCATTAGGTTGGTCACTCCTAAAGAACAGAATAGTCTTTCACTGGTAATCTGTTCTGAAAAGGCTTTTCTGCATTTACCCAGTGATGAAGGTCCATCACATATGTGCACCTTACTAGAACCTAGTAAGGTATTTTCTCATAATTTCTGTGCAGCCTTTCAATAAAACTTCTTTTTCTGTTTGTGATAGTAGTCATATATTTTATAAACTGCTGTGTTAAACAAAATTGCCCTTTTTCATAACAAAGTGTGTTTTAATGATGCTTGTTTGACCCTAGAAGAATAGAAATAGAAAAATTGTCATCCACATTCTAATACATTGGCTGTCTGGTCCTATCTGCTGGTTCTGGCAGTGGTAACAACTGGCTGCTTCAGAAGAGGTGCCAGGAGCGTTCAGGAATACCTTACCTGACTTGTCTGTGGATGTTCTTACGCGTGTAAACCTCTAGTTTAAAAAACAGTGTTTACATCTCTTGGGCTCAGTACCTTGCAGTGTTTTCTGCAGGTTAATTTCGCTTTTTATAGGTTGATTGGTTGAATTCTTTCACTCTGTTACAAATATGCTGCTCTTACATTTTATGGACTCTCCCCTTGTTCTTGAAGTCTGAGTACTTGACATGGCCTTCTTATATATGATTTTTAACTCTTACACCTTTTCTCTTCAAGCTTAGTTTGTTGTCTTGGGCATTTATGCCTTCCTGTTTCTGAGGCCTTTTTGTACTGTGCTTTCATTTTATTACTAGATGTGCATGAAGAATAATAGCCAGGAGCAGACCATGGCAGAGACTCCCTTAATGTATTGTCAGAAATTCTATATTATTTTCCTAATTGATTCCCCATGTTGTTTTTTTTAAAAAGTCTGACATTGTCTTTGCATAATTATGCAATTACTTTCATTGAGCTGTCTGCACAAGGCTCAGTTCCTGAATTATGTTTAGTTTAAGAGTAGGTATGTGCTTGACAGTTCTTTACTTTTTGACCTTTCATCTCCTGCCTTGCTGCTCATTCACATAATTTTTTAAGGTTCCTGTGCACTTTCTGGTACTATCAACTGCCCTCAATAAAACTTGTGTCCTTTCCCCTCCCATTCCAGGTCTTAAATGTAAATATTATGCAGGATCTGCACAGTAACTGTGGTCTCTCTGGTTGCAAGGGCCTTTTCCCTTGATCAAAATGTGTAATTATGTATCTGACCTCTTGATTTTTTCAGAGTTTTGTATCAGTTTAGAGGTGATGTTTCTGTTTGCCACCTATGACTAATTAATACTCACATAATTTTGCATGCAAGACTTTGCCCACTTCATTTTGAATATCTTTTTGAGTTGTTCTGGTTTTTTAATGACATACAGTGTAGTGTTTAAGTCTTTGGCTTGTTCTTAGTGTATCACAGTCACCAAGTGGTTAGCATGTTATTTTCACTAATTATTAGTTCAATTAATTCTTCTGTTCAGTTTGGCTGCAGCCATTGTAGGGAGCTTCTCTGGAGCAGTAGCTGTTGGAAGGAGACAGAACTTGTGACAAAAGTATACATCACTCTGGAGCTACATCAGACTTTCAGGGCAGTGACTTACTCATCTCCATAGGTCAGTAATGTTTAATTTATGAGTTTATTGAAGGACCAGCTTTTTTGATGTATGGTCTGTGACAGCACCATACCTTATACCTACCTAGTCATCTTTGTGCAGATAATTTACCTTTTTTCCTGTACCCTTGCTCTCCTGTGTGGCTTTTTTCCAGCCTGGTAGTGGATCAGGCTGGACGACTGCCTGAGGCTTCTCACTGTCAGCTTGGTTTTTAAGATTATTCCCATAGAATCTTCCAGTTTTCTCTTGGATTTTCCTGCTTGTATTTGACTCTATTTTCTAGGTCCTTCCCACTGGCTTCAGTTTTGCCAGGTTCATACTTGCTCAAATAAGAGTCTGACCTGTGGACTAGGAGTTGGACATAGCCTCTGGCTGGGGTGGACATGCGTCCTGGTGTTCTTCTGCACTCCAGTGAATTCAATTGCAAGCTCAGTTTAAGCATTTTCTTTTTTTTTTTTCTTTTTTTTTTTTTTTTTTTACTTATTGGTCAGAAAGACTGAATTACTTCCTTTCAGGCCTCGTTTCTAAAACGGTGTGTGGTACTGCTACTTTTTAATTACTTCTTTTCTCAAGGGTAATTATCTATATTGTGAGCTTTAGTAGCTTATTTCTGAGTTATTTATGCTGAATCCAAAAGAGCTAATTTGCTTACGTTTACTATATTTATTGTTCTGGGGCAAAATTGCTTAGGGGTCAAGAAAAGGTTTCTTTAAACTCAAGTCCCATTAGGATATCTGAGTAATTTTTTTTTTATGGGCAGCTGGAGTTTCCCAGTATTTTTGCCTCTAGACTTAATTGACTCTCATCGGCTGGCCACTTGCTAACCTCTTCCTGGCCAGTGTCCTGCCAGCACAGCATCTGCCGCACTGGAATCTCTTTAGTCCAAGAGACGTGGCCACAGAGAGTTGTCTGTAGGTGATGCAGTCACAGAATGTGTATTAATGTGATGCTTTTACATAGTAAAGGAAAAGAGTTGGCAGTGACTGTGAACTTAATGAATTGCAAAAGAAAGGGGACAGAAGATGTCATTTTTTCCAGTTGCCTTCCTCATAGCTTTGCTAGCCTAAGGAATTACTAAATTTAGAGCTGACCTTCTTAATAAATGTACCAGAACTATCACAAGCAAAGACATTCAGGAGATGTTAGTGTTGAATATGTCAGAGTATGGTTAGCACTTCTTGAACTTTCATGACATTGGTCTTTGAGAAATGAATGCTGGCTATTATTCTTCAGCTATTCTGTAGGTCCAACTTTTGATCCCATGGGATGTTTTGTTTTAAATAGGGTAAGAAATACAGGATGCTTTTTGGCATCAATATTTCTTTCAACTGCATCAGTAATGTCTTTTATTTGTGTTTTTTAAGTGGTAGGGTCAGTGGTAGATTTGGTGTTTCTTGGATGAGCGATGTTGCAAAAATTGCCAGTTAACAAAACTAGTATTTTCAGGACTACTGGTAGTGTTAGGTATATTTGTGTTTGTTTATAAATGCTCTATGTAACTTGTCAAAATAGATGTAATTTGTTCAGAATATGTCTAACACAGGAAGAGGCTTACCCAGTTAGAGTTATCTTTTCTACTGCTTAGAAAACTTGAAAGATTGTAAGATTGTAGAAATAATCAGAAATATAGAAAAATTTCCATTTTGCTTTAAATGGAAAGCACAGGATAATTGTTGCACTGTTGGCTTTACTGCTGGTCTGGATCATCCTAACAAATATTTACACCCAACCTAACTCAGAAACACAGATCCTGGGCTTGTCAGTGGAGGTTTGGGAAACTTCCGACCCTTTTGCTAGTGACATTCCTGGAAAGTAAACATCCAAGCAGAATAGCTCAGCAGGATCAGAAAGTATGCTGGGGTAAGTAATTCAGGGAGTTGATGATGGACGTTTTAGTGTCAGAATCTTGAGAGGAAATCAAAGTAAGTCACAGAGTCTAAAAGTGCATGTATAAGAGAAATGCAAGCAGTATTCCAACATAAAAGTGTCTTCCTGAGGCTATTCTGTGAAGAAGTATGATACAAGAAAAAAACACAGGTAGAGAAGCAAAGAAAGACAAAAAAAAAATCTGCAAAGAGTTTTTTCCAGGATAGAACCATTCCTCAAAAATACTTTTAAAAGAAATTGAAAAAGGAATCTTACTGGAATGATAGGCTTGCTCTTTGTCAGATGAAGAAAAATTTACTGTGTTGGGGAAGAAAAGCAAAACAGAGGAGCATCTTGCGTATATAAGCTTGAGACTGAAAAGCAGTGTAGAAAAGAGCAATGTTTCATGGGGCTTTCCGTGGTCCACAGTTACCTTCCACAATCCAGTTTTCTCAGCTCATTCCAGGTGTCTTTGTTCTGCTTGTAGTTGGCAGTGTTTCAGGATGGTTCCTTTTTTAATCAGTTCTGTGACAGCATTTTGAATTTTTTTCTGAATATTAAACATTTTTCTAACAGTGTCTTGTAGACTGCTATTCATCTACACCTCCCTTTTCCTTAATGACAGATAGTCCTAGTGGATCCAATGTGGAGAACAAGTGTACCAAAAAGAAGGATTTAAAGATAATTAAGAGAAAGGCAAGTTCATTACTTTGTCAGCATTTTTTTCATCTCAGCTGCAGCTCATTACTAAGTGGTAAAAGTAAGTTAGCAGGATCCTGAGGGAGATGTTCCTGAGTGCCTCTTGCCCCTTTTGCAGGGCATGGGAGAAGCTAAATGCCATTTGCTGCATCTCCAGGTTTTTCTTGTTTAATTTCTTGGATTTTTTTTTTTCTTCCCTAATTGCCACTCTAGGAAGATTTCCAGACTGCAGAACTAGGAGGACAAAAATTAACATGTTGTTAGCTTGGTGGGAGAGGCTTACCCAAGTACAGAAGTGGTCTGTGGTTTCACATGAATCAAGTGACTACAATTGCTGTCCTTTTTGAGAGGCTTGGAGGTGCTGATAGACTTTCCATTGTGATAGTCACCTAGAATGCAACTGTCTTGATACCATCTGCTGTGGTGTAATTGAGCATGGATGGGAAGCTGATTTTTAGCTGTTCAAGGAAACAGCCACCTTCTGCTGTGAGCAGGGAGTAACTCATCTTCCATGTGTGCAGTGCATGTTAAGGCACCTGAGAGTTGCTCTGCTTTTGTCAGAACAGGAGAAAAGAGTCGACGGGGCGGACCAGAGCCTAGGTTAAAAGAGATTTTAAGGAATGTCCACAGCACTTGGTGGGTTGCCCGGGCTTTTTTTTTTTTTTTTTTTTTTTTGATTGGAAAGAAATAAAAAACATGGTATACATGGTGATTATGAAGAACCTGATGAACATGTGTCCCTGCATTTGCTGAGATGTGCAGAGGATGGATAGAAGACAATGCTGAATCTTGGCAGTATTGCAGTGGCTGTAGATCCCCTGAATTTCAGATAAGCCAACAGAACTTTTTCTGTCTGTGCCTTTACAGAAAGGACCCACCACAGCAGGCTGGCTAGCACCTGGCTTTTGATGGACAGCAGCTAAAGTGATGGGATGTATGGTAGGTAACGTGTCTGCCCTTTATCTTTCCAGATAAGGTAACTCCATGCACAGAATTCATCAGGCTAAAATTTTAAAGGCTGATTGATAGGCAGATGGCAAAATAAGTTGGGTAGTAGCATCATTCCTAAAGTTATATATATCAGCACTGCCTGGTGTGATGAGTGTTCATTTCTTCTGATGCTGGATCTTCATCATCTCTTCTGATACGTCCCCACCAACTGTACAGCCGTTCCACTTCTGATACCAGGTTAGAGTCAGATCATCGCACATACATCCCCATGAGTTTGAGGGGTGGGTATTGCAACATACTGTTGTTGCCCAAAGAGAGTATGCTGGTATTGCAAAATACCTGTTTTGCCTGAAGAGAGTACCTCTCAGAGTAAAATGAGTAATTTTTTTTTATTTCTGCTTGGACGATACATAAGCCATTCAACACATTTTCTCTTTCCGTACATTGTGGCCTCGTTTTTCAGTGTTGTAGATGAGGTATTTTACTTGGTCACATAACAGCCAGAGCTCAGCCTTCTGTGCTTGGCCAGTGGTGATGTGCTTGGGTATGCAGTTGTACGTTGTGCTGGGAGAGCCTCTTTGGTGTCTCTGTGTCGGAGAAGAAGCTTCCTCTACCCAACAGGCAATACTGTATGATACCAAAAGTCCACCTGTGGTTTCCTCTGCATGGTTTATGAATAAACAGCTCATATGTACTGATATTTTTGGTTTATATGCTAGAAAACTCTTATTTAAGTTTGTTTGGTGGGGTTTTTTTTCTGCAAATGCATGGGATAGTTTTTGCATACAGGCAGCAACTTGCATTCTGTAATTTTGCTTACTTTCTTTACCTTACAGGCTTTTACTCAGTCTGTAAAAAATGGGGAATGATTTGTCTGCCACTTAAAAAAAAAATTGTGCTTTCAGGTCAAACACTCAGTTATACAGAAATATTTAAAAGTCAGTATTTTAAGCATTCTTACCATCTAACTCTCACTTTAGGCATAATTGCAAGTAAAAGAAAAAAAAATTAAAAGTCAGTTCTTTCAATAGTTCCAGTTTACCATATTTATGATAGTGGTGGAAATTTTCAGTGTCAGCTGGAAGCCATTCAGGAAATTTTTAATAGTGTGTTGAGAGGATAATTTAATCTCAGCTTCATACACTCCCCGGATCTGACCCATATGCAAGTAAGAGAAAATCCCTTTTCCCTTTTTCGACAGTTGCAAGATGACATTCATTCCCCATCTATTTGATGCTCTTGCATTAGATCCTGCCAGAGGAAATTACACTAAAATTTAGCAACTCTTTGCGCTACATGCAATGCAGATGCTTTAGAAAAAAAAATACATCTAAATACCAGTTTCCAAATGAAGTTATGTTGCAGTGGGCTGTTGTTATTTTTGGTGTTGGGGTTTTTTTTGCTGGTTGTTTAATTTCCGCTCTCACTTTGAGTAAGAAGACCTGCAAAGAACCAGTAGTTTTCTGTATTGAATATTTACTTTATAGTCTTTGCTGTTAGTGTGCAGCTCTAAAGATCATAGGTACTGTAACTGGTCTCCTGATTGTTTTTAAAGTGTCATGTATATTCTATCAGGGAAAAATACATAGTGTACCTACATTTGTTACTAAAGATAAGTTTTTATAGATTTTACTGTGCTAAGTGTATTATATAGCAGATGACTATAACATAAAACAAGATTTATGTCTCAAATTGCAAATAATTTTTTGTTTATAATTCAGTAATGGAGTACAGCATTCCTGTTGGCCTCATTAGCCATCACAGGAGTCTGTGTAGCGTGCCCCTTGGTACCTGCTGAAATGGAGAGAGACAGAGGATGATGGATGCATAAATCTGTTTGTTGTTTCCATTTAGTGCTCACATCATATTTGTTTAACTCTGGTTATTACATTCTTGTGTATAGAAGCTGAAGGATGTTGAATATGTTGATTCCTTGAAGCTTCATTTGTACGGACAAAGTGCGCTTGCTTTTTAATGCTAATAATCTACAAGCAAGCCTGTATTGTAATTTGGTTTCTGCAAACTTTTGAACCGTCTTAAGGAACTACAAATGCTTTGATGCATCTCATGGTTAGCGTAACTGAGTGTCTTCTAGTCGCCATCACTCTCACTGAGTTGGTCTGGCTGTGAACTTGAGAAATAATATGACAGACAGGTGGAAGTCTCAGTGAGTAGGTTCCTTTCTTTGCAGGGAAGGCTAAATATATTCTCTTCTTAGTACGTTGGTTTATTACATGAAAACAGTGACCTGTGGCACTGACAGCTATCTGATATTTTAGTGTAATGCGGACAGATTTTAGTTTCTCTGAGGTCTCTGTAGCATAAGGCTTAAATATGCACTTTGACTGTGGCAACTGACCATTCAGAGCTTTGCTTGTTCTGCTCTGCAGGATCCCAGGGGATGTTAGTCACCAGGGTGGGTCTTACTTCAGCTTGAGATGACATGGCAGGCAGGGAGGCAGAAAACTCAGGAGAGGACAGGCCTTACCCCGTCCTCATCTTCAGTTTCCGTATGTCAGTGGTTCAAGGTGTGTGTGCACATTTAATATAGCTGTAATTACAGGGAATGTAACATCTTATTGATTCACAGACTTTTGTGGATGTGTGCATGCTGTTTCTACTAACTGGTAGTTGTTCAGATGAAAGTGGTTTGATAAAACGTTTTAGCCTGTAATCAGTGTCATTTACACTAGTAATGATAGCCACTAACTAAAAGTAGTTAGTTCAGCCTACTATATGGAAATAGAGTTGGTCCGGTCTGGTGCTTTGGTCGTTCCCTAGTTTATTTTGACTCTTTCTCATATTTCTACATCCCCTTATTGGTTATGAGTGGAAATGATCTAAGTACCAGTAGTTGTGTTTATGCAATGCAATACTCTCTTTTTGTATGAGTGACAACTAGGAAAAAAATGTGGGATTTATGTTACCTAATTTTAGCAGCCTGCAAGGTGGCTTGTAGGTAGACTGCTTCTTCAGCCAGCAGAGACATGAGCACAGTCGGAGTTTGCAGTGCCTGTCTCTTGGCCACAGCCAGGATCCGGCCACCTGATCTGAGCTGTCTAAGGTGAGGTGATCAGTCCCATCCACAGGGAGCAATTGCGTTTAACAGTGTAGCTGCACTGATCCAAAAAACCTGTAATAAAGAGACTACATTGGTGGAAGAATGCAAAATACGTAAGTGCAGCTGCCTGCTGGTATGTGATCTAATTTTCAGTGCAGTTTAGTTGCAGGGGTTTTTTTCAGTCTTAAGAGTCGTCTGTATTTTTAATACACTTAAAATAATGCAATAACCACGTTGCATGCTACTTCTCCTAACTTCACTTCCATTTCCCCAAAGTGTTCAGGTGTCATTACTGCAAGGCAGGAGGCAGAGCATCTCAGCTGCTGGCACTTTCGGGCTTTGGCAGGCAGTATGCGTTGTCTGGGTAAAAAGAAGACTGAGGGAATTTAATATTGTAGTATCCATAAAAAATGGGAGTACTTTATTAAGCGAGACTGTGTAAAGCTTTCTTATGGATGGAATTTACATTAATGCATTTTATTGTTCCATCTAAGCAGATCAGATGATAAGCACAGTGTCATGCACGTATTTGTGACTGTTCTGTTAAATAGGTTTTAATACTTCATGGTTTTATTCTCATGCATTTCAAAGCAGCAGTTATTTCCAAGAATAAAGATAATTAAATTTGTCTTGATGCTCTCAGGATTAAAGGGGAAAAAGCTGTATTTTAAGGTGTATCGCAATAGATGAAGAGTTCTGCTCTGATTTGCCATTTGAAGTCCGGCAGTCCCGTACCACTTCTGCATGTATTGTCAATGAGCCTGGTAAGAGTTTTAGCAGTGGTAAAAAGTGTTGCCTGTTGATGACACTTCAGAGGCATGCTCAGAAATGATGCCAAGAATGAGTCTGGTGGCTGGTTTGGCATCAGCAGTAGGTGGGGAGGGGGAGAAAGCTGTAATCCATCTCAGCTGTGTGTGTGCAGGGTTTTTCTCCTCGCTCTGGCTCTCACACGCACGCTCGCTCGCGGGGACATGTGACTTTTGGCCATATTAGCAGGTTTATCCAAGCCTAGCCCCTCTGACTAACAGATGTAGGGAAAAGGGCATTCTGGGATTGCAGCAGTTGCTTTTGAACAACAATGTCCTTTTTGTAAGAATCTGATGCTTCTTAGAAGATGGAACATGACATCATTACTGTCGATCCAAGAAACATTCCTTCAATAATACTGAGTGTGCTCTGGTTATCAGCTCCCTTCCCCCAGCTCCTTTCTCTCGCTTTTCTGACTGATGCTTTTTGTCTATTGTTTCATCGGGGGCTGTAAATGTGAAACAGTTGTCTTTCAGTGTTACGTGCTTATTAGAGCTGGAATCAAGTGGAATATTGTTGGCTTATTTGAAAGAAAGAAAGAAAAATAACAAAAAAAAACTTTTCTTCCAGTCTTCATAAATGTAGTGTGCTTCAGGTACAGGCTGAATTGAAGCTAATTATTTCCCTTCCCACGCGGTATTAGTTACTGTGTTATGCAATGGAAGGTGGAGATATCGCAGTCCCATTCCTGTGCATCTCACTTGGCTTCATTGGCAGTTGGGTATGTCATGTGCTGATGCCGTCTGCTTCAAAGGCTCCTATAATGATCTGCATCGATATGAAATGTATGTGTGTGTGCATGCTCATGAGCGCAGTGTAGCAGAGTTGTGGACAGCTGCATATATTCTGTGTGTGTGTGTGTATATATATGTTTTTATACTTGGTCCACCACTGGGATTTGAATGTTGGTTTTTTCTTAGTCCCTGAGAGTGGGCTATCATGGAAACATGTTTTGGGTTGTATTATAAATCTTTCTGATTGCTGACTGCTTGGAGAAAAGCTATGAAAATGCTGGATTTTGCTTCCTTTCCCTGCATTCTCTCTCCCACGCATGTCTTCATCAGAAAAACTGGAGACTCTTGCAGACTTTACAACTAGGTATGTCTTGGCTGTCTCTAGCACAATTGTGCTCTCCTTGTAGCGATGCTGGCAGTTATTTGAACTAGCAAGGAGCAGGCAGTCTTCGGCACTTCCACATGCTGCAACTGTCTAGAGAAGAGTACCAGTGAGCATAAACGTGCAGGAGTATGTCTTTTTCCATCCTTGTAGGAATTGCTCCGCAGGGACAGGGAAAACAGATGATTCATTGATGGTCTAGAGGCTTGGAGAAAGGTGGAGTTTATAGTGTCCAGAAAAAGAGGCAAAATGGACAGGGATAGGACCTTCTGATATGTTGGTTAAACTCAGATTTGTTGTCTTTTTTTCATTATGAAGATCTAAAACTTTATTAAAAACAAATTCGAGACATGAAATGAGAATAAAAAAGTACAAGTCTTGACCAGAGAGGGTTTTTTGGAAAGAGGTCAGCTGTGTGATTAGCTATTTGCCAGTGACACAGAATTGTTTTTATTGGTGACAATTTACAGGGAATTGAGAGGAAATCCCAATATCCAGGCCCTTCCTTTAGGAGGAAAAAAAAAAAAGTGCATTTTACTTTTAATGGTTGTTTGGCTTCACCTGTTGTAAAGATACGAATCAGTAAGATTTTAGCACAACTTGAAAGTATACTTTTGTTCTGGATAAGATTCCAAGGCATACTTTGAGTAAGTGAAAGCAAATGCATGGTGCAAACAGAAACGATTTCATACATTCCCAATGGCATGTGAAGTTGTGAGATCCTCTGAAAAAAGTGTTTGCCAATGGACTATTGTAGAAGGCTGTATCATATGCTATCATAATTAAAATATATGTTTGCATCTGCTGAAGCAGATTAGAAAGACATTGATTGTGTGTGGAACTGAGTATCTCCTGTTCTGGATGCTGTTCCTCTGAAGAAAGAGGTTGCAAATAAGACTCTGAAGAGGGGGCACTTTAAGATAGAGTCATGAATTTAGATAAGAGAAAAAACCAAAAAGGACTATGACTTATTTACTTGTAGAAGGAGAAGCTTTAGAGAGGTCTCCATGTGCATGCTGAAATGAGTAAAACTTGATCGTTGGCTGCTTCTTAACTGGAGTACAATTGCAGAAGAAAAAAAAATACTGAGCAGAATTAAAGAAATGTAAATACAGATTAGTAAACGGCAGTGGTGGTTCATACATGTCATCCTTGTACCATATATCTTGTCTTGCAAAGACCATGACCATATATGCAATTGTGTCCTCCAGAAAGTCCAAACAGTACTTTAAGACATAGTGGGTATTACTCTTCAGAGGGAGGGTGTCCAGGTAATACGGGCTCACTAGAGACAACCTGGTTATTGCTCTAGGTCAGAGATATTCTGTTGACTGCTTTGCAGGTGACTGAGCAGATGCTGGAGCAAGGAATGTGTCTGGTCTTATGTTTTGATTTTGGTTGGTGTTTTGTAGAAATGCTTGACTGGTGTCACAGTGGGACTGTGACATTATCTCAGCAGATGGGTTGTATTGCTTCACACAACAGGGATGCATGCTCTGGAAGAAGTGGAAGCTGCTCTACTGCTGCTTTGTTTCTGGCTCTTTGAGAAGAGGATAATCAGTGATGGATTTCAATCTTTTCCTTGCAGTAATCCATGCTGAAGAGGCTCCATTCATACAGATGAACCAAGGGTTGAGGCAGCACTTTAAACCCAGATAGTCGGTCGGCTAACTGCCCAGCAGGATGCCATCAACCAGCCGAGCGGGCAGCCTGAAGGACCCAGAAATTGCAGAGCTCTTCTTCAAAGAAGATCCAGAAAAGCTCTTCACAGATCTCCGAGAGATTGGCCATGGAAGCTTCGGAGCAGTTTATTTTGTAAGTAGCTCTGTGACTTGTGAATTTTGGCTGTGTCTCTTTTTACCTTTAAACTGTGGGCATAGGCTTTTGTGAACGTACTGAGGAAAAGAAACTAGTATGAATCTTTTTTTATGGTGTTTGGGGCAGAGATGTTTTCCTGTGTGTCTGTACAGTCTCAGTCCGTTCACAGACTTGCAACATTTGTAAGGTGTTTGCAAACTGAAAAGAAAAACTGGAAATGTGGCCCTTGCCTGGTGCTTTTTTGTGCATCGTTACATTGCAAGCAGGGATTTATCTGCAAATTAAAACATGGACTTGTACTCCATCGATTCTGACTGGCAATGCATTTCTTTTGGTCTGATCATCTCCTTATCTCTTGTCCCTGGAGAGAAATTGAGTTCTCTCTCCCTTCCTGCATACCCTCAGGCTCCCTTAAAGCCATTCTTTGTGTGTGACACCTGAATGTTGGTGCTTTTGTTGTCGTTTGTCCTGTCACATCCTTCCCTACTGCAGGCAAGAATCCCAGTATTCATCTGCATAAAACTTACTTGACATGAATGTCTGGACAGCAGACTTTTTCCCAGGCTGCTTGTATAGCTCAACTGGAGGTGGGATGTCTCACGGTAACCTCATTTGCAGGTTGCTGTATGTTAACCAAAGTGCATACTGAGAGACCTTCATTAAAAAACCATTTTCCTCAGAAAACCTTTTCACATTTATAATTATAGGAGGTGTGGCCAAACCTGCCAATTTTCCTTCAGAAAGCCATTTGTGTCAGTATTTTATGAGATGCCTATTCATTGTTAATAATTGCAGCAGACCATGTTGGGAACCTTCCAGCACAAATTTAATGCAGCACAGATGAACTAATTAGGAAAAGCTTCTTAATTTTGTTCCCTGCTTAAAACTATGAGCCACCACTGTCTGGGAACAGATCTGGGGGAGGAAGTGTTTTCTAGCGAAACGGTACTCACCTGCGGCCTTTACTTCATCTCATTTACTCACTTCGGTTAAAGAGTGCATATAAAAGGAGGGAACTGACAAATCTGTGTTCCTGCTATGTGGAAATATTATTGTGAAGATTATGGAAATATTACTGAAGCTTTTCAGGAACACTGTATCTTGCAAGGCATGCATGAACCACACAGGTATGGAAAACCAGTGTACAGCTGGAGGTGACCTGTTTAGCTGTATGCTAAGAGCATTCCCAAACATCAGCAAGAAGCTGCCATTGTGGCATTTGCAGACTGCCAAACTCTGTAGTTGTGGTGAGGGCCGATTGCCCATTACTAGCTCCTTCTACAAAGGGATCAAAAGTAAAAGGTCATTAATTTCTAGGCCCTTCTTTCTCTTTTTTTACTCCCACCATTTTAGACTACCAATTCATTATAGATTGGTATTTATTCACTCAGGAGTGCAATTACTTGCCGGTGTTTGGATTGTACTTCTTGACAGAAAGTACATCTGATTTGGTGCTTGTAGAAAGACAAGTGTAAGCAGTGCGTTGCACTACTCCAACCTGTTTGGGGGCTTTATTTTTGTCAAGAGAGAGTTTCCAACAAAGAAGATACGCTGTTGCTATTTCTGTGTTACAAAGTTTTAACCTGTAAGTTTTGTGTTGTATTGTGGTATCTTTTTACTACTAGCAGGTCTAAGATCTTTCTTCAGTCTTAAACTGTTTCATGTAATGTGCTGGATACCTCAAGCAGAAGCCCAAAAGATGAGAACAACAACATGGATGGAGAAATTCAGTGTGAATTAAATAAGCATAAAGAACTAAAGTAGGGGAGTTTGTGTCTTGGGTCCTTTATTCCTCTCTAAAGCTAGGGAAAAAAACTTCTCTTAAACTTCTTTAAGAAGATTTTGATTGTGCTAATGCAAACAAACTTTCTCTAATCAATGTAATATTGGATTATAGTTAATAACTGCTTAAAAGCATATTACCAAAGCTGATGACATACTCTACCTTTTCTTTGCTCATGCTTTGCTTGTATCACTGCTGAAGTTACTCTGGTCACCAGATGTTCATCCTTTGTATGGAGTTTTCAGAGGGAAGCAGGATATATGCGCATAAACGTCTGCCATAAAGCAAGCCTCGCTCATTTGGATCATTTAAGTTAGCTGGCCTTGTAACATCTTCATGGCTTTTGTCTAGGAACTGTCTTTTTTCAATTGATTCAAGATTGCAATGAAACTAAAAAAGCAAATGAAACTCCACATTTTTAACTTTCATGGGGTGTCAGCTGAAATGGTTCTCTCTCTCAGCCCTGCTGTAGTGATGAAGCGCTGTAGGTGTTAGGCAAACACAATCAGGGGTTACTTGCTTGGGTTTTCTAATACATAGCACCCCCGTCACCAGGCTGCTTTCATTGCATACAGCCTGGACCCAAAATGTTGTTGATAAATAGATGTGGGAGTAATCAACAAGTATTGAAATCCAGTAACCCTGAAATGTCCCTCTGCCTTTCTTTAAATGCAGTTTAATGTTTCATTGTTAGTTGTCCCTACCTTTCTTTTCTTTTAGTGGTGATCCTGAGAAAGTGTGGTATATTTAGCTTATGTGATAACTGGCCAAGAGCGTTCACTCTTGTCTCTTTCTTTGTTTCTGTTACATCCTGCAGTGGCAGAAAGTTTCTTTTTTTTCTTTCATAATTGACATGAATTTTGCTGGTTCACCTCATGGTTTTAGTTTCTTAGAAACTGCAAGTCTGGCACCTCTGAATCATTTTGGTATTATCCTTACCCTACTCCCTGCTTTGCAGTGTAATAATAGCTTTTTCTTGACACAGGAAACCTACTACACTGGAACACTGCAGATGGAGCAGAAGAATAACCCACTCTCTTTTGTTAGAGCTGTGTTCCTTCTGCTCTACTCCAGTATTTTACTTGCCTGTTTTATTGCAGTTCTTCACTGATACGAATATTTCAGAGATTGTCTCTAATTAGTAAAGATCTAGGAGTCAGAATTTTATTCTTCCTTTTTTGTCTCAAAACCCAAAAATAGTCATCCCCCCAACCTTAGAGGTAGTATCAGCAAGGCAGTAGGAAGGATCCTCTCAAAGAGAAAGAAAACTAAAAATATTATTGGTTCAAGCTTATCATAACTGGTTGAAATGAGGACTGACATGGAATTCTGGGAATCTCTTTAATGAACAGCAGAATTAAAACATGACTGAAAAACCCCATTACAAAAGGCAGAATCCTGGTATTTCATTAGTCCGTGTTCTGGTAGGCTGTGCTTGATAGTACAAATACACTGAAAATCAGCTTTTTCATCAGTCATCAGTGAATGCTGTGGTGCACATTATTCTGATTTATATCATTTGGCTTCTTATCCAAGTTGAGTATTCTTATCAGAGAGACTTGGAGGTCTTTTCCTCCACCACTCTCCCATGCTGCTGAAATCCTTAACAGAGGAGAGGCCGGGGTGTTGTCTGGACCCATCCTTCCTGCAAGGTGAAGCAGCCCTGCCTCTTCTCCTGCCAGGGTGAATGATCCATGGCTTTGGTGCTAAATGAAACAAAACTTCTTGTCTAGTCTTATCTTGGATTGTTGCTGTCTGAAGTCAGGAAGTCAGCCTTTGAAGTGTGAAAAAGCATGTGCATTTATTGTGCAGTGTAAATAGTAATATGATTGGACAGAAAAAGTGAAAGTTGGAATGGGAATCTGAAGATGGGTTACTTAGACTGCTGCCATCTCTCTGTATATCATCTACCTTCCTTGCAATACCTAATTTGTGGGACCACTGGGCAGAAAGCCGCCGGTGTCTAGTATCTCCTGTGCATCTGTGCCATCTTTGTTTATGTTTGGAATGGAACAAAAGGGTTGACCATTGCTTTTATTTTGTCTCGAATGGACCTGGGCAGGCAGGAGTTGATTTAGGGAAAATCCATTCTGCTTGAATCAGAGCTGCTTTTATAAGCTATGCTTTTTAGTTTAGAAGTGACGGTACTCAACTCTGGCAGAGACTTGCGGGATGCTGAGCATGGAAAAATGTCATACCTTGTCTCACAAACAGGGGTGTGATCTTTAACTTCGGAAGGAAATTTCTAAGAGATGCAGCGGTCACAGCCCTTGGAAGATACTTTAGTTTAACTCTTTGCAAAAGTTAACTAATGGATAAAGATTTGTTCGAGTATGTTTGGTTTATGTCTTATGGGAAATCATGATCTGAAGAAGCTGATGCATCATGTTTTCACGTTACAGGCACGTGATGTGCGCACCAATGAAGTGGTGGCCATCAAGAAAATGTCATATAGTGGGAAGCAGTCCAATGAGGTATGTAGAACATGTTGCTTATTAAATCTTGACTGTTGCAAATACTTGTTATATGTGATGATTTTAATTAGCTTGGGTTACAGCAGGAGAAATCTTTCCTGTAACTGTAAAGGTGAATGAGGGTACTGTGTAAACAAAACGAATTAGTTTACTGTTCACACTGTATTTCTGCCTAGTCTGCTCCTGGAAAAGATGGGTAGGACTCTTTTCTTCCAGACAGAAAAGGCTCTTTTATGGGACCAGATGAATGTGTAGAAAGCAAAAAGAAAACTAAAAATGGTAGGTTTGTATGTTAGTATGTCTTGTTGCCCTTAAATGTTCCATTTTAAATACCTTTCAGTATAACCATGTTGCTTACTGGACAAAGGAATAATAGCAGTGGATGCAGTAGTGAGAGATTCAGAGGGAGTCTTCCTTGTACAAAGTAGTAAGGCAGAATGCATCCTTCCCTAGAATGACTGTGCTGATGAGCTAAACCAAAAGCAAAACAGCAGTGAATGAATGAGTGTGAAAACCTGAACAGCAGCATAATTATGGAAGAACTGCCAGAGTTAGGGATTAAGGCAGTCTTTGCAGAGAGGTCTGTAAAAGTAGGCCTCTGAGATTTAAATGTTTTCATGGCCACCCCAGATGTGTGTTTTTCCCTAGGACGCTTAACAGAGATAATTGATTCTATACTTGAAAAGTTTAAGTGTTAATACAGATTCTTGAAAAGCCCAACATGACATGAACAGCTGATGTGGTATTATTTCTGGTAAATTACGTCTATCAAATCGTGGCATGATTTCTTAACAGAAGTATTTATCTTAAGCATGTTGTTCAAGGCATTTATGATTCCCTCCCTCCATTCTCTATATTCCAGTCTTAGAAGCAGTCTTGTTCTGGATGAGTCTGACTAACAACTCGTTGCTTTCTATACCTGCCTTTTGTGTATTGATCATCTGTGCTACAAGGAGCTGAACTATTCCTTCCTTTCTGTGTGTGCGTGTGTGTGTGTGTATCTGTGTAGGAGGTAGAGGTGGCAGTGTCTCTCCAGCAGTCCTAAATTCTAGCTTCATAGTTATATTTGCTATATGTGTTTCTATTTTGTCACTGCAGTGACTTGTTTAACTGTGTACTGATGAAAGAATAATTTGTACTTACTACTTGTCCTACTGTTTTAATTACTGTGAGCTATTAATATTCTATTCACATGAATGAAACAAACTGTGCATGCTTCAGAAATAGCTTTTGTTTGTCTTCAATGCATGTTTCTTTATTTTGAAGAAAGTAATAAGACCAGGATTAAAACACTTTCTATTTTACTTCTGTATTTATTTGTTTTGTTCAGAAGTTTGCTAGAGTTATGATCTAGCCTATGTAAAAAAAATTGATTAAGGCCATTCTGGTATCATTTATACTTACTTTGGTTTCATAGTAAGATTTGATCATTGGTGGGAGCAATTATTCTCTAAAATAGGGACATATTTTATACTAAAAATAAGTTAAAAGCCTTTGAAATATGTAGTACTGTGCTCTTAATGTGATCTCGGAGCTTTTTTTTTTTACACAGGGAATTATGGATACGTCTTGACTAATATATTACTTCTCTTTTCCTAATACAGAAGTTTAGCATGTTGCTTTCTTGGTTTGGCTTTTATTGCTTAGTACCTCAAAGCCTTTGAGGCTAGAGGTAAAAGGCAACTAAAGTTGTTCTTGTACTGGAACAAGGGTGTCAGTGAGAGAGTTTGTGTTAGTATAACTGCACTAATGTAATTCTCATGAAATTTCTGGTGTTGAGAAATGCTTAGTTAATCAGCTGCCTCGGTTGTGTCTACCATGTACCCTGGTTTAATTTGTTTCTGTAACCCTACAATTTTCATTGAGGAGGATTTGAATTTTGCACATTTTCCAAAGCATTTGGGTATATGGGACCTCTGTCCATCTGTGAATCCTAACCACACATGTATGCCTGAGGAAGTGTGTGCTGAAAAATTAACAGGACCTGGAAAACAGCTTTTGAACCTTTTGGTGTTGGGTGAGGTTTCTCTACCTCTGATTAACTTCAGAACTGATACTCTTTCTCAGAAACGTTTTCAGTGTCAACACTCTTGTGTTGATGTCTGCATAGTTAAACGGTTTCAGCTACTGCATTTTTTTTTTTAGCATCTTTTCCAGTAGTTGTAGTTTTGCTCTTGCACTTAAAAGCTTTTGCCTTTCTTTCCTGAGGAGGTGTGGATGTGCAGCAAATGGGAGGACTTGGTGATTTCCTCCGAGGGGAGTAATGGCAATGTCTAGGCACACGTTGGAACATGACGTTTTGGCCTCTTCTGTACATTAAAGTTGCACTGGCAGAGCTCCCCTTATTATAAACCTGGATTTTGTTTTATCTGTTTATTCTTTTACTCCTGCAGGACCATTCCCTTATCTGGTAGGTAACTCGTTTTAAGTCAGTCCTTGTAAAGACTAAAATAGTAATGGAGAAACATTATCAAGAATGTAGTCAGATATTTCGTGGCTGGTAAATGGGGCCTCATCCAGTGTAATATAGTTACTAGTAGGGATAGGTCTTTATATCCACAACAGTTAAGTGAGAGACAGCTGATCGTGCTGAAGGACACTGACTGTCCACATCTCTTTCAGGTTCAGATGTATGTTTGATCTGGCAACAGAAGTGGTATCCCTTAAAAAGGGATCGCTGTTTTTTTGAGGGCTTGCTCAGATACTGTTTACCAGTATATCCTACGCATAAAGTATTACATTGATGAGAGATCCTTACATACAGCCTAATCAGTCAACAACTTTGTAGATCTGTTGAGGAGTTAAGCAGTGAACATCATGATGTTGATGTATATTTATTCTGATTTGGAACCTTAAGATGATTTTGCCTCTTAAAATAATTAAATGACATACTAACTTAAAAACAACCAAAAAAAAGGGAACAGTTTTATCAAGTCTTTCTATTCCTTTTATTTTCTACAGAAATGGCAGGATATTATTAAGGAAGTCAAGTTCCTCCAAAGAATAAAACACCCTAACAGTATAGAATACAAAGGCTGCTATTTGCGGGAGCATACAGCATGGGTAAGCATCTGCTGCACTCTGTACTTCTTGCCTTGGTTAAGGGCGCTTTAAAGTATCTCCAGCTGGCTTTTAAGAGGCACCTGAACACTTGCTTTGCACAGAGTGAGATGAGAATAGCCAAGGATGCTCAGCAAAATTGAATGTAGCTTTTGGAAACAAGATTTAGGGAATTTTTCCCTTTCACTTGCAGAGTAGGGTAATTGTGCTGTTGTTCTAGTGTATTTACCTTGGTGGACTGAGTATTTGAAATAAACGGTGTATGGGGGGGGGGGCTGGAATTCATCCATCACTTTTCTTGCTGGAAGGAAAGGTGAGAATTTCACTTGTACTGCCTGGGAGACAAATATGGCAACTTTATTAGATACTTGCAGGTCATTTAACAATGCATTTGGTATGCCACTAGAGTATTAATGGTTCCGTACTTTACAGGTTGACAGAATATGTTCCAGAAGTAAGTGTTCAGTTGTACTTTAATGGAATAGGTTAGAATTATCCTACTGATAATTGTAATTAAAGTATATTTTGAGTCGTTAGTATTTCTGTTACAACAGAAGAATTTAGTTAACTGTATCGTTTACTTCTGTTGTTACTTCTCTGTGTGTGTGTTCAGGTGACAAAATCAACTAGCTGGTTTTATCTCTGGCTGTCATCTCCTAATTAAATGAATACATTTGATTTAAACAAAAAAAAAACCAACCCAACCCTCCCAAACTAAATTTGGGTTATTTGAGTTTGTACGCATAAAAATGTGTGTGTAGGAATAGATGTAATTGGCTGTGCAGAAGCAGCATTTTGTCAAATGAAAAGTGTGACATACACCTCTCATTGACAAAGTTTTTGTAGTATGACATACTAAAGAAATCACATTGCTGAACTAGTAGTTTAAACTGTAAGTACTGTTCATGTATTAGCTTCAATAAATCTGTAGGATGAAGTTTTAGTTTCTTTTTTGGAAAACTGACTGGGACAAAATCTTGAGTAAATCCCTAAATAGCCCTTTAATACTCTGATAAGCTTGTTAAGTGCAATTTAACATTCCTGTTAAGTATGTGCATATAAAATAAGCTATGTAATACAATACATAACTGGTTATGAATATGCTTTTGCCTTCCTTACAAGTTTTGTTACTTGTTATCTTACCCAGGAAGGCTATGCTAGTTCCAGTTAGAGCTGTCCTTGTGGGAGGGGTCAGCGTGACAGTGCTAGGATGGGGCTTACATTATAAGCAATACTTATTTTGTTATGGCAGTCTGCATTGTATGCATCAGTGATTACTTCTAGATTTCTCCATAGAAATCTAGGAAGCATACATTTACTATTAGAGATTTTCTAACAACTATTTTGATTTTTTCCCATACAGCTTGTTATGGAATATTGCTTAGGATCAGCATCAGACTTACTAGAAGGTATGGCATGCATGTTCATTTCATTCCAAGTCAGAAGTATAGTATTGCATAGTTACAGCATCACAGAATTGTCCTTGAGTATATAGTTTTATTTGGGGGCAGAGTGTATGTGAACAGGTGCAGTTTTTCAAATTCTTGCACGTCTTTCATGGGTTTTCTGTAGAATATCATCTTTCCTAGGTGCCTAGTTTCCCCTTGGTTCATATTTTAAAGTTGTCAGTCAGCTATTTATTTTCTTCTGAGTTTTAGGTTCTCCTGTCATGACAGTTCAAGATTTATTTGTGAAAACCCTTGCTGTTGATCCTAAAGCTTACTAACAACTGTAGGCCTGTTGACTAAAATAGTACTGCAGCAGTATTAGTGTTTTACTTGATGAGGTCTTTTGTTAAATGGTCATTTTTCTATCAGGCTTCTTGAAGTGAACTTTCTTTGAAGATATATGTGTGGCCAGTAAGTTGTTCATCTCCTTTCCTTGCCAGAAGCATTTCAGGACAAAAGGCTGAGCTGCTGGAGAGTCATCTGTATTGCTACAGTTTATTCATGTGTGAATTGTCGTAAAGTTCTAGGGTTTAGGATTTAGCTTCATTCATGGAAAATTGAATATTGACCCTCAGATAGGTATTTAGGAGAATAGTCACAGAACTGACAGGAAGGTAGTTTGTGGTTGCAAAGTAGTCTCTTTTTGATAGTAAATAGGTGCCGTTTTACAGTTAGATTACATCTGATAATAGAATGTACACTACAAACTATTTTTACATTTGCTTCTCATACTGAACCTAGTAAAAATGAACTTCTAGTATTTTCTCTCTGTTTACATTGTTAACAGTACTCACTTGCATGCTGCAAACTGCATTGTTTTCTTTAATATTGAATTTCAAATAAATTCTTTCCTTAAGTTCATAAAAAGCCATTGCAAGAAGTGGAAATAGCAGCAATTACCCATGGTGCTCTCCAGGGATTAGCATACTTGCATTCTCACAATATGATCCATAGGTAAGTGGTTATACTTTTGCTGCCTCACACGCTTACAGGTAATTTATTTTGTTGATTGTATCCCCTTCATCCCAAAGTTAGTATTTGTAAGCAGAGGTTTTCTTTTCGCAGGGCCCATATGCTCCCAAACTAGTGATTTATAGTAGTCAAATACTAGCAAGCTATGCATCTCCATATGCACTGTCTCTTACAGCTGGTGTTCATAATTTCTGCAGAATTGCTTTGAATCTGCTAAGCTTTTCAGTACTTGATACGATGCTGATTATTCCCTGAAGCAGTGAATAGCAAGGCAGCCTGAGTTCACCTAAATAGCTTGTAGCAACTGCAAGGCAAAGATTGCTGTGGCGGGGGGAGAGCTAATACTTGAAAAATTAGTTTTACATGAACACACATGTTGAGAAGTACACAGTAAGTATGGGATGCAAACGTTCTTTGTGTTTAAAGTATCTGCTGCATTTTAGTAGGATGAAGGACTTGAATAGTTACATTATTAGGACTTTTTGAAAAATGTTTGTAAAAGACGTAGTTGGTTCAGAACATATTGCTGAACTGTATAAGGAGCTTATCCAGGTGTGCCATTTTAAGTTGATTTTTAAGACAAACTAGATTCCAAGATCAAGGGCCATGCTAAGCAATTAACCTAAAGGTTAAATATTTTGTATTTGGAGGAAACGTGGGTGTTCTGGAGCTTGAACATGTGAATACTGGCATGTTTTGTAGTCTGCCCTATAGAAGGTTTCCTTTTTTGGAGAAGAGTAATAATGATACTTGTATTCTATAACCAGAGATATCAAGGCAGGAAACATCCTGCTGACAGAGCCAGGACAGGTGAAACTTGCTGACTTTGGGTCTGCTTCCATAGCATCTCCTGCCAACTCATTTGTGGGGACGCCATATTGGTAAGCCAAGAGTTTTACGCATTTCTGGCTTTGTAAAGTAAAAAGATCGTTTACTGGGATTTAATATGCTTGGGCTTTATTGGAGATAGCTTTGTAATCTTCCGGTTGTGGTAGAGATAAAATGTACTTTGCAAAAAAAAGAGATTAAATAGTAAGTAGGCTCTGACTTCAAGAAATTGTGAATCCTTGTATTTGTAGTTCACAAAAAGTAATAAAAATATTTTGTTGTTCTACTTATGCTGACTTTAAGTGGTAGAGGTGGGATTGAATTATCTGTAATATATTTTAATCACCCCCCCAGTGGTTTTAACAATTCATATGTTCTCATCGCGTCTGGTTGTTGAAATAACTGAAGTGTTTTTTCTTTCATAGGAAAGGCCAGGTTCATTGAACAAACCCCTTTGCAGATCCCTTGTATGCTTTTGATCTCTTACACCTAATCTGTGGTGTTTACACAACTGCATGCTATAATTATTTCACCAGAGTTAGCCAGCCAGCTAAACTATTGGAAATGCGGGAGGGTGAGAAGGTGGTGATACTCATAAAGAGAGTGTTGGGCAAAGCATAGGAGAACATCGTGCAGCCTCTCTACAGGCTTGTACTAGTGTGGGTGCCTGGTCTTTGTTCCCAGTATGCCATGTTCATACCTGATACCTTGGGGAATGATTTGTTTATGGTAGCTGAAATCAGCAAAACAGCCTGTTTCCTTGAAATTCTGATGATAATAATGTGTTCCATTGCCCGGAATTTTATGAGCACCAATTTCGTATTTTAGGATGGCCCCAGAAGTGATTTTAGCCATGGATGAAGGGCAGTATGATGGCAAAGTAGATGTTTGGTCTCTTGGAATTACCTGTATTGAGTTAGGTAAGTTATTTTCTTTGAAAAATTATAAAACCTAGTTATTTAATACCTAGAACTTATTCAGCTGAATCACAGTGCAGAAAATGCTTCCTTCCTTGTCCGAGTTTCTCTGGGACTTGAGTTTTATAGAAAAGATCTAAATGTGTTCTCTAGAATTCAAGACCAACTCTCCAATTTGATGTTTATTGAACTGGTGTTTTCATTACCTCAAGAAAAAGAGTTTTCTAGACAAAGAAAATAGCCAAGCTATTTCACTAAAGGTGTTCACATTCTGTGGGAGAGGCAGTTAACTTTTGAACTGCAAAACACCCTGTTTGCTGAACAGCTTTAGAAATGAAACATTAAAAGAACCAGTATGAAAATATATTTAGTGATACAAGTTGATATTGTTTGCATGAAAATTTAAGATACATTAACAAGTCCTGCAATAATGAAGTTTTGGATAAGTGAACAGCTTCAAAGCTATATTCAGTGTATTTTGTCACTTGTGAATTGTTTGTTTTTTTGTTGGGGTTTTTTTTGAGAAAAAGATACGTAATAATCCAGTTTTGAAGTGGTAACCTGTAAATCAAACCCAAAAGAAATGACAGCATTGCCATTAGAACAGACTCCTTAAAGGAGAATGTCACTTTAGAAGGACTATGTTAGTATGGCATTCTATTTAAATTTAACATGTAGTATTTTCTTGGAACAAAAATATACTCATGGAAGCACAACACCATGCACCAGCACTACTCGGATTTTAGTCAGGATACAGCTCTCCAGAAGCACTTAGCTGTAAGTTTTCCTCAGGACGGTGAGGTTCAGTGCTGCTCATTGCACCTGAGGCTGTCCTACCATCATCCTTGTCAGATCTCATTGCTCATACTCCAAACCGATGCCGGTGGAGCAGCAGCCTGGCCGGGCAGCGAGAGCTCTCAGGAACACGCTAATCCATGTGAACTGCACAGTTTAGCTAAAAATGCTGTCTGGCATTCCAAACTGTCAACTTCACTTTCTTCCAGGACATGAAATAGATTCTTTCTTCAGAGCAGAGATTTTTTTTGGTTGCCAATATAAAGCAAGTTGAAGGGGTGTGACTGTCATGACAGAATCCTGCTCTGAGTGGAGTAAGGAGACTTGGCTGGCTGCAGTGCTCCAGGAATGCAGTGAGCTCATGGCCACCACACCCCCGGGTGCCTTCCTGCACGCTGCGTTTTTGCAATCTGAAGTGTTAGGCTTCGTCTACAGCTTCCAGCATGGTGGGAGGTGAGACTAGGTCAGGCCAGTAGAGTGTTGTAGGCTGGGTTGGTGGGGTTCTCATCTGTGTTGGTTTGAATAAGCCAAGAAGGAAGAAAGCAGAAAAATGAAATGTCTAGTAGCCTTCTCAAATTATCACTTAGCCTTAGAAATGGCCTCACTGAGTTTCCTGAAGATTTCTGTTTTATTCAGGTGAGTTAAGAAGAAAAAAAAAAAGCTAGGGAGAACAGTCAGTTAAAAATAGTTTAAGAAGTCAGTTAAAATAGTTTAATGGATAATCAGTCTGATCCTCAATAGCAGCAACTAGTTATCTGGCAGATTAGAGAAGGTGAAGTGCTACATTTGAGGAAAGGCTCAACTCCTCAATTTACCCATTCTGAGGAATTTGTAGGGCTTAGTCCGTTCTGTGATAGCAATGAGTGAACCGTGATCTCTGATACATAGCTTAGTGCTACTATTCAACTCAAAATTGAAAAGCAGAGTAAGAGAACTTGAATTATTTTTTCTTTGCTTGTTTTTTGGGGGTAAGGAAAGTTTTCTGTTGCATTTTCACTAGTGTAGGAAAGTCCTTGTGGCCTGACCAGCTTCTCTGGAATGTTTATGGCAAGGCTGAGCTTTATAGGTTTACCCCATAAACATTCTGATGAAGCTTCAATTTTGTTGTTACAGTGAGATCATCTCCTTCCTCATTAAGCTTTCATGCTGTGTCAGTCTATAAGAGTAACACAAGCTTGAAAGAGAGAGAAGAGCCAAAGAGAATGCAACTCTCAAAATAGTATAAAGAGTTGGCCTGTAACTGACTTCCTGCCCATGTGCTTAGTCAGCTAAGTGTGATTTGATGGTTCTTGTAACCAGCTTTTTCTTCATCACTGCTGTCCTGCTAGAATTAAATATTTGTTAGCTTTTTAGCAACTGTAGGTTTGTTTTTTTTAAAAAGGGGGGAGGGGGCATGTGGGCATGTAACCAAGAATGCTTAGTGGCTAAACACCGAGTATAGAGCTTACTGTTAACTTACTCCTATTTTAGTATGTTAAAATGAGTCAGAGAACTCAACTATGATAAACCACGTAATTTAAAAGCTTGAGAGGACAAGGCATTTGATCTTCAAAGTGCTTTCATCTTCTGCAATGGTATAGGACATATGCCAACATATCTGTCTGATTGCAGGGTAGGGTTGGTTTGGGGTTCCGTGTTCAGGCAATAGTGATTCTGCTGATGTGGTTTTCTTTTTAAAGGGATGTAAACTAAAAAAGAGCAAAAACATGAGACTATCTCCCTATATAAAAATTATTTTCTTTTGTGTGTAGCGGAAAGGAAGCCTCCTTTGTTTAATATGAACGCAATGAGTGCCTTATATCACATAGCGCAGAATGAATCCCCTACACTACAGTCTAATGAATGGTGAGTATTACTGAGGGAGGAATGTAGTAGGGAATTGCTGTAAATGGAGTGCTTTGTCATGCTGAGTTCTTGAAATGGCTGGATTCCTATTGGGAGGATGTGAGCTGGAAGGTTCTTATTAGGTTCACTATACATTTTATATACAAAGTTGACCAATTGCTAAACAGGCATTTTAGACTCTAGAATGTAGTAGAAACAGTACATGCTGCTGGAAGAACATAAGATCCTGTAAAAAAATTCAGTTCAAGGGTCAGTAAACTTTTGAAGTTCCCAGGCTAGCCAAAAATGTGGTTTTTAGTGTTTTTTAATCGCAAACCACACTGTCAATTCCTAAGCTTGTTTTGTTGAAGTAGTGCTTTGCAAGATGAAGACACTGCTTGTGTGTGGCAAGTGTCTGTTGCATAAACTTCAGAAGAATAAAGCACAGTAGTAACATTTTGTGCCTCCCAACCTCAACAACTGTCTTTTGAAACAGCAAACACAGTAAACTAATTTCAAAAGTTAAAAACTTCCTAATTATGTTTTTCTGAGCCATAGTCCTAGGCCTCTAACATAACACATTGTACCTTATTTTTAGAAATGTTTTCTACTTTTGAGATTTTCTGGTTAGGCTGTTTCACACCCTGGTGCTTGACAAAACATTCAACACATTTTATGCATTTTTCTGACCAAAAAATGCAATAATTTAATTTACTGAAAAATTGGAGTAGCAAAACTCCCCATTACGTGATGGGAGGGGGGGAGCGGGGAGGGGGGGGAGGAAAGAAATAAAATGTGTATGTCTGATATGCCGCTGTTTTCAGGGTACAGTTCTGCCCTTCTGAAAACTTGTGGTCACAGAAAGGGCAAAATAGAGAATTTTAGTGTATGGCAGGAGGGAAGTTACTGAATAAATCATGACCTTAAGTCTTACTTGTGGCAGATTGCACAATAGCGTAGAAGTTGTGTCTGAGGGGCTAAAGGCATTTCAGGGATTGTGTGCTAATACAATTTGCAGATGAAACACTGGCACATGGAGGTGGAACGGGGCAGGGGCTCTGATTAGACCTTGAAGAGTTTGTGCAATGTAGAATTTGACAGGGTTGACATTCGTACTGAGATATATGGGAGTCTGCCTTTTATACAGAACTTTCCTTCCTCTGGAACTGGCCAATATTTTTGCATTCTTAAGCTGAAACATTTTGTCTGGAATCTGAGGTTAAAGGGATCTACCTACTAATAGCAGTGGGCTTTGCCTTGACTAGGGATGTCAGAGGCTGTAGTACAAAATACTGGGTCTGTGTGGTTTCTCCCCACTCTTTCTGCTAGGAGCACCCAGATGTGAGTATCTTGATTCCTTAATGAATTAAACTGGGTCATTAACTCAGATGGATTTTTTTTTTTTCCCCTCTCCTTGCCACAGGTCTGATTATTTTCGAAACTTCGTAGATTCTTGCCTCCAGAAAATTCCTCAAGACAGGCCTACATCAGAGGAGCTTCTGAAGGTTGGCTTGCTTGTCCTTTTTGTTTTCCACATGGTATTAAAAAGGGGCCAAGCCCTGAGATATTCTTCTGTCTCACCTACTGTGCTAGGTTACAGTTAACAATGCTCTCTGCCCTTTATCCCTATTGAGCTGAGGGTGCCATGGAGTGTACCGAGCTGGCAGTCCTAGCTTTACTGCCCCTTTGCAGTGTCTCAGGCAGTTCCCCAGGTGACTCTCTCAGCCAGTGTTGTTCTCATCATAAAAGGACACCCCATCAAGTGACACTGGCTGACCATCAACTTGTCGAGAGTTTCAGTTTCTTAAGCTTAGTCTATCCTTCCAGTGATTATAATTAATCCTGACAGCTGCCACGCACTGGTTAACAAATACCTTTCGTTACTTCCCTCTACTCTATGCTATATATACCCCTAAAGGCTTTTTATCCTTTCCCATCACCTATGTGCTTTACACATAGAATTGAAATCCACTGTTCTAATAATATCCCTGGGGGAAAGGGGGAAAGAGGAAAGCAGGTTTTCTTCCCCATATTTTTCCTTGACATGAATAAGCCTCAGCTGTCTGCAGGTTTTCTTTTGCTTTATTTGTTAGCTTTTTTTTTTATTTCATTTGTGCTCCTGTATGCTGCAGATACTTGGTTTTCCTTGCTCTAGTCTGGAAACAAAGCCGATGTAGTAGACTGGAATAGGCTGCCCAGGGAAGTGGTTGAGTCACCACCATCCCTGGAGGTATTCAAAAAGTGCATAGACAAGGTGTTCTAAGACATGGTCTAGTGGGCATCAACAATGGTTGGACTCGATGGTCTTTGAAGGTCTTTTCCATCCTAAATGATTCTATGATTCTATGATTGTTGCAAAAAGCTGAAATGTTCCTAAGTGAACGCAACTTGCGTAGAAGTTGGGTGTTAGAGCTGCTTTATTGTAAGTGTGACTTTGATGGATTTCCCTTGTGGCATCAAGTGGCATTCAGAATTTTACTAACTTGTCATTTTCTTTACAGTGCTCGTGATGTTATTTTGGGTTTGATTGGTTGTTTGTTTTTTTTTTTTTTTTTTTTTTTTTTATCCCAGCCATTTTTCTGGTGAACAGTGGTTTTCAAAAACTTTGCATTGTAGGGAAATGGATGCTATTTATGAAGGTTTTATCATCACCTTTTTGCATGTTTTTACTGAAATGGTTCTGAGGACTTTTGCCTCTAAAAACTGTATTTTCGGAAACTATATGCAATTATCCAGTAGAGGTTTCAGTGTGGGTGTGTAGTCCTGCCATTTCAGAATTCTGCAGATTGGTTTTATTTTGAGCAATGCACTGCAATTAAAGAGAACATTGATGGAAATTAAATGTTTGTGAATGTATTCCTTCCATATCTATAGTCTGAAACAGCTGCATGCCACTTTACAGAGACAGGTAGGAAATGTGACATGTTAGAAACAGCAGTGCAGTTCTCCAAAGGAACAAAATGAAACTAGCAGTGGTGTTAATAATGACTCATGCTTGCACAGCACATTTCATGTGGAGACTGCAAAAGCTGCTTCTGACATACATAGGCAGGACTTGTTTTACCTATTGGCAAAACGTAGCCATCTTTGCAGTGAAACGCAGTGAATATTTCCAAAAAAAGAACGTAATGTGGCTAAGTGTTCTAGGGCCAGGCTTGAAGGTTCACAGCCTATTTTATGACTGAGAGCTATATGCTGAATATTTTATTAAGCTTTGCTAAACAAGGAAAAGGTTTTTATAGTGGGAGTTAGCCGATATGTTAATTAACATTTGGTCAGAGATACTTAACCAGTCTAACACCTTTAGCATTTATATGTTATCTGTTGCTCTTCCCCCTCTAAACCACAAGTAGATAACTCTAAATACCCCAACATCCAAAGAAGTCTAGGTTTAAACAGAGCCTGTCTTCATGGTACATGAAATACCATTTCTGGGTTTTCTACATCTTTACTTTTTGGTCAATGTCTCCCATCAGAAAGTAATCATTCTGAAATCTATCTGGATAATGAAGCCTAAAGATAGTGCCAGTGTAAGCTGTGAAGGTATTCTCCTCCTTTTCAGGGAAGAGGGCTAACAAACCCAACTAGTGCTCATAATTTTATCCTCAAAGCATGTGCGATGGAGGCTTAAGAGGTCACTCACCTATTTGTGTGTTCTACAGCACATGTTTGTTCTTCGGGAGCGGCCCGAAACGGTGTTAATAGACTTGATTCAGAGAACAAAGGATGCAGTGAGAGAACTGGACAACTTGCAGTATCGTAAAATGAAGAAGCTCCTCTTCCAGGAGGCGCACAATGGCCCTGCAGTCGAAACACAGGAGGAGGAGGAGGTGAGAGAAACTTTGGATTTCATCACTGAACTGGAGAATGATGCTGTCATTTAAATAACCACAACTCAGATACTGCTAAAACAAATGGAGGCTGTTTACACACCTAACTGTAAACTCTGTCTTCCTCTCTATGCTTGGAATAAAGATACCTCGAGGCACAAACAAGGACAAACAGGGTAGATGCCTAGTGCTGGCAAGAAGCTGTGCCATGTGTTCATGCTTGAACAGTTAGCTTCCAGTTCTGTAAATCCTAGCTTTCTTTGCCTGTTTATAAGGCTTCATGAGGACTCTTTCAGCAACTGCAGTTAACGTCTGTTTTGACCATATGTACAAGGCCCTTGACGGTCTTCTAATTCTGTCTGGAGAATGTTGTTCTGAGTCTAAGACCTAGAAATCTGTACTTGATTAAAAAAAAAAAGTATCTTTTTTTGGGTTGCATGCTGCAATCACCATGCAGAAATTGAGATTCCTCTAGATGCAGTTCTGTCATGTATGGAAAGGAACTGTGCAAGGTGCAGGGTCCCAGCTGAGCACTTAGATGATGCTGGTGTCAGAACAGTTTCTGATGACACGCTGTTGCTGATACATGATAGAGTTCAGCTTGTTAACAGACTCACTGTTGAAAAGAATCTGACATCAGCCAGTTAATCTTGACAAGGTTGATTCTCTCCCTGGCATCCCACAAGAGAAATGTTTCATGGCAATGCCTGGAGGGTGGGAACTGCAGTGACATGGCAGGTAGATGCCTTTAGAAAGGAATGGAATGAACATTTCATTTGGTAATGTCCATAGATACAACTGTGATGGATTTGGATTTTCTTAATAATTCCTTTCTCCTAGGAACAAGATCATGGTGTTGGCAGGACAGGAACAGTGAATAGTGTCGGAAGTAATCAGTCCATTCCTAGTATGTCTATCAGTGCCAGTAGCCAAAGCAGTAGTGTTAACAGTCTTCCAGATGCCTCGGATGATAAGAGCGAGCTGGATATGATGGAGGGGGACCACACCGTGATGTCAAATAGCTCTGTCATTCATTTAAAGCCGGTAAGCATTGGGTTTTTACTGGATAACTTTGAAGTTGTAAAATGGGAGAGGGTTTGGTTGGCACCATGACAAAAAGTCAGATGCTTCCTATCCCAAGTCATTATCTGCAGGTTCTAATATTGTGCCCTAAAGATATTAATGCATGCTTGAAACTTTGGAAGATTGCTGTAAAAATCGTTCATTTCTGTTGATTCACTAAAAAATCTTTCACTTATTGAATTGCTTCAAAAGCAGTTTGCTTTACCGTGAGGAGTTGGAACGGCAGGTTGTGAATAGGTTTATTTAGTGGATACCCTTAATTTGCAGCACTGCTTCATGGGACAAAAGGATGTGAGAGTTCCACCTTTTTACCTTCTAGTTAATGAGTTCTTAAATACAGGGCCCACAGTAGTGGTTAAATGTGTTCCTGAAGTACCCAGCTTCCCAGCACTTGATTCAAGTATTTGGTTAATGAACAAAGATGCATGGAAAAAGAAGTGCAGCACTCTGGCCATGGCAAGCTGTGAAGCCGCTTCCCCTGCTTTACCTCTGCACGATGAGGGATAAACAGGGGAGCGTCCCTCTGAACCACACTGCTTTTGCTATGGAGGGGTTATCGCAGCTTTTCGCAAAGCAGTAACGTTTCCCTAGCTAATGATAGGTGTGGTTAGAATGTTTTGTTCTTTGCCCAGATATGCAACAGAGACACAGGTATTTCCTCAGGGAGTTAATTAGTATATCATATCTAACTACTAATCGCTCTGTGATGAATGACAAACTCAAAATAAGAATGTGGAATACACCGTGACAAATTTTAAAATTTGCTTTGAGTTATTTCTGTAGTGGGTGTAATGAAAATCTTCCTCTGTCTTTCAGGGTTACAAAGATGTTGTTTTTGTCTTTCAGACTTGGTATAATCTACTTTATAGCTTCTGTGGTTGAAGTAAACTGTTTAACTCAGTTTTCAGTTTTCTATTTATTTTTTTTCATTTTCAGCTTTAATTAGTAGTTTTCCTCTCAGTAATAAAAATGCACAGTGAAACTTCCAAAAGCAAAGATCCTAGATCAGAGCACTTGTTGCATTATATTCCTTCATCCAGCTTATTGGCAGGAGGATCTTTGAGGGCTGATGAACGTAAAGTGATTTTTCTTCCTTTCAAACATCTTTTGAACCAGACCAAAATAAAAATCTTTAGTAACACAGATTCTCTTTATTCTCTCATGTTAATATTTGCTGATAAGGAGGAAGAAAACTACAGAGAGGAATCAGATCCTCGAACAAGGGCATCAGAACCCCAGTCTCCTCCCCAAGTATCTCGCCACAAGTCTCACTATCGCAACCGAGAGCACTTTGCTACTATACGCACAGCATCGCTGGTATGTTAAAAGTTCTTATTTTGATGAGGTTGTATAGGACAGGTTGCCTTTGAACATTGCTCTGTGAAATTACTTAGAGCTTCTAAGATTTCATCAGAATATGAGCTGTCCTTGTTGGCTGAGATACTATCACTGAAATAGTTTAATGTAAGGTAATAAAAGTTTAAATGCGACACCTGAGCAAATGTAATTTGTGTATATTAGATATTTTCAAAACCAATATGCCTAGTGGACTATAGGAAACTGTTTATAATAATTAATAAGCTGGCTTTTGTTTTCATATGCACATTATGTATACTTGTGTATTGGTGTGTGCATGTGCGTATAGATGCACCCTCATTGCAGTGGGCTAAAAAGACATTATTTAGTACCAGCTTTATAACATTTGTACAGTTTTTCTTCTGGAGCCCACGTGAACTTACCTGCTACAGCAGGATTCAGTTTTTAATCTGCTCTGCTGTCGTTAGGATGTGTGCTTTTCTTTACAACAAAATCATATTTCTTTACTGAATCGTTTTATTTTGTGGTTTGAAGACTGCTGAAAAGCAGATTAAGAGGCATTAACTTACTTTGGCCCAATGTGGTTATCTTCCTAGGTGACAAGGCAAATGCAGGAACATGAACAAGACTCTGAACTCCGAGAGCAGATGTCTGGCTATAAACGTATGAGACGGCAACACCAGAAGCAACTGATGGCATTAGAGAATAAACTGAAGGCAGAGATGGACGAGCATCGCCTCAGGTTGGACAAAGATCTTGAAACACAGCGTAACAATTTTGCTGCAGAAATGGAAAAGCTAATTAAAAAGCACCAAGCAGCCATGGAGAAAGAGGTAGGAGATTACGGTTTAGCACACCAGTCTATATTTGTTAATTACATTGAATTGTCCACTTCCCCTCACTGATGAAGAGATGACATTGTAGTCTCACATGTCTGTTTTCAGGAGCCAAGCAAATTGCTAATTAGAAAAAGGCTAATACATCACCTCCTTACACTAAGGGGTTTATGTAACTAGGGTAAAGGTATGTCCTTCATCACAGTGCATTATACTAAATGTTAGTATACTGAGCCCAGAAAAAATACTATAAGGGTTTTCCTTTCTTTTGCCGTGTATATGCTGTCAATAACTGACTGCCATCAAGTGTTAGGGAGGCAGATTAGCCTGCAGAGAAGTACGCCAACTACGCTTAAATGTTCACTGTCTAGTCACTTATGGATATGGGGTTTTTTTATGCTTTTAAATAATTGATAATGAAGTGGTGCCGCCTACAGCAATTATTATTGATTCTTTGTTCATCTTGGATCTCGGTGGAGTGCTAGGGATATAGTTTATCATAAGGTGTTGACTTTGTTAGGCAAGACTAGCTGAACAATAGGGCTGAGGAAATCGGGCACTGAAAAAGGTGCATTGATGAGGGGTTGGAATGAGAAGGGAGTGAGGGCAAGCTCTTGAGACTCGTGCTTATTCAGAATCATGGTGAGTATCGTGGTGATTGTACCATGAGTTCCTGGTCTTGGGGCTGAAATGGAACATGAGCTGTAATCCATCAGGACTCAAACTGATTTGCTGCTGGATTTGCTGTAGGCTAAAGTGATGGCCAATGAAGAAAAGAAGTTTCAACAGCATATTCAGGCCCAACAGAAAAAAGAATTGAACAGTTTTCTGGAGTCCCAGAAGAGAGAATATAAACTCCGTAAGGAGCAGCTGAAAGAGGTAACTCATCTGTAATGAGAAATGTGAATACAGTACAGTGTATGATACAGTGCGAGAGTGGTGCACATTCAGAAATAAAAGTGCCACTGTGTGCAAGAGATCTTTCACTGAATTGCAGCAAGTTCTGCATTTCATGAGCAGTCCTGCACGTACTGTATTTGTTTCATAGCTTTGACCTTAAGAGTAAGAGGGTTTTTTAATATATTGGAACCTATATGTTTATCTTGTGAAAGTAAAAACTCCTCCATTGTTTAATAGTACTTTTTAGCCAGAAACATGCAAATTTGGCAATCCTAAGGAATGAAAAAAGGTAGTTTAAGAAAGGTCATGAGCATTTTTCTCATACCTTGTTGCTGCAGATATTGACCATGCACTGCAACAGTTAGTGAAGTTTCTTATCACTTAAATGATCTTTCTGTAGCAGCAGCAAGAAAACAGAGCCGTAAAGATGACCTGCAGATTATTTTTTTAAACGAAAATATCTGTAAAACACTGTTTAATTTTAATGGAGAAAGCTGTGTAATAGTTTAATGATCACTGTATTGTAGTGAAAATCGTGACCTTTGTGAAATCCAGAAAAACTGTAGAATCAAACTTCCTGATTCTTTCTGTGGAGTGGCTGAAACCATAAGCACTATAAATCATTTTTTTGAAAGAACCATTTAGTGATCAACCACCAGCTTGTGTGATGCAACTTTGGAACTTGCTCCAAAGGGGAATATTCCCAAACATAGACATTTCCCAGGAGAAAAAAAGGCTAAAGAGCAGCAGAGCCAAGAAAGATCTAACAAAAACTACAGTAGCGTGGGCTCTTTATAATAACATAGAATCTTTTTCTAAGTGGGCAGCAGATCAGAGAGCACCAAGAAACACTGATGAAATACAGAGGAGTTCTGTCTCATACTTAAGTTGGGATGTATCACAACAAGTCTAGTTACTGTATGGGCATCTCTAGTATGCAATTCAAGCAAGCAAAGTCTTTTGCCAATGATACTTCAAACTATGGTTTGAATTTAATACAAGTGTGGAAACTGTGGCCTTAAGCTTCACCTGTGAACTTCTTTATATTACTTTTGTAAGTTATAGCATCTCAGTGAGTGGCTCTGCCTTGATGAGTTACTTATAAAAATGTCTATGTGTTCTGATCAAGCAAGACAAAAAAATTTCTAATGTGCTTCATGTGGCTGGAGTTTTGTTTGAACAACAGGTCGACAACACTTTCCTTCTCTCAGTCCTCTGGGAGCCTGTAAAAATGTTTGTCGGGCAGTATGGCAGGACGTTCAAGTGTCCTTGTTTTCAGTGGCAAACTGTCATTTTTACATTTTGACCTAGTATATATGTCTGGAAACTGTGGACATGAACCAGTATTTTGGCCAGTTAAAATGGCCAATGAAAAAAAAAGTTGTAGTTAAATTTGCTTTACTGTGAATTGTTTCCTGGTGTTCCCTTAGATATGCGATATGATGCATTTTGCAGAGGCTGGGATGGTATTGGCCATGAGAAGATGAGGTGGAATGGCTTTGAAACATAGTTTATTAGGCAGGTCCATCCAGTTGTTCAGGGCCAAGGAGCTTAATATGACTATTCCACAATTAATTATCTTGCTGTTATCAGGAGCTGAATGAAAACCAGAGCACTCCAAAGAAGGAGAAGCAGGAGTGGCTCTCCAAGCAGAAGGAGAACATCCAGCATTTCCAGGCAGAGGAAGAAGCCAACTTACTGAGGCGTCAGAGGCAGTACTTGGAGCTGGAGTGTCGCCGTTTTAAGAGACGGATGCTCCTTGGCCGTCATAATCTGGAGCAGGACCTGGTTCGCGAGGTAAGAGAATAGGCAGAGATAAGACGTGGAACCACCTGTGTGAAAGCAATCGGCAATCCAACTCCAATCTCACTGAAGTGTTAATTACTACATCTGAAGTTTTTTGGTAAAATAACAGTTTGATGTGTTTTGCAATGCCATCTGGTAATCCCTGTGGCATTTAGGGGATCATGTGGAATCAAATGTTCAGATTAGTGCCCTGTTGTGGGAGAATTGTTAGATCCAAAAATTCAACAGACGTAACAGTTACAGTCCTTTCCAGAAAATGCTTACTCTGAATCCTGTTGAGCATCTAGAACAGGAAGAAGAAAAGTGAAATGAGGAAGGAAAAATTACCGGTGGTGGTGCTGTCTGCTTCTGATAAGACATAGAAACTCTGTGCTCTGTCCTCAAATGCCTTGGAAAGAGAGAAATGCCCTTGTGAACAAAGTGAAATGTCACGTTGTGAACGGAAATCCAAGTAAGTACAAAGAATCTAATAATTCCCTCTGTCCTCCTGTTAGGAATTAAACAAAAGGCAGACACAGAAGGACCTGGAGCATGCCATGCTGCTGCGTCAGCACGAGTCCATGCAGGAGTTGGAGTTCCGCCATCTCAGTACCATCCAGAAGATGCGCTGTGAGCTGATCCGACTCCAGCACCAGACCGAGCTCACCAACCAGCTGGAATACAACAAGCGCCGGGAGCGGGAGCTGAGGCGTAAGCACGTCATGGAGGTCCGGCAGCAGCCCAAGAGCCTGAAGGTACTAAGTCATGTAGGAGCTTTGGGCACAAGCTGCTGGTGGTGGTGGAAAAGTGGTACATTACAGCTTAGTTCTCATTTGCAGCGAATGCAGGTCCAAGGTATTTTGAAGCTTGTTAATTTGAAGAGGTGTCTCAATCTGTGATGAATGCCTTTTAAAAAAAGTGTCGTATTTGTCAAGTTGTGTAACTGCCAGGGTGCAACTACAGCCCTGCAAGCACCATATATATGAACCATAGCAATGGTGATCAGGGTTGCAGTGTATTGTAGACAGGCCATGGCAGCAGTATATCCTAATTTTATTTGAAAAGCTGTTGTTCACAGCAACGTGCCTTCTTTTTTGTGGTAGTTTATAATGCATTTAATCTTTGCACTGCCCTTTTTTCCCCCACTTTTCCTCCTACACCATTTTCTGATCCATTTCTCCCCTCCATATACAAGAATAAAATCTATTTTTCTGTCATGAAGCAGTGTCATTTAAAAACAAATCAAAACAAAAGCTTTGTGTTACTGCATGCATCAAAATGAACTGCACTATTGGTCTTGGCTAGCTCACCTTGTTATTGTTTTTGTATAAAAGCTGGTATGCTAGCAAGTGTAGGGGGAAGAGAGAAAGATACCACCCGCCAACTGCAGTGTCCTCAGGAAGCTCCTAGCACTGACCTTTGCTGTGTTGTGCTCTCATGGGTTTCTCATGCTGCCCTTGTAACTGTGGTGGCTGACGAGAACTGTAGGGCTGACCAGAACTGTAATTGAGGCTCTTAGTGTTTTCGTTGTAAGCCTTCACTTCATCCAAAGAAGTCCAGTGGTTTATTCTGAAGTGTGTGAGAAGGGAGTATAAGGCTTTTCACAAAGCTGCCTGGTACATTTCCTTTGTGGGGGCAGACTACTTCTCTCCACCAAGTGTTCAGCTGTGCCAGTAACAAAATGAGTGTATGGCATACTGAGCATGGGGTTTCTTTGTTGTTCTAGGTCTTTCCTCTTCGTCATATTTCCCATCTGACTTAATTTGCACCACCTGCAAGTTATCTTCTTACAGAGAAAATAACCAATTTGAAACTAGAACTTCAGGAAAAAAAAAAACCAACCCTGATTTGTTAGTATTAGAATAATATTAAATAGTGAAAACCTAGCTTGTGAGAACAAGGGACCATCTGATCACTGTTGAGAATCTCCAAGGATATAGTGTATAAATAGCTGATGACTTCACAGGGAAGCTGCGCTGCACTCTGAGCTGAATAAAACTGAAGCAGCTGTATTAGGTTGATCCTTCTGAGATTAGCATGAATGAGTTCTGCCTCCCTAAGGTGACATGGTGCAAACATGAGTGGGCAGCATGTCCGTTCTCATTCCCTGGCTGGCAGTTGGGACAGCAGGATCAGCAGTCTCTCTGGGCTGCAGAGGCTTGGCTGCCTTCTCACCTTTGCAGGCTCTTCAACCCCTTCCCTTTTCCAGTGAGGACAGGGCTGGAGCGTTTTGTGGGCAGCAAGGAAAGCTTGTGCTTTGCTTTGCGTGGCTGTTCTGTGATTAGTGAAGGATTTCAGGCTTGAGCTGTCAATCTAGCACCTTTGCATACACACAGTGCTAATAATGCAGCCTGCTGGACAACCGTTCAGTTTGTAGTACAATCCCCTATTTATCGAGACTGTTCCCTGGTATTAACTCTTCTCTTGCTTCTGACTAATGCAGGCAAGTATTCTTAACTGAACAGATAATTTTACTATTTGTTTCGTTTCTCTCTCTGGCAACATTTTCCCTTGAGGGCACATGTTTCAGGCTTTCCCTTTGTCATTTAGTGAGGTCCTTTGTCCTGAAAGCAGGTTTTTAACAGTCGCTCTCTGTTGCTGCTATTACAGCACTAGAAGGACCAATAACTAGAATTCACCCTTCACTGAAAACCGCTCTGTTATTATTTCCAGTGTGTTAATTGTGATGCGAATACCCTCTTGCTGGTATTTCACAATACTAGGTCAAAATGATCTTGTCAGGAGTCTGACTGGAAATCTTACCCCTCCCTTCTGTTTCCTGTTGTTAAAGCCTTTGGACTGGAAGCCTGTAAACAGTCTGGTGTCCAAGTAAGACTTCACAGAAAGTTGAGGACAAAATAGATTGCTAGTGTTTTGCTGTGACCAGGTCCCTGACAGGAATGTGTAACCTGGTGACACTTCCCTTAAAGGCAGCAAGAAACAACCTTAAAGGTTTCCTGGAGGGAAATAACTTCCTGTGAATTTAGAAAGGGTAAAAGTGACGTATTCCTCTCTGTGATACATGTTTTGGTTTGAAGGAAACCCATCTTGGTCCTGTCTTTTGCATCAGGTTAGCAAAGTGGAATTGTTGGTTTACGCAGCAAAGTGTGCTGATGTCTACATTGGGCTGGATATGTTGTCTGATCCCACTGCATCTTTCTAGGTAGCTACAAGTGCTGCACTTACCACCTACCCTGCTGAGCCTTGAGTTAGTGCCAGGAGGAGGCAGTGGAGGAGCTGATGGAAGATGTGCACATGTATCTGCCTTACTGGTTCAGATCCCAGAGCTCTTCCAAGTTATTCAAGGGACAGTGCTTCAGGATTTAACCATGGTGGCTGACAGTGGGAATGACCCAGAGAGTGTACTGACTGCCCTGATGTGGCGGGCTTAGGGGTTGGTTGGTTTGTTTGTTTCTTCTTACCATGAAAAACTTGACTATCTATCAGTTAACCAGCATTGCTCATAGCTTGTGGATTTTGTGTAGTTAGAAGTATCCCTGCCAGCCCTCCTGTAGAATGACACAGGGAACTCCAGAACACCTTCCTTTTCAGGGTCTTAAAACACTTAGTAGATGTTAACCCTCATGAGCTGCTCTGGGGGCAGGTGAGGCAGGTGAAAGAAAAAAATAATTTCCTCAAGGTCACACAGCAAAGTCTGGTCCAGATGCCTTTTCCAGGGTTGATGTCTCCCAGCCCTGTGTGCAATCACAAAGTTACGTCTCTAAACAATGCAGAGATCCTAGCAAGTGCAAAGGGAAAACTCAATCTCCAGCGAGCCTCCATCAGGACTGAGGAATTGTTTTATTTGCCAGACTAGCACAATGCTAGTGTTGCCTGTGCCTTACGTCTTCAAGCGTCTAATCTTTCCCAGCCATTTTTTAGTATCTTTATGAAAACCAGGCTCTTAATATCAAGGGTTAGAATACATCTTATCTTCATCAAATGCTCAATGGAAAATGTGTTGCTTTTTTCCCCTGTCCCTTTCCATGCACCAGACCCGCTTCTTTTCGTAACATTAAGTGCTGTTCATATATATGTGCCATACAAGCACAATAATGTGTAAGTATGGCTTTTGGTGCTAATAAATATGAGTCCTGTCCCTCAAGAACTTTTCTTGAAAAGCAACACCCAGGACTGGGTCCAGTCCAGTGACAAATGTGAGGCTCTTTGTGCAGACAGCTGTATTTAGGCTGGAGCTTTGTTATAAAAGTGTCTGTATTGTAATCGTTTCTCACAGTAGCAGTGTCAAAGCAGCTGCAGCAATAGTCATTGCCTCTTGTGTATTTTGCTTCCCTCCTTGCACTGTAGATGTTAATATACATTTGTGGATTCTTGAACTCATATCCTTAGTGTAATCCTAAATATCCATTTGAATGGATATTTCTCCCATTTGAAACATGCTGGTTTTTTCTTTGTTTGTGTCCCCTCCGTCTTTCCAGTCAAAAGAACTACAGATAAAGAAGCAGTTTCAGGATACATGCAAGATCCAAACCAGACAGTACAAAGCACTGAGAAACCATCTGCTGGAGACCACGCCAAAGAGTGAACATAAAGCTGTCCTCAAACGGCTCAAGGAGGAGCAGACCCGGAAGCTGGCTATCCTGGCTGAGCAGTATGATCACAGCATTAATGAAATGCTCTCTACACAAGCTGTGAGTCGCCTCGGAGGGACCCAGGGTTCCTCAGCCAAATAGGGACGTTTGCATTTTAACCGATCTGTATCCTGACAGCAGGCTATCTGCTTCCTTGCTACATGTGCCATACCCTGCACAGTCATTCCTCTGTGTTTAAAAAGCAGCATTCAAATGCAGAGGAAGGAGGTATTACCCCCTTCAGGCAGCTTGAAGTTGCTGTTGCAGAGATGCGAAGTGATGCATCTGTGTGGCCAGAGGACTGCTTTTGCGTGCAGTTTGACAACATAAACATGTCTGTTAAAGCATCATTAAATAATGTGCAGCTTGCTGTCTTAAGTCATTTAGGTTTTGATTAGGTTTTGATTTGTCAATGATACCAACCAAAGCATGTCCCACTGGTGTAAGATGCTCGTTGAATTATGGAGGAGTCCAGAGTTTTGACTGTAAATCTGAAATAATGGTGAAAGTGTTGTGAACATTCAGACTTTCTTTCTTTAAGGAATAAGCGCGAGCCATGCTTTGAGCCCTTGCTACAACTGAACGTGCAGTTTTTCTTTGCACTTCTTGCATATTCCTTCCTGCTCACATCGCTCTGTACTACTTTGACGCTGTGAGGCAGGGCAGCTGGCTTAATTTATGTATGGGAAGGTTGAAAGTTTAGTATCATATTGCTTTTAGGTTTATGTCATTATATTCTTTTGCCCGAAGTCCTGCATTGGCAGGTATGGGCTTAAGCCTCCTGCGTACAGGTAATTGGTTAATCCAGTTGAACAGAGCAGGAGATCTTCTCTTTGCCTCTAGCAAAAGGAGAGCTGTGGATGTTAGCACCTCCAGCAATCTGGTCTCTGCAGGATGGATGGTGGTTCCTGAGGCGCCACTGCTCATCAGCATCACTTGCATCAGCACTGTGGGCTCACTGTCACCAGTATTTGTCACTATAGGTCCTCTGTTCAGTGAAACGAAATACAATAGAGACCAATTGTATTGCTAAGAAAACAAAGTCCCGTCCCATTCTTTCTCCCTCCCCATAGTCCTCCGCCAGAGTGTCATGAGTGGTTACCCCATAGTGAAACATCTCTATTGTGTGTCTTTCCCAGCTGCGTTTGGATGAAGCACAGGAAGCAGAGTGCCAGGTTTTGAAGATGCAGCTGCAGCAAGAATTGGAGCTGCTGAATGCATATCAGAGTAAAATCAAGATGCAGGCAGAAGCCCAGCATGATCGGGAGCTGCGTGATCTTGAACAGAGGGTATCCCTCCGTCGGGCCCTCCTTGAGCAGAAGGTAAAATGGGCATGCGAGCATCACTAGCACACTACAAACTTCAGGTCTTAAATTGCACTGTACTTATCAATAGAGGGGGAAATGCTTTTACCTTGCTGTATATAGTAACACAGATCATTTGGGTATTTGCCTCCCTGAGATGATAGCTCAGTGACACATAGGCTAAACTTTCTGCCAGCTCAGCCGTCCTATGTGAGCAGCTTCTGCCTGGGATAGAGCTGCTTGAAGTGTGCCAGAGGGAGTCCTGCCTCTCTAGGCAGAAGGGAAAGTGAACTGTTCTTTCTGTCTCTGAGCTGCAGATTAACTTCCCCAGCTCATTAGAGGACAGACAATAACAACCTAAAGCTGGGGCGGGAGGATTTTGGAATTTGCATAGTATCAGTAGTAGGTATCTTTGAGGAGAGGAAAAAAAAAAGGTAAAAATGTTTTTGAGACCCTGTGCTTTATGGTAATACTATTTTACTGCAGATCTGCTCCATTTGTCGGTCTGTGGAGACCAGGCTACGGTCTTATAATTTCCCTATGAAATTATGCTTGTTAAGAAATGCTGCTGTCTGCAGCATTTCGCTAAGCAAGCTGAAGTAGCCAGACCCACAGGCATGGGTGACCTACTGCTCCCTAGATTTCAGCTTGTAATTGGCTGTGTGTATTACAGTCCTCCTTGTTAAAGTATGCTTTTTATGCAGTGCCAGACATGTGGTGTGTATAGAAACGTTAGTGGCTTCACACACAAGCAGGGGAAGGGTAATGCACCAGGCAGTGAAAGGAAATACACAATCAGCCTTCCTCCTGCAAGTTTTTTCCCCTTTGATTTGCCCTGTTTGTGCCAGCCATCACCATTCACGCAACAGTTCCCAACTTTGCTGATCGGTGATTATTAAGTTAGGGCAATTACTGTGTCGCCTCGAGGTACTTTACACTTAACTTCTCCCAGAGGCTAACAGATGGATGCTGGGCTGATAGAGGGCCCTCGTCAGCATAAAACTGCTCCACCTCATGGTCAGCCGAGGAAGCATCTCCAAGAAGACGGTGCAGTGCTGTTGTGCTTTGGTCTCCTGCAAGTAGACATGAATCTCTGGAAGTAACTGAATTTATGGAAAACAAACGAACAAACAAGCAAACAAACCCACCACCAAAACAGAGTTCCCGTGTGGTGCTCGCATGTGTAATAGCTGTCTTTAGACCCCATTGCTAGTTACTTTGCTCCTGTCCAGAAGAGGACAGCTCCCATCACAGCCCTGCGTTTGAGCATGTATTTACGCTGGGTGTGCATTGCCCTCTGGCGGCATGATCTGCTGAGAGCTCTGGGAAGAAGTATGCCACAGTGAGCCTGCTACTGGTCATTGCTCCTTGTCTGTGGGACCAGCATATATTGCACTGCACAGAGCGTTATGTTAAAAGTCGAAGTGAGGCCAGTGACTTAAGGAAACACACATCAACCAATAATAATGTCGTATAAGTCTTTAATTGTGGACCAGATTGAAGTCTCTGTGCAGAGAAAGCCCCTGCAAAGCATTTGGCATCAGTAATGGTGTTAGGAAGCTTAGCAATGCTACTTCACAGAGAGGAAAAACCAATTAAAATAAGACCTAGAATAATTTTTTGTGTGTATTTGTGTCCCTGTCTTGCCTTAGAATAGCAAAAAATTAGGTGGTGCTTCAACTTCCATAGGTTTATTTAGCAATACATGCAGTCCTAGCACATTGCAAGTCACAAAGTCATGGACCAGCAATGAGACTCTCTTTCTTGGTGGCTTTACAGTCGTTTAGCAGCAGCTCAAGGGAAAACATGTGGGTGCAAAGGTAGATGCATCCTTCTTTTGCAAGGGTATTTTTGGGGAGGATAGGTGGTGTTCTGTTTTTGTAAGAATCGAGTTGTGAGTATTCTGGTGTGGATCGCTCACGGACGTCACCTGGTATTTGCTTGCGTGTGCTAACTGAAACTGGCAGCCAGAGAAAGGGCAGGTATGTGTGCAAGATGAATGTCTGAATTTATATGCACAAATATATATACGTAGCCTGTGGCAAAGTCAGTCCCTGATGTTCAATAATAAACCAGATTCCAGAAGTTAGTGTGTGCATAGGACTCTGCTTCCTTCTCAGAACAGTGCTGTTTATTTTTGATGGTGCCCATCACCACAGTAACTCACCAGAGCATACATGTCTGACTGAGGCTAAAGAGGGAGTAGCCAGCCCCATCAACGCACAGCCTTTAAGTGCCAGTGACTGAGGTGCTGTACAAGCTATATCCTGATACTATGTTGTTTGTGTTGCACCAATAATGAGCACGTCCCAAGAGTGTCTCTAAAAGACTTCAGATTTACTCATTTCCTTCCCACATGCCTCAGACACCTCATCTTCAGAGTCCTGCATCCTGAGGTTGTTTCTAAGCGATGTCGTTTTAATGCAGTGTGTTAGGCAAGCCTTTCTGTGAAGTTCAGTTGCACGAAGTCCTGCGTGTTACGCTGTCACACAGACTGAAAACTGAGCAGCTGGACATGCTGAAGACATTCAAAAAGGAGGATTCTACTTAGATAGCAGGACTGGAAAAAACAAGTGGAGCATTTTAAAGAGCTAACGTTAGAGAAGGCACCTTTTTCCTCTTCTGCCTTTCCCAAGCTAGCTGACCACTGCGTGGCTTTCAGCAGGAGTGAGCAAGGCTGCCCTATGGAGAGAGTCAGTGTCACTCACCTAGCGCTAAGAAACAGGCAAGTGGATAAGGCTGTTTCTGAAAGCCTCAAATGGCTCAGGAGATGACTCAGGCGGGAGCAGATTGTTTCCTAAATTCCAGATGAAATCACTTTGCATATTCTCTGACTAAGGCAAGAGAGTGCTTACAAGTACAACACTCTGCCCAGTACCTTCAGCACAGACCAAGATAACACCTCTTGGCTGTGTTGCTGCTGACAGCAGGGGAGATGCCAGTGAGCTATGCTGAAAGTCTTGGCTGCTGCTTTTTACCCATTTGTTCTTTTTCACTGAGGCCAAAAGTAGCTTTTCAGTGCTGGCAAGAAGATAATGGAGCAATTCTTAGGTTCTCCACCTGACTGCAAAGGTTTCAATAAGAAGGGCTTTCATCCCTGTCTGATGGGTGTCAGGAGGCCATAGCCCCATGTTTTCTGTACTTAGGTGAGCTGATCCCAGTGCCCCTACCAAAGTACCGTTGGAAACCAATTTGGAACAGTGTTAAGGGGAAGAAATTGGAGTTGCCAGCTTGCATGTCATTTAGCTAATAATCTGCCATGCAGTTCATACATCGCTGCCTACTTTCTTCAGCCAGACACCCTGGAGAAGGTATCAGGGTAATGAAATATGAGAAACCAATTTAGGAAAGGAGTAGATAGGAGGTGATAAACATGAGCTAAGAAAATCTGGCCAGTGAACGTTGGAGAGGAAACTGAATGTGGGGTCGTACATTGAATCCTGGAGAAAACAGCAGTCATCGTCATCAGATTCAGCTACAAACAGTGAAGGTCACATTAAGCTGTGTTGGCAGGTATTTGACTGTATAGGCACTGTGCTTGGCCGTATCTGAAGGTGCTTTCCCAGTAGGCTTTTATGGAAGCTGTAGACTTTGCTGCATCTTAAAAGATTAATCTATGTCAAGCTGCTAGTATCAGTGCAGACTTTGGATTTGCATCCCTAAAACTTCTGTATTCACCAGGGAGCAGGGACCAAGACCCTTCAACTGGTATTCATGCTTTGTCATGTGCAGATCTTTGGGGCTTACCATTTTGCTTTCAGAACAGATTGTGAGTCATCGGACGTCTGATCTAGATACAGTCTCATGTAGAAACATGGGGAAAGGGTTCCTCATTAGCTTGCTGTTACAAGTCCTTCAGAGACTTGAGGCCATGCATGTAAAGGAGTCCTGCTACTATAGACTGTCTCTTTTTTTTTTTTTCTTTTTTCTTTTTTCCTTCCTAGATCGAGGAGGAGATGCTGGCGTTGCAGAACGAGCGTACCGAACGGATACGAAGCCTGCTGGAGCGTCAAGCTCGCGAGATCGAAGCCTTTGACTCAGAAAGCATGAGGCTAGGTTTTAGTAATATGGTTCTTTCTAATCTCTCCCCCGAGGCGTTCAGCCACAGCTACCCGGGAGCTTCTGGCTGGTCCCACAATCCTACTGGGGGTGCAGGACCTCACTGGGGTCATCCCATGGGTGGCCCACCACAAGCTTGGGGCCATCCAATGCAAGGTGGACCCCAGCCATGGGGTCACCCCTCGGGGCCCATGCAGGGGGTACCTCGAAGTAGTGCTATAGGGGTCCGCAACAGCCCCCAGGCTCTGAGGCGGACAGCTTCTGGGGGACGGACGGAACAGGGCATGAGCAGGAGCACAAGTGTTACTTCACAAATATCCAATGGTTCACACATGTCTTATACATAACTTAAACAATAACTGAGGGTGGCAATTCCACTGGAGCTGTCTGCCAACAGAAACTGCCTACAGACACCAGCCCAGCAGCCTCCTCAGTGCGGTGCTGACGTGTGGAAGCTGGGTGCACATGGAATATTGTATTCATTTTGTAAAGCATTACGTTTTGTGTTTACTAACTGGGATGTCATAGTATTTGGCTGCAGGGTTGGGGGGGGTGGTTTTTTGGGTTTTTTTGTTGTTGTTTTTTACTTTTTGGAGGGGTCTTGGGAGGGCGTCTGAGAAATATATGCAATTAGTCAGAAGAGTTGGCTGGTGGTCGTCACACTGACAGGACAGAAGGGCCTCAGACTGCCCTCGTCACACCATCCGTAGGAAGTCTGAGGGAGAATGGAGACCTCCTCCCATGTCCATAAATTTCGAACTGCCACCCTGCAAAAGCCAGGCGAGCTGCCTTTAAACCAACATCCAGGGGAGGAACAGCTGGATCTTCTGTTCCATTTTTATTTTGTCATGAAATTGGATACATTTCTAGGGTATTGCCTCTGCCAAGAGGCATTTTCAAAGACTTGTAGGTGAGGAAGAAGGGTGAGAAGAGAAGCCAAGAGACACCAGGGCTCAGCAGGGCCCTTCTACCCAAGTGCCCGCTCTGTGTTGTGTAAGAAGTGACGTTCTCTCAGAAGGCACTGCTCAGCTTCCCGAGAACTGTGTTAGGTAAACCTGTCTGGAGGGAACAGGCTAGAAATGTTTGAAATTGTATTCCTGCTTTGGCACTCCCTGACTGTGCTGCTGGTAGCTCAGACGAGGTTGGGCAGAGGAGCATAAGTAATGCACTTGTACAGCTAATACTGTGACATCTCATTTTAGCTAAGCATCAGAATAATTCTTGGAGCCCAGTGTAGTCCTTTTTGCTCCATTCAGAACTGTTAGACTTTCAGCCAATCAGTCTCAAATGCCAGAGGTATTTTGAAGGATGCCATAGTCACAAAATGCCATTGATCGGGTTTTTCATTATTACACTACATCCACCAATTTATTACCTTTTTGGCTTGTTGCAATTTCCTGTTTACATGTAGAGTGTAGCCAACTGTTTAAATGTTTAGTTGCCACAGTGTACCAGGAGGAGCTGAGCCAATGACTCTTTCCCAGCTGATGACTAACCCACATCACCACTGTAGATCTTGCTGCATGTGAGGCTCCTTTTTATTACTTTTGTTGCTGCAATACTTCACAACTTTTACAGTCCCTTGAGATGCTGTGGTATTTTGGCAGCATATCACACCATGCGAGAAGGCACTACTTCCAGAGGCTCGTTGGAGCTGCTGTACTACTGAAAGGAAGCAAAGGAGGTTGTGAAATCCATACGGTGATAAAGGGGTCAGGGAGTCTCATAAACCAAATGACTTTGTGGCATCATGTCATCCCTTAGCGCTGGGAACTGGAGATGCCCCCATGCTCTTGTGCCAGTGCCAGGGCGGTCTGGGTCAGCCAGCACTGTGGGGCTAGGGAAAGAGCAGGTAGATGAAGTTTGGCTTGAGGCAAAGATTTCCGTCTTGGGGACTGACCAGCCAGGGTTCTTTGTAAATGTTTTTCCTTGCACACTAATCATCTTGAAGAAAACACTAGCTGCTAACTCTAGGATTTGCCTTTAATATGTTTATAGGGCTCAAAAGCAAGGTTTTCCGAATGTGTTTGTCCACGTGACATATTTATATAGTAAATACTCTAGTGTCTCGCTGCTGTTCAGTACTCTCAACAGGGCGACGTTCTTTTGTTAGCTAAATTAACATCCACTCCCAATCCTTAACTCTCTGCCAGTGTCTGGTGAATCCAACTGGGATTTCTAGCATCTTGACGTAGCATATTACTCTAATTGAAGACGGAAACTCTACCGAAATATGTTTCACCAGCCCCTTAGTAAGGAGCTTTGTAGTACTAACAGTTGACGGAAGCCTGGGATGAGGCGGTGGTCCCATGGAGGTGACTCTGGTGTTGCCCCCTGGGGCAAGTGGTGACCGTGAATTGTCCTGTCCTTTCCTCTGCTATGTTTTTATGTGGAATTGGATGTTTTGGGGTCATTCTTTTGCATTGCAGTGTTGTTGAAATGCAGGGAAACTGATTTAGGAAAGGTACCTGTATTTTCCTGGGGTTAGAAGGAAAGACAAAAATGAAATGAAAGGCCAAAATTTTATTGGGATTTACCATGTGAGTGTGGAGGGTGCGCCCAGAGCATGGTGCTAACATAGCGTTTTGAAGTTCAGCTCCTCTTATCACAAACAGCAGCAGCGACAGCGGGGACAGGCTATACCTGCACGTTCAGTGGGTTCATTCTTTTGCTTCTGTTAACGGTTTGAATTTGGTCAAAGTCTCTGGCTTAAATTGAGCTACTTCAACAGAATTCTCTCAACCCATCTCTTTGTGTAATGTCAAGCATGACTGAATGCTGAATCCAAATGATGGCTATCCCATATTGGCTTTTTTGTATTCAAAAAGAATTGTGTAGTAACCATTTTTACATGTATATCATGTGCAGACCTGGACTATTCCAACAAGTTAATATTTTAATTAAAATAGTTTGCAAAAACTGATTCAGATCAACTGGTCTAAATGTGTGTGTCCCTGTGTGTATGTGGGGGAAGGAAAGCTGTCCTAAAAAAGGGTGATCCTGAGAGAAAGCACCCCATTATGCAGCTGTAGCCAGAGGGACTCAGGGTCAGGCTGTGCCTTGGAGGTATACGAGGAGGCCCTTGGTGTTGAGAATTTTAATGTATCTCGGGTGTATTTCTGAGATACATGAACAGTTATACACTAGAGAGACGCAAACACTCTCTGAATCAGTTTGCAAACTCTATTTTTAAAAGTAAGTCCAATTACTCCATTTTGTACTTGTTGCAGTCATGCCCTAACTTTGGTTTTAAAGATGCTGTAATCTGTAAATTGTGGAAACTACTCCAGTACCTCAGCAAAGATGTTCTCTTACATCTTTTATGTTCGTATTTAACACTGGGGAAACTCTTCTGTGCGGACTACTTTGCAAACTTTTTTGCAGTATTTTCAAATCACCAGCTTGACCCCTGAAATCTCTTATTCTGTGGTTATTTTTCTCTCCCCTTTACAAAGACCTAAAGTTCTGATGTAGTTTAGCCCAGACATGAAAAAAACAGAGGAGCCAGCATTTTCACCTCTTCCTAATTTGAATTTCTTTTGATTTTATTTAATTAAAATCAGTGAAAGGGACCACATTTTTCTTGTTCTTCACGGTCCCAGGGAGTCAGCAGTCACCTCTCCCTTCCATGTTGAACGTTACGTGCTTTCTTCCTCAGATGCAGCGCTGAAATGGAGGCCACAGCTCTGTTTCACCTGCATTCGCTCCAAGCCTGTGAGCTTCAAAGGGGTTGAAGAACTAAATGGGGTATGATGCTGAGCTTTCCACAGAAAATTCCCTGCAGCCATTCCTTGCCTGGCTTGGGTCCAGGCTGGCATCACTTTGTATCCCACCCAGCCCTCCCGCTCCGGAAGAACATGCGTTGCACACTAGCTGTAACCTGCACGGGGTGCACCCTCGTCGATCCCGGGATGATGCTGTTTATTAACATCCCCCCCCCCCCAGGGAAAAGGGCCCTTTCAGGCCGCCCTGCCCCCCTTGACCCTGCTTACGTGCCATTTCTTGAGAGGCAATAAATTGTATTGTACCACTGTCTACCATTACTCTGTTGAATACGCACATCTCTGGATATATATGGTATCTCATTTGTATATATTTATATACTCTGTATGTACGTGTGTGGGTATACATGCACACACACCTCATGCTGTGCATTTCTGTCAGGGCAGTTAAGTTCTGCTGTTCTTTAGCACTCCTGTTCGTAAGCAAAAGCAACCCCTGCAGCAGGGCTCTGTAGGGCGAGGGCACGTACGTCTGCACAAGCTGTGCTAGAGCTGAACGCAGTCAAAAGCCCTCGCTTAAATACTGCCCTGCTAATTGTAGGTTGCTTTTTCTGGGGTGCAGGAGGGTAGGCTAGCTGCTACGGGTGTGCTGCGAAGGAGAGAAGAGAGCTCCCAGAGGGTGCCAGAAAGTCAGAAGACAGCAGAGAAGAAAACGAGATGGTATAGCGATAGGAAAGCAGTTGAGGCAATGTACCGATCTGCCGGGGAGGCGGTGAGTGGGCCGGTGAAGTGCTCAGCAGGCTGAGCTCAGAGTCCCCAGCTGCGTCTCGCCATGAAAGATCACACGCCTGGCACGGTCTTGGCACGCTGCACCGGCACTAACTTTTGGCAGTCCTGAATTTAAGCCGCCGCTCACTCTGAACACTGTCTACCTTTGTGTGCGTCTAATAGCTAGAGCAGGTTATGTGGAGGATCAAAAGAGAAGCTAAATTGGAAGACTAAAAATATATGTGTGTGTGTACAACATATACATACGTATATATACACACACAGACACTTTTTGGTCTGTTCTTTCTTCTGCTTAGGCATGTGTGGTTTGTTACTTGAGTCCAGTAAGCAGAGGACAGCCTTGTTCTTCTTCTGGGTGCTCGCTCTGCATTTCTAGTAAATCTTGCCCTGGTCTTTCTCATAGTAGAGGGGCGAGTGCCATGCTGGACCCACGAGCTCCTCAAGCTGTGAAGAGCCTTCTCACCTTCTCCTTTGTCCTCTACAGACCCCATCTTAGCGAGACATCTGGCAGTTTGGGGGATAAATGGTTATCCCGTGTGTCAAGTCACAAATGTCCATCCGGCTGCGATATTTACCCCCGGGGGAGCCCAGCCAGCTCAGCAGCGTGCCAACCGCGGGCTCTCTTCTTTGTGCTACCAGAGGCTTTGGAGGCAATTTTCCCCGCTGTCCTTCTTGGATGGTCTCTTTTTGAGTTTTTTTAGGAGAGGCTCGGGTTTGGTTGGGACATCCTTACCCTTTCACAAGGAGTAGTATCGTCTTTAGCCGTGCTCCTGCCTCTGGGACTTTCCCACCCTGGCGCTGGGCGACTGTGAGCCCAAAGCCACGTGCCAAGGATGGAGAGGAGTGGTGGATGCCCAGACGGGGATGCCGGTCGGTGTCCCTCTGCTGTGTTTGTTTCAGTTTGCACTTTTACAAGTCGATCGAGCCGGAGTCTGTTGAGAAATACGTGTGAGGTGCTTTGGAGGGTTGTGGGTAGCTGTTTACAGCTTAAAAAAAAAAAAAAAGGCTGATAGATCTAGTGGTTATAGTAAACATCACCCCACCAGGGAACGATGGCAGCAGATAACCCTGGTTCCTGTTGCACAATGAGGTTCAGACAGCTGGGGCCGTGACGCTGCCTGCTGCATCCCTGCTCTGCCCCTCAGCCCAGGCGTTGCTGGGGAAGGAGAAGCCTTTGTCAGCTAGAGAGGGACTTAGTAAATCGGATTTGCCGGCAAACAAGCACCTTAACCACCGAGCTGTGGGTCTCGATACTTGCACTTCACCTGAAGGCTCCGCTGAGGGCGGGGGGGAGGAAGGCAGTTTGGTACGTGACGATTGGCTTTGCACCCGTCTGGTGTCCTCAAAACATCCTAAAGCCATGTCCTAGGACAAAAAAAAACCAAACCAACATTGGTTCCCTCTCTCCTTGCTTTCTCCGAGTGCACACACTGAGTCCAGGAACCAGTAACCAGGAGGACCGAGCGTTGCCCCCACGGATGTGGACAAACCCGGGGGATCTTCCCCGCTGCCTCGCCCCTCCGGTCCCCTGCCCCGCTCCCCACCCTTGAGTACGGGTACCTCAGAACATGCACAGTTTGAATTTTCACTGACAATTAGTTTAATTATTGTGAGTGAAAAGAATTGTAATTATCTGTAAATATGTAGTTAACAAATTGACCTAGTTTCTGTATTTTTTAAGTTTTTGTACTAAAATTTATAGATACAGTATGTGCCAGCTAGCAAAAAGCTACTGTAATTGCCAGTCGTAGTTCAGCATGCATCTAATCCCCGAGACGTGTCAAAGTGATGCTGTAAGGAATTGTGCTTAAATATTGCGAGCTGGGGAGGCGCAGCAGCCGACGGGGCAGGAGGGCCGGGGAGGCCAGCAGCCGCTCGCCGGGGGCTTTCGGCTTTCTGCCTTCGGCCGGCTTTCCCGTGTTCAACTGCGTGGAATCTCCTTCCCTTTGGCGTCGTGTGCTGTACGGTGGGCAGTGCAAGGGACGGAGCGGTGGCTTTGAGCTTTCTCTGGAGCTGAACTCAACGGGAACCAAGTTCAGGTTCTTTGCTGCAGTTTAATACCGGCTTATGACTTTTGTTTTTCAGCCTCTCTAGAACTGATCTGGTTTTCCCCTTCTGACTGCTTTTGTCTTAAACCTGAGATCATCTAAACCTACTGGAGGGAAGGAAAAAAAAAAAAAAAAAAAAAAAGACTTTTATTTAAGATCGTTGCCTGCTTTTAGTGCCAGGATCACGCATTTCTATGGCAACTCTGAGCTCAGCAGAGTTTAGAAATCGGCACAGGGTTGTTAACGAGCTGAAGTACGTCGCCGCTGGTTTTGCACGGCTCCGGCAGAGCCCGACTGCAGCCGGTGGCAGCCGCGAAGGGCGAGTTTGTGGGTGCGATGCGGTGGCTTGTGGGGGTCCCGGTGCCTGCGCTGCAAGACCTGCCGCTGAGCGAGGGGTGGGTTCCTAGGAACGAAGGAAGGACCTGTGCTCCTTGTCTTGTGGCAAAGGCAAGTCCGCAAGTCGAGAATAGCTTTGCCGGGCGTCCCGGGAAGCTGCGAGCGGAGGAGTTGGAGCGCCGGTGAGGCCGTGCTCTCCGGGTCTGCTTGTCCTGGAGGTCGTAGGGGATGGGAGCCTGTAAAGATTTAAGGATCAAAGAAGGAGAGGCATACGTGCGCGTACAGGTTTGGCTGCTGGCAAGCAAACCACCCGCTTCCTTTCTTCAGCTGTTCTTCCCTCCTAACCCCCTGCAGCTCTTCCCCCTGCTTGCTTGGAACAGGAACATTTTTTACCTGCCTAGAAACAGCTAAAAGAGGATGGGGGGGGGGGGGGGGCCCCCC
>JANZLQ010000089.1:5417217-5475939 GCA_026212715.1 Elanus axillaris | reverse complement strand
GAGACCGTGGCCGTGGGCTGGCCCCGACACCCCCAGCACCCCGTGGGCTCACCACGTCGGTCCGTCCCCCCCCCCCCCGGGAGCAAGGGTGCTGCAAACCCACCGGGGTGAGCCCACCGTCAGCCCCAGCCCCGCCATAGCGGGATGGTTACAGGCACATTCAGAAGCCAGATTTGGGATTTAGCAGAGCCCAGCCCCACAGGGATGCCCTGGCCCAAGGGGATTAAGGGATTGTAGGGCTCGGGGACCCGTGGGAGGGGAACCGTGGTTCCTGGAAAGGCAGCAAAGCCCTGGACCCTACAAGGGCACCGAGCGGAGCAGGACGAGCATTGGCTGAGCTGGGCAGGAGGGGGGCTGCTGGCAAAAAGGCAGGGAAAAGGCGACATCCTTGCTCACCCAGCCGAAGGGGTGGCAGGGAGGGAGGGTGGCAGGGAGGGAGGGGGGCTGCAGAGGCACCCCCTGCTTGCCCTGTCCCCCCGTGGCCCTGGCTCGCTCTGCCCTCCGAGCCTGGGGACAGAGCGAGCTCCGTGTCCTCTGTCCCCAACTCCAAGCCACATCCCCAGCAAGCGGCGAAAAGGCCCTGGGAAGCCCTTCCCCAGCTGGAGCTGTGGGGACCGGGAAGGGATGGGGCACCCCAGGGACATGGCCAGCCCCGCAGCGATGCTCCTGCGCCCCTGGCCCTGCACCCCGGTGCCCGCTGAGCCCTGGCCCAGCGGGAAGCTTCACGCAGGGAGGGCGAAGGCTGAGCTCCGGGGGATTTGGCTCTCTCTGTACCCCCTTGCTCACAGCCCCGCTGCTCCCCACAGCCGGGCAGGCCAGAGGGAGCCCGCAGAGATCTCCCAGCCACGCTTTCTTGCAGCGACAGGAGACACGATGGAGCAAAATCAACTCGCCTGCGATGGGCCGTTTCCCAGCACAGAGGTCCACTTGTGCCGCGGTTAGTCGGTGCTCGGATTGGGCTCAGCTTCTCGGCCGGCCACAGCGGGTCTGGTCCAGGGTCCCTGCTAAAACCTCGCAAGCCCCTTTGAGCTTAAACCCCAGGACCCTCCCTACAGCTCGTCTGCCTGCAGCAGCGCAGCCAGGGCACTCACAGCACCCCAACACTTTCACAAACCCCGGCATCTTCCCTGCCATCTCAGCAGGATCTGGAAAAGCATCTTGCTTGGGAGCACAGCTCCTCGGCCCCTGCACAGATCCCTTGGGACAGGATGGGTCCATCTATGCCTCTGGCAGCGGACACAAATGAACAACCCCGCTGTGGCTCCCCAGACCCCCCACTGCCGCCCCGCGCTCCGACAGCGGCGCCGATCACTCATCGTCCCCAGCTCCGATCCCAAACAGGAGGCAGCACGCCTATGTCATCTTCAAAATAAACTTTATTCATTCGGTAACAAGAACATTGAATCTGCACATCAGTGCACAAGTTCACATTTAAAAACAGCTGAGCACATCGGTTCATAAAGTCTTTAGGGGGAAAGGGGACGATCCCAGCCACCAAGGAAGATCCAGGAGGGGCGGACAGAAGCGCTCCCCTCCCTGGTTTCCAACTCCAGCACCAGCCGCCCCCGAGGGCTCGTGCTCCAGCACACGGTGTGGCCAGACTGCCCGACCCCGGAGCGATCCCTAAAAACCAGCGCACGGACATCACAAATCCATAAAGGAAAAGGCACTGGCACCTGCTTTTGTGCCAACAGAGATGTCTGCAGCACGGGCGGGCTCTTAGCACCTCTGGCAACGCTACCGGAGGGCAACCGAGAGACCTCTGCCCAGCCCGGACCCCTCCTGCACCAGGCCAGTGCCTGCCTCTGCCCCACGCCAGCAAGGGCTCGGGTGGGAGGGATCCCTCCCTTAGGGAGAAGCGTGGGGGTTTGCGTGGAGCTAGGACCAGATTAAGGCGGGACACACCGTGACGGGAGCAGGGGACCTGCGGTGGGTATGGCTTCCTCATGCCACCGGGCTGGGAGAGCTGCAGGGCTCTCTGAGCCCCCGGGGAGGTGCAGAGCCCCGGTGCCCATGCCGATTCCCAGTGGCTCGCTCCTTCCAAGAGGTCCTCGGCAGCAGCCGGAGCTGCGGTGGGTTAGCTTCCACCAGGCCTTTGCTGGCAGAGGGACACGGAGCTAACCCCTGCCCCCTTTAACACCCAAGGGAGCCATAAACGGCGTCACCTCCTGACCCCCCCTGCCACCCGCTGGGACCGTGCCCCCAGGAAAGGGCCGAAAGGGGAGAGATTTGTACATGTCACAACTTCTCAAGCAGACCGGACACACGCACACACGCACACACACCATCGAGTGCAACAGAATGCAGTGTAAAAACCAGTTTCACGCACACGCTATCCATTTGTGCAAGGCTCACACGTTACAGTACGGCCAGAGATGGGGCGGGCAAGGGGGGAGGTGATGGCTGAGCTATTGTACAGGAGTCAATGTAAACAATAAAGCGTCCTCCAAGAGGGCTTTGCAAGAGACCAAAAGAACAGTTGCTTTGTACAAAAATGCCCTTAAAACAACAGGTTTTGCCTAAAACCCCCTCTATCAGCAAAGCTTGTCAGCTGCCATGCGCTCTGGAGGTGCTGCTCCTTCCCGTTCGGGGAAGATGCTGCTCCCCACGGTGCTCAGTGGGTCACAAGCAGCTCCCATGGGGTGGCCGCGGGGACCAGGAGTGAGCCACCACCCACCCACGAGTCACCAGCATGGAGAAGGGACAATCGTCTCCAGGCAGAGACTTCTGATGCCAGGGGCTTGGTGGCCTCATTGCCCAGACACTGGCCAAGGAGGACCCAGGGCCCCCAGAGAGCTGCACGTGACGTGCCCCTCCAGCCCGTTCCCGTTTCTGCCGTCCAGGTCAGAGCCTCCAGACCTCCAAGGCCTTCATAACTCTGCAAGAAAACCACCTTCCCCGACTCCCTCCACCTGTCCACATGCTTCCCGGAGAAAAACCACCATTGTGCTGGGCCGGAGCCGAAGACAAGGGGACAGCGAAGCACCTCCCTGCGAGGGCCTTTGCCCCTTTGCTGCTGCCCCCAGCTGAAGCACCCAGACAGCAGCAGAGTATTTATTGGAAGGAAGCAGCATTTCTGGTCTGCATGGAAGAGCCTTCCTACAGGGCATTTCTCCTGAGATGAAGCTGGGCAAAGAAACTCAATCCCCTTCCTGCTCCTCTCTCTTTCTCCAGGGAACAAATTATACACATGGTTTTTCCCTCCCGGGCAGATCCTTGTCACCAGGACACGTTGCCAGCCAAGTATGCTCCCTCCAACACCGGGCAGGCTTGGTGGCACCCCATCCCTTCCGCCTGCAGGGGGGTAGGCAGGTATGTCCTTGGGGCCAGGAACAGTAGGCAGCAGGGGCTGGTGAGGTTTGTGGGGGAGGCAAGAACTGAAATTGTCCTTCACAAGATGACATGAGCTACTTGGCCTTTCTACACTGCCTGCCCAGCTCCAAAGCCAGCTGGAGCGGGCTAGGAGAAGCCAAATGTCTTTCAGCGTCCCAAAGAAGTATCTCGCCTCCTGGGCCAGGGACTTGCGTGACTTCTAGTGACTGAAATGGCCTGGGATGATGTGCTATTTGACCCAAGACAGGGCTCTGCTGGGCTACTTCGGGCTGCACTCCAGCGTGCAGCTAGCACGGGTGACAACCCCCTCAGCAGAGCTCAAGCTCCTCGGAAAGGGAGGGACGAAGTGCACGTTGCTGCTGGAGAAGGACAGACAGGCTGACAGCCTGTGCCCAGGCTGTGGGCACGCAGGCTGCAAGTACAGGCTCTGCAAGGCAGCACGGGAAGATCCCTGGGAGCTTATAGGACATTGAGGTGGGATTCCTCCCCCCGGCTCGCATTACCTTGCAAACTGCTAGGCTAACCTCTGCTTCTGCCTGCAGGCAAGCAGGGGGTTACGGATACCCCTTCCCCAGGGCAGACACCCGCTGCTTCCCAATACTCCACTGCCGTGCACTCCTTCCTCTCTGGCTCAGGATGAGCTTGTCCCATCGGAGCCTGCAAGGCTCTGCAGCATCAGTGCTGCTTTCTAAGTGTGCCCTTGTCTACTGCTTCTCCCAACCTGTGTCTTCTCCATGCTGGGCTTTCAGCAGCTGGAGCCATTCTGCATCTTCTCTCTCCTTTGCTCCTCCCCAAAGGGAAGGTCTGGGCCAAAGCCAAGCACCAGCTCAGACATGCTCTTCTGCCATGGGACTGCAGACAGGACCCAGAGCTCTCCTGCCACGGTCAAGTGCCTTTCTCTCCGCTCCTACAGCACATGTACAATTTGCTGATATGCATGGCTGGAAATGAGGAGCTTTGATTTAGCCGAACTGCTCGGGAACCAGAAAATAATTTGCTGAAATTTAGAGCAGACCCTTCAAACGCAGGTTCTCTGGGGAAGTAAGAACCTGCAGAATGGCTCAGAGCAGCTGACAGCTTTCCAGGTCTGACTGGCACTTCTGAAATCCAGCTTCAAGTGGGAAGGAAATGGGCAGATATGCAGTCCTCCTCCCGGAGGGGGACAATGGGGGTTCACGCAGGACTGGAGAAGGGACACATTTGGCAAAGGCTGGCATCGAGGCTCACTTTTGGAAAGGGAAGACAGCTTACGATGTCAAATCCACTCCCATTTCTGTGCAGATTACAATGAACAGCACTGAGTTTGAGTAAGGTGGTTTTGTTTTCCAGTTTACAGAATGCAGTCTTGCCCTTTTTAAAAAAAAAAACAACATAGAAACAAACAAACAAAAAATCTGTATAAATACCATATATACAATTTAGGCAAAAAAAAGAAAAAAGAAAAAAGAAAAAAGAAAAAAGAAAAAAAAACTTCCAGAAAAGATCTTCCCTCCGGTTGAGCGTTAGGAGTGACAGCAGAGAGGACAAAGCTTTGCATTCAGTAGGGGCGATACGTCGTGTAACAATTATAACAGCCTCTAGGTTTGGGAGCGACCAGAAGTGCCTGTGAGCATGGCAGAGGGGAGAGGAAAACTCAAGACAGCACAAGACAAGAACAGCTTTCAGGTGTAGGGGAGGCAGCAGGAGGGCAGAGGACAGATGATATGGCCATGAACTTGGATAGGCCCACAGCAGTATTCAAGTAATGGGAGGGTTTTAACCCTAACAAGGCATTTGTTTTAAAAGAACACTCTGGCTTTGGGGGCTCTCCTCCTCTCACCCGCTGGTCTGGGGCAGCCGAGGAGAGGTGAGCTTGGCAGCTTGTGGAGGAACTCTCTGCTCCACCTCACCACAAAATGGGGGGCTCTGCATGAGCCACAGCAGGAGGTGAGCGCTGATCTTGGTGCCAGGCTGCTCAGGGTTTTCAGAGCCCATCCGTCAGGAGGATTTACCCCTGCGTGCTCCTTTTGGGGATGCACCAGCTGAACCGAGCCTCGGGAGTTTGTCCTGAAGCAGCTTTGTGAGTGATCTGCCAGCATCGTGGAGTTCCAGTTTGCAGAAAAGAAAGGCCAAACAAAGGGACCTTGGCACAGCCTTCACATTTATGGGGGCTCTCACCCCAACAACTGCCCAGCACCATTTCAAGGCATGGGGAAAATTCAAGTTAGGAACTAGGATCTGGTTCTAAGCAAAACTCCACCTTGCCAAAGCAAGCCAACATCAATTTTTGCACGATAAAGGTGTTCTTTTAAAACAAACTAACAAAAAAAAAAAAAGGAACATCTGAGGTTATCTGAGTTAAAAAACTTAAAAAAAATCCAAACAGTCCTGCAGTCAGAGTCACACACAGAAGAACCAACCCACACCTACATGCGCCAGGAACAGTAAAATGACAATATATATAAAATTAACCAATAAAGTGCATGTTCCTTATATTACACCTGCCCCTTGCGTGAACACAACACCACGGGTTCTCGGTAAGAAATCACAGCCGAGGGCTCAGGATCACATAGTATTGTAGAGGGGATTGGTTGTCCGCTTTTTATCATTGGTCTTTTTGAGCCTCCTCAGAGGGTGAGTTCTCCCATGCTGCTGCCGAGGTGCGACAGCCAGACCTTGAGCTGGAGACAAGGAGTCCAGGACCTGCACCTGGAGCAGCGGAGGACCCTCCTCAGAGCTAGTCCACGTTGGATCTGCGCTAGAAAACAAACTCTGCTGGCTGGAGCCGCACTCTTTGGCGTACTGAGCTAGCGGCCTCTCCACTGGCTTGCTCTGGGCAATGCACTCAGCTGTTCTGAGCTGTTCCACAAAATGCTTAGTGGGCTCAGGGGAGGAAAGGTGATGCTTTCCGCATGTGCTTTCCAAGCCCCTCTCCAAACTTCCCCTGTGAAGGCCTCGACCAAGGGCAACGCAGGTGAGAAGCACTGGGTTGGCATCAGAAGAGGCCGACTGCCTCTCGGATAAGTCATCCTTGGAGAGGTCCAGGCAGTCCAGTTTGGCCAAGGAAGCCGAGCGTTTCATGTGGGAGGGTGTGGTCAGCCCCGCATGCCGGATCCGAGCCTCTATTTCCTTTGCTCGCTGCTTGACCAGCCCGGGGCTGTTGCTGCACTCCTCCACGCTGTGGCTGCTGGAGCTGTGAGGGAGGCCGTAACACAGGAAAGAGATGTCCAGAAGGTCCATGTTTTCAGCACGTTGGCTAGTGAAGTCCTCGCCACTCAGCTGCCTCGAGGTGCTGGCACTCACCCTGCAGAGAGGCTTGGGTCTGTCCCTGAATGGGAGAGTTGCATCTCCCTCAATGCCACATGACGTGACTGGCTCATCGTCTGTACCTGTGCTCTGCTCAGTGACGCCTTCCAGGTGAATTACACAGGGGTAAGAAGAGCGTTCTAGGCTGGCCGAAGGTGTGGAGGTCACCTGGGCAGAGGGAGAAGCAGCACTGAGGTGAAGAGATAACCCACCACCTTCCTCACTGGGGCTGCCCACAGTGAAGGTGGCCTGCTTGTGTACCGCGTGCTCCGGCAGCGAGAGATTTACCAGTGTCAGAGCTCTGAGACAGGTCGGTGCCTTCTCAGAGCACAACGAAGGGTTCAAGTTTTCATCTAAAGACGGGATGGCCGCAGGCAGCCTGCCCTGCTCACAGCTTGCATCGGGGCGCTCTGCAGACTTGACTGTGGCAGCGTATTCAATTTCAATTCTTTTTGGGAGGACAGAGGGCAGGGATGGCTCCTCCGTCCCATCAGGTGAGACCACTGTCCTATGCTCTTTTGCCGTTCCCTCCTGCCCCGGGCTGGGCTCTGCAGGCAGGGACTCCTGCGCAGGGGAGGCGAGGGGTGCAGGCAGCTCTGCCCCAGGAGGCAGCAGCAGCTCCTCAGCACCTGGACCCCGTGCCTTGTCACCCTCCAGAGCCAGCTCCAGGGGTGGCTCCTCGCTCTTTCCCCGTGGCAGGAGCTCGGCAGCAGGAGAATCGTTCCTGGAGTTCTTGCGGGTCGGTAAGATGCAGACAGGGGATGTGTGCTGGTGCTCCTGCTCCTGTCTCAAGCGCTCCTCGAACTCCAGGGTGGCTCGCCGGACGGAACCAGGGCACCACTTGGGCTCAGGATTGATGGAGCCATGAGGCCCTTGCTGCTCGCCCCCAGGGCTGCTTTCCTCCGGGTCTGATTTACCAGAAGACAGCTGTAAGGAGAGGGCAGCTTCTTGCTCAGCTTGCAGAAGGTCCTTCTCCTTTTCCTGGTGTCCACAGGCTCCTTCGCTCTGTTCCACCCTTTCTGATGCCCAAATTGCCTCCACTGGCAGGTCATGCACCGTGTTCCTCTTTGGCATCTGGGTGAGGTTGGCTGAACCCTCTTTCTGCTGGGCAGCTCCTACTCCCTGATTGATTGACTCAATCTCTGTGATAATTTCCTTCACAGAAATGGCATTTTCTGAGTGGGATCTTGTGAGATGGCCTGTGCTAGGCAGCTCGGGGATCTCCTGCAACACAGAAACAGAAGAATTACAAAATGGATCAGCTGTGCTGACGTAGAGCAAATGGCAGCAGCTTAAAGCAAACGGGGGTGCACATCCCCAAAGGAACAAAAAGTGCATGTGCCAGTGTGTGGGGATACATTACAAGTGCTGTGATCACTAATGCAGAAGCATTAATTGTCTCTGAGATTGCATTTAACATCTTTCAGGCTGGATTTTCACCTAGACTGAGATTTAAGAACTTTTATTTAATTGCCACTAATTCTAAGGGAAATTTAGCCTCTTTTTTTTTTTTTAATAAAGAAAAGTCCAGTTAACAAAAGAAATCCTGATGCTGCTAAAAGTGCAGTTTTGAACTGAAAACATGAAAGATTCTGCTCACGTACAGGAGCGAAAAGAAGTACAGCATAAAGAATGACTGAGCGCTGAAATGCTCTGGTTTCCCGGAGGAAAATGGCCAGCGAGGCTCCCCCATCCACACAGACGCTCTTTCTGCCAAATCACTGGAGAGAGCGTTGGCCTATTATATCTGGAAGAGCCTTATTGCCTCACATGGAGATGGAAAAGATTCAAGCAACGCAGCGTGCAATTTAAATAAGAGAGGCTCCCAGAAAATGATGGCCCTGGACATCATCAATCCCTGTGAGAGTCCTGGAGGGTGGAAAGCAATTATAAGAGAAAGATACCTCAATTCAAAGGTTACTAAATTTTGTCAGGAACATCCTTCTACCCAGGAGAGACGTGAGCCACGACATCCCTGATCCCACCACCCCAGGCCTAGACAGGCTCATCTTTTCTCCAGCAGTGGAAGCTCTACATCTGCCTTGATTTACTATCCCAATGCTGGTGCTTCCCAATCAGGGAAAGGTGTCAGCTTTGTCCTGTTCTTTGGTGGATTTCTCAAGTCAGATAAATATTCGCGCAGGTTTGGGATACTGGCTGGCCTTGGCTGTTCAGGGTTCAGCTGCCTTAGTGGGTCAAGTCCCACCTATCTGCTGTCTTGATGCAAAACTCAAAAATAAGTTTCTCGTGAGAACAGCACAGCAGGTCAGGTCAAGGTTGATTCAGCCAGTGCCCTGCCACTGCCAGCAAACAGATGTTTAAGGAAAAAGTGCAGAAAAGGGCGAATACCTAAAAGTGAAGAAAAGGGGAAGCATCTAGCAATCCCTCCCCAAACGGCTACCCTGTTCAGTGAAAGCCAGGACTAGAAAATCCCCTGTCCGCAGCAACCTCACAGCAAGAGAACTACTACAGACTGCGTTTGAGCAGCAGTTCCTAAAAAAACCCAAGCACGTTATTTTAACCTTTTGTTGTTCTTCATCTGTGGAAGAGTCATCTGATGCCTGAGGAGAGTTTCCAGAGCTGTTCCTTCGAGCATCTGCACCCCCATCTGCAGCAGGCGGCACTTCCAGCACGGGCATCCTGGCAACCCCATTCCTTCCGCTCCCTTGCTCTTCCGTCCTGGAATGGGAGCAGGTACGTGACCGGCTCTCCTGGGAAAGCTCCACAAATTTCTCCAAAGCACTGAAGAAATCAATCCTGTCTGTACTGAGGTCTGTCACTTCGGGCTGGGGATTCTGTTGGAGGCTCTGGGAATTTTGGTTTGGGGATTGGGGAAAGTCTTTTAAGCAAGAAGTGAATTCTTCCATGGGAACCAAGTGCACGTTCATATCAAGCTTAAGGGCATCTTTTTCTAGATCGTCCACTGTCAAATCAGGAAACTCCGTTATTTCCAAGGGGTGCTGGAGTTGCATTAAGGCCTCAGAAGCACGGCAGTTATCAGGGGGGACAGAGTCTACACAATATCCTGCCGTACAGCCATTGATATTGTTCAGGTTCAGCTTGTCCTCCATCTGCTCAGTGTGGAAGTCTCGACATGTAAACTCTAGGTGGATCCTTCTCTCCTTCACACACATCTCCTCCTCGATCATGTTTGCATCCTCTGGGAGCTGCTGCTCCCTGTCTAGCTCAGCTGAGTAGATAGGAGACATCGGCTGCTGGTTGTCATTGGTCTTCGCCTCTGAGATCTGGTCAGCTGAGGTGGTGATCTCCTTTTTGTTCAGCTCCAGCCCAGATTTGCAGATGGGCTCATGATGGTCTGAGAGATCGCTGTCTGAGTGTGAGCGCCACAGTTTATTATGCCGCTGTTTGCTGTGGGGAAGAAAAGCAAACGAAAACATCGAGTAGTGTTTTCACATACCAGAGCCAAACCCACCTTCTTGTAAGAGGATGCAACCTACATGAAAAACCTTGCCAAATACTCTAGTCATTGACCACAACTGCAGCTTCACTTAAACAGTTCAGGGCCAAACCTGCTGCTGGAGAAGTTGATCCGATAACAAGCCACTTTCCAGTAGCTAAATCCCACGGCACCATTCTGCTCCACACACATTCCCAGCAGTGTTTTATCATCTAGTCAACAAATGCAGTATTTAACTGACTACAGAATTTGGTCCTTTCCTAGCCAGCAAGCACTCTTCCATTTGCTAGCAGGTCAGCAATGACCAGAAGAGACAGGGTCCCTAGTCCTGGACACGAGTGGATGGCTGACACTGAATGAAGTCCAATTTCCCTTGTGACTCCTTTTAATAGCTTCAGTGATCAATAGCTGGGCTCTGGTAACCAAGGGGGTAGGGTGGAGTGAATGGATGTGGGTATGGGTGTGTGCAAAACACAGAGGACATCCTCAAGAGTCAACAAGCAGCCCAAAACAGCACCTGCCTTTCACAGGAAGGAAGCTCAAGCGTTCTCCAGCTCTTGGAAAGCCCCTTTAGGAAGGTCTGAGCAGTCACAAGGCCAAGCAACTGCCAGCGGCATTGCACCACCTTCCTTATCTCCACCTGCCAAACAACCTGGCCCATGCCTCCGGGTTTACAGAGAGCAAAGGAGGCAGCTTCTCCAAGTGAAACCACACCAGCTAGCTATGTCTGCGAGGGCCCCGCTGAGTGACCGTGGCCACAGGGCTGTGCTTCCACCGTTTGCCCCTAGGAGGAGAGCAGATACCACAGAAAGGTCCTTGGATCTGCAGGAGACCTTGCAAAACCTCTCCAGTCCCTTGCTAGTGTGAGCAGATGCTCCCAGACACATCTATTGGCTGCAGTAAGTTAATTAACAGATGCTATTGAACTAATTACAATGTACCAGTTTAGCTGTGGGTGCCCAACAGCTAAGGAAAACAATCCATCACAAATTTAGCTTTCCAATCCCATAGTCAGCTACAACCTTCACATATGACACAAAGCAGAATTGGGTCCTTTCAGAGGAGAGAAAGGTCAAGACTAGAGGCCAAAAGGCATTGGGGATGCATGTGCTCTGTCTCTAATGGGTTTTGGAGCAAAGTCTGACACTGGCAGCAGAACCAGGCTTGCCCAGGAGAAGGGTTGTTGCTGAGGCTCTGTATGGGATGCCAAAGATTTCCCATGTCTGTGCTCATGTAACCTGGGGAGAAATTGTTGATGTTTTCTGGGAGCACTTCCCACCCTGGCTGCTTCAGTGCTCAAATCCAGCTCTCTGCTGCACATCTGATTTTGAAAGTCAAAATTACCCTTGTGCATGAACAAACTGCATTTGCCTAGCACAGCCTTGATCTGAGAATCAAAACAGATGTCAACAACCGTTGGGAGAGGTGTATTAACTTTTAATCTCACACTTCCTCCAGTCTTACGATGTGTGAGAGGTGCTAAAAAGAGGGTTAGAGAACAGGAGCTCACCCACATCCCTTCCTAGAGCCCACAGCCACCTCTTGACCTTCCTGGGTAGCGTTCTCAGCACCAGGGAGAACAGCCCACAGCACCCTAGACGTTCAAGGTGCCGAGCAGGGCACAAGGTCTGGGCGCAGCACTAGGGCTGGCCAGCTTGTGTCCACACCAGCCTTGGACCAGAAGACCCCCATACCTCTCACCACGCTCCAGCCAGCTCTCCAGGCTCTGGTATAAAACTATTGCTGTTGATTCACAAGTTGCACAAGGCATACAGGATCCCAAACTCTGTCTTCCTGTAACTTACCATAACTAATAAAAGAAAGAGGGCTGGCTCAGCCTTTCTGTGTCTTATCACCAGAGGGAGAGGACAGTTTAACTAACCCCAGGAAGTACAACAGTCCCAAAGAGCAAAACACGCTTGTTGTTGTGACTAAAAGCAGGCAGGGGGTTTTCATTTTACAGCTGGAAAACATATCCCAGTTGCTATAACCCCAACACAAAACCGTAACTAGATAGTGCGAGCACATGGCTGCCCTCACATACCTTCCCTCTGAAACCAGAGCAGTCACATGAGCATGAATCTGTTGTTTTTTTGTTTTTGTTTTTTTTACCTGTCCTGGAATACCACACCAATAAACAAGGCAGCCAGAGGCCAGAGGGCAAAGCTAAATAACACAGACAAGAAAGAGGGGAAAAAAAGTGCAAAAACCCCAGTTTGGAGCCGAGAGAGGAACTGCATAAAGAGGGACCATTTCTGTAGCACAGAGAGGCCATTCCTTGCTTCAGTGAAGCTTCATTTACTGCAGGCTTTTTAGTCGTCCCGTCCCCCCCCCCCCGATGTAATGCATTTTTTAAAGCCTCACAAGTAATCTTGTTTGTGCCATTGTATGGGGACTTGCAGAGTAGGTCAGGAGCCGTGGTGTGCTTGAGTGGGAGGAAAGCCACACACCACGTAAATGATGGCAGCAAGAAAGATTTACCTCCTGAAAAATAAGTTACTGGAAGACAGGGAGAAAAAAACCAAACATCCTTAACCAAGATGTTTGTACAGGGTGGCTTTGCAGGTGTGCCACCAACTACCAGACTGACAGATTACCTAAACCAACTGCAGGGCTGAGGGCTTGAAGATGCGATATACCAGCTGCTACCAGCCCAGGGCTCCTCACAGGTGTTCACCAACGTGTTGCAAAGGATGTTGGTGTGTTTTTCACATCTGAAAAAGCTCCTTTTCCTCCATCCAGTCTACCTCAGTGAGATCCAATTCCCCAGTGTGCTCAGTGCTACACAGCACACCACACTGGTCAGGTCACCTCTAGCTCAGAGTTAAGCACTGACCTTTATTAACTGGTGCCAGCAGCATGTTTGGTGTCACACGAGGCACCAAAGGCAGGTGTGGTGTCTGTCTCAAAGGGTTTCAGTCCAGAAGAGCACAATTTCTTAAAGTATCTATTCCACTGTGATCCATCCTGAGACTTGATACTACTTGGCTGCTTTTTCAAAGAGAAAGAGGGTCATTATGGCAGTCAACGTTTGTGGAGCAGGGGGAGAGGACAGCAGGCACGGGAAGAGGTGGAGGACAAAGATCCTGTGGGTGCACCTCATCAGGGAATAAGATGGGAGGAGCTCTCAGGTTGCTAATCTGTGCACAGAGGGAAAGAGGATGCACACTTCAGCGACAGAAGGAGCTTACACCGGGAGTTTGGTGTGGAAATTTGGAATCCAGACCTGGCCCAGAAGAAGAGATAGCCAGACTGCTGGGAGCAGGTGGAAAGCAACAAAGGAACACTAAGTCATTAGCACAGAAAAAGGGAAGGGAGGTCTTTGCAAGTGGATAGGACAGAGCTGAAGGGACAAAACCAAGCAGAGGACAGTGGTGAGAAGCGTGCCCTAAAGAGAGCACATGTATGCCTGAGCTGCTGTAAAGAATACCATAAGGCAGGTAGCTTTCAAAAGGTGCTATGAAATAATTACAGTGGTCAAAGCATACTAAGAGCTATCTCCTGTGGCAGGAGGCTCAGCTTGGGTAATTCTGCTTGCTTCAGATCTGCTCCCTAGCAAAGCACACCAGGATCCTAAACAAAATACCGTAATCTGGCAAAACACAGAGTATCACTACCTCCTTACAGCTGATCACGTGAAGACATTGCTTAACACAACTTACAAGTGGATTTCTCAGAAGCATGCAATACTTGTGTCTTTTTGCTAATCAGGTGATAGGCTTGGGATTACAACACACTTGCCCATACCCAGGCCCAGCTCCAGACCAGCCTCAGGGCTCCATGCAGGAATAAACACCACTGTTGCAATGCACAGGACATCCTGTCCCCTCCCCTAACACCAACACTTACTGAAGGGATCTAAATAAAACCAGACCAGCTGCTGAGGATGGGCATGTTCAACAGTGAACTGTAAGGCTGTGATGGAGACAAAGCGAGCTCCCTGCCAAGTGATGTTGCAAGCAATAGGGACATCGTTTATCTCTGCTGGAGTCTGCACAGTTCTGTGTGCTGCATTTTGATGGCAGTTCACGGGATGCTAGTCTCCAAAAAACAGCCATCCTAGAAACCAAACAGTCTCCTAAAAGCTATTATACCCATTTTCCCAGGTTCAGCTCAGATAACGCATGAAAACAGAGCACTGTTTCCCAAGACAATCATGAGCTTACATAATGCAGTGATGGAAGTTCTAATTAAAATAATGGAGTCAATCATTTAAGTGTTATGCCTTAGCATGGGTAATCAGGGTCACTCCTTCCACTCACCTGGCCAGCAGGATCCCTTGGTATTCCTCCAGCTGCCGCATAAAGCTGGGGTTGGGCTTGGTGACGGTGCGCCGCTCCTTCACGTAGTCGTAAGCCCTGTCCAGGTTCCAGCCGTACTCCTTCATGGCGTAGGCAATCACTGTGGATGCCGAGCGGCTCACTCCCATCTTGCAGTGCACCAGGCACTTAGAACCATTTTTCCTGAAGCGGGAGAAAGACAAAAGAGGATCATTAAATAGAAAACACAGACTCTGAGAAGCCTAAGAAAATAGCAACTTCTTTACCAGAGTGCTATCAAACACATTTTCAACACTGTGGCCTCAGCTGAAGTCTGGGATGTGATCTGATAATCCAATTTACGAACTGTAACAAGACACACTAAGAAGTGAAGAACAAGGTCTTTATTCTTAACAGATTTTGTTACAACAGCTCTTCTCAAGCTTTTATTGCAAAGTGGACAAACATCACTTGTTTGCAGAGATTTATGAAAACTGGTAAAGATTAAGATGGCATCCTTGAACTCAGCCCAAATGGCCAACTGGTATCAAGCAGTATTCCAAATAAAAAGGGCATCTATCACACAAACATGGTGTCACAGTTTAGAAACACATCCCTGGAAGATACTGAGCTGTTCAGGGCAGCCTCTAGCACAGAGATGATGTTCTACGGTAAACTTCTGATGGCGTATTATTTGGTTTGGCAATTGGCTGAACAAGACCAACATTGCTTCAGTCAGGTGTTTCAACCCTCAGCTAGCCCCCATCCACATCTCTCGAGACACCGGTAGGTACAAATCCAGCCAAAAGCCCCATGGACCAGCCTGGCAGATTTTTTTCTTGATACCACCACTTCTTAAGGCTGTCTATAGGCAGAAAGTTCACCATCCCCGCTCTGTTTTTAACAGTCCTTCACCTCAGTACCTGTTCAAATGCAATCAGATGGAAGATCCTTTGGCTTCAATTCATTTTTTCTTATTGAAGACAAAGCAAACAGTGCCTTTGAGTGCAATGAGCAGCTACTCTGCTTGGTGAGGCTTGTATAGAGGCTGAAAGGGCAGCCAGCAGCCTGCTCCAAGGAGTTAAAAAACATTTGTCTGCTGTGAAACACAAGGAGGAAGGCTACGGCCCTCCTCAGTGAACTCTCTGCACTGGGCAGCATTGGCACTAGACACGCTGAAAGAACGTGCGTTTGGCACCTTTAATCTTCTCCTTCAAGTGCTAGGTTTTCTGGATTGCCAGCCATGTGAAGTTCCCACAGGACAATCCAGGAGGCCACAGAGCACACACAGTCATGTGCTTCAACAAGCTCAGACCTCAGCTGCTTGCAACTGAGCCTGTACCTGCATCCACACTCCCCAGACACCGAGAGGTGTCTGCACTGTTTGGGGTATACTGGGCTATAGCAGCCCTTACACTGCTCTCTCAACCTTGCCGATCAAATTAGTCAAAACATTGCAATACTTTTGGTGATTAAAAAAACCTCCAAACACAACAAGCAGACAGGGCAAAGAAGGGGGTACAGTAATTGCCCCAATTTGGAAGATTATTAACTTGCATCACCTCATACACAGTACTGAGGTCCAGTTGTTTAAACCCCAGTGGAAAATATTCTGGGCAGGACAATACTTCTGAGGATGACACGAATTCAAAATCAATACTTAAGGGAATACAATGATGTCTTTTAAAGAAATCATCTTAAATAAAATAAATCTTAAGCCACAGTCAATCAAATCAGCCTTTAAAGGCGATGAGAAACTGCAAGCACCAGCTATGGTTAAGAGATGACAGACTTCATAATGGAAATAACACTTTAAAGGCAGCATATACCTATCTGCTTTCTGACTAGTTTTCCCTTAAGAAGACTACTGAATTAACTGGAGACAGCTCGTATAACTGGGATGCAGTTCTTTGCAGTAAAAAGGTCCTACTTTCAGCATCCACTATCAGATTACTCACTGTAACTGACAGCTCAGAGACCTACACGGGCATTTACTTCTGTCAAAGGGAGGAGTTTGCTCTGGAGCATTACACTACAAGAAATCACTTCCAGACTGCGGGCTTCATCGTACAACCTCACAATGCAGGGAACAGCTTGTGTTTGTGTTTGGCTTATGAGATTTTTCTTCTTACTTTTGTTAAACCCTGCTTGATTTGTTGCTGCCCTTTCCTCCCACCACAGCACCTCTGCAGATTCACTGCATTTCCTAAGCAGCAGGCAAACTGTTAGCCCTCTACTACAGGAATGATCTCCTCCGCTGTTTGCTTGGACTGCACCTGGGCAGAAACCCCTCACTAGTCCTACCTGCTCCTTGTACAAGCACTCACAAGAATGAAAATTCATGGAAGGCAACTCTAACACTTAGACAGAAACTAAAAAATGAAAATGCTTTGATCCTAGGTAGGCAAGGAGGAAAATATAAAATGCTTAGTATACATCTTGTAAATGTTTGTGCTCTGTTCTGAAAAGACTTACTTTGCCTTGGAGATGAATTTGTAGGTGTCATTCCAGTAAGCCAGAAGATCTGTTGCTTCTTCATCATATACCCGAATATTATGGTATTCGAAGAGCCCAGGGAAGAAGTTATCTATTTCTCGAGTCACATTCAAAATATACCGCACCCTGCATGGAAACAGACAGCAGAGAAAAATGCAGAGCATGCAGAACACAGCAAGTTCACAGAGATATCATAGCTGCTACACAACAGCCTTGCCTTGCTTTGCAAGTGGCAAAACTCAAAGAATTTGAAGTTGCAGTCTTGAACTTACATCCTTGGAAACTGGGACTTGATGCAAGAAAGAAAGCAGCGGCCAACGCAAGACAAAAGGTTTTGCTGAGCAATTTAGAGCCTAGCCTCTGATAAAAGGGCTCATCCATACTGGACAGAAACTTCCTCTGCAGTATGTCAGGTTACAGTGCTTGCCCACCATCTCTCTATTCTAAGTATTAGCAACACTTGTGTCACAGGAGCTCCTGCACAGACTGTTCAATTAGTGTTTGGACACTTTCTCAAAGCCCCTTTGTGAATCTCTCCTCCTCCTGCACTAACAAGACAGGAAGATTGAAGGCATAAGCTCATGAGCAACACCATAGTTAAACAAATGCATAAAATAACTACAGCAAGATGTAACAGACAATGAGCCACTGGGGAGGATTTAGTTCTTATCCCTAAGTTTTCTGGAAAGGAAACTGCTAGAGAAAGCATATGGTATTTATGTACACTACATCCAGTATTTTTAGCCCTGAGGGTTACTCGTAAGATGCTTATGAATTGCACTCAAGCTGGGATATCAGACAGAACAAGAGCACCGCAAGGAAGTGACATCCCTTTTTCCCTAGTGGGTAGTATGAGATCGCTGGCAGTCAAGTAGGACCTGTCTGACGCAAGGAAACTGCAGTAGACCCTGAGCTGAATGAGGAGAGTCAATTTTGTCAGACTGATTCTCTGAGGTACAGAAGTATGCTATCAATTCAATTCAGCAGCGTGATTAGTTTTTTCCACTGGATTGGCACAAATAAGCCAAACCCATAAATAATTATTTAATTGCAAAATCTTGGTGCTTAGATCCACCTGGCCTAGAGAAAGAACACTCTAAGCTTAAGCCTGAAAGGTAGAAAGGACAGGAGACAGCGGAAGCCTTCCTACTGGGCCCCACTCAAAGCAACAAATGCTCTTTTACATATTTTCCTTCCTGCTGCAGTCCGGAGGTCCAGTCTCCAAAGCGCCTCTGTAATCGTGAGACCTCAGTCCAGAACAACGGGCTGGAGCAGAGGGCACAGAGCCAACTACGCAGCATCCAGTTAAGTAATTGTAGCTTCTTGCTACTTATAGCTATGAGATTGTTGGCTTCCTTTGTTCGCCAAGGGGATGTCAGTCAAGGTCAGGGAACAAGATTCTTTTACTTTAGGATGCCTGTTCGTGGGACGTGGAGTTTGGAGGAAGCAAGAGCTTGTTCAGATCTGCAAACCTTTTAATAAGACTCAGGTTACACAGCAGGTACGGAATAGAGTTTGTTGCATAGACAAGTGTTGAGGCCAGGCTCTTGCTTTTAAGCTGATGGCCTGAAGCTACTTACCCTCTGTTCTGCAAGTCTTCCAAATTGGAGGCATTCCATTCCGAGCCCTGCAGGGAAAACATGCAAAGGGACACATCAGCCAGAAGGAAGGTATGGCCAGACAACTGATGGAGGGAGGGACTGTCACCAGTGAACTAGGAGAGGAAACTGGCCAGCCAAGTGTTGGAGAGCAGGGAGTCTTTTGACTAAAGAGGTACACAGAAGAGTGGTAACAAGGCTGATGTTCAGCACCTTATCTCGCCCCATTAATCCTATCTATCCTGAAGCAACAAGCAGCTCTGCAAAGCAGGAGCTCAGCACCATATGCTGGCACTTCCTGCAAACCGCTGACAAATCAACCTCAGCAAAGAGGAGACCGCTCCACCCTTTCCCTGGAGGCTGCTGCCAGCTCTACCCCACAGAAGAGAGACTGCCTGCATTTAAAAACCATCCAGGTGCTCTTTATACATGAAACACCCATCTCACACATCAAAGGCAGCAACACTGTAAGCTCACTTGGGTTACACCTCTTCTCCCCAAGTTCAAAGCCTGCGTGAACAGAGAAATAAACACATTTAACTCTCTTCTCTGCAGCACACACAGGGCCTCCAAGCTGCTTGCTTCCTGCTCAAACATAAACCCTGACTGAGGACAAAACCACTCAGACAAAGGCTTCCTTCAAAATTTAAGGTGCACAGCTATCTGCTTCCCTGCCCTAAAATGACTCCTAAACAGAAAGACAGTTCAGATGAAGGAGTAAGCAAGAGAGACCCAGGCAGCACTACCACCACCAGCAGAACAGCACTGCTCACGGCTGCTCCCACAGCACAGGATTCCACATTGCCCCAGGGCCACGACAGGCACAGCCAGAGTGAGCCAGCCCTTGGAGCATACCCACTGCTGGCCGGCAAACCCCATCAGCCCCAGAGTGAGAGCCTCCCAGTCTTGCAGAAGCAGCAGTGTCCACCCAGAGGATGGGTTGCTGCTTGCCCCAGAAAGCGTGCATAGGCACCCCGTGTCTGAAATGGGGGAGCTCCAAGAGCTCTCACAGGCACACACTTGGGCCCAGCCCAGGACAGCGCTTGCAGAAAAGTCCTGAGCACTCACAGCCTGCATATAGATGTACACACACAGGGAAGGGCTGTGTTACTATTCTGGTAGCTACTGGGGACAAGACTGTTGTCTTGTTTTGACACCTGAGGAATACAAAAAGAAAAAGCAGCTGGTTCTTCCCAAACAGAATTACTTCCTAAGAGAAATCATGATAATGAGGACACCATTCAAGGGTTCAGCACAGGTGAGACTCTACATTTTGAGCAAAATAAAGGGGCAAATGTTATATGCCATGGTATCCCAGATTTCAACAGAATCCATTGCCTTCAGCCACAGATCAGGTCAATCCCAGCAAAGTCCAGAGCTGTGCACAATCTGAAGGAGGACTATGGAGGCTCTTACTATTCAGTATTTGCCAACAAACGTATTTGGATCCCTGCCGTATTTACCCTAGCCCCACAGACTTAGTTAGCTTCATGTTGTCTCTTTCTGGCCAAGGAAGAATGATTTAATTCAGGCCTTGGAACCACCAGTTTCCGCAGGTATGGAAAACAATGCTGCAGTTGTGAAAACCTTTTCTCTTGTCCTTTGATCAACAATAACCAACATCACCAGGTCTCTTATTTCCTGCTTAGTTATTTTAACACTCCTTAAGTGGGATCCCACAGGGCTCTTGTCTCTACCTGGAAGCAAACAGCTTCATCCCTTCAAGAGACCTCACTGTATAACTTTGCCTTGCTGTATACACGCTCCTGAATTAAGCTGGTGTCCAGCCCCAGCAGCACTACTCCTCACCACAAAGAGCTGCTTTGCAAACACTTCTATTCCACACATTAGCCACAGTTCTTCTTGGTGCTGCCTGCAAGCCTTGTTTTAAAGGTGTTCAAAGTTAAAAAGGTGTTTCTGTTAAATACACTCAGAGCCAAGACTCCAAGCCCTGCAGCAGACCAAATTGCCTGTACTGCTTTTGACTAGCACCGTATGCCTGTAACAGGTCTCTCTCGCCAGAGAACACACAGTCTGCAAAAAAAAAAATCCATTCCATCTTAGGTACTTTTAAGTTTCCTGGCTCTACTCGATCACAGTTTCTTGGGAGTGCTCACGTTAACTTACACCATCCCTTCCAAGCCACAGCACTAAGCTTCAGGAGACAGGGAGAGGCCCTCTCCATTTGGAAAGACCAGCTGGTCCAAGAAGAATGGCTTTGTTTAAAGTTGAGCCAACCTCATAGGCTAGACAGCCCAACCAAACCCGCGTCCGTTGCTTCAGGGCTGGGAAATCCAGTGGAGTGCTGACTCACCAGAAGGAGGTGCAGTAATTAGACAGGCCCCAGCAGCAATGAAAGGCAACTAAGCAAGCGAAACATTAAAAGGCAAAATGTTTATGTTTCCTTAAGTGACTTATCTCCAGGATTCTTTAAGCTCCTCTGTTCCTCCTGGATCATGTGAACTCAGAGCTTTCCATGTTACAAGAGTCATTCCACCTGAATGTTACACAGCTCTCCCTAACAGCTCCTCTCCCTCTTGGCTGTAGTTATGTCCTTCCCAAACACAGGCATTCTCCAAGACCTTGGCATGTGGGTACCCTGGACAGTTAAAGCTACAGAACTGGTCCCACATCAAAGGAAACAGCGCTGAAAAGTAGTAAGAATTAAGACTTTTTCCCTTCCATCCTCTCATGACAGGGTCTACAGCTTGGCTAGTGTTGCATGGCAAAGTTTAGTGCAGTCAAGAAACCAGGCTGCTCTTCAGTAGCACTAGTATCTCGTGTCTTGCTTAAGAGTACGTGTCCCCAGGATCAGCCAATCTCTCCTTCAGAGTTCCTTTATGTTCCTCCAGAGGCCTCTGTGTCAGGCACGTTTACTCTTGAATTCACCATTAGACTTACCAAAAAGACATGATCAAATATCTGCGTAGGGCTGTCCATTTGCCCAAGGATCACTATCATTTCATTGTCAATGAACTCTTTGAACTCCCGCAGGTTACACACCATCTGCATCTCCAGCTCAGTGCGTATCTGGGCGGGGAGGAGGAACACAAGGAAGCCATGTTAAGTTTTTGTTCTGGCCTTTCTTCACGGTATAAAGTACAGAGCTCTTTGGTTTGCACAACAGCACTTCCAGTGCTGCTCCCTCACCACTCACCTCTTTTGATGTGATGTTCTCCAAATCTTTCTGCATCATGATCTCCCTTAATTTGGTCTTAATTAGCCGTTCTGTGCGTTCCCGCTCAGTTGGGCTATCAGAAGAAAGCAACAGAGTCACTGGGAGGGGAAACAAACTGGACTCATGGCACTTTGTAAACAGGTATTGAGTAGACTGGATACTCTGCGGAGTCTCAGATACTCGCACTACTTTCCCTGAGCACATCCTCAGCTGGAAGGAATTCAGGTGACTGTAAAGCCCAGTTTAGATTCCCAGTTGTATATGAAACAGACAAACTGAATGCTCCTAATCCACTGTAGTCATCCAGAGAACCTCTGGTATTTGGTAAAATTTAAATTGGGAAGGCTGCATTATACTCTCTGGAGCAGCATCTAAGCCTCCCCCTACCTTTCTTGGAAAGGTAACAGCTCAAAAGCTCCTTACATGGAGAGACGAGGGCAGCTAAGCCTCTGTGCATTCCTTCAGCCTCTGCTGCCAGGGGCTTTATCACCAGCTGCAAAAATAGCCTAACACCAGGGGAAGTTGCAAGAGAGCAGCAGCACAGAGCTGTCTCACCTATCATCTTTAGAAAGGACCCACCAGTAACAACTCACACCACCTTTCTGTTTCTCTGGAAGGCTGCCAGGATGGCAACTGCACAGACACTTCTCTGCTTTACAAGTGTCCAACTGCTGGTTCACAAATAAAAATCATGAAAGTTTCTGGTGCTTTTAACCTCACGCATTATTTCAGGACTCAATTAAGAAAATGCTGTCTAGGTGTCCCCAGGCAATCATTCAATTGCTGCCACCAGCGAAAGGGTGGGTTACGTAAAATTTATATAAGAAAAGGTACAAAAGAATATTAATCCGATAGCCTGCCAAAACTTTTCAGCCACCCTCTTTGTATATTAAAAAAACAACCAAGTCTGAAGACTTGTTCACAGCTGAACAACTGCTTAGTATTACTATTCACTCACTGAACTCCACTGAACAACAGGAAATATCTGAGAGCATAAATCAACCAATGGCACTATTATACTGGGAAAGCAGCTGGGACTACTGAAGTCATTTCTTCTACTACAAACCAGGCAACTAAGCCCTCATGCCTGGCATCACATCTGGACACAGACTACCTCTGAGGTTATATGGTATCAGTACCATCAGCAATTACTAATTACAGGGATTGTAAACCTTGAATGTTGATACAGCCTATAAATTTCGCCTTTCCAAACTGTCTACCTGCCTACCTCAGCCACTGTTTTGGACCATTTATCACCAGACAACCAAGCATTTGGCTGGAGACAGCTTGGGACCCATACACTGCCCTGTTCCACACTCGCAGAGCTGCTCAGAATGATGAAAAACAGCATTGTTCTTTGACCCCATTCTTAGATGTGCAGATGGATGCCTATGAGGATGCTTCCGAGCTCACAGTCTCAGAAGTCCATAGGTAAACACTTCATTTACAGCAAAATGAACTGAGTATGGAAAAAAAGACCATGTTATTCTAAACGTGCTCAGACACACATCAGTGTAAGAGCAAAGTCCAGAGAAACCTGTTCCTTCCAGGAGACACCAGGCTTGGAAACCAGAGGACAAAACCACAAAAGAGGAAGGCCTAGGTACTAGGATATACCACACCTCTCTCTCACTAGTAACACAGAACTTACCTTGCAAAAGCAAAGATCTGTGAGCCTAAAGCCCAAGGTAAACAACTAGACTGAAAACAGGCTGGAGGAGATGCAATGGAGCCCCAGGAGGGCTAAACTTCCAGTGCTGGTGTCTACCTAAGGGTCTGCTTATTACCTGGAACAGGAAACCTCTCCTCATCAATACCTAATTATGAGTAACCTCTTGTGGAAACTGTCTCCTCATTTGGAGACTGCAGTGCTTGTCAGCCAAACACTTTGGCTTAGCAGAGCCAGACCAACTTACACATCTGTGAAGAGGGCGGGCGAGTCAGGCCGGTGGGACTGGACATCCTGCATGGCGTTCCACTCATTGACTGATGACTGGTCGGAGTTGATATGGCTCTCATAGTAACTGACCCACGTGAGGAAGAGGCTCCCTGGGTAGTAATTGTTGCTCCGTGCCACCTCACAAGCCTTATGTAAACTCTGCAGAGCAGACCTAGAAAGGGAAACATACTTGCAGGATTATAATTTCTTCCTCAGGCTGGTAACAAGCACAAAGCAGCAGCCAAATCCAGGATGCTGCTCACGTCCCATCAGTGGGTACAAACTCCAGTGTTACATGCAACAGCACCCGGCACCGAGCAGGAGGCTGTCCTGCAAGGGTGTGGATAACCACATGCTGTAAGAGTTTGCACGTCTTAACTGAAGTATGCCAAGACAAGCCTGGATAGCAGTGAAGGTTCCCACAATTCAGAGGGCAGAGGCACCTGTGTCTCTGGCTCCAAAATCTGCTGCAACTACCTAAGCCATAAACAAGATGCACAGAGTCTGTGTCCAAGACAGGGTGCTCTGACAGCTCCTACTGTGCCACCAGCTCCCCCGCATGCAGGGCAGGGACACCCACCAATGAGACATGGAGAGCTGCACACCCAGGGGCTTAGGACTTGACTTTACTGAGGTGTTTAGGTGTCTGCCCTCTCTCACTGCACAAGGGATGTCAGAAGTTTCTTCAGCTGCTGCTGGGAAACAAATCCCCCTCTCCTATTTTTAGCTTGTTTTAAATCTTTGACTGGGATCAGAAGGATCCAGGTCAAAATCACTGGAGTGACAGAGTAGCATGACACCCTGACAGGAGATGTATTTTGGCAATGCAAAGAAGCTTGAGCCAGAAATACTTTCATGGCCACTATATTCTTACATGAACCACCCTAAAAGGAATGAAAAAATGCAGGCAGCTTCTCTTTCTTTCTCGCTATCACAATGAACAAGTCTCAGTGGAGACAGAGACTCCCAAAATACACACAGCATGTATTTCCTTATTTATGACCAAAAAAAATAAATCTCAAACATATGCTCAAAACAATTCTGCTTCAGAGAGATTCAAAGCAGCAGCCTTTTGCAAAGAAAATTACCCTATTCCTTCCTGCCCCCAGCTGAGACGAAGGCATGGCTGCAGCAGTACTATAAACTCACTGCTGTATACCAGCACTCGCATGGGTTTTTTTCTTCGGTTTCCTTCCCTGTCTCTGAAGGAGACTTCTGGTTGCTCAAGTAGGTCTCAAGATACCAATAACACAAAGCAGCACCTGCTTTTTAAAAGCTCAAGTATCCAAAACACCTTGGAAAAAGTATCACTGGGACAGATTATAGTAAGTACTTACCACATTGCCTGTACAGACACTGGCTTGAATATGTGAACCCTGTTATCTGTTGATACGCTGAACCCTCTGAAGAGAAAAAAAAAAAAAGGCACAGTAAAAATGTGTCCCAAAAGCCACTTTTTAGTTAATAAGTGATAGTTTGTAGCACATTAGAACAGCAAAGGACTAGCCCTATGCATACAATGCTGAGTTCAGCTAGCAAACAGATCAAAATAGCAGGCTAAAAGCTCTAAGATAACTTTTTTAAGCAGCTGCTGTTTGGGAACGAAACTAAGACAGTGGGACAGTGCTGGGCTGTACTGTTTACCTTGGCAACACAAATTCAGTGCCACAGCTGGGAGCAACAGAGTCCAGCTAAAGTGATCCTGGGGCAGCTACCAAGGAAAGAAAAGTCATTCCATGCACTGTACTCACTGGACAGCCTTTGTAACTGGCACAAACAGGAGTCTGCAAGTCAGGTGTCTGTTTGGCAGAGAATCATCATTCTTATTTTATGTTCAGCTGAACACTGCCTGCTGCAAGTGTGATGGAGGAACACATAATAGGATCCCTTTAAGGAGCTTTCACTACACACCCACTCACCAGTAAAAGCTCCTTTACTCCAGCTTAAACACACACATAAGCCACTGTCTCAGTGCATGTTTATTCACAGATAAGTCAATTATTGGCGTTTCCTGCCACAACCACTGTGATTTAGGGCCTTTGAACCTACTAACCTGATACAGGTCAACAGCAGGAGGTCTGCTGGACCTGTTAGGGCTCTGCAATCACTTGAATCCTTCCCCATATACCATGCTAGAAGCTGACACATGGAGACCCTCTGCTATTGACTTAGAACATACAAAAGACACTCACCCATCCCCGTCCAGGTGGATCAAGGTGTCACTCCACAGCGGCAGCACCAAGCCCATTGTACAAGTGCTACTGCAGTAAGAAAGAGAAGGTGAGCCCATCTGGTACATCACCAAGCTATTATTCTAATTTCATCACAATGGTTGCATTAGAAAAAAATTATAAATCCCATGGTTGCTTCAGGGCAAACAGTGCCAGTGTTATTCTACAGGTGTCTGGCAAGGATCATCAACTACATGTAGGGTACAGCAGTACTCTTTCAAGCAAGCTTAAAGGGCCAACATATGCCCAGGAGAAGAGCAAACAGGATTCAGAAGCAGCAAGCTTTGCGTACGTCAGAGGGGGCTCACAGTCTTCAGTCAGCTCAAGGCTGTCTTTAAAGATTAGCTCCTCTCAGGCTCAAGTGGTTTGGTTCTAGCTCTGATTTTGCAATGCACAGCCTTGTTTTCTTGTTTGTCCCTCAGCTACAGCGGCTTGGAACTGGGGTCGGTATAGTGTAATAGCAGGGTGACTGGCAGGATGGTAGGTTAGCAATCACAGCCTATCGCCTGCTGCTGACTCCTACCCCTTCTTCACCCTCCCACACCTTGAGGATGAGCACAACAGCCAGCCGAGACAGACGCCTCTTGGCAATCCCACCCCAGCTGCTTTGACCTCTCTGCCCTCACAGGCACCTGCATTCTGTAAGGCTGAGCAAAAAGCTTAAGTTAAAAGCAGAAGTCAAGCGATGGAAAAAAGGCGGGGGGGGGAAAAGCCCAACATAACCTGCACCAGGTTGTCAAATGAAAAAGCTGAATCTCAGAGCTTTAAAAGTGGTCCATAATTAAAGAAGCATCTTGAAGAAGAACTGGATTCACCTGTCTCCTGCTCTTATGCTTTGCACTAGCTGCACTCAAGTTTCCACAAGCCGTAACACCCCTGTCGTCTCTGCGACTCATGAGAAGTGGGGGAAGAGGGCGAGACTCAAGGCTTCAGAGGGTCAGCAGACACGAAGCCCTGTAGATGCACACGCCTTAGAGCGACTGGTGCCCAGCACAAGGAGACACTGCGGCACGCAGCTATTTCTGTTGACAACATGAGATGAGCTCATGGAAAGATGTGTTTTTAAAAGGCTTCCCAAGGTGGCCAGGGTATTTTTAGTGATACTGTTCAGCAAGCGCTTATCAGAGACCATAGCAACAAGTCTACATTGAGTTATAAATACCAAGTGGGCTAGGGGAGGGTGTATCAGACTGACCATCCAGAACCTCAGTAACTCTAGCAGAAAGCTAAAATGACCCTGCTATGTTATTAGAGACTGAATACCAGTAAGCTCTCAGTTATCAAATGTGGCTGTGCTGGTATATCACAGCCAATAGTAAGCTCCAAGCTCACAGCAACCTGTGCAAGGACAAGTTATTCTTCCACTACTGCAAGAGCATCTCTGAGCTACAGCTGGGCACATAGGCACAGGAAGGGAGAGAGGAGCCAGTGGCAGCATCAGGCTGGTCCTCCTTTTTAGCAGGCATCACTTGAGCTAAACATCCAAATCAAACCACTTGAATTAAGCATGGCGGCTGTTGTGATCAGCAGGCTCTTTGGAAGGCAACTTCTCAGTCAAACAGTTCAAACAGATTTTCCAGTGACTCTGCTAGCTACCTGAAAGTAATTTCTTCCACCTAGAGCCAAAAGCAAGACTCATTCCTGTAGCGATTGTGCTAGAAGTAAGCATGTGTATGAAACCTTCCAAAATAATTTGAATATCCAGGTGATTCTTTCCCCACATAGGCCAAGATTTACTTACCACTCTTTTAAAGTCATGTGCCTCCATGCCCTCTCCAAAGTGCCCAGTGTCCCCTTCTAAATGGGAAGCTTCTGCCCCTAAAGCTTCTGGGGGTGCTGCCTCCTGGCTTATAGTCAACTCCAGCAGCAAGAGCTCCTTCCCAGCCACATTCTGCAGCCTTTTGGAGACGTCAGCAGCAATTTAAATGAATGAAGCAAAAGCACTAAACCCTGATGACATACTCATGTCTGAGGAGAGCACATATTGTGTAAAATCTGCCGTCAGCAACTCTGACATTCCCATTTGGGCCTCTGTGACATGCCCTTGGCAAGGGGCTGCCCAACAGTCACTTTCTTATTAGTTGCTCTCCTGAACCTTGATGTCCGGCTTCTCTAATTACAGCTTTTTCTTTCTTTGCATGTGAGGGCTTAGGGACCTCACCATTCAAAGACACTTAAGCGCACTTAATGTCCTCACACAAGTCTGAGGCTCAGAGGAAGGGAGGAAATGCTGACCTGCACTGTTGCCTTCCCATTTGCCACCTCCTTTCAAGAAATAAAAGGGGAGTTCTGGACCTCAAGAAAGGTGTTAGACTGGAAAATCTGAAGCAGTCTATGCCCAGAAAGGATGAACACCAGACAGTGGTTTCTACACTTGACTCGACATGTGGATGCACACAAGGACTTTCCCCATCTGGACACTGTAAGTACCTGTCATTGGAAGAGAAATCCATTCCTAGGACAATGCTCTCTTCAGTGTCTTGTCTGCCGTTGGTGGACACTACCACCATGTACCTAGTGCGGTTCTGGTAGGTGCTTTCCAGTCTTACAGCCTAAAGAAAGGAAGGAGAGAGATCAGCAGTGCAGCCAGCAAAACACACATTATTACTTTTACAAGCCACTTTTTCATGCTGAGTGACAGGCGCAGAAGCAGTGATGGAGTTTGCACTAGTATGGATGGCCTGTACTTCTCAGCTGGGTAACCAGCAGAAGAGGGAGAAGCAACTTACTCTCTCACACAGTGCTTTCCTGAACAGTTGGGATGTTCCTGGTGCCTTCTGCTCATCTTGCTGCAGGCCTGCTCTGTCCCACCAAGGCTACGCTTAAACAGCAGCCTACAAGGCTGGCTGCCACAGTCATTTGACTGGTCCCAGCCTAGTCAGCTTCATGGATCATTACGCGTTCAGTAAGACAGAGAGGTGTTGAACATGCTCTTCACCTCTCAGAGGGCTTTGTCCAAAGAGCTAGGGCTTCCCTTTAAACTCGTGTGTGCTACAACAGCTCCAAAGAGACTCCTTCCATGACCTTCCCAGGAAGCTGGACAGAAAACTACGATCTAATTCATATGTGGTTTCCTGCTGGTCCTTTGAATTCTTCTAGCAAATTCCCCAGAGCAGAAGCAACCTTACTGCCTTACACCTGGCAGGAAAACATTTCCCTGTTACTAAGCTGTACCCATGGCTGGATTCAGATTGTCCAGAAAAGGTGAAAGTCATTGTGCCTCATTGCTCCTACCACAACCACGTGCACCACAGTGCGAGAAGAGACTGGACGATGCCTGAACTTCACCCCATACTCCACCAAATCAAATACTACTGACAGCATTCAGAAAGCAGCTGTGCAGCTAAGTTGTGAATGTTAGACCAACACTGAAGCTCTTGAAAGGCTACACTGAAGTGTAAAGCTCCTCCAGAAGCCACGAGGAAGTGAGAACTAATGTCACTCCAGCAAGTCTTCTTACAGACAGACTGTGGGTTAGAGAGGAGCCCAAGGAAGGGAGCCCAGCATTGCAAGTTTTGCCTATACACATCTGCAGTAGGCAATCTTTACTTGCAACACTTTCTGGAATCTGTTCCAAGACATTTGCAGTTACTTTAGTCACAGGATCCCAACTAGAGAAACTAGGACATCTCTAGAAAGGAAGTGTCTTAATTATGTATACTGAACCTTAACTTTGGACAGCCTCATCAAGCCCAAGGTGCTATCTGGCCTCAATGTTTACCACATTTTTAAACTGCTTCTTGACCTTTGAGCAGGACCTGCAGAGAGTAAACATGGGCAAGAAGGAGCTGTCACAGCCCAGCCTTGCCCCGTGCTGCAGACAGACACCTGCCTGCTGCGACAAGACCCAGTTGCCAAATTCCTTGTGACCCAACAGTTGAAGCTCCAAGGGGTGTTTGACATCCTTCACAAACTGAACCTGAATTCCTCAAACACCAGCAGCCCTCCCGAGCCACTGCTTGTGCAGACACTTCTTGGTGGCCCACTGGAGTTCATGGCTCAGAGAACCCAGCTTTCATTTTATCCTTAAAAAAACCCTCGCAAAATAACTGTTGTGTGGGATCTCTCAGGTGTAGACTGCTTTTCTCAATATGCACCTTTAGTTCTTTCTAACTTGGTCTTGAGACCAGAACGGCATCTCCTAGCTTACAGGAAGCCACCTCTGACCTCCTCACACCTCACCTGCCCGCTAGTCAGTAAGTCTTGGCCACAAGATGTGGCAGAGTCTACAACAAAGGTTAAAACAGTGCACAGCAGCTAAAACAGAGCTTGCTATTTCACCAGAGTGCTTGAGCTATCACAGAAGACTATGCTGAGAGCAGAAGGGAAAGCTTCCCAGTGGCATTGCAGGGAGCAGCAGCTCTAGTGATGGGGGCGGAATAGCAAGTGCAGGCAGGAGACTGTGTTGACTGCGTCTTCTAGACTTGTCCAATGGGACTGAAGACTAACAGCAACTACCCAAATGCTGATGCCAGCAGACAGACGTGCTCTGTACAGCGAGAGACTGTGCCCCACCCCATCTCTTTAGGATAAGTCATGCTAAAACCAGCCTTATTTTCCTTCTTGCTCCTTGAGTCACTGGGATTCCTTTGGAAACACGGAGGATCAAAGTGGTCAGTCCTTCAAGGTGTGAATTCTGCCAAAGACAGCTGTTTCTACAACTAACCACTTGTAGCAAAACAGAAAGGGTGCTCTTCAACCTAAAAGAGCAAGCAATCACCAAGGCCTTGGTGGTTAAAGTCATTATCTACATTAGGAACCAAACCTCAAACAGAAACATACACTTGCCTAAAATGGGAGCAGGCGGACAACAGCTGCCCTGTGTCTGGGGCATCCCCACGAGTTCTGTTCTGCTTCTCTTGAGGACAGTCCAGCAGCAAGAGGATTAACATAATCTAACTTACTTTGCTAAACCAATTTGGCTAGCGGTAATGGGAAGTGCAGTCTTAATGCAAGACCCTTTAGAACAGGGCTAGACAAACAGTGAACAAAGGTCACGCAGCTTCAAGTCAGTTGGGTGGGATTTTCAGAGGGCCAATTAAGAGAATCAGGGCATGGCTTACTGTGGTTCTCTAGGTTCAACACTTACACCTTTACCACAAAGCAAAGAACCGTGATTACAGCAGATAATGTGTTTTGCTAAACTTACTGGAATAATAAAACAGCAAACTTGACACTGTAAACCAGCCAACCTCAAAAGTTACTATCAGAGCTCCAACATGACCATCAAATCACAAATTAGTCTCTAACCTTTTCACTAAGCACTAGTTCATATGCTCACCCAAGAGCAGGAGCACACCAAACAAGTGGTCTGATGCCTTTTAACTGAAGATATTTGAAATCCCTGTCAATCTAGGAAGGACGGCCTGGCTTCAAGGACTGTAATGAGATGGAAGATTCTTTCTCAACAGCTCATCCACATGGAGCTAGCTTTCTCCTCAATTTGGGAAGGTTATTTATAGTCTGTTCATGAACAAGTCATCCCCTGCAGTCCTTTCAGGGCCAGCAACATTTTTCTTAGGTTTTAGGCTCACCTAAACACAAGCCAACTTTATCTTCTGCTGCATTCTTGTTTCATCAGAAGTATCACGTGGTATTTTACCACCCGTTATGAATAGCGCATTCCAAGAAGGAAGTTCATACTGACCTTTCATCCTTCTCATGCTACATGATAGTAGGTGTTTCACACAAGAACACATTTCTCATTGGGATATTTGATTTGAAGACAGAAAGATAGTGCCTAGCTTTCTGAAGTCTTCTTCTATTACTGAACACATGTAAGCGAACAAGTCCCCACTCTGCTAAACTACAGGAATATGTCCAGTTTGTACTCTTAACTCATTTTCCTCCTTCCTACTCACACCAGTACCATTGCTCTAATCCTGCTCTCATGGAAGGCTACAAAACTCTGCCAATAGCTCCAAGAGAAACAAGAGCTGTTCCAAATTTTAAGTGTAGGTTTATAGATGATTAGATTCCTCAGCTGCCCTCTAAGCTGTGAAGTCTGCCCTCCAAATGACAGCAGCCAACACAAGAAGATAATGCATTTCTCTCAGTACTGTTTATATTTCAAATCTCATTTGTATCTACTATTTTATGAGAGAGTCTATTGCAGCTCTGCACACCCTTCGTTCGTCAAGAATCAATTAAATTCAAGTAGACTATCGAACTTAACCTCATGCAAGATTTCAGCATTCCAAATGTAGCTCTGAACAAAAGGGTTTATGTCTCAACCCACAAAGTCCTTATTCAGCTGTTAAGGCTAATTTGTCCCAAATCACACAATGTAGCCAGTGATATTGCTGAACAATGACTTGTTCAATAGCTTCCAATGTTCTAACCCTGGCTCAGATTCTGAAAAGCACTAAGAACTCCCACTCCCATCACTTTCACTGAAATTTTAGTGACAGCAAGGTATGCCTGACAAAGTTTAGGAGTAGGTCCTTTAGTTTGCTTACGAAGATTGCTTTTGGCAAATTATTTTCGGTGGTCATTTTTAAAGTTAAAGCATTCCATAGTAATCTTAACTGTTTCCTAGCTATACTCATATGATCAAGTCCAGCTCCAGCACAGCTCAGAAGGATTCAGCAAACCAGAGGTGCCAGAATAACACTTCAGATGCTGGCAGTCCTACTTTGGGCATACGTTGCTAAGATGCACCAAGACAACACAGGAAAGAAACTTCAGGCTACCGAGTGATGAGAGATGCAGATACACTGCCGCCATGCCTGACCGTGCAGAGCACTTCAACATGTCCTAGATAAATTCCTCACTGCTCTTCTTTGGCTTCTAGAGGTCTTTAGGATTGCATATCAGTGCTATGAACAGCTATGCTTAATTCTCATTACATCATTATAGGAGGCAAGAATGCAGAAAAGCAAAAAGCCAAAGTTCAATACAGGTACATAGCTACATGGGGGTCCTACATGCTCCTTCCTGATAAGCCATGGTCTTTTGGGATGCAACAAGTTCAGACAGCAGCGTGAGCAACACAGCTGAACTAACATGGAAGGGCAGGTGTTCACGCTGGTCAGACATAAGTCACCTACTCTTAAACAGGACACCAAGCTAATTTACCCAGCTTCTCTGGCAGTTACAGTACTTTTTGAGAGCATAAGTACTCAGTATTTGGTTCAGATAAAGGCATTCTTCTAGCCGTACAATTTGTCTCAACTGAACAACCAAATAAGCAGGCCTTTCTTAATTAGCTGCTTTTCTACCTTTGTGGTTGCAAAGACTCCCCAAACTCACTGACGAAACCACTCAAACATACACACACCACTGTTTTCAGGAGTTACACAGGTGTATTTGTCAAGTGCAACTTAACCTTTATATTTGTTAACAGCAGATAAGCAAAAAGCCAGCCTACCAGTCTGATGTTGTCTTCTGGGCGGAGCAGTATGAACATGGCCTGCAGGTGTTGCTGGAGATCCCCTGCAGGCAAGGGGGAAAGGTGAATGCACAAAAATAGTTTTAAATCACATGCAAGTTCCTGGCTGTCCAGCCAGAGCAAACATCCACCAAGAAACCTGACACGTCACCATGAGCACTGTCACTTCCACCCACTCAGAGATGACAAAACTCCATCTCTTAGTCAGCTGTTCTTTGCTCCATGTGCTCACCTGTTCCCATCTTACCATGCTCTCTCCTGCTAAATCCTGATAACTTTTTAACTGAAATAAAAAGCATTTCAGTACTCTCCGTTCCTTTAAAAGACAAGGAAAACTAGGTAGAAATAGACTGCACCCCATGGTTCAACATCTCATTCTACCACATGCTTCTAATCAGGAATCTGCCATTTCTTTTACACCAACTTATTACTTACTGCAGAACTACCACCTAGACAAGAGTATCCCCTTAGAAGTGAGATTTAGTCCTATCTTAGAGCAGCACGTGTGCCAACTCCACCCAAGAGCGGCTAAGAAATCCCACCTGAAAAATCAAGCACCTACAATTTTTCCTAGAAAATGCTTGCTACACTTTGACTGGTGAGGCTGAGGAAAACTGAAAGGGGAAAAATAAAATAAAATAAAATTAGTCACACAGTAACTTTAATGTCTTCTTAAAAAGACCTGAGTATCCCAGGTTCCTAAAGCATCAAGCATTTGAAAGACAAGTGAGATACCTTTCTGTGGGTCCTACCACACTGACTTCTCAGCACTACTTCCTGGCCTGTAGAGAGCCAAGAGTTTCTCTGCTAAGCAAGCACATTACCTTCCGAGTGTCAGTAAGCAATAACACCTCCAGCAATGGGCTGTTTTTTCAATCATTACCTGGAAAATTAATCTACATTCCCAGAAAGAAGTGTGCAAGGCTGCCAGATGGGTGGCACGGAACGGCAAGAAGAGGAGCCTTTACTCTTCTACCCTCTCCCACTCCCCTACAGATGCGAAGCTGAGTTTAGGCAAGACTGCAGGGAAGAGCATGAATGCTGGAGCAAGTACTCAGCATGAGTGGCTACGGGAGCATTTTCTAGGAAGGCTGACTAACCTTCCTGACCTCCCTTCCTAATTAATCGGTGGTGCTAGAACCCATGCTATTTCACAGACCTTCAGAAATAAGGAAACCTCAGACATGAAGCAGCATCTGGAAGTGCCACAAAAAGGAAGGGGAAGGAAAGAAACACTGCCCAGCAAGAGCATGGTCCCTAGGTTCCAAATGATTTTTATAGCTGGTGGAACAGCAGGGCTGAAGGGCTGCTGCAGCCTCTCTCCTGATGGGACAGAGGCAACCTTGTGTGGAGTGGGTTATGCAGGACACGGCATTCCCTGCTGTCCTCTTCCTTCCTCCCTGAAACACATTTCAGCATACAGAGAATGAGTCAATGCCCTAGGACTGCATTTTTAACTGGGGGTGGGAAAAACTGAGGCACTCCGCAATTCTAGGGAAGTCCCATACAAAGTACCAGTGGTGACAAGCACCTGAAGCTACTTCCTGCCCAAGGACATTGTTCCCAGCGCTGGAGGGGCTGGCATGTGCCTCCCTAGACAGCAATTACTCAGAGAGATAGGTAACACAGGAAAGGCCAGCTCATCCATCAGATGCTTGTCCTCCCAGGGGTGCAGTGGGAGACAGGATTTCCCCACATCAACACCAGTGCAAAATCCTGGCGATACTGCTCGGTTCCAGGAAGTTTCAGCTGCTAGTGTGGTGGGAATCATGGAGAATCGTCGACTCAACAGGCAAAGGTCCCTCTGCTTCAGGCGGCACCTCCTGCCTGCAGCCTGGAGGAGCCCAGCAAGTATTTGACTCATGAGGCATTTACATGTCTTCGGCAGCTTGAAATTAAAGATGCTCCACTTCAGTTTTTCTCTCTCCAAAACGTAACAGTTCCCATCTATTGCTGCCAGTAATTCACCATCAGGAACCAGTTTAAGAGCTGAAGTTTCCAGAGTTTAAAAAACACCACCAGGACTACTGGATTACCTCAATACTTAGGAAAAGTTTAAGACAACACTTTCTGCAAGGCTCAGTCAAGGAGCAGAAAAATTTATTGCACTCCTCCCTGTTCCCCAGCCTGCCCTACCAGCCTTGAGAACTCCAGAGCTAGAAAGTAAAGTACTGCTTCCTTGGCCAGCTTTAATTGACTTGCAGCATTTTCAGCCCCAAAGACACAAGGCATTTTGTAAGCTTCCTGTATTAAGAAAAAGCAAAGGAAAGGTTTTAACATGCCAGAACCAGCACAAAGATATCACATCCTGCCCTCGAAGAGCTATCGGCTTTGCTGGCATTCATGGCAGACTGCTGCTTCCTATCACATTGTCCAGCAACAAGCAGATGCTTTTGTTTCCTTTGAGCTGGCAGGCTAGGTGCAAAGCATCAGCTAGGGTGGGATCTTAAAAGTGATTTATAGTATCCCAGAGATGGCAAAAGCCCCAGGGAAGTTACATCCTTTTCTGGCCTCCTCCAGTGTTGTTGGAGCACAAAAGCAAGCCCACCATCCTACAGAACACAGCACGTTTGCCAGGTGGCACAGAGCGCAGGACTGCCAGGCAAGAGGAGTGGGGACAGCTGGTACCATATCTAGCCAATCTGCCAACTAGTCATTTCCATTGCTGAAGATGATATGATAAAAGAAATGGGTGTGAGCATTAATTATTTCCTGTTACGCATTTACTCTTTATGCTGGATTCTAGCACCTCTGATGAATTAGAAAGGCAGGTCAGGAAGGTTAGTCAACCTTCCTAGAAAATGCTCTCGTAGCCACTTGAAACACTACTGCATCCATAGGCAGCAATTTCATACTGGAAAGTTATGTCTGCTCTCCACCCCTCTTCTAATTTTGTGTGCCAGAGATAAGTCACCACACACACATGGGAATGAAAGTTGAGCACAGATTATCAGAGTCCAAGAAAGGAGACAGTTTTCTTTGCCACACACTCAGCTCACTGCCAATGGCCAGTTTACCTCTCAGAGCCACACTCTCTACATCACTGTTTTAATTTTGGTGGCACAGATGTTTTGCTTGGGAAGGTGACACCACTGATCCCTTAGTGTCTTGGTCTGCTGGCATATAGTTACATTAGAAAAGTTCACAGAAAAGAAAGATGGTGCACACTCATACAAAGGTGACTTTTCAGTGAAATCTCCAAGCACCATAAAAAAACATTATACAATACACATCACTTGACAAGCAGGGGAACTGAGGAAAGGACAAGTACTGATGCCTCAATAAATCTCACCCCATAAATTGAAGAGACAGGAATAAAAAGAGTCTTCTAAGAATAAAAACCCCACCCCTTAGGCAAACCAGACTTCAACACAACACATCTTGCTGTAAGCAATTACAACACACTGGATTTGCTTTTTTGGCAACCTGGCTTCCAAAAGCTCCGGGCTAATCAGACGAGCAACTATTTTCCAGCGAGGTCTCCAGACCTCATGCAAGTCAGCTGTAGCAAGTAGATGAGGTAACGAGGGAGATTTAAAAGCTGTTTGTGCTGCCTTGCACAAGTTCACAAGGAAACCCATCCAGCGGGTCTCCTCTGCGAGGTAAAGCCAAGACAGCAACTGACCTGGGCTTCTATTATGCAGAGGACTTTGGAGAGATTAAAAAACAAGACAGGTCAAGATAAACTTTTAAAGACTACTAACTCTGTTTGCACGCTGAACACCATTTCACTTCAGTCTCAACCAGAAAGGCCAGCTTTAAATTAAGTTTCAGAACAATTTATTTTCTTTTGACAACTGGTAATTAATGCATCTCACTCAAACCCATGTGGGTGCTGCTTGTACTGTGTCTGAGTGGAAGTATGTAATTAACTGCCTTTTGACTTAAACTCTTCCTATAAAGAAGTTTGTAAACAGATTTTGAGGTGGACCACTACCAGGTAGGTAACTCTGACAGATATAGAGTTGGATGACAGTCTGCTCGTATCAAAGCACAAAGAAATCTACACCTGGAACCAAACCACCTTCTGGTGGTCACATTTTGGCAAAGAAAGCAAAGAAAGTCTCTCTGTTTCTGCCTCTGTCCCATATGCAAAAATCTGAACGTCTCAGTGTTGTTTTTTTCCTGCTGATTGCTTAATGGAAGGGAAAAATTCCACACTATCTGATCCCTGTAAAACACCATCAGTGAATAAGCACCATATACACAATGAAAAACAACCTACCCTGAAATGTTTGACTTTCATTATTCAGACCAACTTTTCAAACAAAGAGTCAAAGTAAAAACACAAATCAAACTTCCAGCAGATAAAGTGGGTGGAATTATGACCAACTCCGTATTATTCACTCTGCTCACATGTCTGAAAAGTCACACCGACTTTGCTCAGAGGTTTCTTCACCACCACAAGTCTCCTCCCTTTCTTCCATCATAACTGGTTACTTTCAGATCAGGAAGGACAATTACTCATCCTGTATCATAACCTCGACTTTCCCAGTGCAATGCATGAAGGTTTTGATGGCAATCCTCCAGCCCCTCTCATACAAAGATTATAAGAAGATATTGTGGGGGGTAGCTGTTCTCAGTTCTCCTTGACATCGCGATCGCTGCCCTGGTGTCACTCATTTGTTTGATTTTGCAAGATAAACAAGAGAGTACCAAAACCCTTTTTTCCATCAGCATTAAATATCACAGTCTTGAGACTGGCAGGTCTAGCTTTAATATACAGCTGGCGTAAATATATACAGATGACATGTGTCATCTGGTGAGAACAAACTCAAGAAAGGTGGACTCAGAAACAAGAGTGAGCAGACAAGCCTCAGCTGTTGGATGCAACATATTACCTGCATGCTTGTTACGCCTGTGACTGATCCTGGGAGTAGACGACCCATTTCCTCGTGGCAGGAAGAGAGCTGCACCTTTCACAGTGAGGAAGCTTTCGCTGATGCTGCAAGGGGAGACAAACCGTGAATAAGGACAACTCTATTGCCTGTAAAAGCAGAAACACAATGGAACAAGAGAGGCTCAAGGCATTCAATTCATGCTCTGTTCTTTTGCAAGGAAGCGATTTAGATTGCATTATTTTGTTGGTAAAGAACTCTTCCCCACCCCATATAAGCACTGCAAACATTCAAAGCATAACTGAGAACAACATGAACAGAGAAACACTGAAAAGCAGAACACATGCCTGGTGCCGCTCTGCCTGCAGAGGTGGAACCTGAGCAGGCAGAGGGGATTAACCTATGGCTATATTTTCTATTTGAAAGTCAAGATGAGAGATCCACATTTCTAAATGGCGATTCATACTGCAAGCCCACGCATCTCTATAATTACGGACTCTGTTAACCCTGTGCTTTGTGGTTCAGACACAGCTGATGCCCTGCAGAAACAAATGTATCCCTTCAGCAGTTAGCCAAAAGAAAATTAGTGTACATAACAGATTAAGAAATCACGTAACTATGGTCTATGAGTTGTATGATAATTAACTCTCAAAGACTTATAAATTACAAGCAAAACTGTAATGCTGTTGATTTCAGACATCACTTACTGCCTTGATTTTGCCCTTTCTAAAGTCACATGAGGGGAGAGGTTTCTGGAAAGGCGCACTAAAGAGTTCTGAACTTCTGTGGAACAGCTCATACTTGCAAGAACATCCTCCAGTAGCTTTCTTAAAGATGCTGTGGCTCATGGAGAAAGGGAGACACACTACAGATTTTGCAATTAAGCCATCCTGTTGCATAGTTAAGGGTTCCTGCCTTTCTCAGAGTTGATAAGATAATCATACAGGCTTTGAAGAAAGCCAGAAACAGTTCTACAGTCAACAGGATGGTTGATGAATATGATAAGACAGGATGGGAGAGTCCCTGGCATCGTGCACCCCAGCAGCTCCGTGCCTTGAAAAAGACATTGGCTTGTTCTCTTCAACTGAACAAGAGACCAGGAACTTCTTAGTTCCTTTCTCTGCTTAAACAAATACCAAAACTAATTATTTATTCCCTTCCTTTAAGGGACAGGGACCGGGAAATAATAATAAAAAACCCCACTATATATTTGAAGAAATTCCATGTTACAAAATGCAGGTGAATGCTAGAACATGCCAAGTCACCACCCTTCACAGCTACTTCTGCTCTGCCGAATAAACAAAGGCTAACTTAACTGCTCCCTGCAGCCCCTACTTCAGGGACACTTTTCAGCTGCTACTCAAGAGGCAGGCACACACCTAAGCACGACTGAAGACAACAGCATCACAGAGAAATCAAACATGACCAAGAACCTGGACACAGCATGTCATGAACCTGTGATCTTCAAGTTTCACAATTTGAGGTTGACTGCTTTAGCAATAGGCTTTGCCGACTATGTTTTTACAGGTACAAGAATTATTAAAGCCTGTGTTAAAGTTGGACTCCCCCCTCAACCTCAAGCACATTTCTGGGAACCTCTCCATTTTGCTGGTGGGGATATAAAAAAAAAAATCAATTTTTCTGAGCTCCAGCAAAGCAGATGCACACTCGGAAAGACCTACCTTTTCAAGCCTGTAGCACATCCCAATGTTTAGACTGCACTGTCACAACATCAGCACTCCTCCTTACCGAGAAAGTTTCTCCCAGGACTATTTTCTAAAATTAAACTCTATGTCAAACACGCACTAGATGTTTCAATAAAACCAGAATTTCGAAAAGGCAAAAATCACTCATATACCAAGTTAAAATGGATCAGAGATCTTTACCTATGCTAAACTTAAAAACAAATGAACAAAAAAACCATATTAAATTCACTGGGCACACTGAGCACAGTTGTTGCCTCAGACCCTTCTCATATAAAAAATTGTGACTGAGCCTTTCTAGCTTTTGGTGACATATAGATCGTCTGAAAGCCCTCAAGCTACACAGTTTCTTAAAGCCTGAACTACAGAAACACTGAGTTATCCTGAAGCCACTAACTTTAAATAAATACATAAATCTTTCTCCCTCACTTAGCTTGAACATGTTTCGATTCAGCATGCCCTGATGTACTGAAGTACACTTCTGCTTTCAGACCAGCAACCACAATGGAGTGGGGCAAGACAGCATGCCATGCTTTGCTGAGCCTCTTCAGGAGACAAGATAATGATACAGAAAAGAGTGAGAAGACATCCTCTCCTCCTCCTTCCGCCTTTACAATCTCACCACAGAGGCAAATGAATGTTGAGCTGCACAGGAAGAGAAAGAATTCAGCAGTCACAGCCAGTTTTTATCAGCAAAGCCAACAACTAATATTAGCAATCCTTTAGCCTATGCCTGAGATTTCCCCAGAAGGTTGAATTAGCAACTATTTTTAGCGGATAAAGCAGCAGGTAGCTAGAGAGCTGGGAGGTTAAAAATCTTCTCACTTCCATCGCTTTCCCTTAGCACCAGTGCTCTGCTGTCAGCCACCCACCTGGAAAGGAAACATGAGCAGAACTAAAGAGATTCCCATCAGGTACATCTATCCACCTTCTCTCCTAAGACCACAGAGAACCTTGTTTTGGGCCCTTAACCACAAGCACTAAGTTTGACTTGGTAAGACTCCGGAAAGGGAATGTAATTCCCCATACGAAGGGTCGGACCAGCTGAAGAATGTGGCAAAGCAGATCATTCTTGTAGAACAGGGAGGTCAAGCAGGCAGGGCAGCATCTCCCGCAGGGCAAGAGCGAGTGCAGGAGATGGCCATCAGCATGGCTGGGGAACGGGCAGACTGGTGGAAGCAAGAGCCTCATCCTTCTGCCAGTTACAGCTCTGAGGACACCCATTGTGTGGACGAGGGGAGGGCACGGCACGCTATCGGCATTCTCAGCATCACCTGCCGCGAACGCCTAACACCAGACACACCACACATCTGTATCCAGCACAGCAGTCTAGCAAAAAACCCCCATAATACACAAACACACCATCAAGCCCCCACTCTGAGATTCAAGCAGTAAAGAAAATCTTGGGAGAAAAGGCAAGATGTTTATAGGAAAGTCCAAACAGCTGTAATAATAACTACCAGTGAAGCTTAACAGCGTTCTTTCGGGAGATGCTGATTTTGGTGCCCGTGATACACACAGGGACAAAAAAAAAAAAAGCAATCACTACCCTGATGTCCCCTGTCTCACGCACAGCTGGCTGATCCATTTGGGTACATCCTGCCTGGACAGACCCAGCCATGATCTTTCCCAAAAGCATTATATTTCAGGCCAAGATCACCTTTGGATACTGCCCCCGATATATAAAGGAGAGAGGATTCCTCCTGTAGGATGCTAACAGCAGGCCCCACTCTGAGATGCTTCAGAAACACAAAAGGTAGAAACGTGTGTGAAAAGAGCCATTAGAGGCTCAGAACAACTCTCATGATGTGGGACCGTGCTCACTGCAACAGCAGAGCCATGCTACCACCCCACTACTGATTTTACCCTGCCGATAGCTCAGTGGCTCCGAAGCATAACCTGGGCATTGTAGTACTTCACAAATTCTGGTTTGCCAGAGCCTACTGGAGCTTTAACGCTCTTTGAAACAATCTCCTGGAAATGGACCGGGTATTAAAAAGACAGTAAATGTGGTTAAGGGAAAAGTTGAGTCCAGGAGAGCAGAAGACAGGGAGCCAACTCTTGGCAATGGTAACAAATCTGAGTTGTATTTTATCAGCACACCAGGCTTGTCATCAGTCCTCTGTACTACACAGTGGCTTTCTTCTGGAGAAGACTTATTTGGGATGTATCTATGAAAGAGTTACTAAAGCTATAAGCAACCCTCAGCACTACAGCTGTGGGAAAAAAAAGCTTCAGTTCCACATTTAGCCCATTCACCTCTGAAGTGAAGTAGAAATCTTAAGGTCACCAGTGATGTACTATTTGCAATTCATTGCTTACTGGGAAGAGAACCAACATAAACGGAAGACTTAAGCAACGTCTACAGAAATTACTACTTGTACCAATTTTTCTCCCAGGCAGAAAAGATTTTGTAGAAATTGTACAAGGCACATCATCAAAACTATTTAAAGTCTTTTGCACAAAAAGTGCACATTCCCCTCAGAAGACCCAGTTTCTAAACAGCAGTAACAGCATGAAACAGAAGTGATTCCCGTGCTCCGTGAGTTACTCCCCAGTGACTGAGCTCCTTGTGCATGAGCAGAACACTGCACACCCATACCAAATTCTCATTAAGCTACAAAACTGGGGAACCACATAAAACTTACAGATGGCAAACAAATAGTGAATGCCTTCCCAGCTGTTACCCTCCACAGCTCTGTTCATAAACTGCAAACATAAACGCCAAATAAACTGGTTTGAAGACACAAAAGAGAAAACGTTACTGGTTTATGAACTATGCCAAAGCAATGCGATAACATGAATCATCCGATGCTTTGCCACCACTCCCCTGTACGATGCCTTCCACCTAAGGGGCTGCTCAGCTGGGGAGTTGCTTGTCCAGAGTCTTGCCCCACAAGCCAGGAGATAGGTGAACCTGCACCACCCACCAGTTTTCAATGAAAAATTCTCAGTCCTCAAGGTAAAACACTCAGAAAGGAACCCCGCAGTCTTCTTTAGAAACTATTTCATAAAGAGAGGAGAGAAAACCTTTTTAGAAGTGCAGCAAGGAAAGCAAAGAGGCACCTGAACAGCTTCTGGCAATGTTTTATCCTAATGAACACTTAATTAAGTTATTGCGAGCCTGAGGATGACTTTCCAGTCAGCTCTACTTACTCATCAGAGGAGCTCCTTTACAGCAGGCTCTGTCCTGTCCAGCCCAGCCCTTAATCAGGCACTTGCCAAGTAGCACAACCAATGGAGATGGCACCATCCCGAGAGGTTCAGCAGGAGAAGACCTCCCACCCTGTCCCCCTGCACAACACGGAGGAATGGGTCAGCATGGTGAGGAGCAAAACTCCTCATGCTGTCACCTTCTCACCAGCCGTGCCCACAGCACGCACAGGCAGCCACACAGGCACTGCAGGGAGGTCGCATCTTCCTGTCCCACTCCCCCTGGTCCTTAGAAGAAAGGGGGATATTAAAAAGCGATGGGATAGGGAAAATGAAGATTTCAAGATACATGACATTTGGAAAAAAGTCCATTAGTTGTATTGTTTACAGAAATACAAACGTAATTTCTCTGTCAGCCCCAGGTATTTGTTAACCAGAATCCTGCAGAAAAGCACTCTGAAGCAGCATCCTAACAGAGTTAGCACGCTACAGCTCAGCACCAGGAGGCTGCGCTGGGATTTCAACGGTAAGCCCGGCTCCACGTGTAGCTCCCCATGACAAGAGCATTGTGCAGTAACCACAGAGGCTTCGGACTCCTGAGAAAAAGGAGTTTTTCCTAAAGGGCATTTCTTGGGACACAACCACCACCCAGCACAAGCTTTGTAAACACAAGAAGCTGCCTGGCAGAACTGTACACTGCCAGGAAGGGCTTCAAGTTTCCAACCCATCTGCAAGATGTACCCTTCCCCTCCAGCGGCCAGCGAGACCAAAGGCAAATAAAAGCAAAGCAGAAACACTGACTGAAAGCCGGCAGGCAAGTCTGACAGTAAGGAATGACACAAGTTAACCCTGGTGTTGACTAACCGGGAGCATTCAGCAACCCAAGCCCTGAAAACGGGAAGTGTTAATGCAGACATCTGTACTAAAGCACTGGGGATTTCAGCTGGGAGCCCATTCTACCAAATGCTGCTCACGTGTGCAGTGAAAGGCAGCCCCCGTTTTGAAGAGCCAGCAGCTAAACAGGCATCGGATGGGGGAACAGACTTACTGCAGAAGGGTGTCTATCAGGAAGTGAAAAAAAAAAAAAAAATCTTAGTTTTAAGCCAGGCTGCTCCTTCAAGAGCCCCTCAACATTTTGCTTGAACACAAGCAGCTGGAGTGTGCTGCAGGGGGGAGCACACATCTCTGCACTGCACATCTCCTCTGCTGCCAGCTCAGCTCTATCACCCTCCTTTAATCTATAGGCTGCAAAACCAAGCAAAAGACCAAAATTCACACACTGGCAGTAGTGGCGTAGCAGGCGTCAATGCTTAGCTCACTCCCGAGGCCGTGGAGCCAGGCATGGAGGGAGGGCAGCCGGGGACATGAGAGCAAGCTCTTGTAGCATGCCAGGACTCACCCTGCAAGAGCAGCAATTCCAACTGCAGCTTGCTGTGTCTGGCATGGAAAAAGTTACAGCAGGGCAGGCCAAGCAGCCTGCTGTTTTTCTCAGCACCTCAAGCCACTTCCCTCCCGCTTCCTGCTCCCCTTCCCAAACTGGCCGTTTCCCTTCCTCTGCAGGCAGGCCTGGGGCACAGCATCACACCTGCACTGGGATCGGCTCTCACCGCCAGCCTCCCACTCACTTTACCTGGCCACAAGGAAAGTCCCGGTTAATAAAGCATCCATCCCCCAGCCAAGGGTGCAATGGTGGCTGGGTACGCAGCTGTATGTGCAGCCCGGCAGCTAAGGGCATTTCTCCATCCGACCACTGGACGAGAACTTCACACACCTTCAGCATCCCTCTCTAAAGAAATGCCGAACTCTTTCACCTTCACTGTAGTTTGTTTTTCAGTGAACACCCCTATTTCCCTTGCCGACTTTTTATAGCCTCTGGTTTAATAACTGCCAACAGTATTAATGAATTATATAGACGAGAGCAATGTTTGGCTTCCAGTTTAAGCCTTTGCTCCTAAGCAAGTGATGAAGGCAGCCGGTTCTCTTCACACAGAGGCCATATCTCAGGGGTGTATAAAGCAAAGTACTGCCAGTCACTGAAAAAAACCCCACCCAAAACACAGTAAACAAAAAGCCACCACAACAAGAGGGAATTGGAAAAGGCAAGGATAACTCAGGATTGCTCTACACTGACATTTATATTAACAGGGTCAGCTGGCAGCACACACAGGCAAGTCTAGGCTTCTCTGATATCCAAAATAGAAACAAACCCAGTGCAGAGTAAAACAAGGGCCATGACTTACCGAAAAGGGCTCTGTAACACTGTCAACAGAGGTGACAACATTGAGGGCAGGGAGAGAAAGGGGAAGCAGTTCTCCAACAAAGGCCATCTCTCGCCACTCAGCACTTTTGCAACTTAAGAAACGGCACAAAGAGAAAAACAAACAAAGCGTGGGAACCCACTCCATCTCAGATGTTTGACGCAAACTGCATTTTTAGCAACATCTGTGTTTGTGTCTTTTTTTTTTTTTTTAACGGAACTGTCTACAGGCATTTCCTCTGCTCCAAGGTGGGAGTCCCTGGATAGATAATTTAGCTGCAGTGACACAGACAGGCATAATCACAGAAACATTTGCAATGCCAATGGTTAACTCATTTGTACTAACTTACCTATTGATCCTTTCTCACCATAGCCAGGTCATCTTTTCCCTTGCTTTGGTCTCTGATATGGACATTTGCTGAAGCTGAGCTAAGACAACAAGAAAAACTTAAGAGTTTGCTAGAAGATACCCAAAAGTGAGGATGATGGGTGTGAATCTGAACTCTAAAGGCACTGCAACTCTAAAGGCATTCCTTTTACTTGCTGCAAGTGAGGAGAGAATTTCTGGTAAATTCAGAGAGGGTACAACTTACAAAAGGGAGCACTGATGAGCATGGTTGTGTCTGCAAGTGAAGAGCAACTGCTTCAGATGCGTGGAACAACCACACTCACAGTTTCAGAGATGGGGTCTAACCAGCCTCAGGTCATCCAACAAGGCTGCAGGGAATGCTGACATCTGCTCAATACCCTACTGACAGTCTACAAGTCAAGCCCACTACTGGAAAAAAAACATCACACACACATGCCATCAGTGCTCCTCTGCCACCAGGATCATTTGAATTGAGGTCCAGAAACCATTTTGCAAACTTCAGTCAAAGCAGCTTGGGCAGCCTGGGTACGCTGCTGAGAGCAGTGGCATCCTTTGGAGATACCACAGAAGACAACAGCTCTGGCCTGAGATACTCATCCCTGCCAAAGATGCCTTGCTGCCAGCTAGGGGAGCAATGACAGCTGCTGTCTGCAGCCAAAGTTTTCGGCCCACGCAGCTGCAACGGGTCTGCACTGTGCTGAAGACAACCACAACCACCTGCAGCATTCCTCCGCCTCCTGGTGCCCTGAGCCTCGCTCTGCAGTGGTGAGCTGACCTTTGGACTCCTATCAAATGTACTCCCTTGCAGGCAGGGCTGGGATTTATTTGTTGCAGGAAAGCAGACAGGGTTTTGTTTTAAGCTGGACTCCAGAGGAAGACATTTTATAATGTCTGATAGAAGTCAAAGTCTGCACGAGTTTCCTGTTCCCCTCATGTATCCTTAGCCTACGAATGAACCATCTCAACAACATACAAACTCCTAAATCGAAGGCGACGCAGGCAGACCCCTTGCACAGGCATCGGCTGCCTCCTCACCAGCCCACCCGGCAGAGCAAAGGCTGCGAGCTCAGCACTGCCTTCCCACCCATCTCTGCGCCCATGCCTGCTGCCGACAGCTCCATATTACATTTCACAGGGCTGCTGCTGAACGCGTGCTCCTACAGTAACACACACACAACCCTCCCTGTGTCACCTCACTGCTGAGCCCGTCTGCATCGCTTCCTGCCCGCGCTCGGCAGCCTCAGCGCAGCGGCTGAGAAAGCCAGCAAATATCCTCGTGCCGAGGTTGGGCAGCTCATGGGTGACCGAGATGTGCCGACTCGCAGAGCTGCTGCTGCTGCCACCGAAACGCAGCATGGGCTGGGACGTCCCACTGCAGCACAGATCATCAGGTAATAATTTATTTCAAGGAATACGAACTTAGGCACAGGCTGTATGATTCACCACCTCAATGAAGAACAGAGTTATGCAAGCATGGACGCAAGCTATCACACACCGAAATGTACACTTTTTCCATGCAGCACAAATAGCAAAAAACTTTACTGTCTACCTTGCTATAAAACACTAAGGGAGTCCCAGCAAGCCACGTGTTGGGTGGCCCATGGTCAGCCTCCAAGGTGGCTTCAGAGAATCCACCCATAGAGAATGAAAAATATTCCAAAAAGCAACAGCAAAACAAGTTGTGCAAACAAAGCTCTGACATGCTCTGGAATTTGAGACTGAAGATATGCACAAAATCATTTTTTTTCTACAGTCTGAGCATGGCAGCTCATGTACTAGAAAGGGAGTGACTAACACAATTAGGATGCTTATTAAGAAGTCAGGGCACTTGGTGTTTACAGAAGAAATTTGATTCTATGCACTTTTTAAAGCAAGAGACCCAAACCGGAACCGAGACTGTGAAAGGAATTTGTTTTACATGGTAGTCCCCAAAGGCTTCCAGGTCTCCAAGTCAAGACATTCCCAGATTAAAGTCCTACATGACATTCTTCTTGTGCTATATACAGTTTAAACATCCATGGACTTCAGTGCATACCATCGGGTTCATGGAACAGGACAGTTGTACCCAAGAGAGCACTCTGCAATGTTTTACCACCATGTGCCGCACTCCTACCAGCTCAGTCTGTCCAAAATGAGCCAGCTGATGTGGTATGAACAAAATGCTTTCACAAACATATTCTTAAAAACTCTTCAATCAACATGAGAAAACTTCATAAGGAGAACCTATTGCATCAAGGCTCAGAGAAAAAAAAAAAGCTTTTTGATCAGTTTTCTCCAGAAAGAACACCCTTCTGATTGACACGTACTTAAATTTTTTTCTTCTCATAATTAACACCATCCATGTTGATCGTCTTTAAACCACACAATAACCTCCTCTGCCACCAGAGTTTGAAAGCATTGCCGTTATACACAGCACATTTCTTTTTAAACCTTAAACAATAGCCGATACATCCTTGAACAGCTGGTTAACAACCAACAAGCCTGAAAGGTCTCTCCCCACTGCGTTTAAATTAGGTATAAAATACCCCATCTTAAACGTATTTTTTACTCCGATCTCCCTGCACGTGCAGGATTCATCGCTGTCACAGACCTGACCATGTTTGGCCTGACTGGCAGTGCCCTGCAAGAAGGACCCCGTGGCTTTAAATACGACTGTAACACAAGTCACAAGAGACACGCTAAGGTCAACATACTGTCCCTCCCCGCAGCAGCCAAGTCCAGGGGCACCTATATTTAGACAAAGTATGTCCAGCACTTTAAAGATGGAAGGAGACCACTGACTTGCCTGAACCACCACCAGTGCTGGCCGTCTCCCGAGACGGGGACAGTCTGACCAGGAGCTGGCAAGCGCGCTGGCACCCGCTCAAAGCAGAGCACCCTGTGCACCCAAGCTCCCAGACCTGGAAAGAGCAAAGCAGCCACAGCCCGGGTGCGGACAGGCTGAGGAGGACATCGCTCCATCGCTTCTTTTGCTGGTTATGGTGGAGGTGGCCAGCACTGAGCGTGGCTGCGGTCAGCCGGGGAGCAGCGGTCCTGCCAGCGGCACCGTGCCAGGACTCAGCTCTGCAACCGCCCTGATGCCCGGAGCAGGGCATGGGATGGAGGAATTACGCTGGGGAAGCAGCCTGGCTCTGATCACTGCCTCCTTGCCTGCCCTCAGTAAATACATTAATGGACCCCTGTAAATAGAGCACCAAAACAAGGACCACTCTGTCTCCACACAAAGAAATCAATGCTGAATAATAAGCCTTTTCCTCTGTGCTAAAAAGAAGCAGATGCTTGTTTACCAAAAGCATCAAAAATCATCAAGAGGCTGTTGGATTTGACTCATAAAAAATAGAAGGAACTTATTTGTTCAGTATTCTAACTTTGCAGCACTCAGCACTTTCAATTTTCTCTCATTCTTACTGCATCCTCCCCATGCACGAGGGCTATTTGATCCCTAAATGACAGTTTCCAGCAGGAACAGTAAAACCAGTTTAGGACTGACTGTCCCTTTAGATTAGCAAAAAAGGACAGTCAGCGGTAACCAGCAATGCGAGATAGTTTGCGAACTGTTTCAGAGAGAACAGCCATGTGCCAGATTTCTTTCAATAGGTTTTGATTTGAAATTGGAAGTCACAGGGAGCTTTACCTGTTGTACTGATTCGGCCTGTAACCAGGCTATTGATCTGCTCACCCTTGCAAATATGCCAGTGACTTCATTTTATGGAATCGCAAAGCCACAATTAAGGGAATACAAACTTTAATGTGGCTGTAAATAATAACTTGAAATTTTAATCAGTTAGTAGTGAGAAAACATCAAAGACAAAGGAACAGAAACATTTTATAGTTGGAATAGTTTCATGAATTCTGTGTCTTTTCTTCAATCCAAGGCAACACTTAGAAGGACAGTCCCTAGCATAAGTAAGGTTAATACAAACTTCAGATTTAATTTGAAGCTGCAAACCGAAGAAGAAATAAAGCATCACTTTGGGTTAACTGACCCAACGCTGCGGGGAATGGGGTAACTCAGCCTTTACAGCCAGCCTGCTCCCCAGCAGATGGGCGACACGCTGCCTTGTCCACTGGTGCTCGGTGCACACAGCCCTCCCCTGTACAGCACACCTACCCTGGCAGAAGCCAAGAAAAGCACTCCAATGTTTTGCTGGTGTAAGTGACAATCAGTCTCCGGAGCCATCAGAAAAAGCTCTCCAAATCAGACCGTGAGATATAATTATGATGCATTTCAAAATGCAGACTCAGCATCACTTTCCAATCCAACTCTTCCCCCCCGCGGATATAGCAAGTTCTTCCTGGAGACAACATCCCTTGTGACTGCTTTTTCTTTTGGTGCTCTGAATAGGGATCAGCTTACCAGGAGTCCTTTATTCCTGAAATAATTTCCATTAATCACTCACCATATACCACTTTAAACAGAAGCTGACAGACTGTGGGATGTCTAACACTACCACAGCATCTCCTAACTTAAAGGCTGAAATGAAGGGCAGCCCAAGAGGCAAAAAAACCTGGGAGATTTTTGAAGTAGCAGACAAGTGAACTTCTTCAAACTGTTCCTAAGAATTGCCACATTTTTATACAGGTATTTTAAATAAAAGCAGGGAAGCAGTACCATTTGAACCATCCTCTCTTCACTGGATCTGCTCACAAAAAAAGTAAATTAAAGGAGACAAAGCAACATGCATCATTCTGAAGCATCACCCTGTAGTTTTGCATTTATGATTACTCAGTACAGGTGCAAATTAACCTACTCTTAGCACCTTAATGTGACTTGCAGATAAAGGAGATGTCAGTGCTTAAATTCAAAATGCATTTTAAGGACTTTCTAACTCAACATAAAAACCCTGCAAAGTTTCACTGGCTAAGACTCAACTGGAAACACATTAAATAAAGTTTTAATTTATAAGAGCTTGAATTCCAAAGAGTAGAGATTCCAGATGTGTTTATCCCTGCAAAAGTTGGGTGCTAAATTTCACCAGAATTAGCACTTTAGGAAGTTTGGCAGCCAAATCCCAATCTAGTGGTTAACTCAGGTCTTCATATTTCCTAAAAGCATGCAAACCCCTTTAAAAACCACACATTAAAGCAGAAAGACCAAAAGAATACTAAACACTGCTGAGTATCACAGACCCAGAGAAGTCTCTAACAAGAACAGAGTGTACTTTAGGGAATAGACTCTTAAACAGCTTTTAAAAAGGCTCTAGAACAGATATTTGCTTAATTTCAAGCTAGAGAACCTCTCATAAAACATTTCATGACGTACTTGAAGGAACAAAGGACAAAAAAGTAACATTACAACCGTGTCAAGGTTTTGCTCTGGTGACTACGCTGGGAAAGTTGGTGATGTCCTGCCCCATCTCCTTTACGTCCTGCTGAGCAGACGCTGCTCTCCAAAACACAGGCTCCTGGGCTTGCTTACCCACCCTGGCATTTAGAGGGACACAGGCTGAACGTATTATCACGTAACTCTCAAATGGATGTTTATTCTTCACTTGTCAGCCCTGCTTGTTAACAAGGCACATGAATATTCCTCCATTTGCTTTCTTACAACTTTCTGATCGTGGAAAACCAACAGGAGGGCCAGAGTGGTGCTGACAAATTATTTGTTTTTATTTAGACTAACTGGCTTTCAGTCTCTGCAACACAGAGGAATGCAGCTGTTCCAATCTGCCTTTGTTTTTTTGATTTCTCCATCTCCGTTTCAAAGCAAATAAAGGAAAAAAAGGCAAACAGCCCTAACAGTAACAACAACAAAAAAGCCAGTGACCAACTCTTCATACACCACAACACAATGAGCCTTAAAAGAAAGAAAAAGAAATCATTTTAATCCAGCATCAAGTCACAGAAAGCAAGCAGAAGACTAACAGATTAAGTTTTAGAGAACAAAGGTAAGGCTAGTGATAGCTTTTCCCATCTGTACCTTTGTGCAAATGAGGTTCCCCCTTAAATTATGACCTGACAAATGTATATTTATCTTTTGCTAATCAAAGTGGCCCTCCTCCAGTCCCACCCGCTGTTTGGGAGTCTCTCATGAAACATTAGCAATACACCCAGAATACAGCTGCTGGTGCCCATCCGCTGGCCACCATCTCAACAGGCTAGAGGTGGCTGAGCCAAGACACAGGTATCAGCTCACTCCAAAGCATCCTGCTAGGGTGCTGTAAGAACGGAGGCTGCAGGTCAACAAGATGCTCAGCCAAGCAAATTTGTTCTCTTCATGCTGGCGAACAAAGCACAGCGAGAGAGGAAATACAGCACAGTTCATTATAGGTGGTAACACTGGTGTACAGACAATTAAGTCTAAGCTGAGCTCACCTCAACAGTCCTCTGCAGGGGCAGGGGTCCCAACCCTCCTGGGGTACTTTGAGACAGCACTGGACCGAGAGATGAACTTCTTCCAACTCATCTCTGTGCCTCCACAAGAGCCACAGTGCAAAATTCAGAGGTAACAAATCTGCACTTTTCCAGTGACAAGCTGGAAGTTTAACAGAGTGGGAACCAAACCCCGAACTGTGCAGTTACTGAGGAGATCACAGGCAGGAGAAAGCCCAGGCTGGTGGGACAATATGGACCTCATTAAGCCATTGTGAGAAGTGTGTGAACAAACTAAGGACTTCACTACTAAGTGACAAAGATCATTTGTTTAAAAGAAAGGACTAAATCATTTATGGTTCAGCAGTCTGTGGATTTAGCCTACTTGTAACAAAGGTGTTTTGAGAAAAAGCACACTTCTTAAATGGCTTATTACAAATAAACCCAGAGACCCCAAAGGGCTGAATACAATGTTGATGAGGGCCAGATAAGTACTGGATAAACGGGAAAATGCACTGAACGAGTAGCCTGTGGCCTTAATATACCTAGAAATGCCCAAATTTGAAAAGCTGCCAATGCCAAGAAGTGCCGACCCTTCATGGAGATCTCCCAGGCTGGATTCCTGTATTACCCCCAGTCTCTGCGAACACTGGGGCATGGCTTAATTTTATCATTTACCTCTACAGGTTTCCTCTTTTCCGCAGCCTCCCTCATCTGCAGGCTGATGTCCTGTGCTAGTTTTGGCTGGGATAGAGTTAATTTTCTTCATAGGAGCTAGTACAGGGCTATGTTTTAGATTTGTGCTGAAACCAGTGTTGATAATACAGAGACATTTTCTGTATTCAGTGCTTACACAGAGCCAAGGCCTCTTCTGCTTCTCACCCCAGCCCACCAGTGTGCAGGCTGGGGGTGCACAATAAGTTGGGGGGGGCGACACAGCTGGGACAGCTGACCCCAACTGCCCAAAGGGATATCCCAGACCATATGACATCATGCACAGCATATAAAATGGGGGGAATAAGGAAGAAGGGGGGGACATTCAGAGTGACACATGATGGAGCCCTGTCTTTCTGGAGATGGCTGCACCACCTGCCTGCTGATGGGAAGTGGTGAATGAATTCCTTGTTTTGCTTTGCTTGTGTGTACAGCTTTTGCTTTACCTATTAAACTGTCTTTATCCCAGCCCACAAGTTTTCTCACTTATACCATTCTGATTCTTTCTCCCATCCCACTGTGAGGGAGGCGAGCGAGCAGCTGCGTGGGGCTCAGTTGCAGACTGAGGTTAAACCACGACATGTCCTTAAACCAGAAGGCTTCTCTCTGTCACAAAACACTTGGTTAATCCTACACAACACAGTCATATGTGGCTGCAAAACAACTATTGCCAGTCTCCAGTTACTTCCCAAGCTGCTGAATTCAAGCTCTGGCCCAGGCGCATACACAAAGCAAAGGGGTGACTTCTGAACACTTCAGCAAAAGCACAAGCATTCAGAATTAACAACATGAATGAATGTGTTTGTGGAAATAGTGGCTTCAGCCAGCTGCTACGAAACACCAAGGCTGGAAACTCAAGTTGCAGATTTGCTCTGTACACATTACATCCATTACACTGGAGAAAAAATATTTGCTGAACGAGTTTTAAGCCCATATGGGCTGATAATTTAGATGCTGTTTGTTAGACCGATGCAGAGGAGACAGCAACTCTGCAGAGCCTATTGCAGAACAGGACGCAGAATTTTAAACTTTCTGTGACCTCACAAATACTGGTTAGAAGCAAGATTTCAAGACAGTTAGCCTGAAGTTGTTTAAAAAGCAGTAAAGTAATATTTTAGCCAGGGGCTCTGTGATAAAGGTAGAAGGAAGTAGAGTCCTGCAAAAAAATCCCAGCCAGCCTATTCACTGGCCCCAAAAGGTCCTTTTCTCTTGATAATCTCACTTGGGTCTTTCTGCTTTGTAGTCTTTAGAAAAATCCCAAGCATTTCCAGAGACAGGAACATCTGCAGAAGTTTCAAGAAAACACAAAATCTCAGAGGCAATTCTACCATTCACAGCCTTTTAAAATGTGAACTTGGCAGCCCAACAGTATGGGCTTCCTAACTAAAACATATTGCTTAAAAATGGATGGTGGTGTGGGGGGTTTGTCCTTGAAACACTAGTTTGCTGCTCAAGTTTTGATTTTATGTCTGATAACCATCTCTGTCTCTCTTCCAACCCCCTACCAGGAAGGATCGGTGAGACAAATACCCACAGCTTCCAGGGGAATAAAAGGAAAAGCCAAACAGGAAAAGTAGTTATGAACAATACAGCCCTGGCTTGGTTAATGATCAACTTTGGAGCACACATCATACTACTTTTACCCAATTACCACAACTTACTTGCATAGTTTTTAATAATCAGTGGGTAGCAAGAGGCCATTTACACATTGCATTTGTGTTATCGCAATCAGCAAAGAAATAAAAAAAGATGAGAAATCCCCGACGACTCCGCTCAGTCAACAGGAAGCCCATCCACTGTGGTGGCTGAGCTCAGCTGTGCGGAGGGGTGGGCAGGAAGGGTAAGGGGTCAGGTTCCCCTGCCTGCACATTCACATTGCGTCCTTGATGGAGTACGAGGCTGTCTTCTGCAGTCATACAAAGCTTGAGCACATAATACAAATTTAGATGAGAAACAGAACTGCTATAGTCCATACTGATCCTAGCAGCCCCTACAAGAGATGAAGAACTAATCAACTTGTTTCTGTATTTCAAGCACCTCCAACCAGAGTGACCCTTAGCTCATAAAGCAACATGAGCAACTTCAGCTACAGCTGAAGGCAGTAACTGGAATCACTATGCTGATCTCCCCCTCTTTTGAGCAGCTGTTTCCAAGCATCTCCTCGTCAACTCTTAAATATCATCAACTCTCAGCACAATGGTGAAATACTCACAAAGCTACAGCACTTACAATGGCACAGAGGCAATTAAAGATTTCCAATAACGTGCTGCTTGAAGGACTGCATTCTAATTGCTGAATGGTCAAGGTTTTTGGCAGCAACAACACTGTGAGCAGATAAAACGGCTGTAAGGTTTCCCGTACAATAAATAAATAAATAAGCAGCTCTCCAAACAATGCCAACAGCAGCCACGCACCTACCTAAGTTCCTGACTTGCCACTTGGCATAATTTAAAATTAGACGGTCATGAAATTTCCTAGCATAAAGGCCATGGCCGCATGACAAAGGTAAATGAATGGGGTGGGGGAGGACAAGGGCCAAGGCAAACTAGGCACAAAGACAGGTTGCAGCAAGGAGGCGGCAATACAATGAGACCAAATTACCCGGTGTTGTAATTTAGCGTACAGTTTGTAATTACCTGTACAGCCTGTAACTTCCTCTTACATTGTAAAGTGTTGTTTCTTCACACTACGCAGAAGAAGGTTTGTCACTTACAAGAAAACTGATTATGTGAGAGAGCAATAGGCTGCTAAGCCAAGCCTGCAAGAACATTTTGTGGCTACTTTTAACCTTTTGCTCAAAATAATTCTGTTTAACTTGTGGGTTCTACTTTTTTTTTTTTAAAAAAGGTCCAAGATACATCCACAACACTGTGAAGAAACTATTCTAGCTCCTCCCCCCTTCCCCCCCCCCCCCCAAGTTTAAAATACTTATAAAAACTATCAGTTAACATCTTATAATAGAAAACAGACTGGTATGAAGCAAGTACGAGAACCATGGAAAGTAGCAAGCATATTCATGTTTTTAGATCCATCTGGCTCCCCAAGTGTTGGAGGATGAAGTAGTAAACAATATCGGAGCACTTTAACACGTGCTCAGTGTGAGCCCAGGGAGGGCTCTCGCTGCTGCTTTGCAGAAAGGAAGCCAAGGCAGAGGCAAAAGTATTTGAACACACAGAAAAATGCACAAAAATGCCAGGGGGATGCGGGCACCAAGGCTAGGCAGTTAATTCTCGGGTTCCATCTGCACCTTCAGGCCCCACTCCCTTGCTGAACACCAGCCTGCTGGGACTTGGCCCCAGTCGCACAGGAAGGATGTGGCGCAGCAGGGAGCAAGAGCTGGGTCTCCCCAAATCCCAAGCAAGCGCCCTGATCCCTGGATAATCCTGCTTTGCTACCGAGATAAAGAGGAAAACTGAGCGACAGAGGAATCTGGCATTATCACAGGGACACGGAAAAAACACTTCAGGGGCACCAACAATGAACGAGATACCTAAAACTTGGCCAAAGGCAGAGGAAGCAGCTGCAGGCGGGAAGAACTGATCTATGGCAATTTCTCCAAGTTTCTTCTGTTAAAGACTCTTTGGTATTTGCAGGCTGTCTGAAGTCTTGCTTTTTGCTTTCTATCTCTCCATCAGCTGCCTTAAAGTTTTAGTAGACAGAAGTGAATTTTGAATCCTACACACAAATAAACTAGTAAATCAGCAGAATTCCCGCTAGGTTCAATGAGAGTAGCAAGACTTTCTGGAATGAGTTACAACTACAAATTCTGAGCATTTTGATAAACACAAGTCTCTCGGACATTATTTGAATCCTTGTGAACCTGAAATGAATTAAACCCTGACCAGCTGACTACATTACTGACTAAAAGCGTCAACACAAGAGTAATTTCTGCTGATCTCTGAAAGTCAGAGCTGATTAGCCAAATACATCTACTAAAGAATACACTGAAACAGAAGTTTCTGATAACATTTGGGTCACCGACTGCCCTTCCCATTCCACAGAGGACGCATTTTTAGCACAGCAAAACAACAAAATCTGGATTTTTAGCTCTTGGCCACAATTAAATAAGGACATCCAATATTAAACTGCCTTTGTGAACTTGTGAATATAAACTCTAAACCAGGTCTTTATTATGCCATCCTGAAAGCTACAGCACCGTTCTGATTGAGGATGCTATCAAAATATTAATCCAGCGCTCAGCCTTGTGCAAACATTTATGTATGGGCCAAAAGCTCTGTCATTCTCATGCTTATTAATCTTTCCTTCCAGGAGGCAAAGCGCCACGTAAGCTCCTCTGATAACTCAGTTATCTCTCTCCCCAGAAAAGGAAAGGGTGGTCCTTCCAACCAAGTGGCCATTTAAACTACTACTAGATACAACACCACAGGGCTACATGTGACTGGGGGAGCAGAGATGAGCAGTATTTCCCCTTTCCATACAGTCTCAAACTGTGGGTTAAATGTTTGAGAGTGTATAAAACAAGCATCTTGAAAGCACTTAAAGTGTTACCTAGCTACCTAATATAGCTTGGTAAATCATCTTGAGCTCTAAAGAAGTGTTTCAGCCTATAGTAGGTTGAGGTTTTCTCTGCAATTCCAGAATTACCGCTACTTCCCAAAGCCCAGGGCATATCCAATTTGCATCCTTGCTTCCACAGAACAGTTCAGGTATATCGCTATTAAACCTACATTATCAGCAATCACAGGGAAAGCCATAACGTTTACAGGCAACACTGCAAGCAGAAAAAGAATGACTAATTACAAGCATTTTGGGTTGAGTATGAAAGGCTCAGAGGGACTTAACTAAACTGATTACCAACTACAGCAGTGATTACTAATGCTCAAAAAAGAGGCCAGAATCTGAAGACTTATTTCCATATCAAGCATAAGCAGGGCTATCTACTAAAGACCTCATAAATGCAAGGCAGCTCAATTTGTAGCAGGAGCTTCTTGTGACAAGAACACAGTTCCAGGTGGGACCCAGCGTTTTATCCTACTATCTTGAAGCTTTTCATGATGTTTCCAAGAGATAAAAGAGCCTCTGGCTTCTTTAAAGAAGTATCAAGCACGACTAGACCGCAGCGACTATCTCTCTAAAAGCCTTATCTACCACCCCATAGCAGCCATTTCCCTCCTTAATCCTCCCAGCCAAACCCCACAACTCGGGCAGTCACTGTTAATTGTCTACAAATTAAATGATTATGTGTATCTGCATTTCAAAGGGGGGTGTGCAGCTAGAGAGACTGATTTTTTCAAGCCGCTTACTATGGGGTACAGAGACACTCTGCACTTCACAGCTGCCCAAGACGGTCAGTACCTAAAAACTGGCATCGGCTCACGTCTCCCCCTCATGACCTGCAGGTCCTGAGTGTCAGGTCTCAGTCCTGCTCCTATTGCACCGACCTGAAAAAAAACAACCAACCCACCCCAAATCCGCAGCCCCTATCTGCCACCTTGTGATAAACCAAAACCAAGAGATCGCGTCAAGGGGCTAATCTCGACTGTAAACCCAAAAGAGGGCCAAGGTACATGGTACACTGGACGCCTGCACCTCACTATCACGGCACAGCCTGGCCGTGGGTCTGCGGGGGCGGCGCGGGGAGCGAGCGTGCTGCAGCCCGGCCCGCACCGGCCCCGGGACGGGGGAACCGGCGGCTCCGGCGAGCGCAGACCCGAGCTGCCCTGGGCAGCTGCTGCACAGACACTGAGCGAAGCGCTTGGTCGGGACCCGGAGTTTTTGCAGGGGAAGAAAGGAAAAAAGGCAAGTCAGCGGTAAAGGAGAAGCGGGTAGCCCTGCTGTGCCGTGCCCCCCCCCCCCCCAGCCCCGCTCCCGCCGGTCGCCTCCCGGTGTGCGGTGCCGGCTCCCGGCGGCCTGGGGAAAAGTTTGCCCGAAGGCAATCTGCGGCGGAGCCAACGACCGAGAGCGGGGACCGCGCAGCCCGGGCGGCCGACCCGGGAAGAGGAGATCCGTTCGCAGCCCGGGCAGGCGAAGCGGCACCCGTGTCTACTACGCGGGAGGGGAGATTTGCCGGTGGTTGCCGGTTCTCCCCCGGTACTCACAGCTGAGCGATGGCGCCCTGGGAGATCACGGCGTTGTCGGAGAAGTAGGGGATCATCGCGGCTCCCCGCGGAGGCGGCCGCCCTGCCCCGCGGCATCGGGAGCCGCCGCCGCTCTACCCCGCGGCCCGCCGCGCTCCGGCCGCCCCCCGCCCAGTGCGCAGGAGCGGCCCCAGCAGCGGGGCGGGGCCG
>JANZLQ010000089.1:5381453-5417177 GCA_026212715.1 Elanus axillaris | reverse complement strand
GGGCCTGGGCAGGCCCCGCCCCCGCCCGCACGTGGCGGCGCGGCAGGCAGCGGGCTGCGGGCGGGCGCTCGGGGAGCGGGATGGGGCCGCTGGTTCCCCCAGGAGGGGGAGAAGGAGGGAAGGGGGACGCTGGCCAGCGTGGGTGCGCTATTTTGGTCTATTTTTTTCCTTTTTTTTTTCTTTTTCCTAGGCCAGAGCAGCCGGGGAAGGTTGCAAACTTTGAAACTGGGTTGGAAGCAGCACATCAGAGTGAGTTTTTTTGCAAAAGGCAGGCAGCGACAACGCGGGAGCTTTGGAAATGACCTTAATTTCTCTCCTGCAGGAGAGGGGGGGTGGGAGTAGTTCTCAGCAATAGCTTTCATGTGCAGAGACTTGGCAACTCATTTTCTGCCAAAAGAGAAGAGAAGCAGCTGCCTTTCAATGCTATTTAATCTTTAGCTCCATCGCCCCTCAAGAGGAAAGGAAGAAAGGAAGTTCATTAGAACAAAAATCTTGTCCTCTGGCTGCTGGGAATTCAGATGTCAGAGCACAAGGGAAACTTAATACAGTTTTCCACCGGAGAGAGTTGAGGGGCGGCTCACTCAATCCAGTCCTGCACACAGGACTGCCCCAAAGCAGAATCTCTTTATTCCAGATCTGCCTTCTCCAGCCCTGACACCAAGCAAGCAGTTTAACTAAGGAGTGTGGGAAAACAACTGAGAAAGCTTGGAAGCTAGCTCAGTTTTCTCTTTCCCATAGGAATGCAGGACATCCCAGCGCAGAGGGACGCAAATAATACCCTGTTCTTAAGCCGTCTGGTGCGGATGGCACATGTTCAGACCCAGTAACAAGGCACAAGTCAGCTGACAGTGGAAAGTGTAAGTTTGAACACTTGCACTTATTAATGACACCTATTCCATAGCAAAAAAATACTGCCAGCACATCACTGCAGAACTGCCCCTATGATCAGGCAGCAGAGCTAGAAGCCAAAAGAAAGCTTTGCCTAGGCTTTATTTCCAACTATTAACTAAAACTTTCAGAGAAGCAGAGAGGCGTTTAAAAAAACAAAACAACCAGACAGCATGACAGCAGCTGCTTCAGGTCTGAGACTTCATAGGAGCAAGACAGACACTTGTCTGAAAGGTCTCAACCATCCCTACTTCAGGGGCTCCCAGAGAAAGGGACAAAGCAGCAGAATTTGTGTTTCTGCAAGTTTTGTTAGAATATGGTTTGGTTGCATTAATTTAAGCAATGTCATCTTATATAGCCAAGAGCACATCTCTGGTAATGGCTTCTCACAGCTGTAAAGAAAATGCAGTGCCAGCTTGCTGCAGTGCCAAAAAAAAAAAAAAAATCATTGTTAGGCAGAAATGAAGTCAGTTGCAAAAAGCAATGGAAAAAAATCAAGACATTAGAGAAATGGAGGGTAACTCAATCCTTCCAGAGGTCAGGAGACTGGCAAGAACCTCATACCCAGTAGTAACACATACCACACATTTGTAGACTGAAAAACAAACCCAGAACTTCTGTTCTATTCTAATTAATAACTTAAGGGTTTTATTCAAGCATTGTAGAAGACTAAATGCACTTATATACTGTCCAGACAGATGTCAGATTTCTTACATGCATTACAAAGACAAACATTACAAAGGCAAGCTCTTAAAAACTGCTGAAAACAAGTGCAGTGATTAACTACAAGCAATGCTCTTAAAGCAGCTACTCATATGGATAATAGATTTGTAAATGAATTAGTCCTGGATTAATACAATTATCCACTGCATCTCCATATGCTAAGACACCAAACAATGATAGAAATATCCCAGCTTTTTTCTTTTTGAACCTTGAGAAAACAGGAGTAGGAAATCCTCAAGTAAGTCCATTTTTGAAATCTGCACTATTAAAAGCTATTTGAACTTGGTTTTGTTGCCATAAAGGTTGAAATACCAGCCTAAGACTCACACTGCCTTCAGGCTACATGTTAGTGAGATCAGCTTTTCAGTTCCCACTGTCCATTTGTAGAGCATGTGTTATTTTCACATGCTGCATTTTAAAATCAGACTTAAGGAACAACCCTATTTCTTTGTCAAAGTTGCATCCTACATTTAGACACGAGCAGAAGTATTGACCCAATAACCTGATGTCTCAGCATGCGGGAGCAAGGAGCAGGCAGAAAGAAGGGGCTTTGAGGGGATGCACGACAAGATGGAGTTGAAGCCAGCAGGTCACAAGACGGCCAAGAAACTGCTCCTTGCTGGAAGCAGGTGGACTCTGCTGGGACAAATATATAAAGAATTTAAAGCGCACAAAATTGCAGTGATGACAGGTAGCAGTCTAAATCACTCCTGTGCTGCAATAGAGCATGTGAGCACAGCCATTAATCACTATATGACAAGATGTAAATAAGTCTGTCTGGGGTCTCAAGTGCTTCCCAGTGCACGAAATTACACTTTGCTGCGGTGAAAAGGGCACTCACAGCCTGTCCGAGTTTTCCGTCCGCATTTTGCACTCCCCAGGAGGTCACAGGATTAGCAGGGCCATGCCACCTGCTGCAGAGGCAAGCAGTAAACAACACTGCATCTGCACTCAGTTCAACACAACCCTTGTTGGGCAGCAGGATTTCATTTAACCTTTGAACACCACACAGACCAATAAACTACAGTTACATACATCATGCAAGACACACTGTACAAAAACCAATCCATCCCAAAACCTTTTCAAAACTAACTAAGCCAGCTATTCCAGCAGCTAAAACCAGTTACGGAAGCATCACGGAAAAAATCTACGACAAAGAGCGCTATGGATGTCTGGCCAGGCACTTCAAGAGGAGGGAACAGAGGGAATGCCCACCAGAGCTGCCTCTGGAGAGAAGTTTAAGGGGCTGGAGAGAGAACATGCCTGCACAAATCTCTTGTATTGACTTGTAGTGTTCTGCCTGGCAGACAACAAGGCTGAAAATACATGGTTCATTCATACAATCATCATCTTCCCCGGTGTCTATCTCAAAGCTATACAGTCGCAGTTGCTTGCACCAGTAACTTCAGATGCCTTACTTTCCTTGTGCTTTTTAACATGTTTTGATCTTGCAATGATGTAATAGAGTAATTCTGTGTCCTGCACGGGACTAGCAGCTTGCAAATGGGATTCTCCTTGTACAGCTGAGGCCTTGGTACATAGGTCACCAGTAAAAAATGCATGAAGCGCTCTAGTCAGGTTTTGCATTAGCATGCAGAGATTTAACACTTGCAGAAAGCATGCTTACAGCTGGACGCAGAGTCCTGTCAGTTCACATAGTCCACATGCAAAGAGGGCATTAACCAAGCTAATGTTTCCATCCAAGATCAACAGCTTAAGGCTGAATTGCTGCTTCTTGTCAGACCACACAACAAAGGTGTGAGTGTCACTACATTCCACCCACTCCTATCTCACAGGGGTTTGCTGAGTGTCTGCTCACATGCTAAGATGATAAAATCTGGAGGAGCACAGATTGTCTTATAGACAGGTTCAATTCTTAGCCTACACTGGGGCCTGGTGACTTCTTTTCATTTCAGAATGTGTCTGCCAGCAAGACTTTTTTTGGTCCTCTCAGTTCACTCCTTTTGAAAAGCCCTAATGAAGATGTATTTCCATAGTCTCTCCAGAAACTTATTCCAGTGGATATGAAGGGTTGGGTATTATTTTAAGTCCATTTGGACCAAACTCCAAGTACTTTCTGCAAAAGCAAGGCATGTTCTTCTCTTCCTCCAACACAGCTGGGTAAACCTGTGGTAGGTACTACCAGCTATACCGTTAGCTGGATTCAAGGTAAAGGGAACAGTGGGATGTTGTCAGGTGTAGGAATTGTGGCCTCAATCTATTAGCATCAGTGTAACAGATAAAGCAATGCAGAACCCAGACCCATGTTTTCAGGGGATTATGAAAAAACCTGTGAAGCTGCTGCCTTAGGCAAACAAACCTCCCCCTCACCACCATCACATCCTCTCCCCACAGAGCGATGAGCTACGACAGTGCCTGCTCAGCCACCTTTACTGCGCATATGGAAAGTTTGTTCTTTACTGCCAGGCAGCTGCTTCCGGTGTCATTTATGAAAAGTTACAGAATTTTGAAAACAACACATTGCTGCCCACAGCCGAGCACTGGAGTCTTGCACAGGCATTGCCGCAGAGAGCAGAGGTAGCAGCAAGTTCATTTCCGTGGGCAGAGGTGGGGCCAAGTGCTTTGTTTTTCTCACCGGCAGCTATACTCTGTCTTTCCCCACAAAGATAGCTGTCTCAGCATCAGGTCTGATAGGGAAAAAGGGTCCTAAGAGGTAGCTTTGAAGAATATGGTGCCACACTCCGGCTGTTTTGAGGGTCAAAGGATCTGATGCCCCTGCTTTTTTGGTGGGAGGTCAGTTAATTTATCCTGTTGCTGTGAGAACGTGTGGCTTTCAGCAATGAACAGCATCTCAGATGAATCTGAGTGGATTAAGAGTCCAAACAGATGACTTATCTGGAGAGAGCCTTAAATTAGTGCAGCAAACCTGTAAACAGGTAGAGACTGATGCATTGAGAGCAGCACCTCCTGCACTCATCGCCTACTGCTGCCTCCCCACCTCAGAGAGAGGAGTTATCTGTCAAAAGTCTTCTGGCCATTTTTAGCATGGTAGACAAAGCCTACTGCGTTATGTAGTCCAATGTACCAGGAAAACATGAAGGCATTTCAGTAGAGGTGATCATAAACAAGCCAATGCACGCAGGGCAGAAGGAGATAGAATATAGTAAAGAAACAAAGCTTTCCCAGTAAGAGGGATACCACCCACCAAGGCAGTGCTTACATACACCAGTTTCATTACACACAGTAAGGGAAATTTAACAAAGTAATTAATAAGGAGCCCGTATCTAGTTTAAAAGAGGCGGGGGGGAGGCAGGATCAGGGAAAGCACGCAAAACTATACTTGAATCCTGAAGAACCAGTCAGAACAGGAAGCTACATTCTAAATTTGGTTATTTAAGCTGTCAAAGAGTATTTCTGTTTCCAGTTCTTGAGCAAAGAAATCAGACAGGCACATGGGTAGGGTGATAAGCATCACAGAAAGAACAAAACCCTGCTTTTAAAGCCCGTTTGGTCAGTTGCCCATCATGATCAATGATTAGGCTTCTTAGCTGAGAATTCAACACCTATTTTGCAATATTATCACTTCATTAAACCCTTCCCTCACAAACCCCACACCCAATCGTTGTATAGTTTACTTACTACTAAATCTTAGAGGGTCTGACACAAAGAGGTCAATGCTCAATTACACCCATTTTACAGAGGCAGAAGCAAAGATGACTGAAGGGACCGGAGCAGTGCCACCAGGCAGCAGGGGTAGGAAAAGAGACACAAGCAGCAGTGTCTATCACTCTGGTCTCTCAATCAGCCACACTAATATTTGACAGGGGCAACACATGGTGACACAACTTTTGCTGAAACTTCATCTCCCACAGCCACCTTCCCCTCCTGCTTCCTGGAAAGCTGCCTTCTACATGCATTCAAGCAATTCAAGAGGAGCTCTGAAGAAACTAGTTCTTTGCATGCAAAAACTACAATGCCTTCTATTTGCACAGCAAAAAGTTCTCCATGCAAACACCTATATCACTACTAAAAAGTTAATCCAGACCCTTGCAAACTGTTAAAGCACTGCTCTAAGTCCAGCAAGGAAGAAATATGTTTAAATGACACGTCTGAGATCATAAAATAGGTAATGTGTTATTTCAGTGACCTATGGAAAAGAAAGATCTAAATCCTCTGAACTGTCGAAAACGCACTCCTAATTTTATAAAGGACTGGTTTTGGTGCAACGATACCAAAAAGCTGAATGGCAACAAGTCCAGAAACCCTGGCCCAGATTCCCTAAATACACTTATGTGCCTGAAATCCAAGCAAAGATGAAAACTCTGAGGATTCATATTTAACTGTGAAGCCTTGCGAAGGTGCCCTATCAGGAAAGGACCAGAACAGCTATTTTGGAGTTTCTATTTACAACAGGAATCTTTCCTTCACTTAGATTCATGTAGGTTAGAGCACCTGGTTCATGCTCAGCAGGAGACACAAGCATGCATGGAATCCTTATGGCACCTCCTGGTCAGCCCCTCCTTTGCTAACCTCTGAAGAAGCAGCACAAGTACATGGGGGCAACTGTTCTGGGCTTGCTCTGTGCGGAGCAGACCCTTTTGATAGCTGAAGCATATGACCCCCCCTTCATTCCTTTTACTTCCCAATTTGTCTTTGCCTTGTTCCTCATTCTTCTCTGTTCACACACTTAGAATGACAAATTAAATAAAACTTTTCATGAGCATACATATTTTGAGCAAGCTCCCTGCTATAGCATCATATGTTTACCTGGTAATTTGGTAATGCAACAATATTAGTTTGCTTGATCATTCAGCCTCAAAATCACACCTGAAGTCATCTTACACATTACTGTGCTCCACAGGTATGTGATCAGACTGGACTGAACATGTTGCAACCACAGACATAGACCTTGCCTTGAACTAGCCCTGCAGATACCTGTTACTAATTTAATAAACCCAAATTTTACTACAAGTGCTATGCCTTTGCTCACAGTTTGGTGATAAAACACCTGGTATTCAAAAAATGAAGACTACAGACCCACTATAATGAATTGTGATGTGGCCCACAGAACTTTTTCTGGTGGTCAGCATAGCTGGCAGATTAACAGAACCGTTTTTTATCTTGGTATCACATTCTCCACAAGCAGCTGTAGTAAATGCCACAGAGAGGCTAAGCTGTCACTGAAAGGCAAGACAGAAAGATGGAGAGACAGGAAACACATTCTAAAGATTAGGCTCATACTACAAAAGCTTAGTAATCCCCAGCATGGATAAACACAAGCTTTCCTGTACACCACACACACAGTCCCCTCTTACTCAAAATCTGGAGTTAACAAACTGTCTTGCACACCCATTAGAAGATCCAGCTACCATTCAATTACCAACAAAGTAAATGTTCAGCAACTACAGCAGCAAGCAAAGGAAGCGCAAGGAAGGTTTAGTTGCTAGAACGCACAGTGTATGGTTTTTGTAAGTCTCCCTTGTAACACCAGATAGGCTTTAAGGATAACCAGAAATGTCAGAAGCCTGCCACAGGAGCACCAAATGGCAACGATACACATCTCCAAAAGTCACAACAGACACATGACGCTGCAGATTGACGCATCTCAGCATGGACTACAAATAAGCCTTCTGAAGTGCAGTCAGTTCGGTATCACAGAATCACTCTCCTCTTTCTCCCAGAGACTAGCATGCACCTGCCGTAACCATCAGGTAGAGAGAAGCTTACAGTGGGTCTAAGTTTAAAAATCAAACAAGTTGGCTTACAATTTTTTGAATTGTTGCTCCTTATAGGCAAACACACGCACCGATTTCGCTTACTATTTGAAAACAACTTTTATACTGTTACAAACCGTAAGCTCCTGCATCAGACTGTGGTCTTCCGCTCCTAAACCAAAAGTATTTACTCACAGCTTGAAACTTTGAGGCATCTTGGCACATCCAACTGTTAATCATGGCAATAATCTGATTTGCCTTCCTTCCCAGTTCACTCCTGGAAGGAACTATTTTGACTAAAAAAAAACCAAACCAGAAGGTAAGCATACTTAGGCTGCAAAAGGTGTCGGGTTGGTTGGGTTTTTTTTCCCTTTTTTTAATACCACCCTCCCACCCCCACCTGAAGAAGGGAGGACAAGCACCTTTTGAGAATCAGGTAACAAACACCAGATTTCAAGCAGGACCTAATCACTTTCTGTGGCACTTGAAGGGAATGACAGGCTCCTCAGCTTTACCTAAGCGAATGGACTTCAGTCTGACTGAATACGAGGCCATAAAGGTTCAAAGAATTCCTCTGAAGTCCCCAGCAGCCTTGCTAGGCAATACAGCTTACCCAATTTTATATGCAGCAGTTACTGTGCAGACTCAAATGCTGCATTTCAGCAACCAGAGCTGTTTCAAGGCACACAGAAGTGGTAAATTAACATAGTGTGGAAATAGAGGCACCATTTCAAACATAAACCTAAAAAGCAATCAGCGGATCCTGACAGTGAATCCAATGGAGACTGCAGCACCGCTGCTGCCCCGGAGCCCTGAAGATAGTTTGTCAGCAAAACAAAGATGCTGAATCCTTGCAACCTTGGCACTGAGAACACAAAACCTTAATGTCAGTAGGTCACAGTTGGTGTAAACACAACTCAAAGCTCAGTACACGTGCATTTTAGGTAAGTTTTAACAACACTGGGATGATGCAAAGAGATTGTTAACACAGATGCCCCATTAAGAGTGTATTCAGCGTGGCTGCAGCACGTCTGGGAACAGGAGAGATGTGCAGGCCAGCGAGCTGTACAGCCTCCAGATAGTCCAATAGAAGTGTCTAAAAGGTAGCTATGAAGGTAATAAATGTAATAAATAGATTGTTTAGGACATCTGCTTAGGCAGTACTCTGTCTTAGTCCCATTAGCCAAGAGTTAGACAGGTGTCAAGGTCTGGCTCGATCAGGGACTCCAGAGCAAGAACTTGGACCCACATCAAGGGTTTGCGGATCTCACCCATATACTGCAAGAACGGTCACAGCTATGGCAGGGTACAGAGACCCTCCTGGGCTTCCCCCAGAGCAGGGCTTGGGTGTGCGAAAAAAAGTTCCAGAAACCAAGCTGGTTTTCACCTATTTGCTCAGCTTCAAGTATTTGCAGTATTGATTTGCCTTGGTTTTTAGTAACAGATAGAAGTCTTTATAAAACTTAGCTCAGTGTTCAGTATACCCAAGTACTTTCCTAAAGTAGGAAAACAAACCATTCCTCTTTGCATTGGTACAAAAGAGTTCACAGAAAATACCGTTTCAAGCATCTTCCAAGGATAACCGTAGAGCACACATGAACTCTCTTTCTACATATCTAATAGCTCTTTCCATCTTTGGGAGAAAAGCGTTAAGTGGATTTTGCTAATTCACAAAGCAGAAAACTCCTCATTCCATGATGGTGCTGGCAGAAGCAGTCTTGTGGCGAGTGCAGACTTGTCACATCATTTGACTGCTCTGTAGAGCAGGTTTAAGTTTAAACAACATTTTCACACACTTCCTCTCCCTTGTCTGCGAGACTTGAGTCCATGCAATCAGTCCTCTGTGGTGTTAGATCATAAAGAGCATGGACAGGTCAGCAACTAGACTATTTGTTTTAGGTATGATGACCTTTATGTACCTATGTACAAGTTTAAGTTCCTATTTGAAACTCGCCTCTCTGCCTCTTTGGAGAACATTTTAGACTGTTTGCTTTTCATAGCCTCTGCTCAACAAGCACTCGTCCCTCCTGCTGTCCTACTGCCAGTCTTTTCTGCATGTTCCCCTTCACCTCAATATATATCCCATATGTCATCAGTGAGAAAATGATAAACAGCAGAAACCTAACACAAGAAGCTATCTAGAAATTGCTAGTCACAGGACTAGCAATGCTGTTGAGCTGGATCTAAGTGGAACATTTGTCTCTTTTGAGACAGCAGTCCCTAGACTCTGCAGAGACATAGGGACTCAGAATACTTAGTGATCATCAAGACTGATCACTGCAAAAATCTTCTGACACCGAACATTTCTATGTGCTTATGCCTTGGTCTTAAGCTAATCCCATTGCAAGCATTAATATCTCTATGCACTAACATCCTATTTAATAAATATTGAAATGTTATTTATTAACCCAAACACGCTTTTAGCCACAGTAGTACTCCTGCATTCAATGTCCAGTTAATGGGACTAGTTAACAGGATGAGTTTGGGCACGCTTGATGCCAACCATGCTACCCTGAGGTAGTGGTTGAACAAATTTTATGTGAGTGCAGGAGACAGAAGGACTCCTTGTCAGAAGAATTTTACAAACAGCAAAAATCCCACTGCAAACACTGACTGTTGCCACAGCCGGGTCACCTGAATGATGCCTCAGGAGAACTTCACCAGCCTGGCCTTGCCCAGGCAGGCAGCTAGGAATGTCAGGCTGCTGCAGTGTGCTACTTTGGCAACATTGCAACTGATAACGTACCTTTGCTTTTAAAGCTAAATTCAGTCCATTGTCTCTTTACTGTCTGGGTTTTTAATAGCTACAACTTGCTATGTTCCCTTGAAAACTGGGGATTAGATACACTCAAAAGTTTATAGACATCTGCTGCTCCTCCACAGCAGGACTCCAGGTTGATGACTTACCACATTTGACTGTATTATTTTTATCCTATCGTAACCAAACACATTAAACACCCACCCCCTTATTTTGCCGAAGAAGGATCCTGGTTTCAGTTAGCTTTCTGACCCCAGCAACAGGAGTCAGAGAGTTCAGATCACCACATCAACAACAGCTTGTCATTTCCTACCCCAGGAAGTTATTTAAAATATATTAAAAAACGCTTGTTTCAAGCCAAACCTACAATTGTTGTTAAGTGCCCACAACAATTATATACCTCCCATCCCCATCCAATACATTATGTATACTGAGATCAAGTCACGAGTTGATCTTGTGACTGCTGGAAGGCTAAGAGTGAAATTAAAAATCAGAGTTTAGCTGAGTTCAGTTTGAGCCTCTGGGAATTGTGCTCTCCAGCTTTCCTCTCAGTCATGAAAGCTGTAAAATGAAGAAACAGCAATTCTTAAATCATCATTTAAGGGCAGAAGACTGAAGGAAACAGACCAGTCATCTTCTCTGGGCCGCACAATCATAGGACTACACTGAAATCATGAGAATGTGCAACCAGGACATCTTTTTCTCTTGCAGGTGCATCCAAGTTGGCCCCAAACCCAAAGCCCAAATCTTTTAAGTACTTTAAAAAGCCTTTTAAATACTAGAAATTATGGCTTCTGCTGTTGCTTAATGTTGTTTGTGTGAGTAGGTACAGACACATCGCTCATAAAAGGGAGAACTATTTCACCTTCACTTCCCCTTTACTCCCTCTGGAGGGAATCTTACGCCTTTCATAAAATTTGACTGCAACATTTTAAGCCAAGAAAGTGCTCCTGCTGCTGCAGAAGTTACCTGGTATATACACTTTTTGCTTTCATTAAGTTTAGCTGAAATAATTCTTTTAATGGCTTACAGGATAGGAGACAAAGCTTACAAGACTTCAAGAAGTCTACCCCTTAAGACTATGACTATGTTATAAAATCATGATTCCTATTTGTCACTGTTTAATCAGTTGAGTTTCAACGTTTGTTTGGTTTTTAGGGATAAGCACTTATCAAAAAAGGTTCTTCCTGAAGCAACAGAAGTCAACATTTATGAAAGGTGAACATCTCCATGCAAAACAATCCCAATTTAAAAAAAAATCCCTGCAAATGCTCTCCTAACTTTGGAGTAGGTGTTTGGCTACCTGCATCAGTAAATATCTAAATATCAGCAAATATCTATGCGTCCAATGAACATACTATTTTAAGCAGCAGGTGCCCATAGGATCACCCTGTACTTCAGCTTCTAGAAGTACAACTTTTCACAAATCCCAAAGACGTACACAAGGGCCTAACCAGGAAAAGAAACACTGCTAGAGGATGAGTATCACTGCTGAAGTCTCTCCTGTGATGCTCCTGCTAACTAGGATAATCCAACAATCTTTGCTGGCAACAGAGACGTTTTAATCAGAGAACATAAGTTTATTAGTATGGGTATTCCTCTCAGAATATTCCGATGATGGGCCAAATCCTGAGAAACAACGTACGACATTGGAGGGAACTAAGGAACAACACAACGAGGATTTGTTCTTAAGATAAAAGCAAAGTCTCCACACACACAGAAAAATGGAGTATCACCATCTCACTCAGAACATGTCCACTGGCAAGACACCCCTTCCTGGATGCAAACAACAGTTTGGAGAATATACTTACTGACTTCTTTGCATACTGTTCCCCATATGTATTTTTCAGTGTGTAATCTGACTTTTCCCATTTCCTGCTGCAGCAACCCCTTTGCTGGGAGCATCATTTAGGCAATAGTTAAATATATTTTTCAGTAAGGTAAACACAAGACAGTTGTGCAACATTAACAATAGGCAGAAAATGATGCATGTTTGCAGAACATGCCAGAACAACAAAAAAAGCCCTGTGGAACATTTCACACAGAAAAGTATCCTCGAGGACTCTTGCAAGCCTCAAGTGACTATCTTACCTTCTGGGCTGGGACCGGCACTCTTCTTCCCCACTGTCTGCCTCCTGCATACATAGGAAAGGAGAAAAAAGTTAGCATGCTTTAATACATGCAGAGTCCAAAGACTTGCATTTCACTGTTTTTTGATGGTAGAAGGCAAAGGAAACTTTCACTGCCTCTGCACACAGCTGTCACTATAGAGGAACTCACTTTCTGCTCAGCTGTCACTTCATGTTCTTTCAAAACCCTTTTAAAAACTCAACATTACAAGAATTTGCACGGACTTCAAATGACCCCTGCCAAACAAGGCAGACCACAAGCCAAACACATAGTTTACTTCCGGGAAAAAACCTCTGGGTTTTATTACCTTTACATAGATCATATTAATTCATAGTCCAGTGTCAGCAATCAAGTATAAGAATCCACAAACCCAGCAAGTAATAAAACTACCAAACAGGACTGGGTGAGTGCAGATAGACCAGAAAGTAGAAATTTGACATACTATGCTGCTTTAGATGCAAAATTAGTATGCACAATCTCTAACATGCTGTGGAATTTTACTAGGCCTACCTACTAAAGCCAAAAGCAATACCTCAGTACAGAGATCTCAGCAATTAATTACGCTTCACAGTACATTTACATATGGGTTGCCAGGCACTGGCTAGTGATGGGGTATAGGATCTGTCTTATCACTGAAAACTTACTACGTTTGTGTAGGTCTGCAGAACCAAACACATTTTAAAACATACCAAGCGTTCAGTCAGGGCAAGGGCTTCCCAAGAAAACCAGAGTTCAGCACAAGGTGACAAAGGAAGCAAAAAAGATAATTTTGTGACGAGATTGCTTTGGGCTTCCCTCCTGCAGAAGACCTCCTCTCCAGTGAGTGCCCACCATTTGCTGGCATTGTAAAGTCCAACACGAGTTGCACAGAACTGACCCACAATAAAGAGCAAGACCTCAGTATGGCACCATGTATTTTGGTCATTTTTTTCCAAGACACAAACCAGCAAGCAGGTAGTTGCAAGAGACCTGTGCCTCTATGACAACAGGGTTGCTAATGTTCTACTAATAAAGTCATGTGGTAGGCACATAATTCTCTGAAGTGCTCATTATTTTTTTTTTCTAACCGGGTACAGAGCTCTTTTCTAACTTTTCCCAAGCTCCAGTACAGTTATTCCATTTCTCTCCTTTTTCTATCACTCATCCCATTATCATTTAAGTTGAACACATCCTCTCATGAGCAAAGATGCTGGTACATGTTGTATTATGACAATAGTAGAGCGAACGGTCATGTTTACTGCATTACTCACAAGTCATTTTATAATACTCCTGAAGGCAAACACAAAATGATGCACTTCTACTGTGCTTCTCAAGCAGGAAAGCAGGGATAAAGAAAGTCCAGAGTTGCTTTTCTGCAAACATCTGCAGAAGAGCTGAAACCCTGAAGCCAAAACATCAGCAGAGAGGGATGGTGTTTCACACAAGGATGAACTTCAATTTATACCATCACAGTCATAGTGCTCTCATCCCCAGCACTGGCCCCTGCCCAAACACCTCTGCAATAGGCTTTGATAACATTCTCCCATGAACAACCCAGGAGCGACTGTACAGCTCTTCTGAGAAGGGAAACTATCCTTTTCTTCCTCCTCAGCTTGCTTCAGAAGAGCAATTTGGAAGATGCTCTATCATGCAAACACTGATTTCTGTTTTACATATCACAGTACACAGATAGAAACTAGAGAAAGGTGTGTAAGAGATTTCATGGGCTGGGGGAAGGCTGGGGAATGAGATAAATGTCAATTCCACATGGAGTTGATGGAAAAAAGTAAATGAGGAACTGCATGTCCCCAGGCCTCTGGTTCAGCCCCACCAAAGAGGACGTGTACCTGCCTGCCGCCCAGGGCAGGAGAGGAAGAGAAGCAACCGGAGAGGGAAAGATTCTGGAATATACACATTTACAACACCTACAGAAACTAACACATAAAAGCATCAAGCTCAGAAAAGGGGAGGAGTGGAAAAGTTAAGTTTCCATAAGATAACCACACAAACATAAGTTTTTTCCTGAGAATCTTTTGAACTACATTCTTTGTGCCTGTTGGATGCAAAGATCATACTCAGTTCATTTTTTCATCGAGTTAAACGCAGATATGCCTGCTGGATATTCTGTTTCTCTCTTATTTAAATTATCTGAATCTGAGAGAGATGAGTAACTAGAAAATGCATTGTTACTGGTCTTCTATTTCTAAGAACAGAACTAGAACACCACCATTAAGTAGTTCACTTGGAGCCACCTGAAACCACAAATTCAAGCTAAAACCTGCAAACCATCTACAACAAGCAAGAGCTGGCAGGAATACCTTCTACTCACCATACCTTAGAATCAGCGCAGCAACTCGATAAGGAAGCTAGCATTCCTGACCCCTTCAAAATGAAAACACCAATAAGCTCCACAGTCAACAGAAAACAAGCTGTAGCGTCATTCAGAAGGGTGCAAATACACAGATGAAGAACAGTGATCACATGAGCAGCCGCAGAGCTCTTCCAGACCAGGGAGCCAAGCCCTTGTTCCCAAGATGAAGTGTCAGCTGCGTTCCTGGCTGGCAGAACACTCCAGGATACTCTCTGGGATACAGACCCAAGACTGGCCTTGCTAAAGAATCCAATGGCATAAAGTCACTTTCCATTATTCAAGCTTTTGTAATAACCGCAATGGCTCTGGACCTATCTGAGCCAGACTATTTGTTGTCCACAGCTCCAGATACTCTACAGCTGTCCTGGCAATCCATGCGCCCCACACAGCCAAAGTCTCCACACATTTCAACTGCGGTGCTTAACACCTCAGAGGCAGTAGCTATTCCATGGACCATGCTGCTCATTCTGTATTTTGGCCTATTTTGGCTTGACAGGTGGTAACAGCAGCATTTTGGGTTTGCAGAAGCAAGACATCAAGTACTTCCAAGCATTTTGCTAGTGTTTAACTGTCTCGCATGCATGAAATAGTAAGTACCTGCATTTTTACAGCAAGCAAAGAAAGTCTACTTCAGTCCTAAATACTTCTCATACCTCCTTGCCTTGCTCCTCTTCCCCTAAATTTGTAATCCTAATTGCTAGCACTTCCCAGGAGAGTGTATATTAATTTCTCACCCCAGTAGTGGAAAGTGCAGGCAACTCCTAGTAGGTTGGAGTAGAAAATACTGTGGTGAAAAGGATAGCTCCGAACCCTAAGATCACACAGTGCTCCTCCTAGCCAGGCAGCCGATGTCACCAGAGAAGCCACACAGGCCACCTCCTCAGTGCCACACACCAGTTATGGCAAACAGATACAGCATGCAGACTTAAACTCACCTCAGGTTGTGCCAGTGTGGGCAACTGTCTATCGCCCCTGCGTTGGAGAGCATAGGTCCCTCTGGGTTATCCTGAGCAGACTCTGCACTAGCTTCTAGAGATCTGCCTGTGCAGAAACAGAGGGATGTGGCATGTCCTTTACACTACTAGTTGCTAGGAGCAGCAGACAACTCGCAACACAACTCAATGGGTTCTCCTTTACGGACCCACATACTACAAGTTCTTGCAGCAGCAGTTAAAAAACTGCCACAAATAAAACATGCACACAAGATATGCAGGATTCAGATCTTTGAAGGGTCTGCCAGTCAAGTATAATCATCCCTATTAAACTGAAAGACACTAGCACTACAGTTACCACATCTGGCTTTGCCCAATCCCCAATCCCACCCCACTACTTTGGGTGGCATGACCTGATGTAACGGCCTCACAGCATTAGGATGGTGGTGTTAGATGGGGGTGACAAACTCGAGCGTAAGAAAGATACTAGAACCACAACACCTTTCACTCAGGATGCTGCATCACCTTAAGGACTTGGTGTGCTAAGTGTCCTGAACAAGATCAGCAAGACAAGAAACCAGAAGCCAGCATAAGTTGTGCAGTTAGATTCCTTTGAACAAATTCATTATTTATCTCAAGTCCTGTTGAAAACACCATTAGCTGTTGTGGGTGTGTTTGTTATCGCTGGAACTTCTCAGATCCTGCCAGAGTACAAGCTCCAATAAGTTCCCTGTGGGTTGAAAAAAAAAGTTAACTTGGGTGGGTGGGGGCAAGAGGAAGAGGTCAGAGGGGATGGGAAGAGGTTTCATTACATGCAGGACAACTAAAGACATGATGGGGTTTTTGAATAAGCCAAAACAGCTCAGAAGTCTATATTTGGCTAGAGAACAAGTTTCTCAAACCCACAGTAAGGTAAAACAATTGAAAGAGCACTTGAAATCTCTACTGCACTCTTCAGGAACCCAACCTATGCAAACATTTTTAGCGTTATAATGAATGGCCATTTCCACATGCCAGAAGAATCCTTGTCACAGCAACTGGCAAGCCTGGTACACCATAGCCAAAAGTCCCAGAAATTACAGGAGAAGATCCTGAAATATGCAGCTCATTATCTTAGCTCCACTCAAAATTCAGCCCTTGAGCTCAGTGTGGAGGAGGCTAGACATGGCCCAATCAATTACCATCTGTCCCTGCTGAAGCTCTTACAAGATCTCTTTAATATTAGACATAAATGTAGCAGATTTGTGAGAAACACATCTATTCAGAATATAGCTGACTGTCTACAAAAACAGAACTGTAGACAAGTGCAATTTGAGCAAGAGAGCCATCGCCAGTACCCAGGATGCTATCTGGAACAAAACTAACCTTCACTAACCTCCTCCTCTTCCCATCAGCAGCTCTGACCAGCCTGCAGCCTACTCCTTCCCTGTCTCTCACGTTTTTCCTGGTATTTACAGAGTGGTCAGATTCAGGTTATCTGAATCATCCTCACTCCACCAACTACCTCCTTTGCAAATGCATCCGTACCTTCTCATGGACAGAGGGCATTCAGCATGGAGGAAGATACAGCCAATGCTCCCGTATTTCACATATCCCACCACTACCATTTCTCCTCTTCCGCAAGTCCATGCTACCATCCAGTGTATACCATACCCATCCTACAGTTCCCTGCGCTGCGTTCTGGTCGCTATGAAATTCTGCAGCTGCAAAACATCACAAAAACCTTAGTAACTGTGAGCCAAAACTAAGCTGCAATGACAAGTCACCCCACTAGAGGGGAGGGCAGGACAGAGAAGACGTGCCCAATGCATGGTCAAGTGGAAGCTTCAGTGAAGGAAGTGACTCTCATACTGACACAACAACTAAATCAAGCACCTTCAAATTTTCATGTTATTTTCAGTACATTTCCAAAGAAGAGGAAGTACTGCTGCCAGTGCAAGAATTCATCAGCCAAAAAGCGGACCAAAACCTTCCTTTCTGAGGACATCTTTGGGAAGGCAGTTTACATTTGAGAAAGAGCATGCTTGGACACTGAAACCAGGCATTTGGAGGTGTGACCTGTGACAATGACCCACTTCGGCTTTTAAAGCTGCCTTTGCACAGGTGGTAGCAAGAACCTTGGATCATGCTCCAGCCCCAGGTTCCCTGTGCCCTGCAGCACCCGTGCTGTAACCACAGCAATAGGCGCAAGAGACAGCAGCTTCCACAAATGCTACTTGAAGGTTCCTGACGCTGGATCGCTCCAGCCTCAAACCAGCCTCCTCCACCAGCCTGCAACGAGGAGGAAGCTGAACAGCACTGATGAGGTCCAGAGGGAGTCATACCCTGCTTTCCTTGACCAGAAACAGAGGCCTCGGGGGAAATGGAAGGAATGAGTCGCATAGCTCTAAACTAGGCCACGATATTAAATGCAGTTCAAAGTGAAAGATGAAAAATTCCATCTCTGCTCCTTTCAGGCCATGTAGGACAGAATATGCAAAACATTAATCCTGTTTGTGCTTTGATCCACTGCCAACTATCTGTCATCAAAAGGGCAAGGGAGAAGAGAGAAATTTTTTGAGTGCTATTCTGTTCTATACAATGGGAGTCACTCCATGTCACGCAACCGATTCTGCTCTTATAAATCTCCTTTTTGCAGACTGATGTAATGATAAACAAGAGTCAATCAGCATTCTTACATACAGGGACTGGAGCTGTCTGCCTGTATTTAACATTAGGAACATCACAGCAAGTTCTTTTACTGTAAGAGATATGATTATTAGCATAAGTCATGCGTCTAACAATCACTACATTTCTATTAACCAAGGAACATTTCACACAGACTACACCCTAAAAACACATCTTTCAAACCTTAAAAGACATTCCAATTTAATAACTGCTTGCTACATATGATTTTATGCCAACATACCTGGCTGTATAGACAATGCCTGGGAAGTGTTTTTATCAGGAGCGTCAGTGGTCACAGGCATCAATATCAAGACAGCACTTACAACTTAGTTTTCACCCCACAAGTCAACATTTTCATAGCTGTGACATGCGCGCTTCAGACATTACAGAACTTCTCTTCCCCTTCTCCATTTTCTAAATCTTGGCTAGATGTTGCTTTTTGCATGGGCAGCTTCATTATTTTCATTGTTTGGTACACTTTCCCCTTTTACAGGAATCCTCTGCACAGCAAACACCAGCAGTGAGTGATCCCGAATTCCTATTAGGAAGGCAGAACCCAGAGGTGGATGTGAAACCACTCTCATTTCTTGAAGCTGTTAATTTTCAAAGTCAATATTGTTCTTTTTTAAAAAGATCCTTATTAAAAAGGGGCAGAGAGGCCTTGTGCAAGAGTAATAACGCAGAAGCTATATGAGATAAAGAACTTGGAGCCTTTTCATCTCTCCTAGTGAAGTGCAACTGGCAGCTTCTTATTTATACAACACAAAATCAGTTAACATAGATCCCTCCAAACCCACAGCAAGATTCAGATGTAGCCGTGCCATCAGAGAGGCTTTTCACTTAACATCGTCAAGCCACCACCACGTGAACAACTCTGGACCCTGTCTCAAAGGAGGTACTACAAAGAAAAGAGTTGTAATTAAATGAACGATCTTCTAGTTCTCTGCCTACCCTTTCCTTGGCTAGATCCCATCCAGTTGTTCAAACACACACTAAGTGCCTCTGAGACGAACATGACCTTTGCTGGGCAGAAGGCAGCTGCTTTAGTCAAATCGGAGGCTGTGCAGCCAGGCACCGATCCAGTTGTTAAACCATGCAAATACTCCTCTGCATAGCATCCACCAGTCTCCCAGTGTATTGTTTGGGCTACAGCCATACAGTGCAGTGCAAGCTCTTCCATAAAGGAGCTCTCCTTGTGTGTCAGCAACTATTAAGCAAGTCAGTACAAAACCCGCCCTCCCCCAACTATTGCCCAATGCATGGATAACCCAGTCTGGTTGAGTATTGCAGAGAGGCTGCCATTACTGCAGCCACAGCCTTTCCTCTAATGCAATACAAGTCACCTAGAGATAAGAGTATCCACTGGATGTTCAGAATACTTAGGGCTCAACTCAACCCTTGACACAGACACATGGTGACATTAGAGGTGCCCTGGGGTATCCAACATCTGCACGAGACTGGCATTAGATGCTCAAAGAAGGAACTAAATAGAGGCCCTTGAAGTCCAGGGGACCAGGATCTGTGCACAGACACTGCATAGAACTGAAGTTCAACACCTTCCAAGATGAAATATTTGACAGATGCCTATTCAACAGCAGGCCCTGCACAAGGCTGGTCCTATCAATAATCTCAAATCATCTGCTGGAACAAAGTAAGACAAATGTTTGAGTCATATTGCCAAATATCTATTACACATTTCTGTAGCAGAGAGACTTTCATACAGTAGTCTGAGTTGTATCAATCTCTTAAATAAACTGTGTTAGCAAAAAGCCCACACATACTGCATTTGCAGAAAGGCTGAAGTGCCAGCAACAACACTCTGGCTGGTAAAAAGAAACAAGGGCTGACTCAAAAACCTGGACTGATAAAAGGTTCCCTTTTTTCTTGTAAGAAACCCAAGACTACACATAAATTCACCAGCTATATCTTCCAGGGCTGGAAGGGGGATGCTGAACTGTAACAGGTACCACTTCCAGCCTGACTGTGTCTAGTAGCAGTTTGGTACAAAAAAGGGTGATTTGACCACCAAAAAAATGGGCAGCCAGAGTTTGCAACTTCCACAGCTGCAACATGGAGAACAAAGACAACCAGAAATCTGCAGCAGTTTGTGTGAACTGATTTGTTCGGTATATTATAGAAATCATCGATATGGTAGCGATGTGCAAGTACTCACATATAGAGGATAGGTCTCAAAGCTGAACTGAAAACCAGTTCACCTCAGAATCCCTCGGTCTCTGGAGATGGTTAACCTTAACCTTTATTAAAAGTTATGAAACTCATTTATAAAGTCACCTAGTATGCCCTAGAGAGCTAGCTCATTGCTACTTTTTGAAATACTTACATTTGTCAAATACTTTTTAAAAATAGAAGCTGCTACCAAGAAGCCTTTAAGTTTGACATAAAAGTTCTTCAAAAAGCTAAACTGTGAAAACTAGGCCACAAATGGGAAAGGGGAGAACTGCACTGTGTTTTTTGCATAGTGCTTTTACCTCTCCAAAGCTATAGGGATAAGGGGTAAACAACCAGCTTTCTCCAGCAATTTCTCTCTCACCCATCACTATTTGCATGAAATGTTTTGAATGAACAGTTTTCCTCCTCTCATTTCTTCTCTGTTTGAGGTACCACATAAGCAATAGCTTTCAGCGGCCAAGTGTTCATTCAGAGGTTGGCATTCCTTCCAGATTGTTTTCTGTATCACTTTGCTGTGTCAGTAATTGGTATATTTAGGTCAAAGACATTGCGCTCATACTCTGGAGAGAGAAAAAAAACAAGTTCCTTATCAAAGCTTTTATCTTCCTGTTGGAGCCAAGAGATTTATGCAAACCTTGTTTAGATTAGGCTTTGCTAAAAATTGCAGAAATAAAACTCAAACACTTGAAGACAAAAATTAGAAGCCTCCAACTGGTACAACAAGAGTCAGGATGAGAAATACAGTGTGACACAGCCTGCTACACTACACCCCAAGAACAAATTAAAAAGGAGATTACTGTCAAGTGAATTTCTTCAGTGAAATAAGCTTGCCTGATGGGGAGTAGAACAGCTTTTGCCTTAATCACTGAGACACACCCAAAGGAAAAATAAAAACCAAACCAAAACAAAAAACCAAACAAACATTGTAGATACATATTCACATTAAATACCCCTACACCAAAGGAGCATTATACGTAACTTCTCTCTGAAACTGTGTAGTACCATGTCATCTCTAGACACTTCCAGGCACCAAGAAAAAAATAATCTATCATCTCCCTGAATAGGCCTTTCCTCTTTTAGAAGACCTTTCAACACTGCGCAAGTATGACTGAAAAGGCAGGTATTTAACAGAACTATGATGTTTTTCTAGGTTTAATGCCTCCCAGAACCATGAAGATACCCAGTTAATCTCCTTTTAGGCAAAGCTAATGAAGTTGTCAACTGGAAACCTTAAAATCTAGAAGCATTTGTTTCCCTACAACAACAGCAAATACAGTGATGGGACAAGTGCGCTTTATAAACACTTTATAAACTTCTGCTGTATAAACACAGGCACTATAACTCCAGTTTTCACACTGGGAACTGTTCCTTATGTCAAGGGTATAGTTTGACTAAGACCAAGTCAAAGATATGCGTGTATACACTGGTGAATCTCAGGGCAGGGCTTCTACACAACGTACAGTCTGTGATTAAAATGAAATCCCAGCTCCACAGGTTACTGCAATGAGCAGCCATTCATTATCCATTCATGCAGGGTGACTGACACATTTACACACATGAAATTGTCCCTGTGCAATTATGAAGGATGGACATTCACACCTCAGACCCCCTCCAGTCACTACCTGTTAATACACAGACCTTGCTCAACCCTCCAATGCGCTCAAGAGCTTTCAGGAGCAGCACAACCATATGTACCTCCTCAGCCAGCAGGCTGACATCTTCACTTTAGAAGCTGGGCCTGTTTCCAGCTGGGAGAGGGAGTCTCCTCAACTGCTGCATTAAAAAAAAAAAAGACAGCTAGAACTAAACAAGTTTGAAGGAGCCTGAAAAGCAAACTTGCTAATGAGCCTTACACAGAGAAGTTGGAGACCTGGAAAGGCAACTGATAATCTTTTATTGTTTATGAGCAATACTATTGCATTGCAAGGAGTAAGGCCGTAGACCAGACATAGCAGATGTGCAACACCAGCTTCTGGTTTAAGTCAGTTTCCCACTGAAATGAGCAAACATTAAATGTGCTTTTAAAAGAGGGAAATATTTGGCTTTCACTCCTCATGCTGAAGGACTATTTTAGGAGGAGGAGGGTGGAAGGAAGGGAGGTACACTGCAAAGGGAAGGGTCTTTGTCTTGCAATCAGCCATCTTCCTGTTAGCATCTAGTTTACCTTGGTGCACACTCACAGCAGCCTCATTTGTATCCCTGCTACAGTTATCTCCATTAAAAACCAGGGCGTTATTCTCGGCCTCTGTGCAGGCACAGTTCAAATTACAACTCCAGAGGTTTGACTTTTCCCAAAATGCATAGTAGGGTCACTAAAGCAACGCTGATTCACCTGCAACATATATGAAATACATTATTCCCACAATGAGACAAGAGGAGAGCTGGCTGGATACCATTCCTATTTGTGTCATAACTGTGTCCCCAGAACAAAGCTGTGCTAGCACAGCTCTCTTATTAAAAATCTAATTCCTGGTCAGCAGCAGCATAACCAGGCGCAGGCTTTTCATTTTGACAGCTTGCCTTAAACTGCACAGAGGAAAGCACATCCAGCCATCCATGAGACACATTTAAGTTGCATCTTCACCCCATTCCAGCTCAGCCCTACAGTCTTAAAGCCGAGTGGCTGGCTGTCACACGCAAGCATCTTTCTCCTTGCTCGAACATTAGAAGAGATTCTCACCCACTCAGCTCTTCCGAGATCCAATCCCTGCAAGCTCCTGCCAAATCTCCCCTTGACGTCATGAACATACAACACAGCGGATGCATTAGGAGCAGCAACGAAATCTTCATGACCTACCTGAACTGTAAGCACCAGCAGCCAGGCCACTGCATCAATAATTAAAAGATAATTTTCCAGATGAAAAAAATTCTGAGAGTGAGAAGTTATTTAACACTTAAGAAGGTGAAATAAAGACTCTGAAGAGGGAGCAGAGCAACACTCAATCTTTCAAATTTCCATGATATTCAACCTCTAAAAAGCAATATGGAGAGGAAGTCATTAATATTTCAAATTCTTAACATTGCTTAACCTGGATCTGTGTTCAATGGTACAATTACAAGTTGCAAATTGTTACCTAGCATTTGTGAGAAGGGGGGGGGGGGGGAGAGAGAGAGAGAGAGAAGAGGTATCCAAGCAACTACATTGTCTGGATGCAGCAGCATCTGCGTTGGCACTTGCAGGCTGCTATTGCATAACCCTGAATTCAAGCAAGAGCACAGCCGGGGAGTCTCTGCTCTATTGCAGTGACATATCTAGAACAGAAGTGGCTGGTAGAGATTTAACAGCAGGAGTTTAGACCCTATATGAGAAAAAGAATTGGCAGCAAAGTCTCTTCACCTCTAGCCTCCAATTGGGTAGGGAAAAAACCCCAAGTGTTTCAGGCAAAACTTCAAAAGGAATTGCTGGGACAGCTTTCTGTACATGCAGGACACAAAGCAGAGTCGTTGGAGAGCAGAGGGAAAGGAACGCCTGAAGATATTCCCTGGCAAGACACTGCAGAAGGAATCACAAGGTACAAAGTGTACTCCTTGTTCACATCCCCCATCCCCAGGGCACAGAACAGCCTCCCAGCTGCCCCACTTCTGGCAGGGGACCACTGCTCCTAGAACTCGAACATAATGGATAGAAACTACTCAGAATCACCCACTTCTTTAAAAAATACACCCAGGTATTAGTCTCATGCTGTTGCAACTTAAGCCAACACGCCGAGCCATTTTTCTTGCCTGATGCAAGCTGGTTTATAGGCTCTTGTACACTGTTTCTCCACAGCAGAGTTCTGCCTACACTCTTTCAGCACTGCATGCCTACAGCCAACTGGAGATATAAGGGTCTAAGCACTTTTTGACAGACCAAAAGCAAGGCAGCAAATATAATAACACCTCCTCCAACAGTGGTTGAAAAAAAGAGAAAAAAAGAGAGAAAGGAAAATGAAGCTGAGGAGTAGAACAGGGTTTTCTGGATGAGTCAAATATGAGCAGAACAAAGTTGCATAATGACTGCCCCTTGACTTTTGTTATTTCTCCCAGCCAGCTCCTCCAAAAATCTATTTGTTATTGTTTATTTGGGTATCAGTCCAAATTGCTGTGGGAGGAGAGAAAAGGAAAAGAGGAAATGCTGTCAAGCTATTAATTCTAGTACTGTAGTCATCTAGCACTCTCCATCTATTAACAAATCAGTGTCCTGTTTACTGCAATGCTCTCTAGAGCCTGAAAGGTAAATACAAGAAAAACAGATCTTAATTAGTCTCTTGCAAAAGTGACTCTAGCACTGTTTCTCCTCAGCCAGCATGAATTCTGCCTTTGCTTATTTACCCGCTGCTCAGTCCGTAATGGCAGTATCGTTTCACATCTCTCTCCAGAGACAGTAGGCAGCAGCAGGGGAAGCAGGCGTCCAGCGAGCAGCAAGCAGCTGGGAGCATCACTCCTGAAATTTAAGCCACTGAAACATTATATTGCAAAAAAGGCCAGGCTGTGTCAAAAGCCAGGAGCGACTGTGGCCACCACCCGTCCTTCCATTCTCCCAGGATAAAAAAGTCACATTCCTAATTGCGTACATCAGTAATAGGAGAAAAGCTGTACTAAATCAGAATGCAGTGTTACGTTTGGTTATTTCCCTCCCTCAGGATGCAAGTGCCACTGCAGTGAGTACAGCTTGACCTGTCAAAGCAACATGCTTCCATACAGCCACTTGCCCTCACTCCATGCCAAACCTGGCTGTTCCCAGGAGCAGGAATGGCTGATGCACAAGCCCACTGTCCAGAACAGCCTTTAATGACAGAAGGACAGAAACACTGTGCCAAAGGCAAAGGAACCCCATTAGTCTTGGCACAAGCCTAGATTTGCCTGACCCCTGAAGTTCAATAGATGTATCAGATTTGTGGCCCTGCAGTACTTGCCTATATAATCCCAGCCTCCTTTGTACCATCTGTTTCCCCTTCGGCAGACTGGCCATTAGAGACACAATGCTAAAACTCATGTCTCCTTAGTAACAGGTTTTTGTTGATCTCTCGTGCCTCCCAATCTTTCTATCAATCCTGTAATCTACTAGGATTTTCCCTGCAGGGGATGCATAACAGCATCAGTGGAAAAAAATATATGGGATGATAGAAATACTTAAGGGCAAGGGTAGAAGGTGTAAAAGGGGAGTGCACGAAGTTAGAAGAGCTACAAGTCTATCAAAACCAGATGTTCTCATTATATTGGAGCAAGCCACCAATACACCTTCCAAGTGCCAGGTTTTAGATCTCATCTGAGCACTCAGTGCTTCAATAGTTTTTTCTTAAAGAGTTGCCAATTATAAACAGTTTCCCATCAATACACAAGTCTTAAGAGAAAGCACCTTTCACATTCCCTGCATCCCTAAGACCATCTTCTTTCTCTAATACCTCAAAGGTAAAAAAACTGTCAATCTCAACACTATGCAGGTAAGGAAGGACTGTATTTCCACTCTATAGAGACTGGCTCTCTTACAGCAGGTTTTAAGGCAGTGATTGCTGGCTGCCTTTGGTTCCTTAATCCGTAAATCCCCACACTCTCTTCTTGAGGTTAATCCAGTTAAAACTCTCCTTTCCCTTTGGCTGGGGCCTTGCATAAATAACCACCTGAAGAGCAGAGCTGCAGAAGCCAATACTCAAGAGTATGGCACTTCCCAGAACTTTGTCCTGCTGCAAGGGACAGTGAAGAGTAAGTACTTACTGCCTGTGCCAGAAAAGGAAATTAAGATTAGCTAGGTAAGGGCAAAAGGCACTCCTTATGGATTGCTTAAATCAGCAGGAATCAATCATCCAGTCCGATCCAAATCCTCCAGTTGCTTTCTGCCTTAAGATAACTAGAAACAGGTTTATGCTGTACTAAGATAAAGCAGCCTTAAACCAGTGTAAGCCCTTATGTGAAAATCCCCCTTTTGGGGAGAAGAGGAGAACTTTCCTTTGAGGTCAGCTCTAAATGACATGGCTATACAATTACAGTCATAGAAGCCATGTGGTATTTGGAAAAGCAACACTGGTCAGGAAAAGAAAATCACTTCTTTAGACTTTGCCTGGCTGACCTGGACCAGCCAGCTCCCTTAGCACTGAACCCCATGGGCAGGAGAATGAAGGCACTACTAAGAGGAGGCAGCCTGTCCCCAGTGCTCACTCAGCCTGCCAGGAGAGGCCAGTGTAATATACACTCCAGCACATGCAGACCATGAGGACTGTCTCCTTACACATGAGGCATCAACAGTCCAATCCAGTGAGGATGAGTATCTGCCCTGAAAAAAAACACCACAATGAAACACATGCAGTGAAGATGCAAAGGAATTCTGCAAAGAGTCTTCTCTATTCCCTGCTATAGCACAGAGAAAGCAAGGACAAGTGGCTGTATGAAAGCGTGTCCTTTTCTAACAGGTGAGACCTTACCCACTTCCAGTGACACTTGTTCCCCGGGAGTGAGCCCTGCGTAACCTGGCACCATCCCCTGGGCAGGCAGTGAGCAGTTGCAAGAGAAATCCTTAAGCTGGGACAGGCTTTAGGTCAGTGACCCGACAGACCACACGGATCCTGCCCCCGCAGCCCCCACACCCATCTGCATCTCTTACTCTCATTGTGAAGCTGAGCCAGAGGCTCTGGAGCAGGACGCATTGCTGTGGAGCAGCCTCTCAGAGAAAAAAGGCTGCACATGGGCTCCCTGGGGCTTGCCAAGCTCTTCAAGCTATGCACTAGAGCCAGGACTCAGACCATAAGCTCTTTGTGTTCCTGGTCATTCACAACCAAGAGAAAGAGAAATCTGGTTTTGAGGACTGTTTATCAGCCTAGTCCTTCCAAGATCCTCAGTCTCAGGGGTAGCAAGAATGAACAACCCCATCAGCTTGCCTGCCTAACTAAAGAGATAGCAAGCAGAATATGCATTCTGCTTCCCAAGCTAGAAGCAGTTACCCCACACCTGCTTATCTCAGTGTAAGAAGACAAAACAAGGAGCAAGATGCCTGCACAGCTCTGAGATGCAATACATTTCTAACTCCATTCACACAGATATGGAAAGCTGCCGCTCAGTCTCTAGAGTGTATTTAAACGCTCATTCTGAATGGCCAATTAGTCAGAAGTGGAATGTTTCTGCATTCATGGAGTAGCTATTTTAAGATTACATTATGCACTCTGCTTCCATTAATAGGTTTACTTATAAAAAAAAGGAAGTGCGTTACACCCAGCAATGCATTTGCCTCAGAAGACTCGAGTGTGACACGTACCCAGCATAAGCAGAGGAAAGCTAATGAATTCTGTTATTGACAAACCACATTTTTCTTCACAGCTTCAGAGATTACCTAGTCATTAGGCTTGCCAAACCTTGATGGAACAAGTCAAATCACTGCATTCAGTGGCCAGCTCCGTTATAGGCCTGTCAACCTGCATCTTCCACAGAGATTTAACACAGCCATAGAAGTCACCAAACTCAAAGAAGTTAAGCCAGACTACTGCAGCATCTCGCACGTCCTGTGTCTCTGAAGGAGATCAACTCAGATACTCTCATTCTAGACACCAGTTTCCCTGCTCATGTTGCCCATGCTCTGCCTTCACCCAGTGATAACCGGTGCACATCTACACCCCTCCAGTACTGCTGGATCCCTTCAAGGTCTTGAAGTCCCACAGCTATTTGACAAGCTTAAAGTTCACAGGAACTCATTTTGGAGCAAGTCAAGAACTCTCAGGTTTAAGTTAACAAAACTCAAATTATTAAATGCTGTCAAGCTTTTATAAAAGCCAAAGGCAATTTTAGGGAAAATACACACATGCGTTTGGCCAAGACCCACCCCTTGCAATCTCTCCTGCGTGTATTAGGATTGCAGCTTTATCCGTAAAATTCACACACAATCACTCATCAACTGTAACATCCAGATTTGTTTCTTCCACCTTCTCCAAGCATGAGCTATGATATCAGGTTTTGATCAATGTGGTTTTCTGAGAGAGAAGATTGGAGGACCTAAGAAGGGAAGCATGAATACAAACACTGCAGATAAATTACATGCCAATAGCACAAGGGGTATTATTTTACCTTCAAAAATCAATAATCTTAACACAGGGCAGATTCAGTATAAAGAATCAGTTTTCTGTCAACAGTTTTGCTTTTACTAACAGGTTTATATAGATTGTTTTGACGATCAAAGCCATAGAATCCAAAAGGTACATGTATAATAAATCTCATTAAGACTAGAGCAGGTCAGCCCTCTGATGAACTAAGCTGTAGATCCTTCTAATGCTCTTGAAGAAAGCTTGGGTGACCAGCCAAATGAGGATTCCCTCAGCTCACGAATCCACATCTTCTGAGCCAAGTGGAAATACTGTATGAGCTAAGCAAAACAGTTTTGTGGGTTTGGATTTTGTTTTTTGATTAAAAAAAACAACAACAAAAAAACCCAACAAAACCATGTGAAGAGTACTAAACTGATGCTACTTTGATATTAGATTCAAATCTAAAGAAATGCATTAGCCCCCACAGAAATAAAAAGTACAAAGAAGCCTTAATAGTATGTGAACTCCAGAGCACAGCCCATCTGCTGAAAAATGAAAGCTACTAAAGACAGACAGCTTTACTGTCAGGGCATCCACAAGCAGAAAATTCATGGCACCGAACAACTTTAGCTGACAGTCATCTCTCCTGCAAAGCCTTGATCTCAAAGAGTTAAGAACACTGATTTACACCCAACAGCAGTTGCTCTATCAAATGGGGGGGGGGGGGGGATAAACGCAGAGGACTAAACAGCAGTAGCAGCACATATCCATATGAAAAACAGTCTTATATGGTATCAAGGAAGGAAATTAAATAGAAGGATGCCCAAATGCTTGAAAGCACTGCTTAAAACAAACCTAGTATGAAGTCTGACATTGTCAGTCTTCAGCCCTGGGAGGGCTCAGCTTCCACTGTGCAGAGGTAGAATGGACATAAACATCACACACCAGCAATGGGACTAGGAGCCGTATGCAGGTTCACTAACAGCACTTTAGTGCTCAAAAACTTTGGCCATTGTGGAGAAACAGTAAACTCTTGGCACAGATACGGTCATTTCAACTTTGTTCATTTTACTGCAGTAATAAGGATACTGCTTTACAGATGCCACAGTTGATATATGCAAAAATGTGGAAGAGAGTAGGTAATTTCCAGCTTTCTTGGTTAAAGCACACAACCCTCACCAAGGTTAAAAAAAAATTTAAAAAAATCTTTTCCCCCAATATTTCAAGATATTTCTTTTACCAAAGCATGGAGGGGTTTCCCCTGTTTTTTAAAGAGGATAGTAAGGAAAAAAAAATAAACCCCCCCCCCCCCCAACAAACCAGCTTCTAATGCAGAAAATGTTTCTGTGAAAATATGGAAGAGGTAGAAAATCTTGGATTGCATTTAAGTAGTGAACAATGTCACAAATTAAGTAGTCTGAGAATTTCTGGTAGCTTAGCCCTGAAATAGTCCCCCTTTTTTCTACCCCCCACCCCCTTCACTACTTAGCTCAAAATGCAAGACCAATAAGAACACATGATACAGCCTGCATTGGTACGGGCAAATACATGGCTGAAGTCACAGGAGCACATTCTTCAGGGCTCATGAACCATCACATGACAAACACCACAAGAAGCCAATTTACTAAACACAATTTAAACTTGAAGAAGAAGAATAAAAAAACATTATGGAAACACCTCTTTGGAAGGGAGGAGCCACACTTGAAAAGACAGCAGTGAACAACAAGGCATAGATCAGTTCTCATGTTTTCTGAAACTTTTGATTGCTAGTGCTACCATATAGGCTAGTATTGCTTAAAGTTCCTAATAAATACTTTTAGTTACATAGCTTACAGCCAATAAAAAAGTTGACCAGCAGTCAGTGAAGACCTTATCTCACAAAGATACAAATATTTGAATTTAATTGCATAGACCTGAGCTAAAACTTTTATGATTCTGCACGTTTGAAGAGCAGCAGCCTGTTCATATGCTGTAAAGCTTATACGCAAGAGTGACTTCTTTTTCAAAAGCAAGAGGACATGCAACACACAAACCTTCTCCTTAGCTGTCAAGAAGTACTGACAGCTATTCAGAAGAAAACACGTACAAGGTCTGCTTCCAACTCCAATCAGGTAAATGGTAAGAAAAGCAGAACTGCCTCTTAACAAGATGGCACTGTACAAACTGATTTTCACACTTCTATCTGTACTGATTTCTGTACCAGGACAAAGGAACTTGTTTTTTATTTCATAAGAGCCACTTTCATTGGAAAAGTTTCAAAGGTATACTAACATTTTATCCTGACAATTTAATTAGGGATTGGTCCAATCGTGGAGTAGTGCTCAACATTCAGGGATCCTGAAGGCTCCTAACTGTTTAAAAATGTTACAATGATCTGCAGAGCCACTACCAAATAGATCACTGTAGACTCATCCTTGGGATTAAGTCATCTCTATTTGTGAGCACTTATGTGATGATCTGTCTATTACAGAGCATAAGTACTGCATGAAAGCCTCTTCAAGGCCTTCACCACCATCTGCGAATTACATTATTAACAATGGTATGAACTTCCTAAGAGCATCTGGTTCTCTCCCCACCCCCTTCTCAAATCACTGGAAAGAGCTCTTCAGTATCAAAACAGGCATGGGCGAAGCTGTTCTCCTCCTTTCTCTCTCTCCCCACCTCCTCCTGCCCTCCAACAGCAGAGGATAGATGGGGCTCAGTTCTCCACTTCCATACCCTACATGTATTCTGCACAACTCTTGCTATTGTTAAATAAAGATGAACCAAAACAACTGACACGTACCACAGGCATTTTATTGGGAAAAGCGGAAGTTTATTTCATCGTTTTGCAGAGGCGGCATCTGAAGTATGCTACTGAACTGCTGCTGCAGAACGTGTGTGCTGAGGCGCAATGGCGACTGCAGAGTCCTACCCCGAGACCTCGCTTGTCACCGCACAATTCCCAAAGTTAACCAAAAACAGGCAGCAGCCATTAAGCCAACTTGAATAGTTACTGCTGTAGCTAACTTTCTAGGTGCAAATAAGTATTTTATCATCCCAATTCTCCTCCCCACCATGTTTCAGAAGCTTATTCTGAAAGCATGCTGCTTCTTGTAAACAAGAAGTAGGAAGAGACAGTATCACCTGGGACATCAGAGCACACTCTCCACTGAACTTTGCAGAGTTCGTATCAACCAGCCTCCTTGGCTACTCTAAGGGATCATTTACTCTTGCAGGAACAGAGTTCTTCCTATCTCTCTTAAGAGCTACTCATCACCTCAACATCAGCAGCAGTGTTTCCATTCTTTTTTTCACAGTATAATTCTTTAGTTGCACAGATCACAATCCAGGCAACATTGTTACAGCCCTGTAAGATACAGCATCTTCCTCTGTCTTTAAGTTTGCAGCAGTATTTCTTGAAAGAAAAGAGCAACGTTATGGCCAGCTCAATAAAGACTTCTATTCAGCAAGAAACAGCATCCAAAACAAGCAGTCCTGTAATGTGCAATAACAGGCAGAAAATAATGGGTGGGGGGAGGGAGACAACAATGTGTTTCTGCACAAAGTCACATGAACCCTTCTTCTAACATACTGTTTCTCTTATGCCCATGTTTCAAATAAATAAATAATCACGCACACGTTCAGATGCTGGGACACTAGCATCTAGAACATACTCCTACTGTAATTACAGGTAAATACAGAATTTCTTCAAGTCTACAAAATAATGGGCAAGTGTGTTTATCCAGGGTCACCATCACTCTGATGTGCTGCCCAAAGGTACACTCTGTGTGTGGGTCATAAGAGGAAGTATGCACTTACTGTTGACCTCAAGCTACAGGAGGGGTTGGAAGCTAGATGCACATAGTAGCTAGCCTTCAGGATGGTTCTGCCAGAGTTTAATTTTATTTTGTTCCTGACTAGTCACTCTGCTTTGGATGGCAGGTCAAGCTGAAGATGAACCACTATCCAGACTCCTGGGAAAGGACACAGTTATGTTTTTATGCAGCCATTTATACAGGTCAAGAGAGCCATAAGAAAATTAAGCAAGTTTCATGAGTGGCTTTAGAGGGATGACTTAACAACTGAATCCCAAACTCTTATTCCCTATAGCTTATTGGGAGGGGAGCAGGGAGAAGAAAAGCAAAATGGCAAGTCTTGGAGCAAATTAGTGGCAATTAGAGATGGGCTCTGCCAAGCCCTGCTCCCATATACAGTGGGAACACAGCATCCTATCAAAAGGATCTTATTATAACATTGATATCTGGAATAACAGCAGCTAAAATTGGAATGAATTCCCATCTTTCAGACAGTATGTACAGGTGACCATGTAATCCAATTAGCTAATATTTTGCTAAATCAGTGTATTGAATATCACCCGATGAGCTCATTTTTGGAGCTAGTTCAATGCCTCACTTCTAGGACTGATGTCAGTGTCACATGCTTGGAGAGGATCAGTCTGCAGCTGGATATTTTAAAGCCTTCTATTAGGAGTACAGAAAAGTCAGCGGATTTCAACAGCATCAACTAATGAATTTGTGTTTTATCATAACAATTTAGTCACCGGACTCAGCTGTCAATATCTCTGTGAGAATATCAGGCCATTTCAGACAGTTTCCCCCTCCTTCCGCTTTAAGCCACTAGATGGAAACTGAAGAATGCAGCAACTAAGTTGTTTCAACAGAGAAAGTTGTGTTTCAACAGAAAAGGAAATCAACAGAAAGACAAGGAAACAGGAAACTCTCACTGATTCTGACTGGCTCGTGATAAAATGATTAACCATTGACAGACTAAACTCAGCAGTTGAAAAAATACATAAACAAACAAACAATAGCAGGGCAAAAGGTGTTGAACATCAGTAGCACGAACACTTCAGGTGGTAACATTCAACCCTACCTTCAAATCCCACTCACTCACAGACCAACTGTGAAGCCATCTTTTATTTTGGCATAATACAGGGATGTCACTGAAGTTCAGTAGCAAGTGTTCATGCAGTATCGGTGAAGTCTCCCGCACTTTGATGCCCACTGCTTGCACTTTGTACAAACAAGTAGGAATAGATTTTCATTACAGAAATAAGCAGTGTCTTCATTGTGCAACTGCATGCGACTTTTTCGGAGAAAAACAATGCTCAAATACAAGGAGTGTTGTGTGCATCAGGCTACAGAGTGGGTGGTAGTGATGTTGTCAGAAAGCACTCAGCACTGCTTACCTCCACGCCCATTGACTTCAGTAGAAGGCTACATACGAAAAGTCTCTGAAGATGAAGTGTTCCCTAACCCATGGCGCTGTCCATACACTATACTTAAGAAAGAGACAAAACAAAAAAACCACAGAAGTGAAGCGGCATGAAACTGTAGCTTTTTTTATTTTTTTTAAAGACTCTTGCAGTCCCCATTCCAGTTAAGAAATCAGACCGTACACCCATCAGTTCTGAGCAAGCCCTTCACCACACTGCCTGAGCCTTTTAGATCTCTAGAATGTAGGATGAGAACAATGGTAATTTACTGCATGCTTACATCGTTCCCAGAAGACCTTGGATGAAGATGCCTTAAAGCTTCATCTCCTGCTCAACTGTTAAATTGTTCAGTAAGACTAGCTAGTTTAGGCAGGGACTGTATGAAAACACGCAGCCCTCATATATAGCACAGGGCAGGGCCCATTTTAAAAGATCCCTGGGAGCTTTTCTCAAAGAAGTCCACAAGCTCTGCATCTGTTTCAAGAGCAATTCAGTTCAGTCTCATCCAGGCTACAAGTTTCATTTGTAATAGTTTTAAGAACAGGACAGTCAAAGGCAAGAAGCCCTAAACTGCCATGGACATGAAGTCCCATTACACAGGATTGCCAGAGCAATGAGCAGCTCAGATACCTCCAGAGGAGGTGGCAGACAGACCAGGCACTTGAACTTCAGCATGTGTGACAGACACCCTGCTTGCGCTGTGTGAATCTACAGGTGGATACATTTGGTGTACAGACCGCAGCTGGGGTCGGGGAAGGTTATTGTAACGGAGACAAACTACCTCACAGTATTACTAGTGGTTAATTCCCTAAGCCTTATGACTTAGACTGTAGATTTACGCTGGCCATTCAGTCAAAGAAGGAAGATACTAAAGGAAATAAGATCCTTACATGTGCAAGTTCTTATTTAGCTGCCTGTGTTCAATAAGACATTCCCTCCCACTTTAAGATGAAGCTTTATAAATTCAGTGTACCTCAAAGGTTTGAAGTGAGCAAAATGCAGCCTTAATTCCAAACTATCCCATTTTCAGCCAGAACTCCTCTATACAGAGCTCCATTTTTTCAAGTTTGAAGCTATTTGGCAGTTGTATATAGCCTGAACCAGCCTGCGCATTTTTCTCTCTCTCCCTTTTTTTTAATTTTAGACTTAATGTAGCATGTACTCTCAGAAAGGTTTACAATGCAGCCTTTTGTAGTTAACTTGCTCCAAGCTGGGCCACTGCCAGGTTGTTATCAATGACATTTTAAAGCAGATGAATGAAGTTCTTATTATGGTGACAAGCAGAATTGTGATATGGCACATGCATACACTGGAAGAAGAGAGCTTGCTATTAGTTTGTCAGGTTAATAAATAAATAGTGATTTCATGAATAAAAGCCTTTTATTAGGAAACAAAAGAACAAAATTAATATTTATAAAGCTTTAGTCATTTAGAGCACCCTCTAAAATAAGATTATTCCATTTCAGTCAGAGCCACCATCATGGACTAGAGATTCTTCAACACAGCTTACCCTCCTAATTCTCTTATCATAGCAGTGCAATGCAGAAAACAAAGCTCTGCCTTCTGAACTGGTTCAGGCCAGGCTCAGGCCGGCTCCACTACTGCTTCATGAGCAAGATACTTTCAGTTAGAGACTGACAATATTGATGGCCCGTGACAGCAAACATTTCTGTTATGTCTTCAGGACTGCAGCTAAAGGCTGCACCTGTTGGAAAAACTGTTGGTTCCTTATCGCAGCAGGAAGTTCTCACGTTTTACACAGCATGCTTCCACACCACACAGAGGTACTGAAACCAAGCCAAGCCAAGAAGAGTGACGCTACGCATTAGCAAAACTGACTGCTATTAGAAGTCAGCTGGCAAATCGCTTCCCATCCTCTGCCCCCTGAAAAGATTCTTCCCTGTTGGTATCTCTCAACCACTTCAGGGTCCTTCAGTATTTCCTACAGTGAATTTCAGCATGTGTAAAGAAATGTTCACCATCAAAGCAAAGTTTAAAAAGAGTAAAGTATGTCCAGGATGTCCTACTTCATAGCAAGCAAATGAAATTCTGACAAAATCAGATTGCTTCTCACCTCAAGTTATCTTTGCACATATCCCCTTTGGCTCAAGGCGTTCTGTGCTCGTCTGTTCTAAAACCAAACTTGCAAGTTTAAACTTTGAACAAGTTAAGTAGTTTTGGTTTGGGTTTTGTTTGGGGGTTTGGGGG
>JANZLQ010000089.1:5370451-5381353 GCA_026212715.1 Elanus axillaris | reverse complement strand
GTTGGGGGGTTGGGGGGGGGGGGTGTTTGTAGGAGGGTTGTGTTATTTAGTTTGGGGTTTGTTGGTTTTGGTTTTTAATTTTTTTTTTTTTAAATAAGGCACATCTCAAGTTTAGAATCAAGATGCGAGCAATTACTCAAGTTTAAAAATTTATTTTGGCTCATGCCATCTTCTCCTCAAATACTAAAAGATGTAAAATTTTCCCTTCTCCTCAAGGGAAAGTCAAGTTTGAACTTCCTCACTCCTAAGATAGTTATTTTGGGGCAGTTTCTATCTCAGCCATCTACAGCCAACGCGAACAGATCTAAGTTACACAGAGCTTCCTCCAGACAAGAGCAGTTTCTGATGTATGTGTAAAAAGAGAAAAATTCCACTTCAAAGACCAGAAGTGTAGGCTGCAGAAGCCTGTGGCACAGTTGTTATCTTTGCAGCATGAAGCACAAGTTGAGATCAGGGATCTGTAAAGTATGTGGAAAATATTCATTTCACCCAGTGAGACTATGCAAACTCTATTCCAGTCATACTATAAACGTTAACTGATAATGCCTCCTTTGCCTTAAAGTTTATATAACTATGCCCAACTTTTGGGAAAGCATCTGAGAGTATGGTATGTTCATACTGTTTTGCCCTGATAATCTCTTTTATTTAAGACTCAGGAGCAGAGCAGAAGCTGCACAGAAAGACAATTCATTCCTAGCACATCACTGAGGCAGTCACCCCCAGCCACCTCACAGCAAAGTGCTCAGGGACACAACGGCAGGCCAACACAAAAAGCAAGAGATAACATATTAATATTTGATTTCCATGTGCAACTGTACTGACAAGTTTATGCAATAATAGACTTGACCCACAGTACAGGGATAGCTGCTGTCTGGAGATTCATTTAAGTGTTGAAATTCAGGCTTACCCATTCTATGAACTGCTGCGCAACCAAAATACTACCAAGAACGAAGAAATGCCATAAAGAACAAAAAAGCCTAAGTTGTCCTGTTTCACTTCACTTTTTGAAGTCACAAGCTTGCTACCCCACATAAGCACAACTCAGCTGAAAACAAAAACAGGGGAAACTCCCAGTAATGAAACTCACTAGATGTTACATAAGAAAAATACTTGTTCAGAAAGTGAATTAAGTCTTTGTCAAGTATTCTGCAAATTTAAAAGGCAAAGAAGGTTGTTATTTTGAGGTTTACACTTCACCCAAGAAGACAATATAATATGGCAGCTAGTTAACTGTTTCATAACCACATTTCGAAGCACTGTATTTAAATACAGTGGTTACAGCATCATCTGAAGAACATGCCCAGAGCTGTTTGTCTTTAAACTATTTTAAACTCTTGAGGAGGACTGTGGAAAGGAAAACAAACAAAAACCCAACAACAAGAAAAACACAGAACAACAAAAAAAGAATCAGTCCTTATTCCAGAAACACCTTTATCTTGTCACCTAGCATTTCCTCCTGCAACTAGGTTTAGCTCCCGTCTGTAGGTCAGAGAGCTGAGTCACTTTCCTGCTTGCCCCACAGCTACTCATAAGCTAAATTTTCAGTGTGACACCCTGTTTCCTACAGAAGATGCTCCAGAACTACTGCAAAGAAACGGCAGATTCAAAAGGATGCCTCCTACCGTACAAGAAGTGGGCCATCTCACAGACAACTGCTGACTCTCTGGTCCTAAGCATCGACACTCACATACAGAAGAGGGTCTGTACTTTCAATGACAGTTTGCTAAGGACTGGGGTCCTTTCTGGCTGAGCAAGACCTTGCAGATTTTTTTCAGACAGAGGGATAGCAGCCCACAGGTTTTCCACTTGCAAGTGAAGGTTAGGGGCTTATGTTTTTAAATGCCTGGAACTGTGGCACTTAGGACTCTTAAGCATTCTGTAGCTTCAGTGATTCAGGGGAAGCTCCAACTTCAGATGGATTAAGCCAAAGGGTTTGTCCTGCATCACACAGAAGACTCAGACTACCTCTAACTACCAACAAAGCTCTCCTTTGGAAAGCAAAGCATTTTACACATACATGCAAGGCATATGCCCTATCCCTCCCTCCCTTCATCACACTAAAAGGTACAGAGATGAAAAGCCTAGTGTTTTGTTTTTTCTTAAGAATCCTAGTATACACATTTCTCAGATGTTAGCCGTTGAAGCTAAACCAAGCTAGTTCAACAAGTCTTAAAAGTTCTTGCTTCAATTTTAAATGTAATAATTCTGTACATCAAAACAGAAAGGACATGGTAGCAGCCAGGAAGAGTAATAGGACAACCAGAGTCCCCTGTGACAGGACCAGCTTTCCACATTAAAATCCACTTCTCAGATGTTTAATCCAGTTAAACTTTTAAGACAAACGTGCCTAGCTCAGCAGTTTTTTGCCTTTTTGCTAAGGAGGCCTCAAGACCTAACAAATGAATGCAGTATCCCTCAACAAAACCCTTCCAGTGCCATTCTTCCCCAACTCCTTCCTATTACTTTTCATCTAAGAGGGAGAACAAACTCTTAGAATTGGAACGTGCCCCAAATTCCCTTCGGGGCATCCCCACTCACACCACAGCAAAGCTAGTCACAGGCAAACTAACAGAAGCAGCCTGCAGATTGTCTCCTAAGGAGAGACTTGCTACAGCAAGTGTGTTAAAGCCTACCAGATAAAGAAAATATGTGTCTCATGGACCCACAGTATACAGGAGTCAGGTTTTTGGTCTTCTGCCTTTCAGAAGCCTTCTGCTTTATCTCACCTCAGACTTATTTGTGGCTCCTCTCTCTGGGGTGTGGGCAGGGGGTAAGCTGTGCAACAAGGAGCCTGGCATCACAAGTCTCAGACCCGCACAACTCCTGAGATGACATCTCCAGAATTTACTTCCCAGAGATCTCCTGCGCTGCTCTACTTGCAGAGCAGTGGAAAGCTCAAGCATCCAAGCCACTTCCTGAGCTCTGGTATGAGCTTAGTACAGGGACAGTATGATCTGTGATAAAACAGTTCTTTCAAAATAGGTCACATGAAATATTCTGATGTCTTTGATTACTTTAATACAAGAAGTTTACACTGTGGCCTTAAGTTCCCCACTAATTTCACCTTGAAACAGCCTACACTGATGCAGTAACTTCATTATTTCCATGAAGCCTGAGCTGAGGAGTTCCTCAGGAGAAGGACTAGCATACCCAAAAGCAGCAAGCAGCCACAAGCAAAACCCATTTCAGTGAGTGCCACAGGCATTTCATTTACCAAGGCCATAAGAAGTTCACATCACGGTATTTGCCAAGAGTTTCACGATTGCTGGCATACACAGTAAGGGTGCGTCTCACCATGGAAGCAACAAGCTGTTTAACTGTGTGACTCATCTTACAGCAACGTTTTATGCCTTCTGAGAGGAGATCAGCCTGCAATGAGCAACACTGATAAGATGCATATTCAGAGCAATTCTATTTGGGCAAAAAAGCTATTGACACATTCAAAACTGCAGATACAGAAGCCTGCCCAAATGCTAACTAAAACACATGAACACACACGCACTGCAATATTATACTATTGCAATAAGACATTTTGCAGATGACTGACAGTGATCTAATCAATTTATACAGCCCAACTCAGAAATGCAAAAATGGTTTTAGTTTCATTATTTTTTAACCCTTTAAACAGAGCACTCTGGAGGAATAGCTTCCAGCCAAAAGGTAAGAAACCCTGTCTGCCTTGTTTAAATCACTACTTCCAGTAGGTATCACCTGCTTCTTTCTCTTGCTTCCAAGATCCCCCCAACCTTTACACAAAAGATAAAAGCTTCACTGTCACTACCTAACAAACTAATTAAAAGGATGCTCAGGCAAATCAATGGAACAGAGAGGAGAGTTCTTAAATTTACAGGCTGAACTAAACAACTTGAAGACTTGGAAGAGGCAGTTGACGAGCCTAGTGCTCTCATGTTACAAGGCCAGTTTATATAAAGGACATATAAGTCACAGAAGACCAGCAGCTTAGTACATACTTCTTGCTAATGGCATCAGCAAGAGTCAGATATGAAGACAGCAAAAGCTTCATGTCAGCTGAACTCTGAAAGTACAAGAGCATTTCTGAAGTCTTCCCATCCAGTACATTCTTGCAAGGACAAGAAGAGCTTCCAGCGTACAGATGTTCCCGAGAGCCAGTCTGCAAAACAGCCTTCTTGCTTCAGCAGAGTGAAGTCGCACTGTGGTACTGTGAGGATGTGGTTTGTTGTAACTAAAGAATGAAACCTTGAGGGGCAGGCTGTGATGAGGGAGCAGCTACTTTGAGCTAAGCTGCCCAAAGGCTATTTTCTTTTTTTTTTTTTTTCTCATTTCCCAAGACAGAATAGTTGCAGTGATAGATCCTTCAGGATTTTTTTTTCCAGTAACTGGAAATTCTCAAGCATTACCCCTGCATGACAGCAGCCCCCTTACGCTAAAATACTTCCAGCAGACTGCTTTTTGAATGGCCGTCTCCACTCAAAGAGCATTCTCCACTTAAGTAAATGTGTCACTGACTCAGAGTAACTGTAGATATTACAGTACCCTGCCCTTTTCAACCTTCTTTCATTGCTTAAACAGCAAGAATCAATATTTATCAGATAATGACTTATTACAGCATCACAGGCTATTTGCATTTTCAAATTACAAGCTCCTTTTCAAAACACAAGAATTCACATACCCCTGGAACTCAAGGGGGAGGTGACAACTTCAATGTATATTTTACTCGGTTTGTTTCAACCTAACTTAGTATTTTGAAAGATGCAACTGAGCTGTGTAACTGTTTTATCTAAAATGCCACAAATGACACCATATTCAGTGGAATAAAAAAAAAGAAAAAGGTAAAATAAGTACAAAGACAAAATCTCTCAACCTAAAAATGGCCATTTTAGGTCAACACTGACAAAGTACTACAAGAAGCCTGGCTTCGCCCAAGAAAAGCAGGCTTCAGCTTCTAGGCCAGCTACCATAGTTTCTTTCAGCTGGACTTCACTGGTCAAGACACAAATACTCCAAAACTGACAACTTGTAAAGCGATGCCCCTGTAAACAGAACCAAAAAAAGGGGCGGGGGGGGGGCAAAGGAAATGGGAGAAGTAGCTGCCAGCTTCAGAAAGAAACCTTAGACTGAGAAATCTAATGTAAAGCACAATATGAAAGAGGTATTTTGTATTCAGTACTTCCTTTAGCTCAGTAAGTACAACAACAAATAGCACAGCATATTAGACCTGATAGTCAAAGTAAGTCAAAGCTGGGTCCAAACTTACACTCCTCTTAAATCAGATCAAAAAAAGCCAGCAAAAAGTAAACCACTCCACTATACAAACCAAACCTAACCATCATCGGTGTGGCTGTAAGGTACAAATGCTCAGAAAAACTATAAACATACCTGGGAAATGCAAATAAAGGGTTTGCTGTTTCAGGAAGAAATGAGAAAATAAAATAAAATAAATCAAGCTGTCACTGAGATATCCTACAAAAGGACAGCTAGATCCCTAAAAAAAAAAAAAAAAGACTCTTGTATACTCTGCAAGTTTTAAGAATGTTTCTATATGATCCTCAATGAGGTTCCAATTCAACTGTCATCATGCTCCTTCTCAGCTCCAAATACTGTTCTCAACCTAAAAAAGGACCTTGCATGTCATGCAGATCTCTATAAGACCTGGCATGTGTGTATACAATAGACACAATAGACAACAAATCTTCAAAGAAGGATTGGTCTTTTGTCATCAAGCAGCATCAGCTTAACCATCAAGCTGCTCTAGGAAGTGGAGAGTCTCACCACATATGAATATATTTACACATACAAAAATTATCTGCAATGCAAGAGCCCGGTCTTGTACAGCTGGATAGAAACCTTCGTCTTTTAACAACACAGCATCACACCCAACAAGAGGTAGAGGCCTCTTGTTTTCCTTGCAGAGGTTTCAACAGAAGTTTGAAAGATAGGAAGTTACAAATCACCTAACTAAAACCACCTTATCTCCCAAATGGTGACAGCTGGCAACACAGGAAATTGAGGTGTCTGTAAGACACTATGAGAAGTTTGCCTAAAGCAGGAGTCAGCACATTCTTCTGGTCCACTGGCTCTGAAAACTTCAGTTTTCAGAATGAGCTATGGCTATACCTGAAAAACATCAGTTGAGGAAAACCTGCAAACAAGAGATGATAGCATCTTTAAGTATCAGGCATTTCTGTCTACTAAATATTTCATAGGAAGTTTCTGTTCTAGCTCCATTGTAGTCCCCTCCAAAAACCAACTCTCCACAACCCTATACAAGCAGCAGCTATCAAGATCTTAACTATTTTTTTTTAAAAAAGGAAAAAGAAGCTCTACATGAGATAGACTAGGCTTATCAATGATTAAGTAAACTCACAATTACCACATTGTTTAATAGCAATTGCAGGACCAGGGGTAGAGAAATGTTACATTTAGCTTCCCTATAAATAAGTGGGAAAATATTTCCTGTATGTTCCACCAGCAAGGAGCTCTCAAGCAAAACACGACAGACACTCCTGAACACATTTGCAGGACTCCACTTCCTGCTCAAGCTGTTCTCCTGGGATTAAGGAGGGGAAGTCAAATGGCTTAGGTTTTCATTTGCTTTAAACTTTTTTTTTTTAAACTGTGCATTTTATAACAATATATGCAGCGTATCCTCTCTTTCTGGGTCAATCGCTCCCTTCCAATAAAAGCATATTGTCTCCCTGAGGGTAGGGAAGACAAGTGAACTGCGAGAGCAGTCAGGGCCAGATTGCCTGCCCAGCTTCTTCACTTCTCAGGAAAGAGATGTAATAGACAAAGGAAAAACAGCCCTTAAAAGAAATTACAGATTTATTTTTTTTAGAACTGTGCATAAAAATAATTTAAGAGGACAAGTTTCAATAGATTATTTCTCAATACAGATAATTATCAAAAGTCTTTTGGAAAGCTACAAAGAGTATTAGAGCAGTTTTCCACTGCTCCCATCATTATGATGACACAGATTCAATGCTAGCCTTATGACTGAAGTTACCCAACAACTTCCAGTGCCTTAGATAACAAGGCTCACAAAGGATTTTGAGTCAGGCACCTTTTACTAGCTTTTCTCTGCTTTATCTAGAATTCTTTCTTGCAGCTTGTCTCTAGACCTGACAATGTGGCTGCTGTGCCCACACTTTGCTACAGAGCGAGCAATAGAGATATGCCATGTTTGTCAGATAGTGTAAGACATCTGCAGCTTAACACCAACAGGAGATTGAGAGACGTTCCATTGCTTAGAGATATAAGCAGCAAAAGTAACTTAAAACTGCTATGTAAACAAGCTCAGTATGAAGAACTGCCTTGAACAACAATGCATGCACAGTAAGAGCCAAGCAAAATAACTTACTCCTTTTTAAAATGTTATATTTTGGTTAACAACGGTGAGCAACTTTTTTTTCTTTAATTTGAACTCCAAAAGCAAAGGATAGAGCAAATTAAATCCATACAGGTTTCTTTCTGTTCACTATCTTACAGTTGTTAAGAAAGAACCCAAAGAAAATACGCTTTCATTTTTTTCCCACCAAAATGAAGATGCTAGAAGGGAAGGATGGGAAAGCCCTACCACTTGACAAGCTACTGTCCTTCAAGACAGGAAATATGGCATAGATAGTGGGCCAAAGAATCTGGGGTACAGATAGAAAAAGCAACAGGCTGGATTTTTTAAATTGCTCTAGCAGAGCTGTGACTGCACGTCCGAGCAGCACTTGTGAACACTGGGGTTTAATTTCACTGCTTTTGTTCATGATGGGACCACTGTGCCTGCCTGCTATAATGCAGATACCTACTTCCAGGGCCCTTCCCTCACTTTGACTCAAGTCCTCCTCCTCCCAAACAACCTTCTTTGAGGGATGGGAGAGAGAACACCTGCCCCCTTCATCTCCCCTCAAACACACAGAGGAGAGGGGGAAGGAAAAAAAACAAACCATCTTATTTTGTGTTGTAAGACAAACAAAGGCCTTGACCAGCACCAAGTAGCCCCTCTCAGGCTCATGGTATCTTTACACTTCAGCACAGTCCTGCCTTCTACCATTTTCTGCTAACATGGCGCATCAGAAGACAACTGTTCTGCTGTATAGAAGTGAAGATTGAAGTCTTATTTCTCAGAAGTGGCCGCATAACCAAAGGCCAAAACAAACAGATAGCATAAGTCTGGACAGACAATTAAGGGAATTTTCAAGTCACCAAGCAACCAGAGGGCTCTAGATGTATAATCAACACTTTGCATGAACTACCCTGAAATGAATGCCCATGAGATGCTCTATGGCAATGAGAACAAGATAAAAACCTATAAATAAAAGCCATCCAATTTCAGAGTGATTCAGATCAGCTATTCCCCTGAATCCATAAGAGCCAATTATAAATGTTTATAGGCCATAGTTAATGCAAAAATTCAGTTTGAGGACATCAATTTCACCCTTTCTCCTTGTCTTAGAAGTTCATCTCTAAAGCAGAGACATCAAGCAATTTAAAAGAGAATCCATTTCTGTCCTCAAAATTCTTAGTGACCTGGAAACAGAATTAGACACAGCCATATGCTTGCACACAGACATGCTTCTTCCTTGCCCAGAAGCTGGAATAGCAAAGTTCCAGCAGTTACCAGATAATCTTTGTTCAGAAACAGCAGGGTTTCACAAAAGCAAGTTAGACCCTTATAATACTCAAAAATTATTTAGCAAGATGAGCTTTCTTTTGAAGAGGTAACTTGGAGATAGGGCTACCAGTCCATACAGAAGGAAGCTACCATCCGTTTGTAACAGATTCTTTCAACCAATTTCACTTAAAACTGAAATAATCAAGTCCTCCTTCTGAAGTCAACATGGATCCGTAAGAATGGCAAGCATGGAAGGCTCACAGGACCAAAGCGTTCCTAAGGACTAAAACCGTGACTGTGCTGTTGACAAGCCCTTAGCGGCTTAGGAAGGATCATCATCTGAAATGATACAACAGCTTTCATTAAGAAACGACAACTTTGTGCCAGAGGAGGAACACCCACAAACAAGCTCAACAAAATTCTGACAGAAGTAAAGAGAAACAACCAAGCCCAGCTATCTAACAAGAGGCCAAAAGGGCAGTCAAAACCCTAAAGTGTGGTTAGGAAGTTATAACAGGAAATGCAGAAGTATTCAAACAATAGCAGTTAAGGGCAGAATGTGATGAAGATCACACTGCAAGAAAAGTCTGAGAAAGTAGAAGTAACTATGAGAACCAAAACCAGGCCAGGAAAACAGTCACACGCTTACTTTAGCATAGGGCACCAAGGATTTACAAAGACCACTGTACTATGAGATTGAAGAAAGAGAACATAGATAAATATACTAAAAGCTGCATTCTCTGGATTTATCGGGCTCTGGAGGGAGTTGTTTATGTATTTAAAAACTAAGTAGTGTTCAAAAATCAGTACAGATTCATTTTAATGTTATTGGTTGGGAAATATCCCAGCTGTTCCAGATGGAAAAGCCTTACAGAATACAACTGATTATTCATATATATTTTAAGTATTTAACAAAGGAAGGGGTTATGCATCCAAGTGGGAGAAAGAAGTAATATGCCAAGAAAGACCTACCTATTCTCACAAGATGTCTTAAATGCAAGATATATATGGAAAAGGAGCAGTGAAAAGGGTAAAGAAGTCAAAAGGGGGAAGCAACCTCTGAAGTAATGCAGCGCATTAATATTTATAGCGGAGAAATATAAGCAAAATTAATCTGTGTTGCTAAATAAACATACCTTAGGAGAGACATGGGAATGAAAGAGGGGAAAGAGGAAAAAAAAAGGTGTCCTGACAGCTAAAACGCTGTCGGGGCAGGCAGGACCTGTCAAGTAGCTGGTCTAGTTTCTGAAGAGGTTACCTAATGCAGCAAGAAATATTTTCAGAGTAGTTGCTTCTGTCATGGGGGGTGTGTGTGTGAAAAAGCCAACTGGGATTTCACGCTTCCCCCCCCCCCCAACATCTGCAAACCAGACATAATACCAGTGTGATAATACATGAGGTTTTTTAAGGAAAAAACCTGAGAACTAAGCATACAGAAAGTGCAAGCAAGCTCACTGTTTTCATTCTCATCCTTAGTTACATTAGAAAGAAGACACATAATCGGTAGGTAGCAGTTTAAGGGGTTATCACGCAAGATTTTACAATACAGAAGTACTAAAACAACAGCCCGTCCCAAGTTTAAAGAGCATTGAAAGCAAGAAGTCTTTACAGCTGCCTGCCTCACTTCCTGATTCAGGGCAGCAATGAGAACATCTGCTCATTCTGCACAGCTCACCCAGATTTCAAATCTGACCTTTCTGTATCTGTCTTGGGCTTGACACAGTCTCTTGAAGATTATGTGCAACATTCAAAAAAATGGAAAAAAAAAAAAAATCAGCTCTTTGCAAAGGAAGGACCACGTACTGGAGATACCCAGAGGGTACTGTCAGCTTAAATCATTTTAAAACAGCCGTAGCCCTAACAATGTCAGTTTGCTTCCACACACGCTTCCCGCCTCTCTCCCACCACATACAATGAAAACAAAATTAAACCAGCCTGCTTTATTGAGACAGTTCCGCGCTGCAGATGGGGCAGCAGCACCTTCACCCAGGGGCTGAGCCTCGGGCCGGGCTCTGCCCAGGACCCGGAGGGAACCTCCCGGCTGCGGTGCCCGAGAGCCCCTTCCACAGCCCGAGGGCTGGGACCGCTGAGCCCCACCGGCTCCCCCACCCCAACCCGGGGCCTGCTGAGGGGTACCCGGGGACCCCCGCCTCTCCCTTCGCTTGTCACCGAGGCCACAGCGACGCGAGGGCCCCTCAGGGGTGTCTGACCCCGCTTTCAGGGACCGAGGCCAGAGGCGGCCGCCCACCTCAGCGGCCCCGGCCCGCCCGCCGCTGCCCACACGGAGCTGTCAGGGCCCGGCAACCGGCGGGAAGGAG
>JANZLQ010000089.1:5283240-5370436 GCA_026212715.1 Elanus axillaris | reverse complement strand
GGGTGGAGGTGAGGGGGGGGGGGGGGAGAGCGAGCGGTCTGGCGCGCGCATGCGCACCGCCGCGCACCGGACCCTAACGGCCACCAACCGCCGCGCTCCCCTCAGCGCCGGGCGGGCGTCTGACGGTCGGACTCACCGAGGCGCAGGGGCTGGAGGTGGCGCTGGGGGTAGGCGAACGCTGCACCGTGACCAGAGCCATCGAGGCGCGGCGGGGCTCCCCGTCCGGCCGGCGGGGGCCTTACTCCATAGCGAGTACCGGCGGCGGGAGGGCGGGGAGGGGAGCGGAGGTGGCGCGGCACCGGCCGCAGGGGGCAGCAGCTCCACACGCGCCAACGGCCTCTCGCCGACTGAGGCGCGCTGGGGCTGGGCCGGCCGGGCACAATAAGGCGCTAGGGCGCATGCGCCACCTGTCAGCGCGGCACCGCCCCCGGGCGGCGGGTTAACCCCTGCCGCGCCGCGTGGCTCCTGGGTTACAGCCCGGCCCCTGCGAGGCCGGTTGGCAGCGCCCAGGGCTCATAGGCCTGGCTTGGGTGTGGGTGTGGGTGTGAGGGGGGGTCTCGTCGTTCCCTCGACGGCCTCTCAGCCTGAGAGGTGAGTTTTGGTTACGTGTGGCAGCTTGGCTGCGGCCACACAGAATGTCCCTCCTGGCAGGGCTCTCTGGTGTGTAAAAGTGATGGTTTCTTTGGAATCCCATCCTGCTGGGAGCTGTAAGAACGTGTATGGCACCCTACTCGGTGAGAGTTGGCCTTAATGCTCACGTACTGTAGCTTTTCCTTGGGTTAGGGGGCAATAGTAACTCCTTCTGCAATGAAAACAGCGCATAACACCTATTTATACATCGATGCACAAGCCCAAACACTAAAAACTAGTCCTGTATGTATACATGACATTTAAAGCATTCAAACATCCCCGGAATGCAATACTGCTTGATGGTTTGGGTTCTGAGACAAAGGGCCAAATACTATTAAGCTTAGTTTGTTCTGCAGTTTCAGCCTGGTACTACCAAATCTGTGGGAATTTTGACAAGGAGGTAATTAGAACCGAGAAATGTCTTGGGCATCTAACAACAGCACTACGTACAATAAACAGAAGCCAGTCTAAGTATTAAACAGAGCAAACTCTTCTTTGTTAAGAGTGTGTATTAACCCATTGATTCCCTTTGAGCACTTGGTCCATACTGCTTTCATCTGCTGCTCAGGCTGGCAGGACTGCATGAAACTCTTTTGGCCCTGTAGATCTAAGCCCCAGAGGAACCATGGGGCAGCTCTTTAGGCTATTCCCCAGTGCCCTGCAAGCAAAATAATTAGCAGGGAGGCTCTGGTAGCTGGGCTTCACTGCACTGAAGAAGTCAGCCTTGCTAATGAGGCATTTTGCCTCCTCGTGGACAAGGAGGAAGGACAGGCTCCCTAAGCGGGACTAAAGTTGAGCTTACAGAGCACACTGCACAGCAAGCCAGGGTCCTGAACATGAAAGAGTCCAGAAAAGCCCCCAGTGGGATCCAAGCACATGGGGAGAATAAGCAAAACCCATAGGTAAACAAAGACTCATTGTCCTGCCTTTTACAGCCATCATGTTATTTTGAAACACAGTATTTATGGGACGTGTGCTAGCAGTGCACTCTGATTTATGGCATAGAGGTCAAGAAAATTCCTTCCAGACCCCTTTAAAATTAGTATCCCCCAAGTTCTGCGTATTCCACAGCCTCCCAATAAAACAGTATCTTTTTCTGAGCAGCCTCTTGTCCGGTTCCTCCCATTTATATATTAAACACCTTATCTTCTCTGTGGGCAAATCTGCAATACACATGTGGGTTTGGTGTATCTGTACAGTAGATACAGACTGGCAAAGGCTATTCCAAATACAACCATCCTTTTGCTCTTATAGGTAAAGCAAGCTGCAGTGCTTGTGAGTTGCACATGCCAGGTTTTTTCATACTTTCAAATGACATAGCTAGACCAGTAAGGCTGCTAGGTGTGGCTACTGAAAAAAGCTCTAGCTGAGATTTCAAAAGAACTTCTTCCCTATCAATATTTGCTACTTGTTCCAGCTATATAACTAACCTGCATAAAGTATATTTTTCAGACCATATTAGTCACCTTTTTATTTGGTTCATACCCAGTTCAGGAAAGAACAGCAATAAAATGTTAACTAAAACCATAATGGATCAGTAGTATAATGGAGAACATGGCAACCTTTTTGTTTTCAATAATTTTAAAGATTATTTAGGTTTGCTTCTATATTCATTGTAGATGTGTTTTGTTATATTTTACTCAAATATGGTGTTTGTTCTCCTAACTACATTTTTCTGTCTTATTTTCTGTGAAACTGAAGAAGTGCTTTGTCTCCTGGCAAAGCGTTTCTTTCTTTCAGGTAAAAATCATCCCGCATCACTTAGTAGTCCCTTGGAGAAGGTTTTGGGAATGTAGGAAGCATGAACTGAAGTGCTTGGCTACATATTGCTTACACAAAGCGTTGTGAAGCTTAGCAGAAAGAGCAGTTCTTTGTGATTACCAACCACTGTGTTGAGGTGGTAGCCAGATACAAGGCCATGCTGCTGTAAACTTTTGGCCATGATTTTCAGTGGAGGCAGGAGTCACATCTGAGGATGGGAAAGTTTTCTCTTCTCTGGCATATGACAGGAATCTTAATGCTATTCACCTTTCTCTAAAGTATAGTATCTAGGTTGGTTTGTTTCACATAAATGGATTCCTGCAAATATAGGGCTGCTTCTGTTCAGACACATCTGCATTGATACAGAGGCCAGGTGGAAGACTACAAGTTCCCAGAGTATTCCAGCAGTTCCCTCACCTGGGACTGGTGTTTCATTCTGGATTTTGAGCAACAGTCGTGCTGGGATTACTATTAAGAAATTATTATTTAAACCAGCTTCCAAAATAGACTTTTGTATAATTTTCATATATCTTGTAGCTCTTTCAGGTATTTGTACAGTAAACACATTTTGAAAACATTTATACAACGAGTAAATAATGGAGTTGCTATCTACAGTTAGCTAAAGGTCCAACATATCAGTTATTAACTACAACAATCACAGATTGCAATGGTTCTCTGAGCCATTAGAAAGGTATAATTTGCATGTGCCATGTTTTTAGCAGCAGAATTTAAATGTGGAGGAGGAAGCTATATGGCAGATGTATTCTGATTGAAAAGAGCAATTAGAGGGCAGCCTCTGGTCACAGCATCATGGTTGGTATAAAAAAGAGGCTGGAAGCCTGTGGCCTTGCTGAAAGCACTGCGGTCAGCACCTGCAGCTTTAGCCCAATATATCATTTAAAGGATGTGAAGCTATACATGAGCTGGTTTTGTACGCATTTCCAAAACTGACTCTTTTCTTTAATACGCTGCAAACATTTCTCTGGCTAACACAACTTATTATTACTACATGTCAGGGCTCTTATTGCATAGTCTTGGCATCAGCTGCAAAAGGCAACAGAGTGCTCCCAAAATGTATCTTACACAGAAAAACAAAAAAAGATAGAAGAGGCAATTCCAGCAAAACATCTGTGATGACATATACAGTCCATTATTTTGTCAACAGTGCAAGTATTTGATGGCATAATAAAAGGATACACTTTGCTTAGCAAAAAACATTAAGGGATAACGGCTGAGTTAAATAGGGTGCGATTAAAGGTTTGCTTAACCCACAAGATTCCACTTCCAGAAAAATAAAAATAGAGCCATTTTGATCTTTCCTTCCAAGTTCTGTTTGTATGCTCTTGTTTGGGGGTTAAAAAATCACTTTAAGAAAAGGGAGAGTATTTTTCTAATTTATGTTTCATACTGAAAAAGGAAAAGTTTTATAAGTTAATCATAATAGCAACAGAATTCTGAATTGCAAAGGGGAAAAATCAAGCCCACCTGGGAGAAGAGATAACAGGAGTTAATCATGTGCAAACTGCTTTGAGGAAAAAAGTGCACAATCCAGTTTAAAGCTTCATTTTAAATTATTCCTGTGCACTGATTTTCCGCTTCATTTTATTGACATAATTGATACTATACTTCAACACATCTTGGAAATACACTGCAATGACCATATTTCCTTCTGATACATGTTTTTTCAAATAAATAGCAAAGAAATTATATTTTATTACAGCATATTTTTCACATGAGCGTTGACTTATATGTGTTTTGTGGGGGTTTTTGTGCTGTGTTTCCTCTCTGCAAGCAAATACTGAATTCTAAAATCAAGTCAATATTGTACTATCTATGGCATATTACTACACTGGTAAGCTTGCCATTCCAGTGGTATTGAGAGTGTCTAGAAGAAACATTTTTTCAGAGAGACACTTAGCACAGGTGGCCAAAGGTATCTACAGAAGTTACAACCATACAAATTTCTCTGAAGTATGTGCAGGAGTACATAGAGGAAAATAAACGTTCCCAGGTACAAACACCAGGAATTTCTATAGCGTCCTACCTTCCAGAAAAGACAGTATGAAAATAAAATAAAAATTGGGGCTTTTGACTGTTCACTAAAGTACAATCATTATTGTAATTTCTGAGCAAATTTCCTCCTTGTAAAAAACCTGTACACAGCACGCACACTTTGTAACTTATATGGCAGATCTTAGGAACAAAACTAAACCTTTTTTTTAAGGGCAGCATAAATGTTATACTGGGTGTATGTTGTGGCTCTGAGTGCATGTCACTTAGAGCTATTTCCAATTCTAGAGTGTTACAAATTGATTATTATTTACCTTGGTGTTGTGGTTGCTGTAATAAATAACAAGTGAACAGAGAATGAAATTTTTGATTCTGCAATTAAAACTCCAGAGTTCCTTGAGAACAAATGTGACTGACAGTAACTGTATCTGATTTTGGAAAAATTATGTTATTTATTTAAATGTTATTTACAAGTTTTGTAACAAGCTCAGCTGTCCCGTAAAATGGAGAGTAATACTCTGCTGGAGGGTAGGGTACCGTGCTGCTCTTCCAATGACAAATACCGTAGATAAAGTAACAGTTCAGTTTTCCTGCAGGTAGATGGTCCAAAGATCACGTCTCTTCCAGTGCAAAATACAAAGGAAGAAACAGCGTTAGATAAACCCTATTTCCTGGCAGAAATTGCCATAAATTTCTCAGTTGGAAGTCCTGCATAACACCAAGGAAATCACTGAACTTGCACCTGATTTACATTAGTATAAATGAGTGCAGAATGGCTGTCATAGATGTTTTTGTCATTTCCCTTCTCCTTCCCTTGTGTTACATATTACTTTTCAAGAATATAGGAGAAGTTATTAAAGGTGATTCATCAAATTCCTTTAGATTCAGGTTTAAAGGCAGTCTAAGAAAATGGCACTATAAACTACCCCTTTATTAGTGCTGTATATGCCTTTCCTGCAAGGCTGCTTCAAAGCGACACAGTTCTTTACAAAAACAAGAGCCTGCAAATGTTTAAATTGAGTTTGTATTTAATTTCTTTTTATCTCTCAGATTCTCACATCTGGTTAATACAGTCCTCAGTTCAGCTGCTAATGGACTTGCGACAGTTCTGGACTTTGTGAACCTTGAATCTGAAGGTAAACCTCTTGTCACTGGGCACCTGTGGATTCTCTATTTGTGCCCTTAATGTTGTCTGTTGCTATTCATAGTCTTTTTTATTTTATATTATTTTCAGTCATGTGATGCAATGATCTAAGTTCAGGACAGAAGTGTCTGTTGGGCTGCCAAAGCCAAAAGACAACCTACAGCAATTCCGAGTCGTGGAAGAGACATAGCAACCTTTGGGATTATTGCTTAGCAACCTCAAATACACAGAGGAGTAAAACTCACAGCCCGGCTCCACAGCAGGTCTGAGAAATCCCTAATTCACTTTAAGATTTTTAATGGCTGAGAACAGATGGGCATATATTAAATTCCTATTCATTTGCAAAGCCATTTTGAAAGCAGGACAAATGACATCTATTTTGATACCTGCTCCAAAGGTAAGAAAAACAGTTCTTCAAAGCTTCCGAAGGCAAAGGAGAAAGACTTTAAATTTTAATTATATTGTAAAGAAGATCATGTATGAAAAGGGTATTGGGCTCTTTGTGATTGCTGAGACAAACATGCTTTATGAAGCATGTTAGGGAAAGGCAAAACTTTTTTTGAGCGGTAGAGTGTCAAAGAGATTAGACTCTGTTTTTGAAAAAACTTTTGTAAGTCAAACATCTCCAGAATATTTACCTAGACAAACTTTAGTCTTTCCTGACCCTATCCCACCCATCAAAATCCCTTAACAGAGTAACAATGAAACCATAAAAATCTTATTTATGAGCAGATTGGGGTTTTAAACAGAAAACAGAGAGATAATCTTTTTGTACCTGCAGGGATTCCAGCAAGAATATTTCTCTCACAGAAAAGGAGCCAGGAAAGTGGCATCCTACTAAATAATGAAAAGCTTATCTTGCCTTCAGCTTGAACAAAGGCTTACAGGAAACTTTATATCACATTTCAAATTTCCTGGGTGTTTCTAAAGCTTGTCTCTGTGCACCATGCTTACCATTATTTGGACAATCAAGCCTCCACTTGGGAATGTCGTAGGCCACAAGAGCTCTTATATATTATGGGCCAAATTCTCAACTAATGTAAATCATCACTGAAGTTTATGAGCCACTGGTGTCTTATACAAACTGGAGGTGTGTCCCTCTAATCCTCCACAAATTCCAAGTTTCAGGGTCTGATTCTAGCATTCCTTTGCTGTTTATTTTAACAGTTATTTGCTGTTTGTATGTTCTTCCATACCCTCTTCTCCTTCTTTATCTGACCTGCATTAAAGCAGTGGACATAGCACTCTATGCTCTGCTTCCATTCGTGGAGTTACGCGAATGCCATGGAATTGAGATAGAACAGTTGCACTTAGTTTTTGGTTTGGTTTGCTTCATTTTATTCAGAGACATAGAGGTACTTTGTATACATTTACTAATCCTCAAAATCATCCTAACAAATGGTTGAAAGCAATGTAGAAAATATATTCATCATTATTCAGAATCAGCCACCTCATAAAGCAGAGTGCAGTTGTCACTTTAACATTGCACAGAAACTGCACAGCGGTATCATAAAGGATGTTAAAAAATAATATAAGTATCTGAGACTGCAAGAACAGTTTATTTTGGCACGACAAAACCAGCTGATTTGGAAGGTGACCAGAACATTTGGTTAACACCCTGCTTTGAACCAGAAAGAGTCTGGTTTTACAGCTTATTGAAAGAAACTCACCTAAGCAGGGAACAATTTGACAGGGTTCACAGGTTTCCCTTTCTACCATTATTAATCTGGACTCCTTTACAGCTCATGTCCTTTGGTGACAAAACCAGCTACCATCTTAAAACCCTCTGCATGGGTCAGGCAGGCAGCTTGATCCTTAAATCCGACTCACTCCCCAGCAGGTAATCATCTTTGAAAACAAATCACCAGACGATGCCAACAAGCCTATCGAGAAAACAGACATAGAAATTTAGTGCTGTGAAGCATCCTACCTATCCAAGCAGTATTTGCACTCAAACAATGGTTATGAACCAGAAGGTCAACATATTAGTAATTACATTTGTGTGCCAGGAGGGCTGTAGATCACATTTATGCATTTCCTGGAAGGCTGAACTCTCTTCAGAACAGCTACAAATGCTTAAAAATGAAAAGCAAAACATATCAAAAGCAATGGTATTGCTATGGATACTGAAAGGCCTTAGTGAAAAGCACTTTTAAATGAGAGCTTGAAAAGGATAGTGTGGCAGCAAGTTCAGAGTGGAGTTTCATCTTTAATTTGGAAAGACGTTAGGCTCTCTCTATTAATATCACCTTTCCCTTGCTGTTGTTTAACAGTGAGCTGGGTTTTTTGCAGCATGCTGGTGATTTCTCATGCTTTGAATCAAGTAGTTAGACAACATTCTGCTCTGTTCTCTATGTATAAATCCCATTACAAATGCAGTTATGTGTGGGGACATACAGCAATAGTTTTCAAATGGTGCCTTGTGAGCAACTCAGTTTCTTCCTAACATTTCACAGAATGAACAGTTTGAGAAGAAAACAGGAGAGTTTGGGAACTGTAAAGGGAGGTATCTGCAACTCTCTGTAGGTCTGTCTTTTACAGAATAAGCTACAAGATTAAGTGCTTGTGAACAGCTTAATTACAGAGTTCATGGCATAGTTTCCCTTTCTGTAGGAGCTCTGCTGACCCATACACCTGTGTCCCCATTACCTTAACAAAATGTCCAGAGGAAAAAATAATGGCTAAAGCTGAAATAAAGTAGTCTATGGGACAAGCTTCCTCACTGTTTTTCACAGCTACAGAAAAGATGAAGCAGAAGGCGGCATGTAGAGAAATCTTGCTCCTAGGCATCTGGTATTTTCCATTACTTGCTTCCTTTGTCTCATATCCACTGGATTTCCTGGAGGCATGGAATGAAACCTAAACAGAAATAATGATACTAGGGGTAAGAGGAATCTGCTGGTTAGAACTGGGGGACAAGATTTCCGAGCACTGTTCACCGCTTGGTTTCTGAGTGTCTAAGTGACCTGGAATTAATCACTTCTGTGTCTCAGTTTCTTCTCCTGTAAGAAAGGAACACACTTATTTAGTTGCTCTGTCTCCACGGGCTGTTGTGATACATAATTAATCTTTATAAATCATTTACTGATCTTTGAAATAAAGGGACTGTATTTTTTTAAAAGTACAAAGCAGCAGTAACGAATAAAAAAGGAACACAGAAAAAGAATATTAGTTAATTCCAAACAATAGAATTTTTCCTGTGTCATCTGCTAGGACACTGCTGCATCTTTTGGCTTTATGTAACATGCTGCTTTTGTTCTGTGTCACAGTGATTGAAGTATGGCTGCTCAGCCAGAAGCAGCAGCCCAAACTGGAGGTCTAAAACATCCCAAACTTGAAGGTAAGAATACGGCTGCCACAGAAATGAAGAGAAATCAGGGGAATGATGAGCTGCCATGTCTTAGTAATTATGCTCTGTGGAAAGAGTGTTTTTATGAAAAAGTACAGCAGAGGTGTCTGAGTCTGCAGGAGGCAAAGGTGAAGATGATTCGTGCACAAAAGGCACAAGAAGAAAAGATAAAGAAGAGGGAACCCTGTGACTGGCTGTCCAAAGAGTGGTTCAGTGAAGAGAAAGAGTCACTAGATACACGCATCTATTTGCTTGACAAACTCCTACCTACATTAATCACAGGAATAGAAAAACTGTTAATGGAAGTGGAAAGAAAGAATGTGCTTGCACCAGACAAAGAACCAACCAAATTTAATCCCATTTGTTTTCTTGGAGAATATCTGATGAGACATAATCCTCAGTATAGTATTTCTACAAAACCAAGCCCATACCTGAGAGGAATGAAGATGGTCACGGAGCAGCTAAAATCTGAGATGCCAGGTACAACATCAGAGAGGTGAGAGAGTTGAAAGTGTGGCTGGTCACAAGACCAGAGCTGGTGTCTTGGTCTCTGTTTTAGGAAAGGAATGGTGTGACTGCAGCCTGGCTGGCGAAGAGTCGAACAAAATTAACCTTGTGGAGTACAGTGCCAGAGATGGTAGTTGTCTCTCATAAAAACTTGAGAAGCAAGACAAATGCCAGACCATGTCACACAAAATGAAATACTAGTTATTCCTGTTTAAGGCATATTCTGCCCTTCACAAGTATATAATTCCTCTTTAGACTCTATCTTAATTACATATGTGAAATGCAAACTGCTTTCAAACCAGTCTAGGTTAGTGACAGCAGTTCTTTAGGACAGGTGTTAGTATCAAAGGTCTATGGACTCTTCAGAAAATTTCTTCTATATTCTTCCAAACTTAGTAAAAATATAACCTTTTTTTTCCTCCTTCAGGATGGTTTCTCTTGACCAAACCAACAACAATATTGTCCTGGCACATTGTAGAAACTCCTTCTCCTAGAATTTTTATTTAGGCTTTCCATTCAGATTCTTTTTTCCCTTTAAAGTAGGAACTGTTTTGTATTTTATTATGTTGCTTATTTCTGGGGTGTATTTCAGGCTGCCTGCTTTAGTGTAATATTTAATGAATATTGGAAGGGGGTTCCATGACATCTTACAGTATGCTAAGGTTAGAATGTGAGTGCATTAGGTGAACAATTATGCTTTCATTTTCATTGCTCTATTCAGAAAAATATAGAAATGAACATTTGTGTCTATAGATGGCACAGAGGTGATTGTGAATGATGTCAAAATTACTCATTCACTACTGGATCACTTTATACCATATCTGTGTTTGGAGAATAATGACTTCTATTTGAATGGCTGTCTCTTCTATTTGCATAAATAGTACATACAGCTTGAAAATTGGTTTCAAGGTTTCAGTGTCAGGAATTAGGGAAGTAAAATGTTGACATGTCTTATGCATAAACTCTAAATGAAGATAATTGAGGTTCCCGGTACTATAATGAATAAAAGAATGTGTTAAATCTCTCTATACTGCTCTGAGTTTCTCTCTCTACATTTCTACTCCACATACTGTTACAGCTCAAAGGAACATGTGCTGTGTGAATACAACTAAAGCAGTGTGATAAGTGAATTTCATACAGTCACTTAACCTCCTTTTTCCCCACAGATAAAAGAAATTATAACTGACTGATCATGGTCAGTGTGTAAGAGCTCAGCTTTTTGGTTTTTCTTCATAAGCAGACATACAGTAGTACGACCAGAGATGGTAAAAGATTTTCAATTTTATTTTTTATTTTTTTAAACACCAGTCCACTGAAACAAATGATCTGGGGAAACATCTTTATTTTTCAGTGAGCTTTCACTCAAGCACAGACTGTTCTGGGGGAATATTTAGGATGCCAGCCTTGCCACACCTTTGTTGTAGGGACTGTTTCACCATTCATACTGCTTCACAGAGGGACACCTGGATGCAGGAAGTTCAGAACCATATCTCGTTTTTATTTTGCAAAAGAAATTGAATTAAAATATATTAAATTTCCTGGGGGTTTGGGTTGGGTTTTTCGTTTGGATTTGGTTGTTGGTTTGGGGTTTTTTTTCCTGCTAAAATACTCTTAGCTTTCATTGTGAATCAGAGCTTATTTCTGGAGAGGTCAGATTTTCCTGTAGAATGCAAAGTGTTGACTACCGGTGACTTCTTATGTTGGCCTTGGTTGTTAAGTCCATGTTTACATTTGGAGACAGGTTCTCAATTTGTAGCTATGAGACCTGATGCAAAGGAAGTGGCTATCAAGACTTGTAGAAATCAGTCTCTCTGTAGACAGCTCTGCCACGGGGGTTTGTGTAGCCATAGCTGTAGCAGGTTTTGCATATCTGCTGGTAGTAGTATCATGGGATTTGCATTCACAGCAGCTCAGGATTTACATATTTGTGATGGCTGTACTGTGGGATTTGCATAGGAATCTTAAACCACAGCAGCACAGAGGATTTTACCGACACCATGTAGCACTGAGGGTCCTAATGTGAGTCACTGGAAAACTGGAAAAAAAACAGGAAAAAAATGTTACAAGAGAGATGCCAATCTATGCTCAAAATCTCTCACATAAGCACCAGAAAGATGAGAAGTGGAATTCTGGCCCCAGTGAATCTCCCAGGAGCCTTGACATTGCCTTCAGGAAAGGCAGGATTTCACCATAGGTTCTTACCTAAAGCTTACCAGTCCTCAGAGAGCTCTCTCAGGCTTCCTCCGGTCTCTCCTTAACTGCCACCTGACCCGGAGTCAAGGCATGCAGGAGAACAGATGGGAGAAGTTCCTTATCCAAATGGATTGATACCTGAAACAGAGACTTTATTTGTCCAGGGATGGTAGTCCTTCCGTCTGAGTCACCCATCCTTATGTGGGAGTTAGGCGGCTGTCTTCCTGAAGAAACATGTTTCATTCTGCAGGGACAAGTCACCCTCACTGCCATCATCTTTTCTGGAAATGTCTAATACTGAAATGATGTCACTTTGAAACGGGTGCCCAGTGCTGCTATAGCCTGTTTTGCTGTTATTGTCTAGGGAGGAAGCATTTTGTCCTGCTCCAGGGACACCAGGCAGAGGATACAGCTGCCTGGTGTTTTAGGATCCTGGAAATAAATTCAAAACTGCAGCACAATGCAGGTGCAGCATGCACTGTAACTTGTGCTGGGCACTGCCCAAATTAATCACCAGAGGCAACTCCTAGTATGGCCTTAGCTCTACTTTCAGCTTGCAGAGCACTCCTGAGGAGGAGCTGCAGCTAGAAATGGTCTGCTTTTCTCTTTCCGTCTGTAGCATACATTGCAGAAAAATCTGTTAGTCTGTTTAGCTTGGTACCTGCTACACACCTCCTCTTTGCTGTGTCTGTGAAGGAGTCAGAAGATAGGAAATTATTTTACCCTTCCCCTGCTATCAAAGTGCTGGCGGCCGAACTGCCTCAGCAGGCACTCGTGCAAGGCCCACGACTGATTAAGGAACCCGCTTATTCATTAAGAAACTTCTGTGACAAGTGGCCATGAAGAACAAGTACCTAATGATAAAACTGACTGTGATCAAAATGTATTGGTGTAACGTGTTGAACAGGCCTTTCTATTCATTAAGGAAAGTATCATTGGTTTATAATGTCTAGGATGACCCCACAGCAACAGAAGAGAGCAGGGACAGGATGAGCCCACCTTCACAATATGTGAAACGGGGGAGAAGTGAGCAGAAATCCTTAGTTAAAATATAGTTTCTGGACTAGCGTGTTCTCAGGTACAAAAGAGGAGCAATACAAAAGGGGTTGTAAGGGAGAGCCGCAGAGGTGAGCAGGGCAGCTGTCTCAATGCAGACAATTCCAGCAGGCCCCGTGAGCAGGAACTGTGCTCCCCATATGAGCTTATCCTTTGGTTTTAAGCATTTGGAACTTCCTAAGGGCTTTTTTTTTTCCATTTCATAAATGAACAAAGTCAAAACCAAAGCAGATGAGTTCTACAGGATCAATTTGATTCAGTTCTTTTGTTGTGCAAAATGGAGTATTGGGAAAAACACGACTGGGTGATTAGAGAAGCAAAGAAAACAGAAGGACGAAGAAAGGGAGGTACTTTTAGTCCAAGCTTGCAAACTCCATGTGTTCAAAATGACGGAGAGGTTGGTGTATTATCCCTGTCCTGAGGCAGCAAGGACTTTATTGTGTGAGACTGCTTAAGAAATTTCATTGAACATTGTTTCTTGCCAGTGAAGTGCTTATATGAAATGGTAGTTAGGCTTTGAGACAAATGCATACTGATGCAATTTTGTTGGTAAATCAAGTGTAGCAAAATTGGGCACCTCTCTTTCTGCTAAAATTGAAAGGAAATTGAAGGACATTTACACAATAAATTATTAATATCACTATAAATGTGAAGGTAAAACTTATCACTGTTGAAACTACACAGACTAGGAGAGATGTACAGATGATTTTCCCTTAAATGTCTACTGTATACTCTACAACAGGCTCTGTCCACATGCATGTATCTGACACTCAGAGCTTATTTCTTCAGATTCATAGCTACACTAGATTTCAGGAGATGATACGTGTCAGAATATAAATACTCTCACCTCCTTGGAGCAGCCCTCTGAAAAAGCAGATTATTAATATCTAGTCCAATAGTCACACTAATAATTTTGTGCCTCAAACACCAAATATTTGTTTGGAAAAAAAATCCTCTTGTACTAGAAGGACAAGAATTTCAGTAAGAAGTTACTTCCTTTCCTTTTGTTCTTCAGGGTAGGCTTAATCTGTTATATAGCTTAAATATGTTTATGATAGTATCTTTCTAAACCATATTCCCATCTCCTACAGGCTGGCCAGGATGAAGGCGGAGGCAAAGAACAAACGTAAGGACAGGGAGCAGGTGGACAAGATGAAGTCTCAGTTGAAAGAGAAAAGAAAGGAGATGCTGGCAATTCAGTTCAAGGAGTGGACAGTGGATGTCAGTGGCAGAATACCGGTTGCACTGGTAACTAGGCAAGATCCTTGTTAACACACTGCTATGTTTGTTCCAGATAGGAGGAAAAGGAAGATTATGATAGTGTCATCTGCCCTGGCATGGCAGCATGGAGCACAAGGATGGGTAATGGCTCTGACATCCCTTAGGGTCAGGGTGCATGTTGCTATCTACCACTTAGACTCACCAAGCCCTGATTCCCCATGAGCACATGGAAGGATTGCAATGTGTTCTTCACAGAGGTCCTGGGAAGTTAAATGCCCGTAAGGTACTCAGATACTCCTGAGGTTGTTGGGTATGTACCTCATCACTGGATGTCCTTCTCTGCAGCTGATTATCCCTCAGAATCCACTTAAAAAGGTCTGGGGCAGCCACCCTTGTTCTCCTGTGGCCTCCATTAAATCTTCTTTCTGCCCCTAGGACTTATACAAATTGATACTGCAGTTCATAAAAGATGAGATTTGCAGTAATTGTCATACATGTCTTAGCACAAAAATCTTTCTTACAAGTCACACAAGGTCCCTAGGAAATTTGCCTGTGGTTACACATGGCACAACATAGACAAGGTCTACATTTAACAGAGCCCACCTATGTGTGGTAAGAAGCATGGCTGGCCCATACAACTGATTATTCTGGGTGATTTATTTTAGTAATTGCCTACTGTTGTCTGCATGAAACAGGCCTTTGATTATTATTACCTTGATTTGTAGGTTCAGAGTGCCCTGAGGTCTTTTGCAGATGTCATTGCTTCTGCTCCCATAGATAGGAGAAAAGGTAAGTTTTCAATGTGTGTCCTTTAGTTTTATTTCTGTGGTCTGAATTCTGATGCAAACTGTAAGCAAACAGCAAATGGATTTGATAATAAAGAATCTCTAAGGGTAGTTACACCAGCTAGGATATGCACCACAAATCTTCAGACAGGTTGGAAAGAGACTGAACCACCATGTGCTTCATTAATATGATCTTGAAAAGAATGGAAAGAAGTTTAAAAAATCTTTCAGAGAGATAAAAAGATCAGATGCAGGCCCTTTCCACTTACATCCTGCACTAGCCAGACATTGCCATGTGCTTATCACTATTTTTAAGAATCACTGTAACAACCTCCTCCTTCACCCACCCTATCAGATGGTATTCATCTCATGGGAGGTCTTGGAAACCCCATGGACAGCTTGGCATTCTGGGAGGTGTGGAGGAAAGGTAGGATCAACAAAATTAAAGTCTGACAGTCTTACTTCTTATGGTTTCAGGGGAAATGCTGAAGCTTGCCTTGCACTCCAACAAATAGCCCATCTTGTCTAGCCATTCCCTTCGCCAGTCCCAGGCCTGCCAGTGACGCACAGCACAAGGGCCTCTGTACCAGAGCGCTCAGCACAGAAAGATTTCCATAATTCCTGTCCACTTTATATAGCTTACACTTGACCTCCTTGAATAATGATAATTGAATAGATAGAGCCAGGAACATTGAAGTGGCAACATACAGCCTGCTGCCAGCCCTTTACACTGAGAGCCTGTAATAATCATCAATAATAACAAATCTGCCTTTGCTGGATAAGCAGGGAACCTCGAGAGTACATTTCTGCTTGCTGCTGGAGTCACCTCTGTCTACAGCTTGCCCTTGCTCAGCCCTTTCTGTATTACAGAATTGTTCCTCTGAGTAATCATCCTATATTGGTAGTACGTTGTGCGAATGCCAAATGCAGCCCTTCTGCTCCTGCTGTGGTGGCTGTGGTTCTCGAGTGTGAACAGATACTGGGATGTGAGATTGAAAAGGAAGTTTCTGTCGAGATCCTTGCTCTCCAGATGCTGGAAGTGCTTTATGTCATATTTCACTAACAGTGTGGCTCCATTTCTTAATTTATTTCATTTAATAGCATCCAATACACACTAACGGAACATTAAGCTTTGCTTTATAGTTTAATAAAAGTAATGTACAGTTTAGGAATGTCTTAACCAACAAGAGATAAATGCACTCTATGGTGAATTTTCTCATTACTCCTGATATATTGTAGAAGAAAGAACATAAAAATAATCCCAACAGAAATAGTATGTCTGTGCTCAAAGACCTCATTCAGAAATCTATGTAGACATTTGACATATCTTCTCAGTTCCGTTATAGCAGCCCAGAAGCTGACCAAAAGATAGTTTTGAATATCATCATCAGTAAAAATATTCCCACAGAACTTCTTGGGAAAATTACTGTGGTTTTCAGATTCCGCTCTTGCAAAGCAGAATTCACGTCCCCAGAATTTTAAGGTTATTTTTTCTGCTTGTTAAATAAAAAAGAATTTCTTCCCTAACATAATTAGTTGCAAGTACCATTAAAATCATTGCAATTTGCACAAACGTATGTCAAGAATAAATATGACCATACGATTCTGAATAGGTAAGTGCAGATTCTCAGCAAGAGAAATCCGTAAGAATCAGGTTTAGATAACCTCTATATGGTCAGATGCTTTAGCTACTGTGTAGGATAATCTCAAATAAATGTAATCCAGCATGAGAAGAAAGTTGATGTAACATACAGTGTGCAAAAAAATGTGTACAATATGCAAAACCACAACTGTTTGCTTTCTAAACCAGTCTCCCTTAATTTTTTGCTAGCAATGTGTGACAGGAAGCTGGAAATCATAGAGACATTGGAAAAAAAAGTAAACATGGATGAATTCACAGAGGTGAGAAATGAAATAAGAGCATCCGATTCAGAATATGATGTTTATTACAAACTAGTAGCATTTCCCTGAGGGTGACTAAGACAAGGAAGTGGAGGGCTTCACTTCTCCAACATCCCAGGTAACTGATAGGACATTTCATGGTCCATCCCCGTATCCATCCTCTGCTATCACAGTGCTTCCATTCTGGCCAGCAAGGGAGAAGTATTTTGCTTTCCTCAGAGCTACAGCCTGTGCTGCTCTCTGAGAAGTTACCCTCAAAGCAGTGGTTTTTAGGACATCCCTCTCAGTCCCTTTCTAGAATGCCAAAGCCCTGAATCACTTGTGAATTCAGATTTTGCACTGGCTGCTCGAGGGAGGTTTGGTGTCCCAATATAACCATTGGCCTGAGGTAATTAGTACTGTCCCCAAAGTATTGTTAGTTGTGATTAAGTTCTATTAACCACAGAAAAACCTAACAACTGATGAACTGGGATGAGAAGCTCTACCATTTTTGCCCTGAATTATTACTGGCCTGAACCATTACTGGCTTGAACCATAACCAAACTGCAACAAGTGTCATAAATGTGTGAGAAGCATAACCAGGCTGAAAAATACAGTTTTAAAATCAAAAGCTGTTACTGAGAAACATCACAATTGTGTTTTTAACTCACCAAAATCAATAAATGTAGTTGGAATTTTCACTCCATTACTCTAATCTTCATGAATTTGAAAACAACCAAATCTGTTCAAACTGTATTTACTGAAAAACTCCCCAGGCCAAAAGTTTGCCAGCCATTTCTACCTACGATAGAGCTAAATTTTATGGCTGGGTAATTAAACCTGCGAAAAGGGATGTTTAGAATAGAAATAATGACAGACCCTCAATTGCAGCAGTGCTAGTGGGTGCTGTTACAATAATTAAAAACAGAGTATAAAGCAGCTGTGCAGAGACTAATTTCAAGCAACCATGTGTCATTTTTGTGCCTTCTTCACTCTCAGGAGACTCACATGTTTGGTATTTTGCACAGAGATGCATTTTTATGATAACTTGTTGAAGGCTTTTTTAAGCATGAAATGAGGTATTTTTAAATTTAACCTCTGAAAAACTGCATTTAATTAAGAAAACTGTTGTGGATAATGGGAGCCCAGAGAATTGCTTTTGTCACTGAAATGAAGCATCAATCCATAACCCCTATGGTACATGTACAAGCACCGAATGAATTCATGCTCCGTTAGCATTAGAAAAATGTTTTAAAATATATTTTGTGTACTCTGTATTTTAACTCAATTAAAGATATGACAACAGAGCTCAGAAATACAAAAGACATAGACTATCAAGCTGTCTGATTTACCAGCCAGTGCAATGTTGTTCTCAGAATATATTCTCTGATGGTCTTTCCAGTCCAATTTTAATTGAATCAAATGATGAGGCTTTCATCACTTCCCTTGGGAAACTGTTCTGTAACCACAGGCCTTGCTCTCAAGACAGGGCTGCTTCTAATCCTCAGCTGCAGTTTACCTTTGTTCATCAGTTTGCATCGTCCACCAAAACCAGAAAGAGAGATGATCTTTCTCCACACTGGTCTAGGCCCTTTCACATGTGGAAAGCATTGCTTTTTAATGGACCTTAAAAATAAATGGCGCTTTTTTTCTCCTTGAATTCAGTGCAGCTTTGGGTTACTTAAAGGCTTTTAGAAACTCAGCAGAGAGACCTCACACGTTGTTGTTGGGGTTTGGGGTTTTTTTTCGGACATGCAAAAGAGTAGCTGTTGTATTTTTACATCCTTCGTGACAAGCTCGTGGGGTCTTTTATATTAAAAGCATTTAAATCTGAGGGACCAGTTCTTAATAGTTTATTTCACAGGCTTTGAACTCTAACATGCAGACCCCCCAGCAGTCTTGACACAAAGGTGTTTACACCAAGGGAAATGCTCACATTGCCTTCATAGGATCAGAATCAGGCTTTAAAGGTGAGATTATTTTCCATGATTGCATGTGTTTTACTCAATTTCTGTTGAGATCAGCAGGAACAAAAAGCAAGGATCCATTGTTGTTGATGATGGTGCGTTCACAAACTACAGCAAGAAGGAGGTGTGCCAGCTTTCTTCTGATGGGTGTCAAAATCTCTTGGTTAATAATAAATAAATGTGTGCTTTTTATGTGTACAGTACTTTACACAGTAGAGTGCTTTACACACATCAGTTAAGAAAACTTATGACTGTGATAGTTCCTCCTGCCCACAGAGCTGAACATACGCTTCTAAAAAATTTTCTGTGAAGCTGTTAGACAGCAGTATTAATACACAAACCTTTGGATGTGTCATCAAGATGACATACAAATAACAAGTTGCTTGTCCAATCTGCCTCCTCCCAACTGCTGTCATCTTTAAGGTTCATCTATCACAGGGCTCCAGGTAATAGCTCCAAAAAGCTGGTAGATACATGTAGCCCCAGATCTGCCACTTTCTCTCTAACCTACCTACAGCCTCTTTTTATGCTGAAATGCAGAAAAACCACACACTGTGTTAGGAGTTTGTCTTTCCCACCAGGCACCCCTCAGGCCATTGGCTGCTGCTTTTCTGCTCTTCCTCTCTTCTCCACTTGTCCCATATATTTGGAAATTATGCAATATAGATGTGAATAATAGTAACATATATTAATATTTCAGTTCGTTAATGCCTGTGCAGCATTTCAACAAGTCTAAGACGTTCCAGCACTTATGTCAGGTATCCATACTCTAAAAATGGGATAATGGGAAACATTCTGTGTTTTGGAAATTCTTCCTTTTAACTGTATGGGCTCCCTGTTACTGGGGCTGGCTCCAGAAACCTGCTATAATAATTCGGCACAGGCTTTGGGATTGTGGTTTGTTCTGATGGCCATTATTATTTATGTCATGCACACCACATTTTTAGAACCATATTGCTTTTGCTCATAAAAACCACATGGCTATAAATCCAAAGTGTTAAAGTGTCTCCAAGGCTAGAACTTAAAATAAATCTCGAGTCAGTAGTATTCCCAGTGTCAGGGGACTTAGGTGACAGCAGACTCATTTTCAAAAGGTTCTTTCCTTTTTTTATTGTATCCAGGCTGGTTCTCTAAACACTGAAATCATGGTCAATGGTCATTTTGTGGCATTAGAGAGTTGAGTGACTGTCAGGTCCGCAAAAACTAATGGCTCAAAATGCCTCCTTGCGAGTAAAGTCAGGAATACTAAATGCTACAGAAAACCATGGAGGACTTACATTCTCCCTGACATAACCTAGCTTAAGCAATGACATGTCATAGGAGGGATTCTGATCCAGCATCTCGGAACAACTGAACATGATAAGTGACCTCAGGGCCAGGAAAGGAACTGGTCAACATGCATTTGTGCAGTGCCTAGTGCAGCGGTGTTCCAGGCTTATTTGAAGAATATTGCTCCTTCTGAAAGAAAGAACAAAGTAGGCAGTGTAGCACCCATGCACCAAATCTGCATTATGTTAGCAGATTAAACTACAAATTCCTATCTATTTCATTGTATGCAATAGGTTTTTAGAAGCTCAAATAAAGGTGAAAATACTTGAAGAAAGCTAACCATTTACACTGCTGCTTTCTCTCCATAGTATGTCCATTCCTACACTGAACACTTTTCAAATGACATGTTCCAAGAAATCCTGAAGCATCTTGGTCAGTGTGCTGATGACTTCCAAGAAGCAGTAAGACATGATTCATGGAGGCAAATGTTTGCTGATCTCTTCCTAGATTGTGATTATGGAAAGGTAGGCAAAGCAGCTCTCAGCCTAATTTCGGTATGGTGATGCTTCCAGTTTGGTATTTCTCTGGGTCACTGCTTTCTTTTTATTCTTCATGACTCTAGATATTATCTTTGTGCTTGCTCAGCATTATTTTAGAGAAAAATAAGTGCTGTATTGTCTTCAAATTCGTAGTTCTTAGACACAGATATAGCAAATAGCCTATGAGCTGATGGCTAATTAGAAATGGAATGACCTAACCTGATGGCTTGGGGCTGAAGTTTGATGATTCTGGAGAAGAAATTAACTACGCTCTTTACTACTTCTGGTCATTACCTGTTCCCACAGCACGTTCAGAATGTTTGGGTGCTAATTTGTCTATTCAGCTGTATTTCAGCAAAGATATCCTGATATAGATTGACCTTAATAAATGTGCACAATAGTAATATAATGCATTAATTATGTTGCATTAATTTATACACCTTTAGGGTTTCTATCAATAAATCTCATAGTTTAAATTTAAAATGTGAAATAATCTATCTTTACAACCTCTCTGAGAAAAGTACTGTGAACTTCAGCCACAGTTTGTGGACAGGAAATTAAAATACAGTAAGTCAGTTACAGAGCTGGAAATGGAACTCAAAAGCCATAATTTGGTTTTCAGCAGCTCTAAACTCTATCTGTCATCCTCTGAATACACCTGTATGCCCTTTAAAAAAAAAAAAGCTAGACTTATCAGAAAACCAGTAATTAGCAGGAGCTGAAGAATCAATGGCATGAGCTATTGCTAAAAACTTGGGCTTCATCCAAAAAGTATGGTACTTGTTATGAGTACCTCAGATAGCCAGTTGCTGGCTACTACACAGCAAATGGTTGCCATAATCTTGCAGTTTTCTCCCCTACATAAATTATATATTCCATCCAGCACTCCTCTAGTGATGTTTACAGCATGCCTACCCAGAATGAACTGTGCTTTACAATGTCATGCTAATAATGTCATTACCTCTAAGAGAATGGAATTACAGAGCACGTTTCAACACCAATAGTGTGTTTGAGAGAATAGCAGGCAAGCTGCTGTTTCAGGGGTGAGGAAAGAAATGTGTCTATGTCTTAGCTAGAAGACATTTCATTTTCCTATTGCTCCGTCAAGAAGAGCTATGATGGATCCTCCTAGGTAGGGTAATATATAAAGCCAGGTCCTATCTTTGCCCATGCATTTTGAAAGGATCCCTTCTTTCCCTTTCATGTTTTTTAATGTGACTTTCTTTCTATTATTTCTGTGGCAGTAATCACCATCTCCATGCTACTAATCCCAGTGGAATCTCAGAGGCAAAGAGCCAAAAATACTAGCACAACATAACAAGAGTGAGCAGCTATCAGCACAGAAGCCATTGCTGCACAGAAAAAAATGATCAGAGCACAAACATGGTTGCTGTATCTAGCCTCCAAGGTAGCCTTGCTCTGCAAATTGAGTTCACTAAACTGTAGTGTGGACCATGCTGTTCTTTTAAACCTGACCTGGTTTCTTTTGTATAGCTCTAATAAGTCCTGCCGTACAGTACCCACAGGGAAGATAAAAGATGCAAACTAACCCAAGGACTTTTACCACTTGAATGTGATCCATTACCTGTAGTACTCATTCTGCAAAGCACAGCAAAGCAGTTGTTTTCAGTTCCTAATTTACATTTGTTTGGTAGCAGGCAGTTATTCCAGTCTGCATGGTGAGCGTGGCTGGCTGCCTCAGTGAGTTGCAATTAGGGCCAGGGAGCTGAGAAAGCAGTGTTTAGATTACAGTCAAATTAGAAGGTATCCACATGATCATTATTGTGATTTCAAATGCATGCATCCAGAAGGATGGCAGCTCAGCAACAACAGCCTGGACTATACAGTGAAGAAGAAACTTTCCAAGACAATACCAGAACACAGCTGAATTACTGTGCTAATGCCCCAAAAGAGCTATTGCTCTGTGAATTTTAAGCTTATTGTCTCTCTGTGCTCACACGTATCAAGTATAGTTTCTTTTATACATTATAACAGAATCTGCATTAATTTTCAGGGAAGTTTTAAACTTGGGATCTTTAAATGTAACTGAATTTAGTCAGAGATTAGTTTTCAAGCTAATGAAGTTTGAGACAATTCTGACTACCTTCCTTGCAGTACAGCAACAACAAAGTCTGCATTCTCATGACCTTTTCTGAGTGTCTGTTCTGCCCATCTTGCTCACTAACAAGCATACTGTGGTGTTCAAGATACACACATCACATTTCCAGAAAAACAATCAAGCGGTTAAACACTGACCATCACCGATTAAATGGCAAGTCTGGTTTAGTCTGTGTTGTCAAAGGAATTACTCATAGAACACAGAACATTGCTGAAAACAACTGAGAATCATCACCTGCCAATATCTAGGTGACAAGAAAATTAGGTCAACGTGTTTCAACTCTCTAGCCACTAAAGCTGGCAGTCGTTAAAAGCGGAGACAAGTTTTGGGCGGTTGTACAAACACAGATGGTCTGCTGTTATTTCTAGTGGATGCTGTACCTGTCCTGCTGACAAGACTCAGTACAAAGGGCTGATGGGCAGGAATCTTTCATCAACCTCCCCACTCACACACAAAAACCAAAGAAACATGACCTTTGCTAGCAAATTTAGGAAGGCCGAAAGATAGCCTAACTGGGGGTAGGACCATGGAAATGGTTATCCTGTTGTAATGCTCCTCTCTTCTACAGATAGCTTTACATGTTCCTCCCAAGGTAAATTGTAAGGAAAAGTGTCCTGAAATAACAGGAACCTCTGGTAGAATGGCAAATCTATATAAATTGGAAATGTAAAAAAAAAAAAGTGGAAAATATACCCCTAATTCATATTTGGTTATTTCTGAAAAGGAATTTACTATCTTTAGCAATATATAAAAATAAAATTATTTCATCTAAATCACAAAAACCTCTTCTAGTATCTGAGTTATCTAAATCCTCCAAGTATATTATTTTAACATGACAAAAAAGTATCTGAATCCCAAACCAACATTTTTATTTTCTTTCCAACAATACTTCATTGTTTTCTTTTTAAAAATACTTCATTCATTGATTTACCTTTATAATAAAATAAAGCTTTGCATTACTGCTGCCAGCTTCAAGGCAACCAGTAGATTATTGTGACAAGTAACAGCTGAGGCAATTTAAAGGGAAAATTAAGTGTGTGTAATGGAAATACTGAATGGAGAATCCAAATATTCCATGGAGATCTGGTAACATTAACATCTTCAAAAATATGTTCTGTGTTTGTATATCTACTAAATGGATGCAGAATCCATTCTGATATATTCAACTGAAAAACAAACAACATAAAGAAATGTTTGCATGGGAATGCGCAAGATATTTGTATATTAAAGTCAAGAAGATGAAGATACTGGGAATCAGGCCCTACATCTTGTAAATTTAGGGACAAACCTATGTGATGACATTTGTTGTTCCAAACCCATGCAAGGCTGAAATTCAGCTGTAATTTCCAGCATTTTTTTACTAGCAGGAATTAAGATACAGGAGTCTGAAACACTAAAACTGCACTGGACAACAAGTTACAGTTCAGTTCTGATCCTTTCTCAGAATTTGCAAAAAGCTTTCAATTCCCTTTACGGTGAAAGTGTTGCAGTAACAGAAAATGTGATTTATTCAGTTTTCAGTATTAGCTTCCTTGGGAGGCACTTCTTCACGAAATGATGGGTATCTCTCAGCTGCTTTCAAGTCTTCTGTTCCTAAACACTGATGCTATTAATGATGGTTTTAGATTATGAACAACGCAGTCATCTTGAGTTCATTTCCAGAAAAGAGCAGCAAACTTCTTCCTTTATTTCTTCAGCCTAAGAGCAAGAAAAGTTCACAAAGAATTAAAAGCTCAGTGAATTTTACATTTTGCAGTCTTTAAGAGCAAAATGTGAAAAGGAAATCAATAATTCAGTTGGAAAGCTACTTGTTACAAATAATGAACTCAAGTAAATCTGTTTTCTAATTAACTACTGTCTTTCCCTAATGGGAGGGAGATTACAAAGGTGGTAGGACTTAAATAATGACAACAGGAATTCACCATAAAATGGAAAACTTGCAATCGTTTAGATTTGCTTTACTTTTTAAATTCACAATTTCCTGATTGGAAATGAACCGTTCCATTGTCTTTTCCTGGTTTTGCTGTCTGTATACACTCATTCTGAGCAACAAGGACTCATTCTGAGCAATAAATTCTGCATGTTCCTCTGCACTGGAACTACGGATACGTCTCTCACCTCTGTGATCAAATATGTATGAATTTTTAAAGGAAATTAAGCAGGTTGTCATAATAGCTCAGATTTTTGGACTAATTATTTTCCCAGGCAGTTGCCAGTACATAATGCTTTAAAGGAAATGATGGGGCACAAAACCAAACTACAATGTGCAGTCACTAACATAATACAGCCCAGCCCACAATATGTGAAAATTCTTCCGCACTACTGTCTGGCAATCAATGTTTGTCCTGAAAGTATGAAATGTTGAAGCTACGTGAAGAATTCCTTTGGCAGAAGGGGTTCCAATCACCCAACAGTAATTTGTCAAGAATATGCAAGAGGATGTGCCTACAAAGTGATAGGTATGAGGAGTTCCAGCTAAGCCCAGAGAAGAAATTTTTGCCTCTATGAAATGAAATTAACTTCTTTGAAATTTATACTGATGTTCTGGTAATGGCTAATTTTCAGTCACAGTAATTCTTAGGTAATGGTGCCTTTCTAGTGCTGCAAATGTTGATGTAAGTCCCAAGAACCAGAGAAAAAAATACAATAATTGTAATCTTTTTGTCTAGGTCGGTCTCTTAGACAGACAAAAAATACTTGCGCTGCTGACAGACTTCTATGACAGAAACCCCATGATTGCTGAGAGGGGATTCTGTAACCCAAGACAGTGTAAGTATATGGGATGTTTCACTTGTGGTTAAAACATTAGGAGGTCATATGAGGTTGTATAGTGAATATATGTTTATAAGTGTTACCAGAAGTGAAGAGAGACTAAAAAAGGACCCAAATGAATGCTGTGACCTATACACCATAATTTGCAAACATGTTTTGCAAACTGTGATGCAATGTTCAGAAATACTTCAGCATCCAAAACTTTTCCTTCCTGCAAAATTCTGAATTACTTTTTGGAAGTAGGATTAAAGAAAGACTACTTTTCCTGAAACAGTTGTTCTTTCTTACTGGGCAATATTAGCAGTTAATTTTGTGTTTACACTAAAATTTCTCCAGGAACTTGGAAAGATAAAGAAAAAACACAAGGAATCATCTACAGGAAAGTAAAATATTTTTAAGATATTGAACATTAATTAATTGCTAAGATCAAATGCAAGGCAAATTACAGCTTTCCTTCTTAGTGTGGAGAATTATGAAACATTTATTTCAAAGGAAAGATGGTGTAATACACAATAACAAGTGCAGTTCTCTGCAGGCAAAGACATTCTAAAGTTCTGTGTTTCTGAGATGCATGTTTGCAGAAGGTACTTTCTGATAGTGTTTGTATTTGCTAGGAAATAAGTATTTTCTTTAAATTTTCTTATGCAATACTAGAGAGCATAAAACCAATGCAAATAATTAACTTATCAGTGTTTTTTCTATTTTAGGGCCAATAATTGAGCTGCAAGAGATTGAGCTTGTGGATTTATGGGGAGGCCTTGATGACCATGAAGTTTGTGAGGAACTCGGTGAGAAGTTAGTCTCATCACAAACAGGAATTTTTGAGGGAGAGATTTTAGCATATGAACCTGTAGGTGATAATAGACAAGGCACATATGGAATGAGACCTAGTGTCAGAGAAGGTCTTTTTGAACAAAAGGGCATAAGTGAAGCTGAGACTGGAGGAATTTCTAAAGAAGGAAACCAAGCAGCAGAATCAAGTGATGCCGAGTTGAGAAAGGAAGGTGAGGATGCTGTGTCAGCAGTGAAAAGCACTGATTTTGAAGCTAGTTATTTGGATGGAGATACCATACATAGGGAGAAATCCAGTTTCCATGAAGACATCAAAACTGAGAGGCAAACCAAGTCTGCAAGTGCAGACAGACAGGAGGAAGCTTTCCCAGGATCAGCCTCTACTGGGTACAGTCTCAGTAGAGATGGAGAACGTGGATCTGAAAAACATGTAGAGGAAGAGGAATTTAGCCTGGGTAAAGAGCCTGGCACAGAAACAAATAGGGAAGAAGATTATCGTATCTTGGACGATGAACCTGGCTCAGAAAGGCAAGTTCGTCAGAAGGAGGACAATTGGATTGCAGAAGCAACCAACACAATTTCAGGACCAACACCTGAAGCTATAACCATGACCTCAGAAGACAGAGCTGTGGCAGACATGGACATCATTGCTTCGAAACAGGATGCTTCAGTTGCAGAGGTTGTGAAAGAAACTCCTGCAAGAAAAGACACTTTTTCTAAGCAGCATGGCAGCCAGTTTGACCAACAGACAAGCTCAGAGACAAGATGGCAGGACAAGGACCTTCTGCAAGACCAGGGGAAAGGTACAGCATTCTCCTTTATTCTGGCAGACTTTAATCTTTTTCAGCATATACATTTGGACTGGTTTAACTATAGGTGTGGTTTTAATCCATTTCAAAACTATTGAAAGCATGTGAGTGATTTCTGAATACACAAGCTTAGATATCTTGTCAGCACGGTGTTTCCTGCCAAGGTTTCAGAGTGTGTTCCTCTCACAGGGCGGCAGGTGAGTCACTTGGCTGGTGATCTGTATTCAAGGCACTGTGCAGACACTTTAATTCAAGCTGGGACTTTCTGAAGCAGCATCATTTTTATAATAAGGAGAAACTTATGTTCTGTTTCACCCTGTAATATTAGTATAGCAAGACAGGAGCCTGAGCATGTAAAATATAGAAATGACTTTTAATAATTTTTAGACTGTGATTGCCCATGGGGAGATACAGTATGGAATTATTTAGCAGGAGCCTTTTATTTTAATCTCTCACTGTGTTTCCAAAGGACTACCATGCATTGTGTACAAAGGCCCTTATTCCAGGAAGGCTGTGGTCGGGCAACTGTATTTCCTAAGGGGTATTTAAGGACCAACCTCCTTGCTAGTGCTCTGTGAATACACTCTTGTGTCTCACAGTTTAAAACACTGCAAGAACGGGGTCTACATTGCCAGAGTAGTCTAGTGACGGGCAACTTATGAAAAGGGCTGTAAAGCTGATGGTACAGCCCAGTAATACCTACAGCTTTCTGTGGTTAACTTCCAGCACACTGCTAACCTGTCATTTAGCCAGTCCCTGGATGCGCATCCTGCATTATTTGGGGCATGCAGTACTTCCATCTTCAGAGCAGATTCCCACCCTGATCTCACAGAAACGATGGTGTGGTGGTATGATGCTCTTTGAGAGAAAGGTGGATGGAAGCAAGAAGACTGAATATCATTTTGAACCTATCTTGGAAAAGAATTTATCTTATTACTCTTGCTAAAATGGGTATTTGTAGCTGGGCTTAAGAAATGTTACATTCACCAGGAGAATTTCAGGAAGCAGTATTTCCAGTCAATAAAAATAAATAGCTACTGATAACAAGGGTAACTCCAGAGACACAGAGGTAGATTTTACGTATTAATCAGCAGGGTGCTCAGACTAGTAAACTCTGGTTTACAGAAGATTTCTTTTTAAAATTGCAGGTCCAGGACACTCAGACAGACAGGCTTCTCCAGCTGAAACTAGTGAGGAGTCTGATGTGCCATGGTCAGGTGACTGCTCATGTCAGCTCTTTTCATCTGCTTTAGAAACTATAGCTTGGATATATGTATTTAAAAGGCTTTTGGCAAAGCTGTATCTTGTGTCTTTTTTAAAAGCTTATATCATTACAAGGTGTATTTTATCTTTCATCAGGTGACCTTCTGACTTGTGACCTAAGTTGCAGGTATAGCAGCTATGGAGCAAAAATTCCAGAGGACTGGAAGCGTGAGAACAGTAGATTTCCAGGTATTTGGTCACAAAGTTTTGTGTTCACTTGGGCACATAGTGACTGGCAGTGTCTGCAGACATGCCAGTACTTCTGTGAGCTGAAAGTTTGGGCAAGAATACAACCACTAATTCCCGAAGCTGACTTCAAGATAAGAGCAGTGTAGTCTTTGTCTCGGAAGGCCACTTGCTGTACAACAGTAATTTCAGCTCACCTGTGTTCAGTGATTTGACCTGGTTGTATGATAGCATGCATGCTAGACTGCAGCATAAATCTGAAAAGATACTATTTGAAAAGCATAAGCAGATTAAGGCCCTTAGTCACTATGGAGTCAGTCTGTATTCAGCCGTACTTCCACTGGATAGGAAGTGCAGGATTCAGGACCGTGTTGATACCTGCCATGTGGCGGGCTTTAGGGCAGCATTTGTATTCCTGCAACACACTGTGCTTTCTGTCTTTCAGACTTACATCCCATCATGGCAGAGATTCAGAACCGTTGGGCTTCTCATACTAGGAGTGCCTTTGATGAAAGCTGCCTCAGCCTGCCACAGTTTGTACAGCTCATGGAGACGTTTGTTGGTGAAGACATCTCTCTGTCTACTGTGAAGAGGTTTATTGCATTTATCAAAGAAGAATACAAACAGACAGAAGAGGAAAAAGTAGAACAACTAGAAAAAGTAAATACTGATAAGTTTTGCTGATCCCATGTCCAAACAAAAACCAAGCAAATGCCTCCAGACACTGACAAAGTCAACTTTTAATCTCACACTGGCAGAGCTATTCACTTGCAGCCTTGCCTTCTCTATTTCTTCAAGAGACCTTTTACCCCTTTGTTTTCATATGGATCCTCCCTCCCTAGCCCTTAGCTCTAAAAGTGATGACAGACTCATCGTGTAAGAGGTTGTCTGTCTGTTCTAGAGCTGGACTCAGTGAGACAGCAGGTTGATAGTTAATTGTGAAAGAGCTCAAAACATTCCATTCTGCTTATTCACCTTTATAATAGCCAAGAACCTGATCTCTGACCTACTGCACTGGCATGTGCATATGAGATTGGGGAAGTTTTGGGGAGGATTTTAAAATAAGTGTGTTGGGTTTTGCTATGTGCATGGCTGTATGGTGAAGGGGCACATGCTTCTTTGTGCTTAAGTTACAAAGTGCTCTTGCCATGTGTTGAAAAAATATATTCCCCTTCAGCAATACCCTCATGCACAGCAACAGGGTGCCCCATATCACTTCAGAGTACAGATATATTTCATGGTGGGTCTATCCATAGTAGCCTCTCTAGCTGCATTTTCCTCAGACCTCTTTCTAGTTTCCCTCTGTGCTTCTGACCTAATTTGGATGAGCTATTGGGTCTGACGGCTCTACTGTCCTCATGCTGAACACAACACACACTGCCAGTATTTTGGCCTTTGAGATAATTCCACTCCGGCCATTTAACACTGTATACTGTGCAAAGACTGGGTTTAAATGGTAAATTGCACATACATTTGCTCGGAGCCCATGCGCTTCAGGGCAGCACCAGCAAAATAACAATGTACGGAAATACAATCTGTCACATCTTCGGGTGTTAATAACAAGGCTGTGGTTAGTTCTTGCTGGGAAGACATTTGTATTCTGGGAAACTTGCACTTACCTGAGTTGATGTCATCTTAGATCCAGCACAGGCTTCATTTGTTCACTGGGAACTAACCCTCTACAGCACTGATTCTGCCTGGTAAAACTAAACTGTTGGCTGTGTTAGAGTGTTTCCAAACATCTCCCAGGTTTAATGATTCATCTCCAGGTCTGAGCTGTGTATGTACAGATTTGGCCCAGCCCATAGGAATTATGTGATCAGCATACCATTGCAGTTTCCAAACTTGTGTAGACGCTGAGCGTCAGTGTCCGGGAGTTATCAAAGACCAGCTGTTCCTCTATTGTAGGTTCACCACATCTCTCACTTGGCCCAACGGAAACTGCTTTTGGAGGCACTTTTTGAAAAGTGGGACAACAATGCATCTGGGTTTCTGGACCTGGAAGAGGTGGATGCTGTTCTAAGCACATTCAAGGAAGGGATGGAAAAAGAGGCCTTGAGGAAGGGTAAGGAAACAGCTCTGCTCTGAGAGAACAACATCAACACAGTAGGCCTTAAACCATTCAATGACAGTGCTAATGAAGTTGTTGGCAAGCACGAGTCATTTTTTGTTTTTGCAAGCAATCATAAGCATACATGGTGTGATGTATAAAATGAAAAGTAACAGTTACCCAGACTTACTTGTTAATGCATAGCTCCAGCCCCTTCTCCTGTGCAAGTCTTCTCTGCGAAAGATTCCCAGTCAGAGAAGTAGCCCAATGCTTTCATGACGTCATGATGCACTAAAAAATTTTCAGCTGTAACATGCAATGTGTACTTGTGATATGGCAGTGAAAAACACATGTAAAGCCTGAGGACATGTTTGCACTTTTAGTCTAGCCCATCTGTGTTATCCAGCTATTTTTAATAAATAGATTTTGCTGTGCTGTCTGCAGGAATGTATTGCACAGGAGAGGACACCAGCTTTCCTTATGGGTCTCAAATAGCTTTTAGTAATCCACACTGTTGCACAGTTCTCACAAATTAGATAGCAACTTTGAGTCTCACTTCTCTGTTCGTTCATTTCTTTGAACAAACTTAGCAAATTTGGTCCTTGACAGAATAGACTTGGGTCAGACTGAAGTGCTACAGGTTCACCTAGACCTGTCTGGCAGCATCATACATATTAACATGTGGGCATTAGGTGCTCTGAAATACTGTATTAGCAATTAAGAACATGTCTGTGTGTGTGCTTGGGTGGAGAGGACTGGTATATTCATGTTCATCTTCATGTTGCTTGTTCTGCTGCACATTACTAAAAATGGCTCATTTTGGCAACCACCAAAATGTCTTTATCCTTTAGCTCACTTGGGGAAGCTGGTGGGGAGTGCACCGGCATGCTACAGTTAATTGTCTCCAGGCTGCACAGCCACAGAAGAAACTGGCAGTTTACAGCTCTCTTGTATTCAAAGCATGCCAGAATACACTACAGAAATATGGAAGGATGTAGGCCCTTCCACAAAGTGCTCATAAACTAAAGGACAAATAGATAGAAAGACAGCATAGAAAAATCAATACCACCTACAAGTGACATAAAACTATTTCTAGCAGCTTCAACCTAATCTCTCAAAGCCATCATGGAACAAGCAGGTTTGGGGGAAGGATTCACAGACATTGCACTCCTGGATGAAAACACAGTGAGAAGTGGGTAGAATTATTTGATTTTCCTTGTAATTGAAAAGTGTAAAATTAGAGATACAATGGGGAAAATAATTCATTATGCTGTGGCTCAGTAATGAGGGCACTGATCATGCCATGTTCAACTTCATTTGTATTTCTTTCTTTACCTCTTTCTTCAAAGAGAGGAGAAAGTGGAGGTGAAAAATCCAAACATTTTTACACCATTAAAAAATCTCCATCCTGCTTCTGTTGGAAAATCTGAAATTAAATTAAAAAGTACTGAATGTTCTTTGGATGATGGACAGAATAACACAGCATTAACAGTCACCTCCGCCATGATGGGGGCCAGTCAGTACTCACTACTTCTATAGCTAAATTCAGTGATAAAATGCCCTCTGACTTCTGTGGGGGAAGGAGGAGGCACTCGGCTTCCATAAACTTCAGTGTCTTGGGTGCACTGGGAGGCAATCAGAGCAGCTCTCTGCCTCTGCCCGTGCATCATTAATCAAAGCATTCTCTATTACACTCTTCCTTATAGCCTGCTGTATGTATTGATCACAAAATACTCTCTGCTTAACAGCAAAATCTCACTTCTACCTATATCGCTAGTCGAAAGCGGCTTGACGAATCACTCCCTTTTCTTTACTTCTTTGAGTCCAACAGGATTTGAAATCAGCGTGCAGAAAAAAAAAAAAAAAGATGAAAGTGTTAATCATTGCAATGCTCAGGAGAGACACTGCCGGGAGCGTGATCCGGCAAGCCCAGCTTGGGCAGAGCACCCGAGGAATCCCGGCTTGCCAAAGCCGGGAGGCTGCCTGCAACTTCGGCGGGCTGTGCAAGAGCTCCCCCGTGAGCCCAGAGCTGTGGTGTGGGCAGCAGCAGGAGCAGCAGCAGCAGCAGGTCTTGGGAGAGCTGGCACAGGGCTTGAACAATGCTGATAGACCGGCTGCTGATTTAAGTAACATTTGAATAGAAACCGATGGGCTAAATTGGTAAATTTAGATTTTCATGCTCAGTCTGTTAGGACTACAAGTCTGAGGATGAGTCCCATTTGCCTTCAGGACCTCTGGGCAAACTGGAATTCTGTGAACTAGATACAGGAAAGCGATTCTGGAGAGTCATCATTTGACCCTTGCAGCATTCCTCATTCCCCCTTCCTCCAAATAAAAGGCAACTCTGCCAGACCTTTCTACTGCAGCTTATTTGCCCAGGTTTGGGCAAGCTCAGCTGCAGTCCCTGGGACATGAAAAAGGGGACTGAGGCACAGCTCCACTCTCCAGCCTTGTGCAAGATGGGAAGGAGCAGCCTCTGTGCAGGGACCTCTACTCCTTCACTCCCCTGGGAGCTAACAGGCAGCACTTCACTCTTTTAGGTGGTTTTTCACACTAATTTATTCTTCTAAAACCTGTATTTCTTATAAAAGTTCTGTTGCTCCACATCTACATCTCTTAGTGCAGTACAGGTGATTCCAGAGCACTGTTGTCCCAACCTCTGTACAACTTCAATAAAGCTTTTGTTTTCTTTGCTCTTTGTTTATAAGATTTAGCACAAGACAAACGTTATTTCAGTAATTCATCCAAGGGACCTAAAGAAGGGTAATTAAGAAGGATAGTTACTTTGGAGAGCCTCAAAAGAAAAATATAAGGCCTGCAAGTATGGTAGATAATGGAAAATCGAGGAATATGAGTGATCTGTGAAATCATCTGTAGCCTCTGGCTTTCACATTTTTAATGGGAATGATGAGTAGTTTTTCTGTAAGGTCTCAACTACTGTTACTGTATGCAGAATGCCTACCTGCAGCCCAATCTCACCAGTCCCTCAAGCGTCCATAAAATTTGGTTCTGATGTGGCGATGCCTCTGATTTTTGATAACGCCAAGCAGCTTTCTTATTTTCCATTGACCTTTGTTGTTTAGGTATGTTGCAGAGGAACGAAAGGGACACAGGAGCAATGCCATGCCGGTTTCTTTCTCAGCAGGTGAGAAAGCAGGAATCTAGAGGAAAAGGTGCATCCAGTCTGGAAGCTGGAGATTGCCTGTCATGATGACAACTTCCATTTAGGAGATAGCTGCAAGAAACCCAGAATGATGGACTGGAACACTCCACCCAAAGCCAGTTTAGGGCTTGATTTATATTTTGCACAGGAAAAGCAAAACTTACTATTCAAATAGATTGTTCCTCTCTTGTTTTCTATTTCTTCTACTAGCAAAGAAACACCTTTGCTGCTGTTACCCACAGCTCAGCAGAGTGGGGAAGCTATCCCTAAAGGCATTCCAGACTTTCCTTGAGTTAATTGCTTCCGAGTTCCCTGGCAATGAGGATGAAGCTATTGATAACTTGGTGGAATTTCTGACCGCAAGTGTGGAACAAAGTCACATGAAGTGCTTGCAAAGCTTAACCAGGAGGAAATGGCTGTACAATATCCAGCAAGCAGCTGAGACCAGCGGAGCAAGCATGGAACCGGTTTACGAAACAGTGTTTAAGGCCCTGTCCCAGGTACGCATTGATGCCGTGATCCGTTTGTGTTGGGATTGTGACACTGACTTCAACCTCTGCTGCATTTAAGTGGAACTTGCAGGTAGCATGGGAAGCTGGTCTGAAGCTGGTTTCCTTGCGCTGTTTTGCACTTAGCTGATGTTCAGAAGAGCCCGTGGTTATGCACAGAAAGAGTCACAGGTCAGATCTGCAATACAAGAATTCTCATCCATGCTTTGCCAATACAGAATGCATTTCATGGATACTTATGTCTCACTTCTTGAAGAGCTGACTCAGATCAAATCTGGAAATCCATAGTTAGAATTTTGGAGCTTCTGAAATGAAACATGCCAGAGTCAGTTTGGGACAAAGCTGCTTAATTTGTAGTGGAGATAGTTTCATTTTTAACTTGCAGCTGCAACTTTAGATGTTTGTCCACACCATTAAAGCTCTCCACAAAACCAAACTTCTCTCGTGGTAGCTCAAGTGTTCTTACAATATTTTCTAGATTTGTAATAGCAACTCTGGCACTTCTTTGATTGTTTTAAAGGAATTTCCTATTGGAAAAGAAATCGATAGGAGTTTTGCTTAGGCACAGGCTATAATTAGAGATTATTTTTATATGAACTGCTCCCTATTAGCAGCAGGAAAAAAGAAATCCATTTCCCTTGCCATTCAAATACCAAGTGGTTTTGCTTGTAACAGAGCATAGTACCGGTCGGACAGGATCACAGCATAGACACATACATGTCATGCAGTTGGTGCATGACATACAAAATCAGTGATCCAGAACAGCATCTCAACAAAAAATGAGACAAGTGCTAAGTACATGAAATAAGTGTAATGGCCAATGGCTAATGTACATAATGTAATGGGAAACATTTGGTTGCTAGGATGCAGAAGCCCATGGGGATAACAAGAAGATCAGTGCATATATTGCCCTTTTGGAAAAGAACCAGCTCTCACCAGAGCGGGGACAGATTCTCCTACACTATGTGGCATGTACCCCAGATGATGTGCCGTATGTTCTAAACCAGATACTTTACAGGGACATGAAAGGAGTAAGGTAAGAAAAGCTGCAAATAATTGTTCCTTTTTCTAAAAAAATATTTGGAATGTTGGGATACCAGGCAGTGTTTGGGGTGCACTGGAAACAGAGGTTGATAGAGTACTCCAGAGAGGAAATATCCTCAGGGACAGTTGTGGAATGATTCATTATCATATACATGCCCTTATACTCTGCATGGTCTACTTAGAACAGCTCTGTTTGGGATTTCACTCCTTTCCTTAGGGAGATTAGCTCACAGTCTAATAAATCTCATCCTTTAGCAAATGTCTATTACATTGGGACTACATTTTCTTCTTTAAAAATTAATTCCCTTTTCCCAGTTCACATCCACAGGATGTTTTTTGAGAACAATGCCTCTCCTTCCCTAGTATTTACACTATAAACAGATTTCATGCCTCTCTACTTCTCATTTCCAAAAGCTAGACATATTTGTCTCTTTCTTTAAATATTGCCTCTTCTAATCTGTTAAATGTAACCACTGCTAGCTTCTATGTTCCTTTTCATTACATTCATTAGTTGATGTTTTCAAACTGTCCTGAGGATGAAAAGTGCCCCATTTATTACCACTGTCTTTGAGATGCAAGTGGTAAATGTGGTATTTCTGGGTGTGATCAGAGTAAGGAGCTAACACCTTCCTCCTCTGATGCCAAAAAGCAGGGAGAGATCAAAGCTGCAGTATTTATTGCTTTGCTAAAGGTTTTCTGTTGCTCTTAACAAACATCCTCATAAGTATATTTTTCAGCTTTGCAGCCATTGAAGAGGGAAAGCCGATCCATGTTCCAAGAGTTCAGCTCCATGGAAGTATCCACTTCTGGAATTATGACCGCCCAGTGGAAGAGAGAAAAGGTTCACTCCTGGTACTGCCATTGCACGATGCTCACTGGAGAGTCTTTGGCATTCTAGGACTTGACACTCTTCGGGACCAGTCTGAGAAAACCATCTTTCTGACCCATGAGATCAGTTTCTATCAGGTGGGCACCATCACAAAGCAGTTTGTTAGACCACTCTTCAAAAAGCTGTGTAGGGACCATGTGAATTTTACATGTTGATTCTGAGTAAACGTAAGATGTTCAACTAAGAAAAGAACTGGGGGGCCCTTTTTACTGTATATGGTGACAGTGGTGTGAGCAGAACACCTTATCAATATCTTACTGATTAGCATTTTATCTGTAATTGATTATGAGGTATCACTTCACCAATAATATATTAAGCTTCTCCTGACTAGTAAACTAATTGCACTTTTGTGCAAAGCCCAAAGATAGTAGCTTTTATTTCCTGAAGCTCGGGACCTCATAGTTGTGTTTGTTTCCATAAAGTGGCATGAAACCTTACTTTTCCACCATGTAAATAGAAGCAACAGCAGTCAGGATTTCTTTGGGATGCTCTTTAGCATGAACCTCATTGTGGATTCATCATCTGGACAGCAGGGAGCGCAATAAGCCAACATTACCAGGCAATTTGGCTAGCGCCACTAAAAAACAGCTTTGTCTACTTTAGGACTTGGTTGTGACAGGGGATGCTCTGGAGCTTTAGACCATTATTTGATAAGGGGCATTTCACGGTCACTTTTCGGCTTTACAAGTTCAGATTAAAGTAACTTGTTACAACCATTTTGCTTCATTTTGCTGCATGAATATTTCCCCAGCTTTTTTTCCTCAAATCATATGAAACTGTCTGGCTCATTTGGAGGATTCTGCTTTCACAGGGAGTTTCTCATGCATTCAGCAAAGCCTACCACCATATCTGCACAATGGAAAATGTTCTCCAAATGACTGTTACTGCTCTGGACTGGTTGTATCCTAGAGCACCCAGCATCCACGCTGTTATTTTGTACCTGGTGGAGCCTGTCAAGAACAAGGTATGCAGACTACTGCAGTGAAAAGGCCTGTAAGACAGGGGCTGGAAGGCTGCTTTAGTGAGGACATGCCATTTCTAGCTGCCTGTGACTTCCCAGTGGTTTTCTTATAAAAACTGAAGCTTGCCTGAGATTCTTGTGCCTGCCTGTGCAACAAAAGGGCTACAAAGGTAGAGAGGGAAGCTTCCTTCTGTAAAGGAGGCCACTCTTCATTCTTTTCATCCTTCCATGTAAAACAACTCAAGAGCACTGCTACTATAGCCCCTTCTCAAGCAGGTCCAGAGGAGGGCCACAAAGATGATCAGGGGGCTGGAGCATCTCCCCTGTGAGGACAGGCTGAGAGAGTTGGGGCTGTTCAGCCTGGGGAAGAGAAGGCTCCAGGGAGACTTTACAGCAGCCCTCCAGTACTTAAAGGGGGCCTACAGGAAAGATGGGGAAGGACTTTTTAACAGGGAGTGTAGTGATAGGACAAGGGGTGATGGTTTTAAGCTGAAAGAGGGCAGATTTAGATTATATATATACTAGGAAAGAATTCTTCACTGTGAGGGTGGTGAGGCACTGGAACAGGGTGCCCAGAGAAGTTGTGGATGCCCTGTCCCTGGAAGTGTTCAAGGCCAGGCGGGACGGGGCTTTGAGCAACCTGATCTAGTGGAAGGTGTCTCTGCCCATGGCAGGGGGGTTGGAACTAGATGCTCTTTCCAACACAAACCATTCTATGATTCTCCATGGAAAAAGGGAATATTGTCCTACTTCAGTGCTCACAGCTGCATAGCAACCAATGGAGCAAAACCCCACACCCATCCATCCATCCATCCGTCTGTAGGTTAGCCAACACTGCAAGTCCTTGCTAAAGCTTTGTTGTCTGGGACCTCCGCAAAGGGAAATGCTCTTCTGTGGAGATTCTGTGCATGTCAAAATTATGGTATTTTTATAGGAAAAAAGAATGTCCTAGCTAATGTATTAGCTCCTCATTCTGAACTAATGTCAGCAGCCAAGACATAAATACAACTCAGGAAGTGGCTGCTTCCCGACTAGCTAGCTTATAACAGCAGCCCCCCTCCCTGCAGATCATATTCCAATTGTTCAGCAGGCACTCAGGCCCTGGGAAGCTTGTCACTTCACGTACAAGTAAGTTAAGAAGATGAAAATTGTATGAAATATTTAGGACTGATCCCGTGTCATCACAAAGTCTGTATGACATCTGCTGTAGCCATAATTCAGCTGCTTCCTCTGATAAGCACGGTTTATGTTGGCAGCTTTCTGTTGTCATTCCAGGCTCTGCACTGTTCCCTTGTTAGCTGCCTGATAGCGAGGTCATTTGTTCCCCTCTGTGCTTTTCACGTGTCAAGGCACACTGACACAACCATGACACAAGAAAGAGGACTGCAAGAGGATGGGAAAAAGAAGGGAAACCTCTTCTTGCCCTGTGGGTGTTCCTCAGTGTGGAGCCTGGGGGCGAGTTAAATAGCTGAGGGAGCTCCAGGGCATATTCTTCACCCATCTTGAGCAATACACTCCGGGAATAAACCCAAGCATTGCTGGGAAATCTCTTTAAACCATCCCATCGCACTTGAATGTACATAGGAGTTTCCTTTAAGAGATAAACAATTTCCTCCCTCTCCAGGCCTCAAAATGGCTGTTTCTTTCTTGGATGCAGCTAAACCTCCCTTTTCTCTCTGGCAGACATGGGACTATGTTCTACGCAAGATGACTACTACAGATAATACAGGACAAAAAGAAATTCATAGTTCTCCTGTCCTTCTCCTCAGAAAAGAAAACCTCTTAAGGTAGGTTCCAGGACCTGCAATCGAACTAGCCACCTCTGGTCCTATACTCCAGCCTGCATCAGGCATGACCCACATTACATAAAGCCCATGGTAATGCAACCCTGCAGGAGTGTCTGGCTGTAGCTCTCACGATCAAGGCTTCTGGTGTGTTTGCATGTGATACTGAATTATGAAGGGGTGAGTTTCTCTTTGAGTTTAGGCCTGCAAAGACTTAACTTCTGACTTAATGCTTACCAGCTGAGCTGCCAAGCAAGCTCTACATCTGCTGTGAAAGGTTTGGAGGATTAAAGCCTACACTGAACCATTTTGCTCTTTAGAATAATCTGTCTTTTTCCCCGGCCATATTAGTCTCATTTCCTTCAACTATCTGTTTGCTTCCACTGCCAAGATCCTCACAGACTTGTCTTTTAAGCATACCATCCTTGTTGTCAAAGTTGGTTGAACAGCCATTTGCTGTTCCAGCAGATGTTTTTACTTTTTATAAAACTCTATAGAACAAATGTCAATGCGATTATAAACAGGAAACTGTTTTTAAAGAAACGTTTCTTAAATTTTTAAGTTTTTCAGCAATTGCCTTGGCTAAGCAATATTGTGTTCCACAATGCTCTTTTCTCCTTTTTGTATATGGCTTGAATGATACTTAAAACTGTGCATATTTCAGTTCAAGGAAATAAAAAATGATTCAGTAATGTAATACCTTTGTTTAACAAGACATGAATGGCATCTTACTAAAGTATGCTAAATAAATAACCAAAAGTAACCGGAGTGGTGAAGTCTAGTACACTTTCCTCTCTTTACTCTCATTTCAGAGATTACCTATTTAAGTGCACAGACAGTTCACAGGTCATTTACACTTCTGTCTGTGGAGAATACCACATTGCAGTACCTCTCCGTGACCTATCAGGACAGGCTCTTGGGATATTTGATATCAGCATTGGACACCATCAGAAATTACCACCTCATGAACACAAAGACCTGCAGAAAATGCTAAAGATGGCCCAAGCTGCCTGCTCCGAGATACTGAAGATGTCCTTAGAGGAAACAGAACCAACCTCTGTACTGGGTATTGTGCATACAGCGCCAAGATGGGATTTTTAGGGATGAAATTAGGAATCTCAGTAAAACCACATCTAAAGTATAATTCCTACAAATATGGAAAGACAAATACAAACCTTTGGTACATGTAAACTACTCCTGAGCAAGCGCAAGTGCTTAGCAGAGCAAAGTTAAACAGAATGTTCAGGTTTTGACTCTAGTTCACAGGGTATTTTGTGTGCAAGTCCCACTGAAATCAAAGGTGTGAAGCAAGATACTGTGTTCCCTTCAGGGATCTAACATGTCCTCCTCAGAACTGCCCCAACTAAGATCAAAAGGATTTGAATGTCACAGTTACAGAATTACCTGTATGCCTGAACCTTTCATGGTGTCAGAACCTCTGCCTGTCCCCGAGGCAGCTTTGTCTCCTTCTCAAGCACATACCCGTTTTTAAAATCGCATAGGATACTTGGGCTGTATACAAATTAATCGATCAAGGAGACAAAGAGTTAATCACAAAGAGGACAGAGCCTTTCAGTCAATAACATAAGTCTTGAGTAGCAGATGTTTCTGTGCAACTTCTTGAAAGGCTTGCTTTTGATTCTAGAGGCAGAACACAAGGCAAATTTGAGGCATCCAAGGATTCTGTTCCACCAATTCATGCTACAGGACCTGCGTGAGTGTGTCCAGAAACTTGATGCTGAGAGCTTTACTGAAATAAAGAGCTATGTAAAACCACCAGCTCTAGTACATAACATAGTTAAGGCAGTGCTGTTGCTTCTCCATCCAAACTGGAACGGGTCAGACAAGACTGAGAACTGGAGTCAGTGTAAACAGGTGAGACTTCAAAATATCGAGACTTTGTTTTCTGCTCGTCTTCCCTCAAGAAAATACAGTAGAATTTGCCAAGGGTGAATTGGCAGTGAATTAATTCATTACTTAGAGATTTCCTATACACTTTTCTTAGTGATCTTTCATTCTGTAACCCTTTCTGAAGTTTTTCACTGCCACCTGAGTTTTTTGTTCTCTGCATTGCAGAAACTTGATGACAAGTTGATTCAGGAGATTTATTGCTTTGATCCAACTGCTGCATCTGTACAAGTTCAAGTAGAGCTGCTGCTGGACTGCGTCACTGGTAAATATAATGAACTAATTGTGAGATTACCAGACACGGCTCAGCAATGAAAGAAACAGTGTCAGTGGCAACTTTCAGCTGAGTGCTTTTAAAGGTCCTTACTTCAGAAATTAACTTTGATGTCAGAATAGGTTAAACATCAGATAAAGGGTCCTAAATATCTGCAGTCTTTTTTGGTCAAAAAAAGTAAACCTGTTAAATTTAGAATCAAAATTCACTGCCTTAAGGGGAGCAGATCAGCTTTGAAACCTACCAGAACAAGTGATCTCATTGTAAACCTCCAGATAAACATATTAAGAATGATGCTTCTTTTGGCAAGTAGTATGTAAAGACACACTAAGAATGATGGTTCTTTTGGCAAGTAAATCTACTTCAGACCTCTGTGCCCTGCCCTAGGGACTCACCCAGCTCCAAACAGCAACACGGTGGTGGGAAGACAGTGTGAGCCCTCCTCCTTGTAAACACCATCTGCCAGGTACTTAATACACTTGCTGGCCATATACAGGAGCTGGTTTTCAATCTGTCTTTCTCTCTAATGAATGTGGGCTTTTTTGGTGCCAGAGCAGTCAAGAGGCTATTATTATTAGTAGTATTATTATGCAATATTGCTGCAAGAGAAATGACTATTGTTCTTGTTGAGATCTTTCACCTGATGATGTAATGCCAGACTGAAGAGGCCTGTTAAAAATCAAATGTGGACAAGACTTGTTAATTTAGCTGGAGATATTTATCAACAGTACCCTGCCTACTGATGAACAGTGAACACTTAATGCAGTCATAGCTCCTTTTCATGTGTTCTCCTCATATATATTAAATTAATTCACTGGAAAGAATGAAGCAGGCCTAGAGCATTCAGTCTTCCTCCAGTTGGGGATGCAGATGTAATTAGAAAGAATACAGCTTTGGCAAACTGCTGGTATGCTACAAAAGGTTGGCTTCCCAGGATGGAACTTGTTCTGGGAGAGCAGTGTCAGATCAGTGGTGTCAGCACAGGTATAGCTCACAATTATAGCAATTCCTTTAAAATGAACATCAGTGTTCGCACATGGTGTATGTTGGATAATGCCCAAATGTTCCATATATGTGTGCTGTAATATAGAACAGAGCACAAAACAACCTACACGTTATTGACAGAGCAACCTTTAATGGTATGATTCTGTGCTGGCCTTTAATAGCATTTAGTAAAAGAGCTTTAAAGGATAATCACTCTCAAATCAAATCTGAGCTTGGGAAAGAAGCACTTTTCTCTTTACATTTTTAATTACCAAATGTTTAGTATTAAAATACAGCAGACCACTTTGTGCAACAGGGGACCTACCACAATACAAAATAAATTCTAATAAAAAGGCAGCGTTCCTTATGCTTGACCAGTCACTGTCACAGCAACGCTATGTGCTTCTCGAAGCATCACCATTTTCCAGGGTGGAATTATCAGACTCAGGGAGAGCTCCACTGATGGGATGATCTTCTGTTCAGTCTTGTAGCAACACCGGTCACAGTTTTGACTCGGGCTTTTGGAGTTACCTCTCTTCTTTGTTTCAGGCGTACCTCGAGCGGCAGTGTGGCAGCAGGGCTCAGCTCCAGCCGAGTACTTGTACCACTGGGTAGACACCTGCCTGTCACTAGCAGAGATCACAAGGAGCCTACACAGTGAAACAACCCCATCTTTAGCCCCTTTCGGCACCCAGTTCCAGTGTGCCTCCAATTAAATCATAATTCCTCATGCAACCTTAGCGATTCTGGTATTTGACATCTTTTATTAAATTAACTGTTGCTTTTCTATTTTTTATGCATAGCTACTAAGTATTTGTTGTTAACATGTTAGTTAACGTGTTGTTAACATGCAGTCTGTCAGAGATTATTAAGAAAAAGAAATAAAAACATTAAAGGAAACAATTTTGCTAGTATGAATATATCTACTACACTTTTAAAAGCTTGATTAAAGTTTTCTTTAAATAATTCTGATGAGAGAGAGGCAGGGACGAGTTTATGAGTACCAAGCAACAATGTTCATGAATGATACAGCAAAAACTTTCAAGATTCAGTCTCCTTAAATTACTTTTTAGGAGTAATTGTAACTACAGGTTGTTGGTCAGCGTTTTGTCAAGTTCTAAACGTGTTGCGGAAAAGCCCTGCATTTTAATACAGAAAAAAATATCTCTTATTGGTATAAAGCTTGAGATCACAGCCAACTGCCCTGTCTGCAGCAAGAATTCATCTTTCCAATAACGTTTCTTTTGGCAGAATCACTTTTTAAATAAAATTTTGAGAAATTAAACCCTTTTTTCTTTCTTGAGTCGGCAAGAAGTGACATGTCGAGGTAGGTGATGTCCGGCGGGGGCACGGTGGCTTCTCACCCCCCCCCCGCAGAGGAGGACGCCTCAGGGGCCTTTCCCACCGGGCCGACGCGTGTCGTGTCGTGTCGTGTCGTGTCGTGTCGTGTCGTGTCGTGTCGGCTCTGCTCGGCTCGGCTCCCTCAGGGCGACGCGGGCGGCCCGCAACAGCCCTTCCTCTATCGGCACTTTCGCCACTCGGCAATGGGCCGTTAAAAAACTCGTCTCTCGCCTCCGCCCTCTCCGCCCGCTCTCTGCTTCCCTTCCGGAACGGGACCGCGGCGCGGTGCGGCGGCAGCCTCCGGGGCTGGCGGGGAAGGGCGGCGTTTCGGCCGTGAGGAATCTGCGGCCGCGGAACGGCAGGCGGCTCTACTTGGCGGCGCCGAGGGCAGCGGCCGGGACAAGATGGCGGCGTTGAGCAAGCAGTGAGTGACGGTGGAGCTGGGGCTGCGGGGCCTCGCCGCCGGGCTCCGAGCGGGCCCTGCTCCGCGGGGCTGCGGCTGGGGGGGAACCTTGGGGCCGCCGCTGAGGGCGGGCGCAGGCGGGGCCCTCCCTCGGGCCGGGGCGAGCTCTGACAGAAACCCCGGGCCGAGCTCTGACGGAAACCCCGGGCCGAGCTCTGACGGAAACCCCGGGCCGGGCCGCAGGAGGGAGACTCGCTCGTCTCGGCCAGCGCATGTCTACCGTGTAGCCTTGTCGCGTTGGCCTCAATTTAAAACTGTGTTTGTTAAATAAAACAACCACCACAACAAAACATCAGTGGGAAGGCACCGGTGCCAGGCTGCTGCGGTGTTTCGGGGGTGGGGGGGACAGTTTTCCCCCTGAGGAAGTAGAATCTCCTCAGGATTCCCCGACAACCCGCTGTGCAGCTGCCGCCTCCCAGCCTCCCCTTGAGCACCGGCCCGACGTGGCCGAGGTGCGGCGGTTTGTTTCGCCCCCCCCGCAGCCGGGGCCGCGGGAGCGTGTTCACAGCAGACGGGAGCAACTCGTTCGTCACAATGATGATGTGGTACCTACGGCGTCGTGGAGTTCCCCGGCTCCAGGGTGCGGGCTGTGACGAACTAATTACTCAGTGATGGACTCGGGGAAAGGCAGGTGGGGGAGAAATTCCTGATTTAGAGATTGCTCGTTACCGAAAACGTAGGAGGTGTTTCTGAGCACAGATTGGCTGTGTCGGCAGAAGAGTTCTGCATGTGTAGTTAAGTCAATCTCTGCATGACATAAGCTGAGTGTAAATTTTGTCTTTTGCTCTAGCTGTATCTGTGGATTGGTGGTTTACATTGCCAAGCAAAATAGGTGAACTTACGGCACCAGCAAACATCGCTACAGAATAGCGTCTAGTATATGCTAAGACTTAACTTTCTGCAGGTTAAACAGCAATTTTTTTACTTCTCCAAGAGAGAACAAAAAAATTAACTTGGAGAACTCTGGACAAGAGGGCTTTGTGGCCTAATTTAGGAAGATCATTGCAGCCAGAAACTTTGCGTGGAAAAAGCAATAGCTATGGGAGGAGCTGGCAAGCGTGTGGCAAAGCTGAGCGCACTGCTGCAAATGCTGCTCAGATCCATACTTGATACATTCTATTGATGCTGATCTTTTGTTTCTAAAATTGTGGATGGTAGATTTTTACTTTGGAATGTGCTGTGTGTTTTGTTGTAAGTAATGTTAAAGGTAACTTTTTTCCCCCCCCTAGATATGGGCTCATCATGCCAAAAAAATTACCACAGAAAAATCTGGTTTCGAAGAAACTCTCAGTGTTTGCAGATGACTCTGATGAAGAGGTCAGTTCAACAGTTGTCTTCTGAAATTTGCCCCATATTCTGGAAATTATTTGTTTACAACCCTTAATGCCTGCATCAGCTTATGGCAGTGTCCCTAAGATGTGTCATCATTTTGGAATTGGGCGTGAAACACGGTCTGTTTTCTTTACTGCAAGTTACATGGAAGTGATGACTTGATTGTTAGTTACTTTTTGTTAACTCTTCCAAAAATTCATCACATTTGGCATCCTGTTTGCAAGAGTTAACAGTATCTATCTAGCTTGTAAAGAAATTTGTCAGCTCTCACTGGTAAAGATGTCTGCAAATAGAAAGACAGCAGTAATCAACAGTCATTTGTCAGATACTAACTTTCAAGTGTGGTTGTTAAGTGTATTTTATTCTTTAGCTCATTCCACCCAAATTTGATGTAACTGATTTATGGTGTTCGGTCTCACTGTAAACGAAAGCAAAGCTGTACAACCCAAAAGTTATAAAATAAAAAAAAAAAAAAAAAAAAAAAAAAGGCAAGTAATGAGAATTACTTGTAGTTCTGGAAGTACTCACAATACTTGTACTATTAGATTGAACAATACACAACTTTTCTGTGAGTTTGTTGATACCCCGTGAAGTATGACTATATTGCATAATGTTGATAGTATTCTTTTCGATAGTCTCCTTTAATTTATTTATTTATTTTTAAGTATTACCTTAAGTATTACCTTACACTAGAGGGTGCTGTACACTATAAAAATTACACTTCTGGATGTACTGCTATGAGTATGGGGAGCATCCAGGAACTGGTGTGGTATATAGGTATATAGGCTTGTTTGGATACCTTACAGAAACCAAACTTTTGAAACGGAATTTTTTAAGGATTTAAAGCCAGTAGCTTCATAGTTTACAGGTAAAGAATAGAAACTCAGAATTGTGGAGATGAACTCTCCACATGGGTGGAGTTTTCTGGACATGATGTTGCAATTTACTGGTTTTTATCAATCTGGAATTACATGTGATAATTTAATCACAATGTCATTATGTGCATATTTAGCTTTTTTCCACAAAATCTAGAAAAATAAACTTCACATATACCTGTAGTTTAGAATTTTAACATTTAAGAAGTTGAAGTTTAGAGTCAGTTGAAATTCAGAAACAGAACCTGTGTTACAAAAACGTTCTTGCTCCTCTAGAGTTTCATTCAGTGCTCTTTCTTTTGTGTGGTTGAAAAAAATGCTAATAAAACATCAATTAATCTTTGTCAGTCTTTGCTCCTATTACCAAAATATTTCTTTTTAAAATTTTTTTTAATAAACTAGCAGTTGTTATTTTTATGTCACAGAAAGCTTGAATCTAGCAGTTCCCAGCCTCTGTGTGCCTGCTTCCATTACAGAATCCAGAATGCTGCTGTTGAAGGTGTCTGAGCAGCCTTTATACAGGGCATGAAAGGGCCAAGGGTCTTCCTAGTAACATCCGCTCAAGTCTCAACATGAAACTGCCTCGGTGCATCTTATAGGACTTACAGGAAACAGGGGACAGGAACATGTCTTAAATCCCATCTCTTTCCTCACTTAGCTGCTGTCCTCGTGCTATCAGGAGGTGCATCCTTCCACCTGAGCTCATACCTAGCACCGTGGCTCTGAAGAGAGGCTTTCCTTTAAATACAGCTAATGGAGATGACAGCAGATCTTCTGTCCTCAGTGTCAGGAACACTTCCTTGTCAGTTTGGGATTTGGTGCCTTTCTCTACATTAAGAGACTGACCCCACATTTTCCAGATCCCAAGAATGAGCTTGATTTAATCTAGTGCCATTAAACATTACACAGTAGGACTGGGAACCTTCCTGAGTATGGGGCTATCTTGCATTTTTTCACTTCTCCAGTTTCTCTTAATATCTAAACATTAAAGGAAAATAATGAATACTAATAATTCTAATAATAATAATGTATGCTGCTGTCTATGAACTTTTAGTGTAACAGATAAAATATCCTCCCTTTCAGAAAGGCTGACAGATTCCCTACCAGAGTCTGTTTATAAAGGCTCTTAAAAGTTGTCATGCTCATCAGTATGGTACATACCCGGCAAAAAGTAATAATCTCATAACTGCTTTTATCAAAGAAGATCATTTTTTAAAAAAGCAAAATTACTTTATTAGTTCAATAATAATTTCAGAGCTTTTCAAGATAAGGAGCAGCATTTGGGAGGGGTTTCATTTCCTGACTGCTACCTTATCAGTCAGAACTACATCTCAAATGTCTGGAGATTATGTATTTTTAACTGAACTCTAATATTTGTGCTGGGAAATCTGCACACCTGACTTGGTCTGTGGTTCTATATTAGATACCAAACTTTTGCTCCCCCTTTTTTTTTAATGTTTCTGTGAATATTTCATTAAGATTTTGCCTGTACCCTTGCTGAAGGAATTTGAAAGATTTTTTTGCTGTGGCTAAGTACATTAATGGATGTTAGTTGCTGGTGAAGATGATGTTTGGGTTAGTTCATAAGAAACAGAACATCTAGGATGGAAATTTTCTTGAAATACAATGTTGACTGGGAAAAAGTAAACCAGGTGACTATAGTTACTTCTAGCCAACATAGTTCTGAATTACTCACCTTCATAATGAGGAGTTGTTGCTGTTTTTTAAAACTGGAAGGAAGGTTGTTACCCCTAGAAAAGCCTGTTGTAGAGAGTAGATGTTACCTCAACAAACTATGGTACGTTAGAAGTAAATTTCCATTCTGACTTACTGTTACTTGTGATATATCCAATCCATTTTCTCCAAAAATATTACTCCCTTATTCATGCATTGCGTTTTCAGAGAGGGGGCTTGTCAGTATTCCCAGTGTACTGTTCCATGTTCTGTTTTAACTTTGGAATTTAGTTGAAAATATCTCTGTGGCACAGCAGATAAAATTCCTGTTTCTTGATTGTATCAGAATTGCCCAACGTACATTCCTGTACCTTACCAGCCTCTCAAAACTGATTTGTTGCTGCAGGATGTAAAGTGTCACTGAAAAAATAACTGTACATAGACCACAGTAGGTGCTAAATTCAGGAGAGAGATAGCGGGGTCAGTGTGGCTAGCTCTGTGAATGTACCAGATGATTTGATGGGGTTTTTTCAGTGGCCATCTAACTGATAAATGGAAAGTTTAAGCTGGCGCAAAGGAAGAAACTGAAAACAAGCAGAAAGCTATATCCAGTTTGTAGACTCAGATTTTTGGTTTTGCTTACAGGTCCTTCCATTCGCAAAGGATACAGTATGACTAAAAAAAAGATTAACAAAATAATGAGTATTGATGATGATCAGAGCTGATGCAACATTTTTCATGCAAAATAAGACTTAAGTAGACTAAAGGGGCTCTTAGAAAAGAGATTACTGGGGAGAAGGAAGTGGAGAGGAATAACTCAAGAGGATGTACGTAAAATCAAGAATGATTCAGAGAAAGTAAAGTGATTTTGCCATTTCTCACAGTATGAGCAGTAGGGTATATTATGGAATTACCAAGTAACTGGTTTAAGCTAAACAAAGGAAGTTGGTTTTTTTTTTCCACACAATGTGTAGTTAAGTTGTGGAAGTCATTGCCACAGGATATTGTGGCATGGCCAAAAATATAAATGGATTCAGAAATGGATTAGTCAAATTAAGGGATGCTCTTGGTGTCAAACAATGGTCCACATGCATCCTCCAGTTCAGGAAATCCCTAACCTCATTTCTGGAACCTAGGAGGGAAAGCCGAGGAAAGCTAATTCTGTACATGACTTGTTTTTCATGTTCTTTCTCTTAATCTTCTGCTAGTAGCTATAACTTGTATAGTGTATGAATTGAGATGAATCTGTTGCCTGATGGTTTTTTGGTTTCCCCCCTGCCCATGAAGACTTGAGTCTCATGTACATTTAGTGATCTTCAATGTGCAGTCTGTAGTTGTATAATACAGGTCTCTGTGAGGGCAAGCCTTAACGATTCACTGCTAAATACATACACATGAGAGTGTAAGTAGCTCATCTTAAGATGTTTTGATACCAAAAGTGTCATGAATCCAAAGATCTCTCAGTCTGAGATTCTGAGATGAAGTGAGCAGAATCAGATCTTAGCCTGTCGGAGACATAGCCACATAGGGACACAAACTTGGGGCAAGATCCATAGAAGACATGCAGGTGTCTACAGTTGAGTTCCCTGAGCTCCCTGTACAGTCAGTAGAGAGGCAGGTACTTCTGAGACACAACTTACATCTTTCTAAAGCAGACGGCTAAAATCAGTGAGATGAATTTTGTTCTGAAAGTGTCTGTTTCTTAGTCTTTAACAATAAAGTGCTTTTGGACTGGCTAGCTCAGTAAAAATGTAAGCTTTGCTTTTTGTGAACTAGCTGGCTATCTGTGCTTTCACTTGCTGATCAAATAGAGCTCTGAATTATCCGGCTGTTGCTGTTTGGTCAAATATTTTTCTGCACATCCAGTTAAAACTAGATGGTTGTAGTGAGGGATTAAAATCAAACTGTGTATAATTTGCCTGATGTCACTGAAGCATTTAATTTCCCTTTAAAATGTATTTCACTTTAAACAAAGGTAATTTATTTTACGTGTCTACTGTAAAGCGGCATGTAGAGAATTCAAAAGGGCAATGTTAAAGGGCAAAGCCCCCTCATGGGTCCTTCATAACAGGTTATATTAGAGCAGAAGCATCTTCTGGCTTTAAAAAAGGAATGGAGTGATGTCTTATATTGTCTATCAGTAAGTACCATGCCTGGGGTTTTGATAGCAACCACAAATGCTTTTCCTTAGGAGGGAGGCTGTGCAGCTAATAAGAGATACTCCATTAACAATAGCTATTATGTTAGAATTTGTTGTTTTCGTACTTCTTGTGGCAGGCAGTGGTGAAAACCAAGTCAGGCATCTCGCATACACTTTGAGACCATCTTTTGAAATAGTTGTGATGGTTTTTACAAGACATTCTCGCTTCAGAGTTAAGGTTGTAACTTCTTAGAAACCAGCTTCAACACTGAAAATGATACTAGTCACAGACTAAGACTTGTTTTCTGAGACTGTGCTTAAATGGTGCTGCACCCTCTGCTCCAGAAATTATGTCATTTACAGCAGCAGTTTAGGAGGAGTTATTTATCAAACCCCAATGACAGCAACTGGCTTTTTTTTCCCAAGGACAAATGAGTAGCAACTCAGAAGGATATATAGAGCCTGAGTATTTAAAATAGGCACATTTAGTTAAGTCATTTGCTATCCTCCTTTTGGTTTGGTTTTCTAAAAAAGCTTTATAGGATATATTGTCTGACATTTGCCCACAGTAAGTTTCTGAATGTACTGGCCAATTTCAAGTGAATTCGAGGAGACTAGGTGTGTCTGGCTGGAAAACACAGACCCAGTTAGTACCCCCATGAGGAGAAAGACTGGAAGCTGGGGGCTGGCTGCCTACTCTAGGTGAGACAGGAGGAAGCAGGAGATGCAGAGGGAAACAAAAGAACTGCAGTTGGGACCTGAGATGTGGGAAGGCAGAGAAGGCAAATTTGTAAGAAAATGAAATTTTGGTTGTCTCATGTGTGGAATTGCCTTTTTAGGTATTTGCATTTGAACTTTGAATTGAGCTTTTTGTATAAAGCTGTAAATGGTTTGCATGCTCTGTCATGAGTTGAACATAGCTGAGACAAACCAAAAACATTGGTCAGTAGTTTGAATGTCTATTCTCCTTTGGTTGTGTAGGAGCAATGTAAAGAAGACATTTTAAGAAGTAACTTAGAAGGGATGCGTGCTTGCAGGATGAAAATAAGGAGGTAGCTCAAGCACTTAAGAACCTTTCTGAAAGAAGCTTATAGATACCTGAAGGAGATAAGAAATCAGAGAGAACAACGAGAAATGTTAGTAGATCTGAGTGATTTTTTTTTTTTAATTTTTTACATTTTCAGTTGTGCACAAGCTATCTTTCATGGTCTTGTAGGAGTGGTAGACTGGAGAGTCTCGTTTCTGAGAGTTTCTTGATTTGCATGGATTCTATGTCATTTCACAGGATAGGGTTAAAACATTTTCTCCTTCCAGAAAATATTAAACTATAAGCTTTGTGCTTCAGAAGAATAGCTTGACTGCAGGGAAAGTATGAGACAGATTGCTGAGCTTATAGGGCCTTTAATAAATGGGCAGTTGATAAGTAAAAACAATACAAAAGAACGGGAAGTTCTCATCTATCAGAGCTCATAGCACGGCAGGAAATTGTCAACCATAAACCATTAGGGAAGGTGTTTGTTTTTTGTAAACTTACTGCCACTCTAGACAAACAAATCGCAGGTGGACTTCTTTACAATTATATGTACAATAATGAGGATTATATATATTACATTTGGTTTTATGCAGTCTTTGTAGATCAACGTGTTCATTTCATGTAGGCAGACAAGGAAAACATTCTAAGCAGAGTTTCAAATACTTTGGTGGAATAAAGCTTATTCTGTAAATATAACTGCAGAATCTGTTTTGTCTTCTGCTGAGCCCATGCTTTCTGGCATAATGCATGGGAGATTCCTTACTGTTCAGGTACCTTTCTGTGAAACCAGTGGAAGTGTGTCTGGTAAAGGAATCCTTCAGTGGTGACACTTAATATGCCAAGCAGAGGACCATCTTCCCCAGGAGCTGGGAGGAAGTGTAGGTCTTCTGTGTAATGCTGGTGTGTGCTCCACTGTCAATTTAAAATAGTTATTTGCATTAAGAAATGTATACTGACTCATTTATAGCATTTTTTTAGAAGAAAGCATATGACAAAAATCAAGTACAGTATTTTAAATATTTCTCAGCATCAGCTCATGAACCCTGAAAGCCAGAGGTAAATACTAGATGATTGAAGCCAGGATTCTTGTAGGTCATTTTAAACTAAATAAGCCGCTATCTACTTCCCCCAGTCAACCAGCCAACCAGCTACATAAATAAATAAAAGGCTATATGCAATTCTAGACCAGATAATCAGCCAGTTGCAGTATACAGGGTGTAGTCCCAGATACCAGAGTGGATGGACTCTGTGAGCGTGTTGCTAATGTCTGCCAAGCTCAGCTTCCTCAAGCCTGAAGCATGGTCTGCTTCCTTACCTGGTTATCTGCAGCTGAATAAGAGAGAGAGGCTCTTTTCTAGTGATGAGCATAACTGAATCAGTCCAGGGTTTTTCTTCCATGAAAGTGCACATCACTGTTTCCCTTTATTACTGTAGTTTAGCCACAAGGGCTTAATATTTTGAAATGAGAGCTGGATTTTATCTAAGTCTGCATGTAGCAATTAAAGCACCAGAAAATGTTGAAATATGTGCCCTTTCAAGTTCCCATTTTTGTCTGTAAGTCCCTCACTTGGAGTGGGCTAGGGAGGAATATTTTGAATATTCTGTGTCTCATTTTTTTCTGATTGTAGTATTACTTACGAAAGTAAGTACTGGCACGTTTATGGGAAGTGAGCAAAGGTCTGAGTATCTATAATTCAGTGGATGCTATGATGTGATACCATATGTACTTCCCTGAATATTGATAGTGTTGCCTTAGCACCTTCTCTTGCTGAGTTTGGAATTACTTGGTACTCCTCTGAGATAGTACCTTTCTGGCTTTTTTTAAAAGCTACACAGAAGCTTGCAAGTCTTTTTTATTATTTGTGGTTTGCATAGCAGACAAAAAGTCCCTTAGAGGTGATCAGTGTGTGTGTACCTGTTAGTCCCATACGACTTGTGAACTCACTAACAATCTTAACTATCCTTGCTGGGTGGCAGTGGTCCCAAAGATACTGCGGTCCTGTGATCTTCATGAAAATTGGCAGCTGGGTAAAGGCACAGCCATAGATCAGAATTTGTGATTTTACTCTTTCTCAGTGTTGAGGAGGAACTGTTAACTGACTGCTCAGGACAGGGCTAGCTTTTGGTCACACACGGTGTTACCCATCTGCCAAATCAAGCAGGCAGGGTGTCTGAGGAAGTGGTAAAGGAAATAAAGAGACAGAGGTCACAAAGTCACATATAATGAAACTCCATTAATTCCGCTGTTCATGGCACAACTTGTTCCCTGTTTCTGAAATTAACCAGTGAAAAAATATTTGGACTGTTTACAGTCTGTCATGTAGAAAATTGTGGAAAAGCACTTGGTTTTTTTCCTTGTTGACACATCTGTTAAAATTTTAATAGCGTGAGAAAGAGGGGTCATGACAAGTTACTATTTTATTTTAAACATCAAATGAATTCAAAAGCCTTCTTGTTCAGGGGATCTCTTTGAATTTACATGGTGCTAATTCTGTTTGATTTCAGAAGATCCTAGTCCCTACTGCCAAGCTCTCTGCTAGTTGGCTACCATTTTTAAATTTTATTAAGACCTGATTACACAATCTCTTTGTCCTTTTAAAATGTGATATAGAGCATGTATTAGTCAAAGTTTCAAAACTTGGGATGCTGCCAAAATGCAAAAGGATTTTTCCTTCCTATTTCTGCTTTTTAAGATCAAGAGATATTTAATGACATAAACAGCATACAAGTCCTGTCATTTATTGTGAATCTGTTTAATAAACAGTATTACCTATTGGATGAGAAAAAGTAGATATGCAGTTTAGTTCAACACTAATTAAAAGACAAAACAAAGTAAAATGCAAAGCTTTTTTTAAAAGGCAGTATGATTAGAAAATGTGTTTTCAGTAGTGGATATGCTTTTTCTTAGGGAAGATTAATACTGCTATTTTCTAGCGTATTAATCTTGAAAAATGAAACATTAACGTTTGAAGTACATGCCATTCAAATCAGCAGTATTCTTATTTCTAAAAATACATAACTAATGATACAGATCAAACTTGAAATAAGTGCCATATCCATTTGGATATTTGTCTTTTACTATGAATACAGTTTTTTCATGTGATTGTCAGTAAGAATGTCTGCTCATGACTGCTATATCTCTGATGACATTTACATGCTGGAAGAAGAGTATGTATATTCTGAATAGCACCTATCTATTTCACAGACTATGAGAAATACAATTTAGAAAGTCATTGAGAAGATTTACCCTTCTTTATTCACAAATATATAATTCCCAAGAAGATTAAAACATTTTTTAGATATAAATTGGTAGGAGGGTATCATTCAAATTTCTGTTGATTTTGTGGGGGCTTGTTTTCTGTGTTTTCCTTTTTTCTTGTTTTATGGTTTGTTTTTTTTTTTTTAATGGCAAAACCTGAAAGAATTGTAGTGTTTAGGAGGGAGGAGATGTATTGGAAGCATCCTTCTGTTAGGAATTTGTTTCAGTACTGGCTTTAGCTGTCCTGTGCTAGATGTTTTGCCTGCTGATGTCCTATCTTCTTGCACCAACAAACTGACCCTTGCCATGGTGGAGGGGTATGTCTTTTCTACCAGTTTTTTGGCAGTGGCTGGAGAAAGGCATTGCAGCTAAACAGTTTTCACAGGCCTTCTATGTCACTGTGCATTTCTTGGACAGAGATTACTTGTTTTGTGAAATGGCATGAAATTTTATGCAGCTTATGAGGTACACGTGTCATTGAAATACTGTTCTTAAGCTCATCAACATTTTCATTAAAAAATACATATACACATATATGTTGAGGTACTGCAATACTTTGTTCATTGAAAAGGCTGATTCATCATTGTGAATGAACTTTCAGTTTTTCTTGCTTACAGAAAAATATTATTGAGGTGCAAGACTGGCTTATGTAATGGGTCTATTATATAGTTGTTCATTAGAATGGTAGAAAAATAATATGAGCTGTGTCAATGTAATTAATTTTATTTCTGCAATGTTTCCTTCTTACAGTCATCTGTTGGTGAAAGTCTTCAGAAAGAAGCATTGAAAAAACAAGCAATGAAACAGGTGAGACGTGGTGGGGGCTCTTCAGGCCCATAGCAGATTAAGAAATTACTGCATCCATTCTCTTTTATTAAATAACTGCAGAAACATAATTGTGCATCTTCAGAGTTAGAGTTACCCTTTAAAAAAATTCCACATAATTTTTTGGTCTTGCGCATTGCACTTTGCAGCACAAGACTTTCTTTAAAACTTGCCTTGAAATTCTCAGAACCATTCCTCTAGCAATGATTTTGTTTCGCTTTTCTGGGCAAGATTGCTCCTTTCGAAATTCTTCTGGCTATGATCAGAGTAGCTGAAGAACTGCCTGTTGAAAGCTATGTGAGTGAGGTTTAACACAGAGCTGGTCATAATTTAAAAAACAACAAAATTTCTGTTTACTCAATGCAAATACTTAAATATGTAAGATGTCAGAGTTTGTTTTGTGGCATAGAATGCATTGATGTTTTTAGAATTTCTCAGTTTGTTTCATTTTTAGAATGTAATGTTACAAAGTATTAGGGGTTTAAATATTTAAATATATACCGACAGTGAGCCTATTACTGTAATCAAGGAATAGATTGTACAGAAAAAACATGAATTTTACATTTTAAAAAGTTCCAGACCAATAAAAGACATAGCTAGAAGAAAAAGCTATTTATGCATCATGTATTTAACACTTCTTTTTTTTTTTATGCAGGTAATATGTGCTGTTTTTAATTTACACTCAATGTTCTAATGTATAGGTTTATACTGCAGATCTGTTTAAATTACAATATAGAAATAAAATGGTGGAAAATATTACAAATTTCATACTTAATTTTTTGGTATCTTTTCTTGTCCTCTCCCCTTTTTTTCTTTTAGACTAAATTGGAGATTCAGAAGGCTTTGGAGGAAGATGCTACAGTGTATGAATATGACAGTATTTATGATGAAATGCAGCAGAAGAAGAAAGAAAGTAATGCCAGAGTGTTAGCTGGAAAAGATGACAAAAAGGTCAATACCTGAAAATGTATGCTGTCTGTCTTATCTCTGTATGTTTGGAATAACTATGATTGATTAACTTTTAAGCTTCGCCAAATGCATTTTCTCATGGGGCATGCAAGTATTGTGCTGAAATCCTGTTACATCAGGTATTAATTTGCAAGACTTTTGGCAAAACTATTATTTCACCAGATACTTCAGAGTCCTGATCAAGTGGTATTCTGGAGGGTGGCAGTCTACAAGTTTCCTACCCAACTTATGATGCACATAGATTTTTCTATGTATTTCTGAAGAGAATGTTACAATGGGATAACAAGATCAGAGGTAATGGGCCCTGCAACAGTACTACTTCTGATAGTAAGGGCTCTTTCATTATTAAGCCAATGAACATAAATTATCCCTCCTCACTCACTATTGTGCTTGCTGGAGGACTGTCAGAAGACTAAAGTAATTAACTTTCATTGGTGAAATGTGAGCCAATTTCCACAGCCCAGTGCTTTGTTTCAAAGCATTGCTGAATTATCCTGACAAGTGATATTTTCATTGTTACTTACTCTCTTTCATTTGAAAGCTCTTATCAGGTCATGTGGGTATATGGGTATAAAAGGAAGCTTCCTACTCCTTTACAGCAATAGAAAGGCAAGAGTATTACAAAACAGAAGACAGAGGGGTGAGAAATCAAAAAATTTCATTTCAATCAGAGCAAAAATCATCCTAGTCAAAAATGGGCTGAATGTTTTGACTGAATACAGCAACCTCTTTTGTTATTGGGAAGCATGCCATGTTAGTGATCTAAAAGGGGATGACAGTTTATTTCAGATAGTTATCAAACAGTGTGAGAATATGTTAGACTAGCTTCTGTCAATTTTCTTCCATTACCAGCTTTCTTCAGCATCTCCATCAATCCCAATTTGTGTTTTCTCAGCCACCTCAATTACCTCTCAGCCTGATACCTTTTCTCCTGCCTATTTTAGCCCAGATACATCCAAAATATCCTCAAAGCAGCTGAAATTAGAAAGAAGGAGCAAGAAAAAAGAATGGAAAGAAAAATTCAGAAAGAGCGTGAAATGGAAGGAGGAGAGTTTGCCCACAAAGAGGCTTTTGTGACTTCAGCCTATAAAAAGAAGCTGCAAGAAAGGGCTGAGGAGGAGGAAAGAGAAAGAAGAGAGGCAGCTCTTGAGGGTGAGATTCACACTGAAATAATTCCCCTTAAAAAGAAGTATGGCCTTATACATGATTTACAACATTGTCACCTGATCTCTCAGTGAGGCTTGAGATAATTAAAATCAAAAAGGTCCAGATAGCAGATACTGAATCAGATCCCACTTTGTGTGTTACTATCCTTTGTACATGTTACTAAAGGAATAGAGGAAGCTCCTCTGTTTGTGTGTCAAGTACTGTTTGGGTTGCTACTTTCAATGGTTGAGGAAGGGTCAGTTGTTGAAGGAAGACTCGTAAGACGAGGGTACGATGATGCTTACACTGCTTACTTCAGACATTCTGTACAGTGTCCCAGGAATATGTGTAAAGAATAGGGTATAGGATCATAAGATGAGTCAGGTTGAAGTGGACCTCCGAAGGTCATCTGTTCCAGCCTCCTGCTCAAAGTGTGGTCTGCTGTGAGGTCAAATCGGGTTGCTTTGAGCTTTTTCCGCTCTGGGCTTGAAAACCTCCAGAATGCAGTCTACCAATTTTGAGTTGTGTCTGATGAGTATTTGTGGCACAGTAAATCCAGCCTTACTTTCTTTCTCTTAGCGTACCTGGATGTGACTAAACAGAAGGATCTCAGTGGATTTTACAGACATCTTTTAAACCAGAGGGTAGGGGAAGAAGAGATGCCTAAATGCAGTTTCCGTGAAGCCAGGTAGGATGTGATTCCAGAAGGCTTTCAGATATAACAGCTTCTGGCTGTTTGTGATTCCAGTCTCACTGGAACATTGTAACAATTACATAGAGACTACTAAAACACTGGTAGGGTAAGCTGATTACTTCATACAGCTGATTTACTAAATTGTTTGGAAAATGTCTAATGATCATCAGTGGTGTAAACTATAAGACTGAAAAAAAGGGGGAGAGGGATGCCGTTTAAAAAGTATCAAGAGGACAGTCATATTTGTAAATACCGCTTGGTATTATTCTAACCTATGTTTCTTTTGGTTTACATAATATTTGGCAATCTGTATTAAGTTACGTATTTTGAATCATGAGGGAGACAAAAGGTAAAATAATGAGCGTAAAGGTAAGTCATAGGAAATGATGTCGTCATATGAATTTCCTAAAAAGAATGTGAGTCTCTAATTTTGTACTTATTCCACATTTACAGGTTCATAAAAAATAATTGAGTGTTGATGCTGTGGTAAAAGGAAATGAATCAAATATATAGCAAATCCGGTGGGAATATTTTAAAATCTTAATATATGCACATTCCAAAGCAAAGTAATGAGATGAGGCTGAATTATTTATGTAGTTGAGATGGTGAAATTCTGCCCTGTGGATAAATACGGTGAAGGGGATATGTTTCTTATATGCAACAACCGATCATTTGAAACAATTAATTCAGGTCAAACCTCACTTGAGATAGGCCTTAAACCTGGATGTCACTAGTTAAATGCTTGCTATCACAAAGAAAATGCAGCTTTCATCAAGAGATCTTCTAGATCTGAGGTTGGATTATTAGAAAGTAAATTCTTAGCTTAAATGAAGAATGTGATCCCAGTGAAGTTACTCAGCTATCTGAAATAAGGGAGTTCTCGATTATGTCTTTAGTATAAGGATATGCCACCTTATTGGAAATAAATCGGGGAAAGTAGTGTAAAAGAAATAGGAAGAATTACTGACTGGAAGAAAAGCAGAACAGCTTCCTGAATTTAAGCAGATGGTTTTGTCATTTGAGACTTAAAGTATTAGTATACCTATGTGTTTGGAAAAACATCCTGTCTCAGGCTTTCACCAAAGAGAAATACTCTCAGGCTTTCATCAAAGAGAAATACCTGCTTGGTTTCAGTGGTGCTCAGAGATTGCTACTGAGGTGGTTAAATGAATTTTGCATTTTATGGTTTCTTCTTTTTATTGATGAAATCTAAGTTACTCAGTTGCATCTCTTTATAAAAACAGTAGCAGTAGCGGTCAGCCCACTTGGTTGTCCATTGCTTTAATAGTTCTTCTTTCAGAGCGTCTTCTGGATGATGTAGTTTTGTATTGTGTAGAGATCATTTGAAATGATGGTTTCCTAATCTTGCAAATAAGGGAAATGTTCCCTTTGTGAATTGTGTATAAAATTAATTCGGAGAAAAGAAGCAGTACTGCAGATGGTGGTCCCAGCAAGGCTTTCAAATAAGCTCAGGTGTATTTTTTAATTTTACTCTTTCTTACAGTGGTACACTAGGATACAGAGAGAAAACGGCTCAATTTTCAGATCTCAGAATTTGTATCACTTGTCCCTAAAGTGATCCACCTTTGACTTGTCATTTTAATTAATTGGATTACTAAAGAAATTATCAAACTTTTCAGTATAATTTTTATTCATTGTTCGTAGACTAACCATGCTTTGAAGTATGCATCAAACATTCAATCTAACTAGATGGTGTGCTGATTTCCTAAGAATTTGCCACTATTAGTGTAGCTGTATGATTAAAAAGAAGAGATATGTGCCTTGTGTGAGTAAACACATATTTCCTTATCAGTCAGAAAAGAATGACAAAGCATAACCTTTCTGTCTACTGCCCAAATTTGTCCTCCATGGGTCAGCTTTTTGTATTTAAGAATTTATGACTTGTTAAAAGATACTAATTCCTATCTAGCCACAAGAATGAGATCCTCAGAAATACTGGATTAAAAAAATCTACTACTGCTAATGGAAGCTATGTTCCTACCTCTCTCAAGAAAACATACAACCTACTGCTTCTCTGGATTATTATTTGATGTGAATAGATGAATAAACATAAAGGAAAAAACGTGTGGCTTACCAAAAAGCTTACACAGGAATACAAATCTATGTCTTTTTCCTTAGATGTAGGCTACAGATACTTAACCATAGTCATTCTTTTAGATAAATTCAGCAGCTTCCATTCACAAATGAACCAGATACAGATACTTAATAGAAATTCTTTGCGCTGATTCCTGGAACCTGAGCCACAGACAGATTTGCTTTCTTAGACTTTTCAGGAGCATCTTTATCTGAAGTACTGACCAGAAGCCAGTTCGTAGAAAAGTCCGAGATTTCAGGCTGTGTAATGTTGTTTTTTTCTTTTTTAACATTAAAAATTTAGGATAAAGGAAGAAAAATCTGACAGTTCTTATGATGAATCCAACCAAAGGAACAAATGCCCATATGAAAGACAACGACTGAAGCCCGCTGCTAAGAAAGAAAATAATCCAGATGCTGATACTGACTTAGGAACTGATAGTAGTGATGATGATAAGAGACATAAAAATAGTAAAGTAAATTTGAAAAAGAAGAAAAGGAGAGAGAGCTCTGTGAGCAGTGAAGAGGAGGCTAAACGTCACAAGAGCCAGAGGCGTTCCGGGTCACCAAGCTCATCCAGTGTGGAGGAAGAGCTGCGCACAAAAGCCCAAACAAATCATCTTACAAAGAGGGGAGAGAGCAGACCAAGCAGAAGGGGAAATGATGAACAATACAGGGAAAAAGATTATGAGAGAAGTAAGACCCATGAAAAGGATCACCAAAGGGAAGAGCGACATAGATACGTGGATCACACTAATAAAGATAACTACAGAAGGAGGGAAGAGCAAGATGATAAACAAAGGGGGAAGGAAAGAAGAGAGAGGGAGGGACATGGCAGAGAATGGAGGAAGGCAAAGGAGAGAGAAGAGAAGGGCTCAGAAAAGGAACGAGAGAAAGAAAGAATAAGAAACGGTAAAGATAGATACAATGACAGAGAGAAGGAGAGAGGAGAGAAATGCAGAGAAAAGGAAGATCATGTGAGGGAGAGGAGAGAGAATTATGGTAGTGATGAAAAGAAATACAGAGAGAGGAGGGAAAGTACTCCTACATCTTTAGAAAAAGATGGAGAGACTGATCTGGAAAAAGAGATAAAGGGAAGAGAAAGAGAGGCAGATGAGAAGGGAAGATCGAGCTCTGGAATTTTGTCTGAGCAGAAACGTAAAGCTGGAGAAGAAGGGGAGAAAGAGGAGAAAAAACAAGCACAGAAACCATCTGAGAGCATGAGCAAATTTGCCAAACGGAGCAATGAAGAGACAGTCATGTCAGCAAGGGACCGCTATTTGGCAAGGCAAATGGCACGTGTCAGTACTAAATCTTACATTGAGAAGGAAGAAGATTAATATCCCTGTGGTGGAAAAACACTTTGTCTCAACCAAGAGGAAAAGCCACTGCTGCACGGACTTGTACAGAAGTAAAAGTGTATCCTAGCTATTTATTACTGGCTTTCATTTAAGAAATCGTGTGTGTCATAATAGAAGAACAACTTTTGAAATGGATTAATGGATCCCTTGATACACCCTTAGTCTGTTTATACAGTTGAAATACTGAATTTGGCTGACTCTGGCCTTCAGTACACTATCCTTGGTACTTGAAGATTCTGGGACAGACCTAGGAGTGCTAAACAACATAAGGTGAGAATACTTCCCCCTGGCAGCCCCTATTCCTTTCACCAGCTGAAACAAGTGAGCTCTGCTGAAACAAAGGTGTTCTCAGGCCTTAGCAGTAGTCATTGTTGCCCAGTGATGCTCTCAAAAATGAGAAGCAGCCAGACCTGTAAAAATGGGGAAAAGGGCAAGAAAAACAGCCTGAATAATAATCTAGGAGATTTCTGTATATAGTATGGCATTTTGTAAGCTAAATGCATATTGATACATGAATTTTGTATTTATGTGTGGGCTTTGGTTTTGGGAACCTGATGTACAGAAACACTTAATAAAGTATAAGATACATACTGGATCTAATGTGTGGGTCTTTTTTAATGCTTGTGTTATTATACTGCATCTTTTTTATGTGAAGTAAGGTATATGAGTCTCTTTGACTGTAATACATGAATACCTGCTTGTTCTACTGGCGGTAATATTTTAGATTTGTCAGTCTGTCTATTCAAAGGTTCATAATCAAGAATAAAGTTATGTCCAAACTATAACTCGGTAAGTAGGATATCTGACAGTGGTTGTAGTTTTTAGAATACATTTTCAATGCTTTTCACAATGGTTTCTTTCACTTTGTTTTGTAGTAAATTTATCACTTTTGTGCTACAGTAAGGTGAACTAATATAGAAAAAGGATTTTGAGGTTGGTGGTTCTCTAATACTTTGTTCGGTAGATTTAGTAATGAGACAAAATGTGAGTAAAATTAAATGCCAAGCCTGCCAGTGTACAAAGATTTGAAACAGAATGAGTTTTATATGTAAGCTAATCAAGTAACGGAGCACTTAACTCCAAATGTGGATCAGTTTGGTTTTGCTGTTCTGTCTAAACAAATGTTACGTGCATTGGTTCTTCTGTTGGAGTAGAATGAAAGAGTATTTAGCAGTGGGCCAGGGTTCAGACACTGAAGGAAATCCTCTGCTTTTTGTCAAAGAGGCCTTGTTGGTGTAGTAAACTGGACTAGATATTCTGCTTTTTCTTGGAACTAAGTTTTAGCTTTGTTTTTCCCATAAGACAGAGGCACAAGAGACGTCTAAAGATGGATTATGAATATTAAATTTATTACAAGAACAGTTTACAGTACAAGGCACATACTGATGACTTACAATCAGCTTGCAACACTTGTAACTAAACAACCGCATAAATTAATACAGGTGCATTATGTACAAGTTGGAGGGAATACTTAGTTCTGTACAGCTAAAACTCCAGTTTAATTCCCTTTGCTTAAAAGGCAAACATGGTCCTAATTCACCAGTTTCATAATTTCCTTTTCGGCATTCAGAATAGAGGGTAGGATATACTCATATGATAGATAAGCAGACAGCTGAAGGAAGGAATTTGTTTGCCTTTGTAGTGCAGCCCATTTGGTATCAATATAACTAGCTTTTTTACAAAAACAGTGTTCAATGTATGGCTACTTGTTGAGCTACCTGATAAATACTGGTTACTCTAAATGTTTTCAGAGGACTATGTAAAAGGAAGAAAAAAGAATCAATGATAAAAAATAAATGAAATAAATTTCTCAATATTTCAACCACTTGGCTAAATAGAGATACTAAAAAATGAACTTACCACGCTAAGATTTAGAAAACTTGAAACCATGCACACCATGTAACAAAAAAAATAATGAGGACTAAACTGCCTTGCAAGTTCAGCTTTTATAGAATGAAAACGTGGATGTATTTCATCTTTGTGTTATTCAAGAAAAAAAAAAAAGCCTTTTTAATCCACTTCTGGAGGGCTTCCTTGCCTCCTGTTCCTATAAAGACCTCAGACTGGATTATCCTAGTGAAAAGAGAGCAAAGATCTAACATCACAAATGATCTGAACTGTCTCTTTCTAAAAATATGTTTCCTGTGACTTTGCATGTCTACATTGCATTTTATAGCTTCAGATAATTTAAAAAACTTTCACCCTTTCTCAGTACATTTGTACTTGGAGTGCATTATTCTCATTTTTCAGCTGAGAAACCTTGCCCTGTTTTGCACTGTGACTGTTGCAGGGCTTGTATTAATATCAGGGCTTCTTGGCTGACTTTTAATCCACTAGAAAACAGTGGCATTTCTTGGGAAGGTGTCAGCATTCTATGCTAAAACTACCCAGAGACACAATGTCTGTCATATATTAGTGTCTTAAAAAATACAAATTAAAGATGCATCTTTTGCCATTTCAAATGCTGTTATAAAAGAATAACATCAGTAGTGTTGCACACTAAATAGCATTGATTTCTGCAATTATAACTCTGCAAATTATTCCATTAGAAATAATGTTCCCAGTTTCAGTTTGTTTGCAAGAGCTGAAGAGAAACTTTGACTTTGATACAGATAATGCCATATTTAACTAAATTATTTCTGTCCCCACCTCAACCCTTTCCAAGAAAAGGCAGCAGAATCTCTGTTTAAAGAGGCTTTTGCAAGTGGCTATATCTAAATGACCAAAAATCGGAACTGTAAGTTTGGGTTTGGTTCGAGGGTGTGTGGGTTTTCGCTTTTGTTTTGTTTAACAAGCATAGCATGAAACAGCAAGTCTGGCAAAAAAAAATCCATTTATAAGGTTTATCTATTTAAAAACTTACCCCTTTAGGAGGAAACATACCTAGCGTTAGCTGAACAGTAGTCTGAAGAATGAAGAAGCAGGGTAGAGTTTTCTCCTTTATTTCCCACACTTTGATATTGGATAGATACGAGTACCTTGTTAATCTTACATTGACATTTCATCTGTATTTTTTCATTAATGAACTCACAACAGAAAATTTAATTTTAAAAAAAAATCAGTAGTTTTCTGATTGGCAGCTTAATAACTGAATGGCTTTCTAATATTAAAAGAATTCCCAAAGCGTTCCTCTTTTCCTTACAATTAAGCTAGTTTTGGAAGTAGTTTTCAAATATACTTGAGGGATAAGCTACAAAACTATTTCTTATTAGTTAGTTAGTTCTGTCCAGTTAGAAAGAATCATTATGTTTTTCTAGTGGCAATGAAAGAAAATTCCCTTTTTAAAAATAGTTCAGGAGTCTTTTTGTTTGGTGTTTGAAAGAACAGTCTTTGTCCCTTTGAAGTTATTTCCTTATTGGAAGCTGGGCTTGAGACCTAAAGTTAAATGAACTCAAGTCAATAGCTGAAGTGTAAGAGGCCTCCCTCCCAGAGGTGTCTGCACACCTACGGGAGAAAAACCTTGGCAGAAGTGATTTCAAAAGGCAAATGCACCGTCACCGATTTCCTCTAATATGGTAACTTCTTCATACTGGTGTAAACTCTTCAACGGGTTTCTTGATGCCTGCTGCTATGAATGCATATATGACCTTGTTAATTTTAGCAGTATATTACCTACATAGACTATGAGATATAAAAAAAAAGAGACTTTTATGCTGTATTTTATTTTACTTTTGTTATAATCTATGATGCGGTAAACTACAATGCAAGTTTTTACATAAATTATGCCTACTTAGTTTTATCTAAACTTCCACATAACTGCAGCAGATCTATTGTCCTCCAACTGACTTGGCAATTGCAGTCAGTCTGAAGGGCAGTTATATTTGGAGAGCATGTGTATGCATATAATATAAAGAGGTTAGAGTGTGCATGGAAGTTCATTTGTATATCAGTGCCTTGAAATTTAATATAAATAGTTCTGATGAGAATCAATCCTGCTGAACTCGACTCAGCTTCTTGTTAAAATAAAATTTCCCCTCCTTTTCTTCTTAAAGGTGAACACCAAATGTGCTCACATTAGAATATGAGCTAATAAATCTTCAAAGTAGGTTTTTTATAGTTTGTTACATGTATGTTTGTCAACCTGCCAAAAGGATTATTGTGAACTTTAGTTCTGTACTACGAAAGAATAGAAAAAGCCACAGGCTCCAGCAAATTTTAGGTGTGAACTTAATTTTAAATAAAAAAACCAAAACAAAAAGCAAAGCAGAGAAGGAGATTTTTAAGATTCCACTTTTTGCCATCAGAACTCAAAAAAATTCATTGTTGGTCTGTAGTTTCTTTATGTGTAAGTATTAGGTCTGTCAGGACAATGATTTTGTGACTATCTAGATTAGTTATGGAAACAGTATAGTAAGTGCTAGCAGCTTAGCTTCTTGTCAAGTAACCTGTGATGAGTTTTTGCAGCTTAATTGGGTCTAAAGGAAAGTGAAGCCTACAACACTACAAAAAATGCTTTTATAGTATTTGTTACGCAAGAAACAATTACCATCTACAAAATGCAGGAAAGGGAGGACAATGCTACCAAATGTGTGTGCTCATGTGTGCAGAGCTATATATAGTGCTGCTCAGGATTGTTTCCTCTTCCTCTCTCTACTCCACTACAAACCTAGGTAATTTACTAATTTTTTTTCTAGTTTATAAAACCCTGTGTTACTTGAGTAATGTATGGCTATCAGAAATATTTTTTTATTTTTTCAATGTAGTTTAAGCAATTAGAACCTTAGAAGCGAATATGACATTGCCCAGTACAAACGATCACATTGAGGAAGATACAGGAGTACTGCCACAGACTTGGGATTCTACACCTAATCCTACCTGCTGATACTCGTCCTACAGTGGCTTGTGCAATCACGCACTTTCAAACAGCCCCAGTGCCCGTGCGTGGAGTAGTGGTATTCTCATGCACACAGCCATCCTCATAATTTCCAGAATGAATTAGTTCTCAGTCAGTTCAGTCTGGTTAGAAGTGCACAGTAGATATCACTGAATTGCTTGGATAAATGTGCTGGAGGCATCATGTTTCAGTGATGCAGCCTCCGCAGAAAACTCCTCCCTTTGTTGTCTCAGCTGGAAATGTAATTCTTTGGGTGGGAGAGAATGGGGAAGTTACATTTTATACTCTCCCTCTCTTCCCCCTAGAAAACAGGTCAGCTTATTTATACTGCATTCATGCGGATGTCTCCAAAAGGAATTTCTGTAGCCGTTTCTGGAGTGATGCTTTTCAGAACACGCTGTTGGAAAGAAATAAGTATTAGAAATTGATTAATTTTAGAGATAATACGTAACATGACAGCCATTTGGAAAGATCCGCAATAAAAATACAACTTTAGCTTGAGTTGCTCTTCTTTGAACTACAACACAAGGATGTTTCAGGCTTGTGTTACCTCAGCACTATGAAGATGTAAGGTTCTATAGAAGTGCACAGCATTATTTTTTAACTATTTGCAACACACAATTTGAATCAAAGTTTGACAGATGTTGTATTAATGCTTTAGGACTTTGCAGCTTACTTGGATACCCTGAGCCAACTGAACATATTCTTTCTGAACTGGTATTTATGTGCACTTACAAGAAAGCCCAAAAATGTCATCACAGGCTGCCACAGATTTACAGCAGAGAAATCTTATTAAGCAGGGGAGAAAAAGAAACTTGTTCTTACAGACATATCCAAGGGAACCAATTTTTCACTGCCTCATTCACATGACACTGTGTCTTGTGTGATTTCTAGGAAAGGCCTCCAATTCACCAGAGCTTAAAAATAAATACTTGATTTAATATTTTATATGAATATGTCAATGGCCTCAGTAAGACCTGGGGAGATTTGTGAATCACTCAGAATGGGCAGAAGACAATTCGTGATCAGCTGGCTAGGAAGAGAATAACCAATAATCCTCGAGTCCTGGGGCATCAGACCCTAGAAAAATCTACACATGATGTTTCTAGGAATCACCTTCTTCCTAACAGTCAAACAGAAGCAAGAGAGCATTATGGATACCTCCTTAAGTGTTCCTGGAGTGATGATCAACCGATAAACCATGTAGATTGGAATACACATGACTGAAGAAGTTCCTATGCAATAACCCACTACTGTGGTCCAGTAGGGATAATTATAATCAAAAAGCCGTAGCTCAGGAGGATTGGACAGGAAGCTGCAAGTGACAAACTGAAAAATAAGATAGCAAAGTATGAATACATGTATTTTGATAGCACACATTTGCTTAAGGGAACTCTGTCCCAACATAGCATTGAACTAAAAAAAAATTAGGTAGGACTCAAGAAGGATTAAACATACATCAATGCTGAAAAAAAATCTAAATGACATTAGTAAGGATTTAAAAAAAAAAACACCAAACACCAAAAACAAACCATAACAAAAAAAAAATACCAAAAACAAACCACTTTTGGATATCCAGACTTTCCTTCAGGAAGCTTAAAAGAGCTTAGGAGCTTTAGAGTATAGCCCAACCAGTAACTGAATGGAAGTAGCTAAAAATTCTTCTATGGATTGCTTATTCCATGAATACACAGGGTGGTGTTTCTTGCTTAAGAAGCATTAAGAGAGAAAATTCAGGACCACACTTGTACATTTAAAGGCCAGAAAGATGTTAGATGGACAAAATCAGATTGATTGGTACCAGCGTGCAGAATTTCATCCAGTTACGCTTGTATTGAGCCCTGTAACTTGATTGCAACTAAAGCATCCCTTCCAGGAAGGCATCATCTTAATTTTAAGCCACGAGAAATGGGAAGTGTACAGTTTCCCTTAGCTACTTGTCCTGTATTTAATCATGATCAGTGTCAATTCTGCTTTGTCTGTATTTAACTTGCAGCTGCTGTGTTGTTCTTTTATGCTGTTCTTTATTGGGTTGTGGACCCTTTTAATACTCTTTCAAATATTGTTAAAGAACTTACCAGTGGTAATCACATCAGCTTTCAGCTTTCTCTGTGATAAGCTATACAGAATCTGTTTTTTCACTGTTACTTATTTTCTAGAAATTTTATCTTTTCTGTGATATTTTCCCATAGTATTTTGGATCTTCAGTAGCTTTGACAAATGTTAAACTAGTTTGGATGTAGTATTCTGTCATCAGCTCAACAAATGCTGTCAGATCATTTTGCTGTGCATATCCTTTATGACTGAAAAATTTCTTGTGAAAGAACAAATACTTTTAGTTGAATACTACAGGAGTGATATTTGTGACTATTGTTGGAAGGATCTCTGACTCCATTTTTTCCAGAGTATGATCAGAAGATCAGGATTACCAGAAAAATTTCCATACACAAATAACATACTACCTTCTAGGCTTTCTTTATTTTTTTAGTTTGCTTTCTACAGAGAATACAAATAGCTCTGCCTAGTAATCACATCACCAGAGCTGTATTCCTCTCTGTTTATTTTACATTTTAGGATCAAGAAGACTACAGTGGTATAAACATTATTTGTGGTGTCACACTTACTTGTATCTCCCCCCCCCCCCCATTTCCTAGGAGTAATAAAATGAAAACCTCTTAATTGTGCATTGACCATTACAAGTGTTTTGAATTCACTCTGTAGGTCTTAAGTCTACATTCTGTGTTTCATAAACTCCATCTTGACCTGCTCTGCTCCCACTAAGGCTAGTAACAATAAAAGATAGTGTGAACTAATTTTGCATCGGGAAATGAACACTTTATGTTAAAATGTTATTAATAATACTGGCAAGTCAAACATTGGGACAGTATTTCCAATTCTGAATTATAGATTTATAAAGGTTGCAATTAACTGCTGTAAATTTTAAGTGGAATAGTCTAAAGTTGTCAGTCAGCGGTTGCTGAGACAGTATGTTTACTTGGTTTTACTCCCTGGACAGCGTGTTTCATCATCATCTTTTATTGCTTCATTTTGCACAGGTAAATAGTAGCTTTGTTCAGCAGAGGGAAGGAGGGGAGTTATTCAGAACCCAGTCTTATTTAGCTAGCTCATGTACAGAAATCCTTCTAGTGATTTAGTAACAAGACCTTGCAGCATTTTATTGGGTTTTTCACTAATTGAGCTCTTTTAGTTTAACAAGAATTGTTACCGAAGAACTTCACAAGAAGATTCTGTAATTAAGCTTTTAGAAGTCTTACGTAGCTGCAGTGTTCCATGGTAATTTTCTTGTGCTGGAAAGAAAGAGCTACAAAGAAAACTTACCAGAAGGAAGATGGGACTAATTGCTACCCAGCAAACTCGCCAGTACCAGCCTGGGGTAAAGCCTAGCATTTCTTTCACATCATTGCAAAACTGGGTGATGCCTGTGAAAACAAGGGAGATGAGAGTGGTGACAGCAGATAAAAGTTTTTGTAAGTAGATGCACAGCATTTTGTATGCATAGCAAATAAATTCAGAATCCATCATGAAAGACTTGTTTAGTCCCTGTAACTCTTAATTATATTAAATCCTTAATTATTCTGAACTATAGCTCTTGTTTCTTTTAGATGTCACTGTACTTCTGTCAGAGAACAATTAATAATAATTCTCACAGATTTGGTAATCAGGGATTTTGTAAAAAAGGTTTTGCAAACTTTTTCTGGAGACATCAGTGACCTTGTCTGCAGAAACAGAGGAAATGCTACGCTGCAGACGGCCAGAAGTTTGGGTTAGCATTATTTGTCAGTGTGGCAGTACACGTACCGTAGAACCAGGCCACAGCAACTGCTTCCAGAAACACGACTGTTAGGACAGCTGGACCAGTGGCATATTCTTCAAACAGCTTTACCACATACGCACCTCCCTAGAAAGGAGATCATGTTGACAGTGAACCAAAGATACAGTGACGGAAATCCTGTAATACTGTTGTTTATTATTGCCTTCGTCTGGACCAGAGCATTCACAGCTGGGTGATTCGGTCAGTTCTGTTGCTTTGTGGCTGTTCCTGCCAGTGAAATCCTTGAGCGTACTGTACTGCTGATCTGCTCGCTGACTGTGAACATATTTCACCAGTGGGGCTGCCATGCAGAAAAGATAAACCTGAACTGCTGGCAGTTCTAGCTGGATTTTAATGAACAAATGAGATCTGATGGGGATTGATGGGATGGCTTTTTGCATGCCTTCTCTGATGGCATCTTCTTTCTCCAACTTAAGTCATAGTCACTGAACAGGAAATAAATAAGGTGTTACTTTGCTTTCTTTCCATGTGGGATCTAGAATCATGAAGGAGGAGGGCATTGTGTCTTGGAGAGGAACTAGGTCTCCTTTTACAGCAAATGCTTGAAATGAGAAGGATGTTGCACATAAATGAGCAAATGGAGTGAAACATGACAGGAAAGGCAAGTAGTTTTTCCTTGTCCCTTATGATCATTACACTCATTATTCAAAATGTTGCTTGTTGTGAAAATGGAATCCTGCAAGCCCCACAGAGACTATTTGGTGTGACCGATCATGATTTCTGGCCTGATTAGATGAGGAAGATCCAGGAAATTCATTGCTAGACATTTTTGGAGAACAGCAACAGTCAGTTACAGCATTTTCTAGCAGATGTATTTTGAATTTTAAAAAGAATGATCAAAAATTACTGCAAACATGAAAATAAAATAATTCATATTATTTTTCAACATGGAGCTTTTGAGAGCAAGAAGTAAACCACATACAAAATGTGGAAGGTTGTCTCCTTACTGATTCAGCAGTTGGAGCAATGGCTGCGTCATTTATGATGTGTAGCACGTTAGAGTTTTGCAGAATTGCAATAGATCACTTTGCAACACATTTCCTAGTAAGAGATACTGTTCACATTCATTCCAGATACAGATTTCAATGCATAAAGAAAACAGGTTGGAGATTTAATCTGATTTCTTGAAGCTCTCTTCAAGAAATACTACCCTCTCCAAGATGTCATTTGCAGGAAACTGCCAGTAAGGACAGCTGAGGAGTGGGTAAAATACTTACAAATGTCAGGGTTGCTAATGACCCCAAAAAGCAAATGATGATCAGGCCAAGGACAAACAATTCCCTGCGTTTGCTCCAGACATGCGGGAATTCATCCAGTACTCCAGTAATCACTCCCTCTAGCCCTGCAAACTGAAAAGCATGGAAAAAATCACTGGAAAATACAGGGCAGTTTTCCCTGCTTTAAAGTGTGTTTCAGTGCTTAAAGGAGCTTTAAAGCATTGAAACACTGGTGCTTTATTCTGCTTGTAGAGTTGGTGTGACTGTTGTTTAGACAGTCTTTCTTCAGAAATTTTAAACTCTTTAAGGTGGGGATTTAGTCTTCATGTGTCTGTAGGAAGTGCTTATCATCCAGAGGAAGTACTATATTACAAGTAACAGGATGCTGTTAAGTGGTTGGTGGCTCAGTAGAACCAAGATTGTGAAATCAGCCAAGTTGAGCCTTCCTGGAAGGTGCTGATTCTCAGGCTGTAAAAACAGGCTCACGTGGCAAGTTTTTAGAACATCTCCTTTTCACAGTGCTGTTGAGAAGGCCATCTCCAGTTCCCACCTTTTAAATCCAATTAGTGTGGGAAAATTGCATAATTTAGTAACTGCTTTGTAAGTTTACAAGAGAGAAGGAGCCTGGAAGGCTGCATTCAATCGGGAGGTTTCCAGGTCTGTTACTAGGTGTCACAATATGACACCAACAATTCACTTAAGTTTATTTGGGCCCATTTAGGTCAAAATTGGAGTAATAGTTGCTGTCTTACAGAAGGCACATGGAGAGATGCCAATCCTGCTTTAAACCCTTTAGTGATGGTGCAAGGTTTGTAATTCTGTTTCTTCTGGTGTTTGCGGGGGTAAGGCCATACACCAAGTATCCAAGAGGTCCGCTCTCTTGCATACTGTCTACTCACCGTGCTGTCTAATCCCAGCGTGAGTAACATCAGGAAAAAGATGATGGCAAAGAAAGTGGAAGCAGGCATGTTTGCAATGGCCTCAGCATACGTAATGAAGAGAAGGCTGGGTCCTGATATTAGAACAGAGAATTAGGGATAATTGGTACCACACTACTGCTGCGAGGAAGGAGAACAGGCTGTTTGACTGTACCGTGTTGTCTTCCAGGGGAAAACTTCTCCCCCCAGGCTATTTTGCAGTGTGCAGTTACCACCATGTCGGTGAAGCTGCATGCAATATGATTTCTATACGCTGTTTTTATGGAATAATTTTTAGCTGTACAACAGTGCCTTATCATAAAGTAAGTCAGTATCCTGAATTATATACTAAATATTTTGCATAATTTGGGCTGTCCTCAATCTAGAAGATACTATACAAATATATTCTATTTTAGAAGCAGTTTGAGAGATGTGTACAAAAAGTTAGCCTACCAGTATCTTTGGCAACCTCTGATACGTCTTCATTCCTCATCTCAGCCATGTATCCCAGCACAGTGAAAATGACAAATCCGGACACAAAACTAGTCACACAGTTCACGGTACTGGTAACCAGAGCATCTCTGCAACAGAAGACCTAACTCATATCAGGGAATCAGCATCTGCTAGAAAGGGTAGTTTACTACCAGATGGGGTGAGTTAATGACCTGGATAGACTCCTAAAAAACCTAGGGAATACAGTGAAAAAAACAAGCAGTGCATTTGAAAGAAAGGAAAAAAAAAAAAAAAAGCATAACTACTTTTTCTTCAACTTTGAACAGACGTTGTAACATTAGGCTGACACTGGACTGAATGCTGACTGTATGCTGGTTTTTTAAAAAAAAACAGGAATTACTATAGGAATATTAAAGAATTGAGAATTTGATTTTACAAGTTATAAAAGAGTTTTTTAAGGTAACAAGGAAACAACTATAAATTGTCATTCAGCTCGAGACTCTAAAGTTCACGTCCTAAGTGACGGCTAAGAATAAATAATTATAATATGATTGTTTGGCAGGGGTTTAGTCCAGTTTTTTGTGGCAGGTTTCTACATCTTAGACTCATTGCTGTAATTGGTAGAGATTATCTTTCTTTAGGGTAGGCACAACAGAGAAAAAAGTTTTAGATTGCAGGTTTTTTCAATAAGGACTTATGTTACGCTTCTGTCTGATTTCTAGGTACACAGGTCTAACAATTCAGTGCCTTTCATCAGCACTGTGTTTCTTTTTTGTAAATAGCCACAGTTTAGTTTAATTATAGAATAAGGTAGAACTCACTGGTAGCAGTTGTTATGGAATTTGTTGTAGCTGGCATAAGCCAATAGGACCCCAAAACCTGGACCAAGGGAGAAAAAAATCTGAGCTGCTGCATCCACCCAAACCTGAAAAATATTGAAAATCAAGAAGAAATTACATGAAACAGATTGAATGAGTTTGGCATACACAGAGTATTGCGTAGGCCTACAAAACCGTGTTTCACTAATCTGCCTATATCCTAGCCCTGGTCTAACAAACATTTTGTTAGGACAGCATGTTGAAATATGAGTATTTATTGTAGATCTGTGAGAGTTGTAAATATCCGCCATAATTTTAGTGCCTATGCAGTGCTTATTGTCTGTCTCCACACTGTTTTAAGTACTCACTGGCAGTTTCACTTCTGACAGCACCTTAGATTAATTCACAGTGATTTGCCTGTCATCAGTTTGACCCAAGTTTTGCAATGTACAGAGAACTTTCTATCCATGATTTTGCAGTGGGCTTGGCCCATCTTCCTCCAAACTCTGTGTGATGTGGAATAGTCCTATGTTTGGCTGTGAGTCTTCCAGGCTAAGTAGTAGATGATCACTGCCCAGATTTTTCCTGGATTTATGGAAATACATTCGACAGTGTGGATGCAGTTCTAGTCCTTAGGACTCAGTTCAGCTTTGTTGTAGCCATGACAGATGCAAGTGTGATGATCTTGTTTTGAAAAGCCTGTTGTACTTGAAAAGTGGCCACAGCCTTAATGAGTAGCGTTCCTAAAGTACAGTATCATTTCTTTTTCTGAAGGTGAAGGTCCTCATTCATTTATCCTCTTTTGATTGAAACATGGAGTTCATTACAACTCATTTCTAATATTCTCTTCCATCATGTGAGGCCATCCTGTATCATCCACAGACAGAGCTCTGTCATCGTCCAGCACACAGATTGCAATCTGCTGTCCTCACTTCAGATACATCCAATACAATATCAATGCCCTTTATTGCTTTTTCAGAAGATGTGGTCCCTTATTGGAGATGCTGCTTTATCAGAGACTGGTGTCTTTTCATTTCCTCTTCATTCAGAACTCTCCATATCAGCTGGGCAGCAGCAGACTTGCAAACATAAGAATTTTTTAATCTTTGTATTTTGTAGTATTTATTGCTTTGGGTTTTTTCCATCACCCTCCTCACTAGACATTTTCATAGGCAGAGAAGTAAGTGCAGCCTTGACCCGATGGACTACTTGTCATCCACAGAGTTCAAAGCTGAATCAGATACTGGAATGTCTGGAGTTTGTTGTTTAGCTCAGTCTTGTCCTCATTCCTCCTTTCTTTTCCAATATTGGTGGTGTGTGCAGGCCTAACTTACTTATTCCTTCTCCACATGCACTTGATTACTGAGTCATGTTTTAGTTGGTGGATACAGAGAGTCTCCTCGGGCTTATCTGCCAAAGCTTGTCACAGGATGGAGGTCTGAAGTTTCAACTCTAGTAGCATGCGTTAAATACGGGCAACTGTGAACACCACTGGGCTGTGGGAAAGCCTGCCCAAGCGTGTAATGATCCCCTCACAGCCAAAAAACCTGCAGCTAGTGGAGTTGTTAGGGCTTAGTAAATGTAGTTTGCTCAGTGTGACTGTCATAGGTAAAGGATTTTGTTGCAGTGAGGCAGCTATCATAGCTTCTCACTCAATGTCAGGCTGTTCCCATTTTCCTGACAAAAAAAATGTTTGGTCACTTGTTTTCCTTCCAATCGTATCACTAATTCTGTGCAACTACTGCATGGGAACCCTAATATTAGTTCAAGCTAAATTGATGGTGGACTCTCATCTTTAAAAAAATCTTTATAATCATGGAAAGAATAGCGCGACTATTTAAACGAGAGCATGAAGTCAGGCTTTTAAGTCCATGCTAAGACATCTGTTTAATCATGCTCTATTCTGAAAATAGACATTGAGGTATATACATGCTGATATACATGCTGATCAGCTAAAAGTGAATCTCTACCCTTTTATCATGTTGTTTACCTCAGTGGCCAGGAGTTTCTGCCAGTCAGGTTTCAAGTAGTAGAGGACACCTCTCCAAGCCCCAGGCAAAGTCGCACCTCTCACTAGCAGGATAAAGAGTATGACGTAAGGGAATGTGGCAGTCACCCATACCACCTGTGAGGGAAAACGGCAGGATAGCATTTGCCATGGGTAGAAAGTTAACAGGTCATAATGAGTTATTCTTACTGCAGCTCTTAGCATTTATAACATCTTCATGTGAACTTCTCAGAATGTCTGTAAACGGGCAGTTTGCACATCTATCCCGTGCTTTCTCTTGGCAGTGGTGCTGTTGTCCAGAGAACAGTGGCATAACTTACTGTGGTTACACATTACTTGGTTGACAGTAGCAGCCACTCTACAGTAAGTGCTTCCCAAATATATGAGCCTATAACCCCTGTCATGAAGACAATCTGAGATAATTCTCTGTCAAGTTAATTGGCTAATTTAGAACTGCTGCTAGACTATACTGTACCAAGTTGATTTGTCTTGCTTTTACATTCACCTTGCCAGATGTTTTGACCCCTTTCCAGATGCTGAAGTATACAATGGTGAAGATTAACAATAAACAGAGGGTCAGTTGCCAGCTAATGCCCCCCAGGTCATCCAGCCCATTGGACCTGTGCACCTGTAGAACTTGGCGGCTGAAAGAGGAAAGAAAAATACAGCATAGGTAGTTTTTTTAAGAAATGCTTATGTTAAGTATGCTTTGAACAGTCCCATACTGTGGTCTGAGCATTACAAGTAGTCCTGAGGCCTTGATAAGTAGCCTTCAGAGTAATGTAGTTTTGGATTTTTTTTCATTAAGAGTTTGATATTAATGGTGCACCAGTGATGATAAATGGTGACAGCTGACAGCGGTTGGGAACCTCTGTTCTAAAATATACTGTCCCATACACCCTAAGCTTACGTACACCTACAAGTATTCAGTTATTTGAATAGTTCAGAAAAGGGTACCACTAATAAACAGTCCTGCTCCCCTTCCAAAGAAAAGCTTGCTACATGTTCCACCATTCTGTCCAATATTACTGTCCTCACTTACATGCACTTACGTATAAAATTCTTCTGCGGGAGAGATGGAGTGCAGGGACCAGCTGACATTGTCCTTGCTGAAGTAGTTAGTGCAGTTGCCTGTGTTCCAAGCATTTGTGCAGCTAGTCCACGGCAGCTCCGCCGTGAAGGAGGATATGAGGTAGTAAAAGGCCCAAGCCATAATGGTGTTGTAGTAGGAGGCTACGTAAAGATCTATTATACAGATGGCGAAACCAATTCCTAGTAAGGCAGGAAATAATTACATTAAGTGAGTATAAAAGTTTTAGGCCAAAAAAAAAAGTAAGGAATTGGTTATCACATCAATGACAATTAGTAACTGTCTAAAGCAGCTCTGCAGGAGGTACACATACCCTCTCAAGTGTTTATAACACTGGAATTTCTTGTGGCTTCGGAAACACTCAGGGTCTGATTCCAAGAAAGCATCCTTAATCAAGACAGAAGATGCTTATATAGTTTTTTTCATGTGTTCCTAAATTCCTGGAATTTAGAAATAGGCATCTTGCACTCAGTAAATAAAAAAGACAAGACCAGAGCTGTAACACTGGGAGCAAGAGTAAACAAGCATATAGAACAGGTCCTTTTACTCTAGAAGGCTCTGTGGTAGGATAGCAATTGACAGGCCAGGCTGAAGATGGGGAATCATTTCATTGTAATAGAAATAGTCGCTCTTTATTCTTTCCTGGTTTTAAACTTGCCTGTATTCAGTAGTGTTGCACTTACTTTATTAATTACATTTTGGTGGGTTTTTTTAGTACTGTCAGAGAAAGTGGACTGGCCTCTATCTGATCAATTTGAGAGTTGCACATCATACGTGTGTATGAGAGTACACACACACACACCTGCAGGTGTACGTAAAAGTTTTATGAAAGCATTCTTTGTAAAGCCAAAAATCTTGGGTAGAACAAGCCTTACTTTGTGTCGTGGTTTAGCTCCATACTAGCTACTATGAAAAAAATTAACTCTACCCCAGCCAAAACCAGCACATTTTGTTTTATGAGATTTTCATATTATTTTCAGAAATGTCACCTTTATAGGAAACTCTTCCAGTTATTCAGAAAGTTCCTAGTAATTTTCCATTTCCCTTCTTTACCTTTGAATATGGGACATATTTTTCTCCAAATTGAAATACACCCATTCCTGTGGTACTGTCCTAGTGCTAGTTCCATATAGAAGAGAGGAATCCCTCCAAAGATGGCCATAATTGTGTAAGGAATGAGGAATGCTCCTGCAAGAAAGCAAGCAGATGATTGTAACTCTTCATAGGACTTCTCTTCCAACAGTACCAGCATTCCATAAACAACAGTTCCTTTTATTCCACAGGGCAAAATGCATATTCCCTCCCTAGCCAATGTGCCACACTGAGTTACCATGGGATTTCTCGTAAGAGTATCTACTTTGCAGTGTGAATAGGAAGCAACACTCAGGCCAAACTTCTCATGTTGTGTAACAAGTATACATAGGATTCATCAAGACTGTACTGGCTGCAATAGATACAATTGTGAGATGGGCTACAGATAAAATCATTAATTTCTTCAGTATAATGCCTTTGTTGTATCAGGGAGACAAAAGTCCTTTCCAGGATCTCCTTGATTAGATTTATATTTTGGCCAATATGTGAGTGAGTCTAAGAGCTCACATTCCTGATGACTTGGTTTTGACATGTCGGTTTATCTGATTTTAAAATACTCCTTGGGACAGGGATTTAGTCTTTTCTCTTGGAAGGTGGTTCTACACCTAACGGCTCTCGGCTTCTAGTTGTACTGATTTTTTAGATCTTGCTAAATAGTTTTTCTTCCATCTTAATGTGTCTAGTTATCCTATCCCAGAATTTAGGTTTTCCAGTCTGCTTGAAAAGTAAGTAATTTCCCCTTGGTCATTTGTTATATATGATATTAATATAAGCCACTAAATTATCTATTCATAAGCAAGGAAGTTCAGCATTAAGGAACAGCATACAGAACTAGTCACTGACCTCCTCCGTTTTGATAGCATATATAAGGAAATCTCCACACGTTTCCCAGATCCACTGCATATCCAATGACAGAAAGCAGAAAGTCAATTTTTTTACTCCAGGTCTCTCTGTCTTCTAGCTCCATCAGCTGCTGCTGGCCTTCTGCTCCACAGGTGGTAGAAGTGGTGGTTGTAGTGGTGGTTGTGGCTGCTGGGGCAGTGCACTGAGTATCTTCCACCTCTCCCATTCCATTGCAGGGAACAGAGCTCTGAACACCTGAATAACCATTTGAGATCTGAGCTGCCTCTGCTTTATCTCCCTGGCTGGGATGGACTTTATTGCCATCCTCCGCTAGCCGTAGGGCAGCTGTAGGGTTCCTGACCAGGAGTCCATTCTCTTTACAATCTTCTCCTTCGTTACAGTCCAAGACATCTTTCTTGGAAGTCAGTGGCTCAGTCTCATTGCTTGCTGCTTTTTTTTCCATTTTTTCCAAGATTTGTTCTGATCACTTGCAGACAGACAGCAGCACAGAGTGCCCTTGCGGCTTATCTTCCCACACTTTTATTCCCAGTACTTTTAGAATTCCTCTTCCATATTTAAATCCATCAGACTGAAGGCACAAACACCACCTAAGAAATTAGAAATAGTTAAAAATCCATTACAGGGCTTACTGATGCTGGTAACTTTCAAGTTAGAACTGACAGATTCTGTGATTAGAATACTTTCAGAAGTAATTAACCATGACAGCATGCAATGTGAATCATTTAGCAGATAACCCATTCAGGATTTTGTACAGAGAAAGGAAGGAAGCAATCATCCTTTTCTACAGCAGAAGTCGGTGTACCTGGCTTATAACCTCTCAGGCAGATTTGCTGGACTTTGTGCATTGCTGGACAACTCACAGGCAGACACAATCCTGCTGTCTTCTGGTACCACGTTCTCCCTCTGAACACTGGTTTCACAACCAGGGAGGTTGTGGGACTCCCAGTTTGCAAAAATGAGGGCAGAGTTTAGTGTGGCTTGTATTTTCATTTTCAGTTCATCCTGTGACTTCTACTGGCAATTTCTAGATTCACCCAGTATGAAGGGAAAAGAATTAATTCAACAAACATGAGATAACAATGGGTATACAAATTACATTTCATGACCACCTTTCTTTGGCAATCCCACAGTGTCTCCGATGTTTAGCAGCAGACCTAGAAGTCTTAAATGAAAGTTGAGAAAAGTATTTAAATTTCAGTGGTTTTGCATCAACTAACTTTTGAGGCTTAGTCAACACTAATAGCAAGGAAAAAAAGATCAGGAAACTTCAATTTGATTGTTTTGAGCAAGAACTAACATGGGGCTCTAAAGCACAAAATGCATCCTCAGTTTTATTTAACTCGTTGGGGAAATAAAGGCATCTTTCATTCTGCTTGCATCTGCTAACACAGTGGTTCCAGCCCTGGGAAGGGTAGTAGGCATTACTCCTGTGTTGCTGTCCACCGCCAGCAAAAAAACAGGCACTGGGAAAATCCCTGGCTTTACTTGTCCTCTTCATATATGCTAGAAGTGTAATCCAAGGGAAATAAACCATCTCGATATAAAGAAAAAGTATAAAACAATTAACTTTTCCTTCAGAACAAAAAGAACTGTGATTCAGTGGGTCATTTGTTCAGGTAATGTAAATGCTTAGCTGCCTTTACTCAACAAAATCTTGAAATAGGAGCTGATTCTCTGTGCTGTAAATTCCCTGGGGTAGTAACCTTGCCTTACAGCTCGCAAAGTGTTACACAATCTACATGATGCCACTCCAGATTGAATTATAATTATATCCAATTTTTCCTTTTCAAAGCATTTTACCACAGTTAATATCATTGTCACATCCTAGCAAAAGAATAAGCATTATTTCACTTTTAACTGTTGAAAAAACTAAAGCAGAGAGGAGATACTATTTTCTCATCACTAGAAGTCGCTCATTCCCAGAGCTCTTAAAACTCAGGTTTTTCCCAGCTTTCAGCCTTGTGCAAAGACAGTTTGTTAAACCTCTTCCTAAACATTTATCAGTGCAAGCATAAAGACAACAAAAGTTACTGAGCTGCAGAGCAAACAGGAGGATGTTCTTGAGATAAAAGTCCCTTGAAGCTGTTGTTTATAACTGTCAGAAATCTCTAGTTCTTCAGACTTACATTCTGTCTTTACCCAGATAATGTTCTTTTCACCATATACAAGCAGTGCATCATTAATGCTGAATTCTCAGAAGAGCAGTACTTTGCTACCTTTAGTTAATCATCCACAAAGGCTGAAACATCTTCAGCGTTCCAGAATACTATGGCAAAGAACAGGAGTTTCTGTTTTACCTGCAAGACTATAAAACCTGAATGTCTTTGGAGTCCGAAACCTTCCAAATGTCCCAAAAGAGCTTACAGAGATGAAAACAATCCTACCACCACTTGTGGCAACATAAAAATCCTAGGCAAGGCCACAGCCAATCCTCCCCTTGTATAGAGCATGTTAAATATAAGATAGAAATATGGAAAAGTAACCTGAGCCCTTCTGGACTTTACACCTCTTACTCATAAATGGGAAAGCAGTAAAGGATGTTGATTTAACTGCATTATCTCATGAAACTGAATTTTCCATACATGAAGCTTAAACTCTTACTGCACATAGATACTTTTTGGCACTTTCTTCGCTGAGGAAAGGTCATTGAATTTCTTGTTGTTTCCCCAGGTCTGTGACAATCAAGATAGTTGTCTTACCCAGATCTAAGCTCCTTCTGGTGTTCTGCAGACCACAGGAAAGAAATACCACATTATTTGAAATATTTTTGTGGAATTTTCAGTAGTTTGAGCCTCAAATATGCAAAATGATTTGTGAACTTTCAGGGGCTTCAGCTAGAATTTGAACTGTTCCTTTCTGAAAGAGAATTACAGCTTGTCACCTACCCTGGGAAATCACTGGATTGACGGACTCTACAGCTGTGCAGTGGTGTTCACAGTGGCATAGTTGGCACATGAAAACAAAACAGTTACAGAATCAGATTTCATTACGCTGTAAAAAACTGTGGGAGAATGTACTTTTCCCACCCTCCTGTTAACAATTCAGGAAAAAAAATATCTGAAGGACTTGTAACCACTACGAAGAGTGTAAACAACTACAGAACTAGAGCTTTTAGGGTTGGGAAGTACACTAGGACCACTAGGAAAGACATCCAGGGGAAAATTATGCTATAGGGAAAGATTTTGCCCACCGAGGCCTCTTTGTGCACCAACCTCTCAGTAGTTACAGGCGCTAGAATGGCAATAGTGAATGATATAAGAAATGGCAGTTTATTACCTGTTTTCAATCTAAGCTGTTGCAAAGGTTGCTTTTACATAAATACACATTGCCTTCTTATCACCAACTTAATTAGCTACAGAACAAAAAGAAGAAAAAAAAAAAAGAAGAAAGATAGCTGTGCCTTCATTTTGTTTTGATCCGTATTTTGCGGACATGACGTTGCTCCTTTGAGAAGCACTAAGCATCCTCGCCTTTTGTCTCTCCGGTAGCTCTGAAGAGAGATCATTCTAAAGGGCAGTTTTCATCTCCATAATGGTGTGCTGTCAGCAGCATGCGAAAGGTGCCATGCTGCCAGCCCAGTAAATTGCACCCCTCCTTCCACAAAGAGTGACGAAAGAGGAGTGACCCTCCAGAGAAGGACCCTGGAACAAGGCAGCGTGTCCTCCACAACTATTCCCTGCTTTGCTTGTTCGTTGAAAACACTGCGATGGATAATTGAAGACATGTGTTTCTACGAGCTTGGCTGAAGCCACCGACACAGTTCACATAAGCCAAATATTAATTAAATTATAATTTTTTGTTACTCCCACACAGAGCTAAACTTGAACCAGCGCTGTAGATGTAGAAGGCCTGTACGTCCCTTGATGACAAAACCAAGTCCTTTGCCTCTATCAAAGCAATCCTCAAGGATCATCCCTGTCCTGGGGTCCGGTTCCTTCCTGAGCAGGCAGCTGCACCACTGATGTACCATTGCCTTGTTTATTTCTTGAGGCATGCAGTGACCTCTCGTGGCACTGTGGGAATCCCTTTCCTTTAATGCTCTGCCATGTAGTAAAACAAATCTTTCCAGCACTTTAAAACAAAATTGTTTTCCTGTTCTCTGTATTTTTTTAAAGGAGAAAATTGACTTTTAGTGTGTCTAGGATATTAAAACAATTGGGTTGAGGTGCAGCAAATACCAGATGCTTCAAGGGAGGCAAATCTTAATGCCTCGAGTCACCTGGAGATTACTTTATTTGAGGTGGGGCAGCACTGACTTCCTGAATGCCTCAGCACAAAGGCTTGTTCAGCCTCATTGTGCATGACTACAGAAGTCATTACTTGTGTCCAAATGATCAAATACATTTTAACTCACAAAACTGCAAAATCTGTATATTTGCATATATTTCACTTCATACAAATTATGTTCTTTTTTCATGTACTAATTTTATAAACCAGTGCTTGCTGGTGTACCAGCGACTTACGGGGTTACAGCTGCATTCCTGTAGCAAAACTCACATTACCACTATCACTCACGCTGCTCCTCCATCTGCCTTACGTCTGTCCATTTACATGCTAGCACTTGCAAAGAATTAAAGTACTTTGAACTCTTAAGACAAAAAGTTAGCCTACAGTCTTGGCAAACAGAATCAAACATTAAGATGATTTCTGTTAACTTGACCTAAATCTCACTTTTATCACAAAGTATTTAAGACTGTTAAAATTATGTAGCTGCTTGACTGCATATTATACCTTGCAATAAAGATTCAGTTCACACAGGCCGTTGCATGTAAATGGAGAGAGTCCAAGGAAATTACTTTTATCTAGAAAATCAAGCAAGAAGTTTGTATGACAAGATAGAAATCACGTATCTCATGCAGGAAAATCTGTGTTGTTTATCTGTAGGTACAGTTCTCACCTCTGAGCCACAGTATCAACCATGACCCTCCGACAGCCACGTACCTGGGTGTTTCCAGGTACTGGACTCTGATGAATGTAGCAGTGAGCATTTCTGATCTTCACCTGTATCTCCTTACACAGTCCTAGTCCTGCCTTTTGTGCAGGAGTGGAGGTACACGGCCGGGATGACAGTGAGAACCTCGTAAAGATTATTCATTTTGGCAGCATTTTGTGGGCTAGCGCGTTCCTGTTTTGTTGCATGTGTGGTGTGGAGGAATATAGCGGCTTCATATTTTTCCTCTGATTTTACACAGGCCAGGGGTAACTCTTTAATCAAAGTCATTACAGGATAGCTCAGATGCTGCCATACTGTGAGGAGTTGTTAGAAAATAAAAATTTCAGCCAGTTAAATCTTGAAACTAGATTATGATGAATTTTACCTGCTGTTTGTCATATGAGTCATATTTAGAGTTCATAATGCAAAAAAACAAAGCCTTTTGCTTTTGACTGTGTTCACATACACTGATTTCATTAACAAATGAGTACCTAGAATATCCTTTTCTGTTAGCTTGTTTCCATTAGGCAAGCTGATAGCAAGTGTAACAGATTGTATTCCAGATTTTTAAAACTGATATTCATGGATACATAGTAAGATACAGAGTCCCAGCTTTGGTAGGGCTGCTGGTAACCACAGAATCAGAAGTATTAGGTACAAAGCAGATATAAGCTGATATCTAGACTACCTCTCAACAACTGAAAATCGATTTTTTTCAGGCCTTTAAGCTATGCTTCTCTAGTCTAGTTTAAGAGAATCAAAACTGACTTTTAATAAGGATTGATCAAACCCCACTGAAATTAATGGGTCCACTGAATTATTTCCACACATAGCAGGCCTGATCCCAGTGCCAGTGATTTTAAATGTAACTGGATTGGGTACTTCTGTGCATCACTGTAATATGTATTTTATAAGAAACTTCGCAGCATGTAGATGACAAAATGGATCCTGTGTATGAATGTTTGCAGGTCTCCAAGGGCTTGCTCACATTCTTACTAAAACAGAGTAGAACTGTACTCAACAAGTAGTCCCACTGAGACAGTAGCCCTTCTGGGAAAATAAAAGGCTACTTACCAAAGTGAGAGTGGCATAAGTAGGGAGCTCTCTCCAGTTAAGGCATGTATTCCCAGGTAAGGCTAAACATAGGTAAGATGTGAAAATAGTGCTTCTGAAAGCAATAGTATTGGGGGAATTATAAACCTGTACTGTGAGCTTTATGTCATAATCTTGTCTGTGTTTCAGTCTGAAATTAAAAAGTTAGCAGGAAAGAGAGATTTTACCTTTAAAAATTTGTTGACAAGACAGACGCTGCATTGTAGTGGGAATGCTGCCAAATTTATGACAGTCACTTAAAGAACAGAGGGAGGGGGGAGAAAATGCATTTTATGGCTTGAGAGTGTCCATATGTAATGCAAGGAAACAGATAAGCTTAGAGGGAATGATATTCCTTTTGTATTCTTCCTCAAATTATTTATATAAACTTGAAGGAAGAGTCGTAACACAGCAAATACCACCAAATAAAGAGAGCCCTGTTCCTTAATATAACTCTGCACAGGCAAATTAATGGAATGGGCACAGTGTTTCCAGTAAAAGACCTGCCTGTAGACTCAAGTCAAAGACTGGCTGCACATATATGCCAGCACGCATATGCTTATGTTTGTAATGTTTTTACATAAAGAAAGTAAAGAAATGTTCACCATTGTTTCCAGATGATGTTTCTTTGAAGGAGGCTTATTTATGGCTATCTCCAAATTACAGCCCCTTTATTCAGGCTCCAAGTTCTACTTAAGTTCTATATGAAACACTTATCCCACAGACAGGCTTCATTATATTGTCTGAGTTCTACAAGACACAGATTGCCAGATCAACAGAGCAGCAAATACACGGTTTTGGAAAAAGAGTTAAAACATTAGGATCAGAAAGGACACTGGGATACAGAATGAACTCTTTTTTTAGGCTCTTAATACTGTTCCTAATGAAAACTTGGCGGTCTATATTTCCATAGAGGAAAGCAGGAAAGAGCTTAAATACACTGCACATTTCCATGTGTGGGAATAATTTAGGGGTTTTATTAACTTCCAGTTTGGGGTTAGTTTTTCTTGATTTATATATCCATTTGAAATTCATCACACCCTGTCCAATTAGAAAATGGACCCACAACAATCATTTGCTGTATTCCAAGTTTACAAAGTACTCTCCAAGAAAGTTACGGTCAATTCACTCATCAAAAGCACCAGAAGATGAAGCCTAAGTGTATGAGACCTTCCCCGGTAAATTGCCTGACAGCTAACAAGCCACATGAAAAAAATTCCACAATGTTTTCAAGAATCCAAATCCATTAAATGCACAATCCTTTTCTCCCCAGGCCTTCTTAATACATCAAAACATGTTTTCCATGACTATTTATATATTCAGTTACATTGCATTCCTCACTTAAACTTCCATATTACTTAGCAAACTAAAACAGCAAGCCAGTTGATTTCAGCAGTAAACATGATTGACTATAAATATATCTATGACATACTCTTCAGATTTATTACTTACAATAAATCTGTCCCATTGAGTTAGGTAATTTACTGTGCTGTAACAGTTTACCTTTTAAAAATATAACTTAACATGGTTAGTAAAGCGTACTTTACTCTTTTAAAATAAATAACAGTTTGCATTGATTTTTTTCCTTCAGATTCTGCTTCTTTCCTTTATTTTTCCTTATAGTTTAATTTTTTTTTCTAAATTTTAACTAAACTTTACATTCATAATGCAATTATGTGGACTGTTGAATTTCAGATTGTCCTAACATGTTCTGCTACAGGGATTTGACTCCTAACATTCAGAACTGCTGGACAAGTGCCTGAACAAGATGGAGTAGAGCATGTAACATCAAAAAGACAAGAAAAAGCATTAAAAGATTAAAAAAAAAAAAATCAAAGCAAACTTTCACCAAAAATCAATTGGTTTTTTTCCCCCCAAAGCATTGTTAGATGTACATTTTCCCAATGTTTTAGAAATTACTCTGAGACCTAAAAGTTAATTTAAAGTGAAACCAAGTGTATTGTACCTATTGTAGACTGTCATTAGTGTTTCAGATTTTATAACCAAAGAGGAAAGAGACAATGAGGAGTGAAAGTTAATGGAACTCTAGTACTAATCTGCTTGCTTCAGAAGGTAGGCTCTGAAGACAGTGTCTAGGAGTCTGTCTAAATTTCATAAAGTACCTTAGATAGCAGAGTGTTAAAAACAAAATTATAAAGTACCTGTCTTTCAGATGGGTTTGAAGCACCTTCCTTGGAGTTATCCAAGCTGGAGCAACCTTCACCCACATTTACTTCAGAGTCTTGGGAAGTCAGCCTGTGGGCAACTCAGCATCTTGGTGAGGTTTTTGTACACCAATCCCCCTCACATGGTCTGATTTCCAGATAATCTGCTGCCAAAGAGCTCTTCAAGAATTTTTGCGTCACTTGAGTCAAATAAACTTTATGTTTCACCAGGGCTGCAGCTCAGTTTTCCTCCTAGAGGTGGGTGGCTACATTTGTCTGTTCTGATCAGTTCAAAAGAGCAGGATCCAATGAAGGCAGAGTGAGAAGGAGGGAAGCTTTTCTGGTAAGGGACTATTTTGCTGGCTGTTATTACAGCTGTAAATAACAGGACGGTGATGATGATGGAGACCACAAGCAGGACAGAAGTTTTGAGGGAGTCGGTAAATTACAAGTTTGCAGGTGGGTCTGTAGATTACAGAAAGATAGCAAGGACTGGGGTATTATGCCAGTAAAAGGGCTTGGAAAGAATAATTGCTATTACTGAATATTTACATTATTTTAATAAAGAAATAAGGTTTAGTTTTGTTTTAAAGCATTAAGCACGTATTCTTTAAAAGTAGGAGCTTACTGAAGCAGCAAGAACAAGTAATTTCCTTTCTTCTTCCTACTACTCAAGGTATCCGACACATGCTTTTTTTCCAGCTTCTCTCATCCAGGATTTCTTCATTCCTAGACTTTACAATTTGTTTCTAAGAAGTCATAAATCACAGGTTAACGAAATAGTGCCATAGTTTAGGTGGTGGATTGGGGGGGGGGAGGGGGGAGCAGTGTAAAA